>JAJHZJ010000158.1:4282500-4902500 GCA_023548195.1 Bettongia penicillata ogilbyi
TTCTTCAAAGCTATTCCATTTCTGAGATAAATTGATGTTTAAACCATTGGATTCTTTAAAATATGTCTTTTCCTTAGAGTAAATTAACTAACTTAAACCTCACAATCTGAGATGATATCCTTTTATGAAGTTCAAGTATGTTTTTAAGGGATATTTCCAGCTTTTTTAATAGAATCACTAGCACTTCCATAAATATACCCATTAGAAGTCTCAATTTACACTGATATTGGTTTCTATGAGTTTCTTTAGAAAATTATGGTATATCCATTCCATATATATTTATACATGTATATGTATATATGCACATATATAATACATACATATACACACATATATACCAAATAATGTACCAAATCTACCTGAATTAATGTGATTTTTAAAAACTGAAATTGGCCTCTATTTGGGGATATACTTGCTGCTATTTGGAAAGCATGGTAATCTGCTGATATTTTTGTTAAGACATTGGTTCCTATTGAATTCATTTTTTTGAGTTAAAAAAAAGTATATGATATGACCCCTAATCGGAAAAAAGTAGGGGGAGGCAAGGAAAGAAAGGGGAAAATGTACACAATGGCAATAAGTAGTGAGAGCTGTTAGTGCGTCTTTACTCAGTTGAGTTTTATAGTAATATTAGATTCTCATAACAGAGTGACTTTTTTTATCTATAACCTTTGATGATTACCTTCTATTAGCCTCTGGTTTATTGGGCACTGTTAGATTTCAGTGATTTTAAAGATAACAAATTATCAAATGTTGCTTCAAAATCTCAAATTTGTTGACTGTTGGACTTACACAGTAAATGTAGTGTTTCTCCTTTAACTAATTAGGGAGCCAAGTGAAATTCTTACACAGGCAAAACTCCCCTCAGGGTTCATAGGCATTTTATCTATATAAGTCTGTTTGAAATTTGATCCACAGCATAAAAAAAAAGTCCTACTGCAGGTTATTTATTTGGTTAAAAATATCTCCAATGCAGATAGATTATATTTCATGTCTTATATCAGATTGTTTTTATATCACTGTTATGAATACCTTTCATGTTGATGTCAAATGATTTTAAAACTGAGTGCAGTAGTGCAGACATGACAGACCCATGACTGTCATAAGCCAAGGAAATAAACCCCAAAACAGGTGAACCTTCTTATTGGCACTTCTTTCATAATATGAATTCCAATATAATATGATATTAAATCTATAGATCTAGATACAGGCAGATATAAAATTGATAGAAATTGTGAAATCATGATTTCATTAGTATAGACAACTCGAGTTGAATAAACTCCCTTTACTAATGCAGATCCTCATCTCAGCAGGTTAAAGTCTGAGAGATTTGTCTCAGGAACTGGAAGGTTAAGCAGCTTGCAAAGCCAGTGTGTGTCCAACATGAGACTTTAACTCAGGTGTTTCCTAACTCCAAGACTGCATGGATGCCTTGGACCTACTAGGCTACATTTGTATTCAAATTCATTACTAATTGCTATCATTTAGGGTATTGTAGATTGATTTCTGAAAGCAATAGGAAGGGATTGACTGAATACAAAGAGAATGATAGCTTTCCATTTCCTCTCCAATTCTTCACTGGAAAATGTTTTACAACAATATTTTTTATATAGACGAGAAGGAGTGTATTCTAAGTCTCTTAATAACTTTGGACAAGTTATACATCCATAAAATGGGATGATGATATCTCTCACCTTTGGTTCACTTAAATATTTTGAGATTTTGAATTCCTTCAAGCTAAATGCGATTTTGTCAATCTTTTCCTCTGCGTTTAAGGTCATCATTGATGAAGCTTCTTCTAGCTTATTAAAATTTCCCATTTCTACTACCAAATTTTCAAACATCCAATCCAACTGAAGAGGGCAGGAAACGCAAAACTCTCCAGGAGAAACCTTTAGTATCACAGCAACACAAATGACAACATTTCTCAAACCTGAGAGGATTATAAATAGACTTGAGACATGCTAAGCAAAGATATTTGATATACTGATTCAAGAAACTATGTGCATGAAAGTGACAATAAAATTTGACCATATGTAGATTGCAAAGTTTGGCATAACTCCTAATTCACCATAAGCCCCAGGCATATTACTTAATCCTATTCTTCCTTCTATTAAACTAATGGAGTTAATATTTAGTTCATGCTTTAGCATGTCATAGATATAAGGATATTGATCTTCTTTTCCCTTGTCTGTCTTGTGACCTCACTAAAGTGCTAAACATCACAAGGGAAGAGTCTGAGGGAGGATTCAGCACTAAAAAATAAACAAAAATCCATGTCCCCATTGAAAAGGGAGAAATGATGTGTTAATGTTCCACTTTGTAGAATTGATTTCATTTTTTTTTGTGTCAGGGCAGCATTATTTCTAAAACTCCATCATGAATCATGTCTCACTCTCAATTTTAGAAAATTCTTGGCTTTCTTCATTATAGCTTAGTAGTAGTGGTAGTAGTAGTAATAGTAACAGCAGTAGCAGCACATATTTATGTAGCACTCAAGGCTTACAAAGTGCTTTACAAGCATTATCTCATTCTATCAAATCAATTCTAGAAGATAGCTTCTATTATTAACCCCATTTTACAGCTGAGGAAACTGAGGAAGGGGTTAAATGACATGTCCAGGGGTACACAGCTAGGAAGTGTTTCTGAACTCAGATCTTCTTAATTCTAGGTTCAACACTCTATCCACTGTACCACCTAGCTACAGTAGGTAAATTAATCCTTATCCTCAACCAAATACAATTTTCCATTTTGTTCTTTTAAAATCATCTATTTCAGAAACTATAGGTTAAATCAAGATCAGTGGTTAACATTCCAGCTCACTAGACAGTTTGGAGGTGTTTCTCTCTTTTCATATAACTCCATAAGAGATCTTCCAATGTTTCAATGACAGAGACAAGGTCTAACCTTAGCTGAAGCTGATCATAAAAATCATAAAATGTCAATGCTAAAAAAGACCCTGAAGAGAAGGGAAGTGACTTGCTCCATGTCACATAGTCAGTCAATAGCAGGGTTGGCACTAAAATGGACCTCTCTAAATTTCAGGTCCAGGGATCTTTCCACTATAGCATATTACACACTTGACACTCACTAGCTGTGTGACCATGGGCAAGTCACTTAAACCCAATTGCCTCATCCTGGGTCATCTCCAGTTATCCTGATGAATATCTGGTCACTGGATTCAGATGACTCTGCAAGAGAATTAAGGCTGGTGACCATGCACAACCCTCCCTCACTCAAAATAAAGTCATCATCATTTCTTTGATGGCACAGTCTTCTTCACCAATGAAGGATGAACACACATATTGCTTTCTGATGAAAGGAGGTAGAATGGCTTCCCAAAGACATAGATGGGGTAGGAAGGACAGAATGGACAGTGGATAGGGAGACTATGTTTGATTCCATTTTTTTTATGCTGTTGTACGTGATGTTAGCAGTTTTTACCTAACTGTACCTACGGAACACCAGACATGGGCATTTATTTGTAAGCATCTGGATAGATGGCTGAATTTTTTTACCCTTTTAGATATTGAGCTTTATATGGAATAGTCTGAGGAAAAAATAACTTCATTTATTGAATTCGCATCTTAATATGTGAATATGTTTTTTAATATATGTTTTCCTATGTGACCAAATATAACTCTAGCAGAAATCAGTATTAGATAGAATGGTGGAACAAATATGAATCAGAGAGAAGATAACAGTATCAGGTTGGTGGAGGGGGGTTTTAAGAAGCAAGGCTCTCTGGTAGCAAAAGTTCCACAGACTAATAAAAACTAGTAATAGAGTGAAGCTATTCTCAACCAAAAGTCAGGAGAAACTAGTCTAGTCAATAAATGATACTGACCTTAATGTCAGGAGACAGTTCTAATCTCTTCTCCCCCAATTCAGTTATTAACAATGATAATAGCAATAATAAGTAATATTTATTTAGTGCTTTAAGTTTTAGACTTAAGTTTGCTCTAGGCAACAGTATAAAATTATAAATTACAGAGAAAGAACTACCTGTATTGATAGATGTGTTCCTCACCCACAAGTTACTTCCTATACTAATGAAATTCTAGATCCAGTCCCTATGTCTTTATGTGTTACAAAGATTTTTACATGCATTATCTCATTTGATCCCCACAACACTCCTATGAAGCAGATGCTATTATTATCTCCACTTTAGAGATGAGAGGAGTGACTTGCTCTGGGTGACATAAATAGTAAGTGTGTAAGATCTTCCTGACCCCAAATCCATCAGTCTTGTCCAATACCTAATAGATTCCAAGCGCTGCACTACTCATTGGAGTACAAAGACCACAAAGAACTGAAACTGCCCTAAAGGAGCTTGTAAGTCACCTGACCTTTCATTTAGTCCTTAGAAGAGAAGCTCTATCTATAAACATAAGACGTTAATGTTATCAGAAGAAAATGAAAGTATATGCATTGAATCCTTGTTTTCATCTGAAGATCTAAACCTCTTGAGCATTTTTGTTTTGTTTGCTTGAGGAAATATTTTTTTCAAATGTCATGTGAGAACAAAACTTTGAGTTTGGTCATTCTCTGGTAAAACGTGAAAATTTCATAGAGGAAGTGAAACTGCAAGCTGTTTCATCAAAACATACTGACAGATCACAAATGTCGCTTGTAGAAAACTAGCAAGATCATGGGAATGAGTGAACATTCCAAAAGCCTGTTTGCTGCATTGGGATGAATCATATTTGGCATTTCTTGATATTCCTTTTATGTGCTAGAAAACAAATCGATTCAGTTCAGTTCAACAAGTGTTTGTTGAGTGCCTACTATGTACCCATAACCATCCTTTCTAGCTATTTTGGAGAATATAAAAGATGTTCTTATCCTCAAGAAACTTCCATTTAAATTCATGAGACAAAGTTAACACGAATGAAACTATTGAAAAGTAATAATGACAGTTTATCAATAGAAAGAAAAGAGGCAGCAAGGCCTGAGTTCAACTTACGTCTCTGACACTACCTCTATGACTCTCTGTGAAAATCAGTGTATCTGCATGTGCCTCAGGCAGTTCATGGTTCCTGAAAGGCAGTACCAACAAAGAAAACCCCATAACTTGGAGGGGGTGTCATTCTTTCCTTCAGATCTATTTTTCTCCTGGTTTACAAGGATTTTTACTATTTACTGATGACATTTATCTCCCCCCTCCAACACCTCCTGCATTTCCAGGATCCAACCAGCTCTCGAAGATAGACATAGGAGTGGGATCGAAACACTTATGGAGAATATTCTATTACCATTTACTGAGGATAGCAGAGAGGGTGAAAAAAAAACTGAGAACATGGATTTCTAGCCTACAGTTTACCTCTATCTAGTACTGTTTTTGGCAGCTTTGGGGCTCTCCTGCCACGATGGCTGAGGAGAATTTGCATTCTTAAGATGCATTCTCTAATGAAACAATACAAGTTGTATTCCATTTAAATGACCAGTGAAAATATAAGTTTTCTCTATTAGTGTAACTCTACTCTTAAGCAAAAATAGCCAGTATTGTATATGCATTGTAACGTTTTAAGAAAATTATTCATTTCTAAGTTTAGAGTATTAGACAGATTTCTTCTAAGGTATTTCTTGTACCATATTTCAAAATAAGCCTCTAAAGAAAGATGTTAATACCAATAAAAATCACCTACCTTCTTATTAGTCTATGTAATTAGTTTTTTCAAATGTAATTTAGGATATTCATGCATTTTATTTTCATTTTAGAACTCTTTTTAAAGGAAGGAAAGGGGAGAGTAAACATTTCAATTTATGAATGGCCCCCTAATCTAAGGTTTCACTAATGTGACATTTTAAAACTCATCTAACCTGCTGAAATGTTTACAAAAACTGCACGTGCACCATCAGCTAAATCAAATGTGTTTTGTTGTTCTTTTTAATCTAGTATTAAACTAATGTCTTCTGGGTTTTTTTTAACCATATGGAAAACATTAGCAGTACTAGTGAATAAACAGATCCAAGCTCCCAGAGGTCATTTTTAACCACAGTTAACAATCTGGTTTCCACTGATTGAAAATATGCTGAAAAACAAGAGTCCAGTAAAACATATACAAAATGCAGCAAAAGAACCTTGCAAGGATTTATTTATCAAAAGTTTAACCATTTAAAAAAATCCCCTTGTAACAGAAACATCTGAATCTCCTGAGCAATGTAATGGCAGATTTTACCCAGAAGGAGCAGAGACATATTACCATGAAATAGACACTGGTGCAAAACAAAGCTTTCAGGAAGCTGTATCATGAAAAACAGAAATTAGTATTATCAGAGCATTTGCTTCAGATTCCATTTGCCAGTTAAGTAGTCAGTCTTATTCATATCCACATAGAGCACTAGGTATGAATAGGAAAGGAAATGGTTTTTCTGAAAACATTCTATTTAAATTCTCAAATTTAATTCTTTTATTGAAGTGTACTACTTTAAGAGAAATGGCACACATAGTACATATTCCATGACCAATAGGGATATTGACTGTAATAATAAAAGCTTCCTTTTATGTGGAGCTTTAAGGTATTAAAAGGACGTGTATACCACGTCTCATTTGATAGCGCAAATGGAAGTGTAGTTGGCAAAGAATAAACTTCCTCATTAAAACTAAATAAAATGAAAACTAATGCTTAAATTATAGAGATATATTTTCATCTGTGCATCAAGGGTATGTGACTTGTATTCCAAGGGCAGGCACATCTAATTCAAAGTACTAATATTGTATATTCTATATACTTGTAGATATGTTATTTCTCTATGTGTATTGCATATATATGCATTATCAGTTGAATTTATAAAATTTAATTCATTTAAACAAACATTCAGAATGCACCCATTTGCAAGGAACTATACCTTGAAATTCTATCAGGAGTTTAAAATTCTTCACAGATACTTCCTTTTTATTTTCATATTGTATAGAAAAGGAGACTGAATAAGTAAGGTTAAAAGACATATGAAAATCAGAGAAAAAGGTATCAAAGGTATGATGCCTCAGATTTTGCTCTGCCATGTGTTGAAAGAGCATGGACTTTAAAAGACACCATTGCTATTTTTATGAACTCAAACTTGGCAAGAAAATGGGGGAAACCTCTTCCTTTTCCCCCCAACTGGAAATAAGTCCTTGGTTTCTATGTGATGAAGTAATCTTCAAAGCGGGGTAGCCCTTTATGGCTTTTATGATTATTGCCTCATATGTCAGGGATACTGTGAATAGCTTTGTCAGAAGAAGCCCATGTTCACTACAGAGCAAGAACTGACTTTTCTTTCATTTCTGCAGTCTCTACCTCAGCTTTGGTTATATCCTCCAGTATCTTAGAGATATAATTCTATTCCATGCCAACAACAACAAAAAATACAGAAATAATGAGGGAGAATTTGTTTGTTTGCTTGTTTTTTTTTTGTTCAAAGCTATGATTTCAAATGTGTAGGTAACTCCTTTGATCAATGCAGATTTGTAATGGTTCTGAAACTTACATTCTTAAAAGTTTCCGTGAGGACCCTGAGAGGACAGTACTTGAAGCCAGATCTTTCTGACTATGAAGCCAGCTCTTGATCCACTGCCCCATGTTGCCTGAGTAATTCTAGTCTATCTGCAGAGCTTGCCTTTTCAAAAATAAGAAATTTATTGTAGTCCATCACTGCTGTATGTTTGGTCAGTGAGCACTTACTAAGTACCTACTCTGTGAGAGGCATAGAGGTGGGTATAAAGTTTAGCTTAGTTTGCTCCCAGGGACCTTAAAGCCCTCATCCCTCCCATCATCCAGGTTCACAACTTCCAAATCATTCTTTACTCTTCCCTCTTTCTCATTCCAACACCAAGTAATTTGCAAAACCTTGTCAACTGTACTTCCAAAATGCTCTCTGAATATGTCCTTCTTTCCAATCAGGCCCTCATCATACTTTTCCTAGTTTTTTGCCATCCATCCCACACGCCATCAAGCACATAATCTTCCTAAGGACCCTGTAATGTCCTTAGTCAAAAGTTCAATGACTCCCTATTAAATTTTGCTTAAAACATAAATTTCCTAACCTTTTATTTAAATGCATCCGCTGCTGGAATTTCACTTAATCATCTCATCAGAAATTTCATAATTTTCCCCTTCATGAAATCTTTAGCCAACTCTCCTACATTCATATCTTTCTTTACATAGGTTCTCCCCCATATTGTATATGGGGTCAAACAGTGGATGTTGGTTTTGCTGGATCTTTTTTTTTTTCCTTTTTATAAAGTTTTGGTACAGGGGGAGATTTTCTGGGTGGGGAGAGAGAAAGGCTTCCTCCCCTTATTTATCTTTTAGCTTTCTCCAAGTCTTAGCTCCAGCGCTGTCTTATATAAAGCTTTTCCAGGTTCCTCAAGTTGTTAGTTCTCTCTCTTCAAATTACTTTGTATTAACTTATCTTTTTTCTTACATCTGAATCCTTCTAGTAGAATGTGAGTTCTTTGAGTGCAGAGATGACTTCATTTTGTCTTTGTATTTCCAGCTTTGCTTAGCACAGTGACTGTCACATATTAGTCACTTTATAAACATTTATTCTACTGAATTAAATAGTGGAAGACAAATGTACTGGGGGGAGGGGATGAAAAACAAAATTCTACTCGATATCTGAGGGAGAAAGTGTGATCAGTCCAGGAATGGGAAAAATTTAATGGAGATGATAGTATCTGAGCTAAATAATAAAAAAAAATGAGTAAGAAACTCAATAAGCAAAGAAACAGAGGGAGGACATTCTAGGGATAAGGATGTGAGCAAAGGCATGAGTATGGGATACTACATGAGTAAACACTTGGTGGTGGGAAAGCATCAGTTTTTCTGAAGCATAAAATTCATGTCAGAAGAGTGTTGGATAAGGCTAGAAAGGCAAGGTGATGCCAGATTGAGGGGTGGGGGGTTAGGGCAAAGGAGTTTAAATTTTACTCATGAATCAATGGAAAGCCACTAGATAGAGTTTTTTGTCTTTTTGTTTATTGGAGTCTTCTGTTTATATATCATTCTAATGCCTACTACCTGTAAGACCTTGGGCAAGTCCCTTACCCAACCTGGGCTCTGATTTCCTTATATGTAAAATGTGGAGATTGAACCTGAGGTTCTTTCTAGCTCTTAATCTGTCATCCTATGATTCCATAATCCTGTGTTCCTCTCTCCATACTCAGCAAGCTAGCAAGTACTACAGATTTTTTTTAAAGTTTAGCAAACCCAGGATATATTTCCTCAACTCTTTTCCAAGCCAACCTTGGTCATTATAAGTACAAGTTCCATTTTATTGTTTTTCATTTTGCATTTTTGCAGTTATTATGTCTACTGTTTTCCTGGTTTACAACCAAAGACTTTGAGCAAAGGAATGAAAATGACTAGCACTATGCATAGAATAGATAATTCTGGTGGCATTATTAGGTGTTGGAGAAAGGAGAGATCAGAGGAGAGGAAAGGAGGAGAAAGAGGAGAGAGGAAAAGACAGGAGAAAAGAGGATAGGGGAGGGCAGGAAGGGAGAGAAGAACTACTATTAGAGTAGGGACCAGTACCAACTTGACAACTATTGGAATAAAAAGGAGCTATTCTGGGTATATAATTGGTTGTATTTGAGTGGCGAGAGAGAGGAAAGAGTTAACAATAACAAAGCTATGAACATGGAAGGTAGAATAGTGTCGCATATTAAAATAAAGAAGTCAGACGAAGCCACAGGCTCGGGGGACAAATCATAAGCTTGGTTTGGGTCACACTAAGTTTGAGGTGGCTGTGGTATAATATCAGTTCCCAGAAGCAGGGAACCTAAGTTCAATTTACACCTTAGATACTACCTGAGTGACCCTAGGCATATAGCTTAATTTCCATGGACTTCAGTGTCCTCATCTATAAAATGAGGAGGTTGAACAAGATGACCTCTGAGGTCTAAAACTATGATCTTTTAATCCAGAAGTTCTTTACCTTTTTTTGTGTCATGGATTACCATTTGACAGTCTGGTAAAGCTTATGAAACCCTTCTCAGAATATGGTTTTTAAACGCATAAAATGAAATACATAGGATTACAAAGGAAACCAATTATTTTGAATTATCAATATATGTGTATATGTATATGTGTGTGTATTTTTGTCCATAGACTCCAGGTTAAGAACCCCTGATCTGGTCAGATATGTGAATCTGGAATTCATGGAAAAGTTAGAATTGCAGACTCAGAATTCAACTCTGTAGAGATAGCACTTGAAAGAGTGGAAATCAACAGGATCATTACCAGATAGTGTTGAGAGAGAAGAGATACTTTAAGTCTTACGATAATAGAACTAGGTTTCCATAACCCTCAAACATCCAGATGAAAATGGAAAATTCAATCAGCTTTGTGTAAGAAAACTGAAAAATTGAATTATCTGGTTATCTGAATAATTGAATTTCTCAGCTTTCATTAGACGTTCTAAATTATGTTGATGAAGTTTGTGACTAAAGATCAATACCTTTCCATAGCTGTCATCCATCCTCTTATTTAGTTCATAACCAGGAAAAGAAGTACAAGTAAATCTAGCCTTTGTCTATATAGTACAAATTTTTTGTTTTAGGGGTTTGGACTTTTTGGTCAAAGATAAATGATCAGAAAGCTATGGGCAAACAGCTGAAATATATTTAGCAATAACTACTATGGGATTATTTTTTTTAAATCATCACTCGGGAAAAACCTCCAGCTTTAAAAATTATCTCCAGCCCTAAGACCTCCCCTCTTATCTTTTTTCTCAACACCCAAGATTTGGCTAGACCAAAAGGGAAAGAAAACTTGCCCATTCAGCCCTTCCTTTGTCAAACATTTCTACTGTTTCAGAGTTTACTGTTTCTGTAGGGGTTAGTATTCCTGTATTAATATGCAAATGAGATCATACACATAAACCTTAAGCTGCTATATATATATATATATATATATATATATATATATAGTAACAACAATATATATTGTTGTTACAGTTATGAATAGGCATAGGCATGCAAAGAATGTGGGCTGATATTCCCACATCAATACAGTTCCACCTCTGTATACTCATAACTCTGGGTAAAGAATTTTGACTATTTCTACCAAGAAGTTTTTTTTTAATTTGATTTTTCAAGTCAAGACCTGGATTTTCCCCACCTCTGATCCTAGTATTTAACCAGCTAAAAATATAAATAAGATTTTTAATAAGGCCATCAAGGAAGGGTAAAGACAAGAATTTCACATCACTGAGCTGTCATGCAGAGGCTAAAATCTACCTTCATTTTCTTCTTATTCCTAATGGTTTCAAGTGAAAAAACTGTGAAGGTAAATAAGGGCAACATTTGACCCTGAGTATTTCTAATCCAGCACTTAATATTAAATAAGCCTTTTAAAATGATTTTCAAAGAAAGTGAAAAATAAAACCATGAGAAAATAATTTGTTTTCAATAATATTTTTCTTCTTTTTATTAAGGTGAGCACACACAAGAAACCAATTCACCACATTCACTCAAAAAGGATGTAGAAAATATGGGAAAAGGTAAAAAAAAAAGTTTTAATTCTATAAAACTTCTTACTTTTAAAAGACTGTAGAGATAATAGGAGGATATTTTTGTTCTGAACCATATTTTAAACTTGACAAGCAACATATGAATAATATATGGACCACTGGGTGGATATAATTGAGATTAATGCATACATATCAATCAATACATGACACTGTAATATAATACTTTAAAATAATACATTACATTGATTTATATTCATGGATTTCTGCACAAAATCCATCCTGTGTCTATGCAACACTTTTTAAACTGGTAAAATATTTTGTCTTATAATAATAAATTGCCATATGGAACAGTTCTCTGGAGGGTTATTTGTAAAGCTTAGTAAAATGCCTCTTCTTTTTTCTTTATTAGAAGAACTTCAGAAGGTTTTGTTTGAACAAATAGACTTACGGAGGCGACTAGAACAAGAATTCCAAGTATTAAAAGGAAATGCATCTTTTCCAGTGTTCAGTAAGAAATCATTTTTATTTCATTCCTCTCATGATATTCCCTAATATTCCATGGCTAAGATTTCTATAGATGCTGTGTGGCGAAGGAGAAAGCATGCTGGGTTTGAGGTCAGAGGACTTGGGTCCAAATCCTAGCTCCACCATTAGCTACTTCCGCAACCTTGGAGTACCACTCATGCTCTGATTAGACAGACCTGATTGCCTCACAGGGATGTCATAGTATATATCTATAATTTAATTTGTAGTCATTTGAAATTAAATCAGTTTGTGGGGAGGTTTGTGTCATTTTGTTTTTTTAGAATTTTATTATCAACCTTCCTCCCCTCTCCATTACAGACTTTGGTCATTGTGTAGTATCACAAAACTAGAGTTGGTATCCCTTATGTTAAGCAGTGACTTTACACCCAGAAAAGAGCCTTTCAGTGGTTGTGGTACCACTGATGCTCCAACTATGTAGGTCTTAGGCCTTGGTGTTACTTTCTATGCAACTACAAGACTTGCCTCAGTCTTGAATTACGCCAACTTCATCATAACTGAATAATGTAGTAACCACTAAACCCTAATAGAGACTGAGCAAAAGAGAGAGAAGAAATAACAATGATGAAGAAAAAAATAGGTTAGGGAAGGAACACTGATATAATTATGTTCATTAGCCATGATTTCCCTTTTTGGCCCTGAGAGGAGAAATGAGGTTTGGAAATTCCAATGACTAGGCCTTAGAGAAAGATAGGTGGAACCCAAGAATCAGACAGGGTATATATATATATAGCAGGGGTGGGGAATCTTCGGCCTTGAGGTCACATGTGACCTTCTGGGTCCTTGTGTGCGGCCTTTTGACCAAGTCCAAGTTTTACAGAAAAAAAAATCCTTTTATTAAGGGTATTTGTTCTATGAAGTTTGGATTCAGTCAAAGGACTGCACTTGAGGACTCACATATGGCCTTGAGGCTGAAGGTTCCCCAGCCCTGGAGTATAGTAATATAGACAGATTGATAACAGAAAGGATAGCAGGATAACCAGTGGCTTTTGAAGGTAAAATGAGGGCTAGGATTTGCCCAAGGTCACAAAGCTAAATAATGGTGTAACTAGGCCTTGACCCCAGGTCTGCTTAGGCCAGATTTCTATACCACAAAGGAAAAAATATATTTCAAAGGAAGCTTAGACTAAGTAGATTTCTTAAAATGGATCAGAAAAAAAAGTTGGATGATATTGAATAAATCTGTCATCTACGGACAAATAAAAATCAGTAAGTCATCCTGTAAGAGGAGATGTTGACATCACGGATATCAGAATGACTTAATCTTGTGTTTCCGTTTTAGACACCTACATACAGTGAGATCAGTTGTGTTTTGATCCCTTACATACGTCTACCCATTTCTCCATGAAATCAGTATTGGCACAATTTATCTCATTTGGTTAAAAAAATAGATGTTGCTTATTTTTGAATACACAATTTGTAACTTTTCACCTGATTATCCTTATTAACTCAGACAATGCAAAGAATTTGCAAGATAATATTGTTTAAAAATAAGAAAGAAAATTGTATAACACCTGCCAGTTTCAATTCAAGCTTATCATTTATCTTTGTGATCTGTACTAAAATAAATACACTCTCATAGCCATGTATATAAACACTCCAATTAAACCACATAAAATGCACTCTTTTTTCATCTGCATCATATTCCACTGACCAAGGAAGTGGCATGCATGTACCCAAGCTTGAATTATATGTGGTTTAGACACACCACAAAAGAGCAGTCAATTTTACCCCTGATTAAAATAGCAAATATGTATTATGTGCTCTTTAACAGAAGGTGAGGGGCCATAAGGCTGGCTGACAGATTTAGATTTACTCAAATGAAATAGCATAAAGGGAAAACCAAACTGAGTAAAAAGAAGGAAATAAAAAGCCCCTCAAGGAAGCAAGAAAATATAAAAGAATCCCTGTGAGAGGTTTTAGTAAAAAGTGGCATGCCAGGAATCACAGTATGAGCAAAGGTTTAATGAACAGTGGACACAGAAGCAAAAGCATTAAATTTAAAATGCAGATGTATTGGGTCCCCAGAGACCATCCACATTGAATTAAGAAATTGCTTTCCAGAGTTGGGTCCAGGACTCCTGAACTTGCACCAATTTCATGTGAAGGTTTTCTAGGATAAAAGATATTCTTAGGTTAAGAGGATTTGGAACTAAGGAGTAGGAGAAGGATGTCCTAATTTGGGGCTGATATATATGGGTGTAGATATTATGTATGTGGTGTACATGTGTGTACATATGTATATATGTGTATGATTACTTAGATATGCACATATCAAGACAAAGAAGAAGAAACAAGTAAATCTTTGAGGAAAAGAAATTGTGGGGCATGGAAATACCAATTTAGAGATAGTTACTATATATACATTCATATATTTATATATTTTTATTTATCTATGTTAAATGCTTGATAAAGTTTTATTGATCTATTTTGGTGTTTTTGTGGTCATTTCTGGACATGCTCCTTCCCATGTAACAAAGAAAAAAAGTGTGACAAAACTAACAGATATATTAGCCATGTCTGACAATGTTTGAAACATGCTGTACCATAGTTCCTATCTCCCACCCATTGAAAGCAAGAGAACATGTTTCATCATCAACCCTCCAGGACCAAGATTAAACATTGCATTTAATCTGATATAGGTTGTCTTTCAGCGTTATTTTCATCAACATTATTGTAGTTGTGATATATATAGTTCTCCTAGATCTGATTTCTTCGTCTGTATCAGGTCATATAAATTTTCCCATGTTTCTTTAATTCCTTGTTTTTATCATTCCTTACAATTGTCTTGGATCATTGTATTGATCAGAGTAGCTAAGTCATTCACAGTTAATCATAATACAACGTTGCTATTATTTGTGTACAATGTTCTCCTGATTCTGTTCACTTCATTTTGTATCAGTTCATGTTAATCTTTGTAGGCTTTTCTGAAATGATCCTACTCCTTATTTCTTTCTTTAAAAAAAAATTCATTATTCATTTCTTAACATTTTTCTTTTTAAATTTTGAATTCAAATTCTCTTCCTCCCTCCTCTCCTCCACTCACTGAGAAGGCAAGCAGTATGTTATCAATTATCCATTTGAAATCATGCAAAATGTATTTCCACATTAGTCATTTTTTTAAAAAAGCAGGAAAATAAAGAAAGTGAGAAAATAATACTTCAGTTTACACTCTGATCATCAGTTCTCTCTCTAGAGGTGGATGGGATGTTTTCATCATGAGTCCTGTGGGATTGTTCTGGATCATTGTACGGATCAAGATAGCCGAGTCTTTCGCAGTTGATCATCATTATAAAATTGGTGCTACTATGTGCAATGATTTCCTGTTCTCACTATACTTTGTGCCAGTTCCTATAGTTCTTGCCATGTTTTTATCTGAAACCGCACTCCTCCTCATTTCCCACAACTCAGTAGCACTCCAGTACAATCGTATGCCACAACTTGTTTCACTGTTCCCCAATTTGATGGATATCTCCCCAATTTCCAATTCTTTGCCACCACAAAAAAGCTGCCATAAATAGTTTTGTACTTATAGGTCTTTTCCCTTTTCTTCAATCTCTTTGGGATCCAGATCTAGTAGTGGCATTACCGGGTCAAAAGGCCCTTTAGGCCTTGTTCCAAATTGTTCTCCAAAATGGTTGGACCAGTTTACTACTCCAACTACAGTTTAAGTATACCTATTTTTCCCTCATCCCCTCCAGAATTTGTCATTTGTGATAGCTGTGAGGTGGCACCTAGTGTTGTTTTAATTTTCCCTTTTTTTAAATCAATAGTGATTTATAACATTTTTTTCATAAGACTATAGAAAGCTTTGATTTCTTCTTCTGAAAGCTGTCAGTTCATATCTTTTGATCATTTATCAATTGGGGGATGGTTTTATTTTTACAAATTTGATTCAGTTCTATATTCGGTATATATTTTGGGGAAAATGAGGTCTTTATCAGAGAAACTTACTGCAAAATAGTTTTACATTAATTCATTGTTTATAGTACTTTTAGCAGAATGTAGTTTCCCTGATTATCCCTTTTAATTGGATCTATTTTTGCTTTTGCTTCATCTGAGATTATGATTGCTACCCCTGCCTTTTTTTAAAATTCATTTAAAGCATATTCGATTCTGCTTCTTCCCTTTAATTTAATTCTGTGTGTATCTTAGATTTTCAAGTTTCTCGTAAACAATATATTGCTGAATTCTTGTTTTTAATCCATTCTGGTATCTTCTTCCATTCACATTCACAGTTATTATCACTGTGTATTTCCCTCTATCCCATTTTCTTCTGTTTCTTCTTTCTCTCTTTTTATCCTGTTCCTCCTCAAAAGTCTATTTTGCTTCTAACCACTATGTCCCTTAATCTGTCCTCTCTTTTATCATTCCCCCTTTCTCTTAGCCTTGATCCCTCCTATATCCCTATCAGTTAAGTCACACTTCTATACACAACTGAGTGTGTGTATACACATACACATATATATGTATACACACGTGCACACACACATGTGTATCCGTCCTTCTTTAAACTAATTCCAATAAGAATGAAGTCCAAGCATTGCCTGCAACTCCTCATTTCCCCTCCACTGCAAAAATTCTTCTTTGTATGCCTATTTTATGTGAAAAAAATTTCTACTTTCTATCTTTTCATTCCCTCTTCTCCCAATGCATCCATCTTCCTCAGCTCATTTTTTTTTAGATCATTCCAGTATTATTGACTTACACCTGCACCCTCTGTCTATGTAAACTCCTTTTAAGTGTCCTAATAATGGTAAAGTTCTTAGGAGTTACATGTTTCATCTTCCCATACAGGAATGTAAACAATCTCACTTTATGTAATTACTCTTTCATGTTTACCTTGTTATGCTTCTCTTCGCTCTTGTGTTTGAACATCAAACATGTTATTCAGCTCTGGTCTTTTCATAAGGAATGCTTGGAAGTTCTTTGTTTTATTAAATACCCATTTCCCCCCCACCCAAAGGATTATACTCAGCTTTGCTGGGTAAATTATTCTTGGTTGTAATGCTAACTCCTTTACCTTCCAGAATATCATCTTCCAAGCAATCTGTTCCTTTAATTTGGAAGCCACTAAATCTTGTATCGTCCTTACTGTGGCTTCATAATATTTGAATTGCTTCTTTCTGGCTACTTGAAATATATTCTCTTTGACCTGGAAGCCCTGAAATTTGATTATAATATGCCTGGGAGTTTTCATTTTGAGATGTCTTTCAGGTGGTGATTGGTGAACTCTTTCAATTTCCATTTTTCCCTCTGAATCTAACATATCAGGGCAGTTTTCCTTGATAATTTCTTGAAATATGATGTTTAGGCTTTTTCTTTGGTCATGACTTTCAGGCAGTCCAATAATTCTTAAATTAGGCTTTTTCTTTGGTCATGACTTTCAGGCAGTCCAATAATTCTTAAATTATCTTTCTTTGATCTATTGTCCAGGTCAGTTGTTTTTCTGATGAGATATTTCACATTTTCTTCTATTTTTTTTCTTTCTTCTGACTTTTATTCTTTCTTGATGTCTAATGGAGTTATTAGCTTTCATTTGCTCAGCTAATTTTAAAGGAGTTATTTTCTTCAATGAGATTTTGTACCTCTTTTTTCCATTTAGCCAATTCTGCTTTTTTAAAGAGTTTGTTTTTCTTCAGTGAATTTTTGTGCCTCATTTACATTAGGCCAGTTCTATTTTTTAAGATTATTTTCTTCAGTGTGGAGAGCCAGAGTTAACCTGAAGGATTGACCTAAGCAGGGCAAGGTCATCCAGAGGATGAAAAAGGGGGATTGGCAGGGCCTCGCTCTCCCTGGCATCTTCATGTTTTCTTACTGCTTACTTCTTGAGGACAGCTGCAGCATTATCTAGGAAAGGATGTGAACATTGTGTGTCTTGGAAACACAGAACTTGGAAGAATGTTTTGTCTTGGGACTAACTTTCCCTTAGGAACTATTGAATTCACACAAGATGTGTTGATATGTTTGACTACATAAAGCCTTGCTGAGCTACAATAAACTAGTCATGTACAGATTGTACAGGCTCCCCTAGCCCCCACTACTTTCTTTTCAATCACCACTGCACCTCTGATCAGCCAGTGGCTGGCACTTCAGTACTTGTTATGTCTCTTTTACCAAACTGTTAATTATCTTCTCATACTTTTCTTGCACCATTCTTATTTCTTTTCCCAATTTTTCCTCTTCCTCTCTTATCTCTTTCTTTAACTCTTCCAGGAATTCTTATTGAGCTTGTATCCAATTAGCATTTTTTCTCGAGGCTTTGTATTTTCATATTGTTGTCTTCTTCTAAGTCTTGGTGTTCCTTGGCATTGCAATAGTTTTTTATAATCAAGTTGTTTGGTTTTTTTTTTTGTTACTGTGGTTTGCTCATCTTTCTAGTCTATTTCTTGACTTTGAACTTTATGTTAAAGTAGAACTCTACTCACCTGGGGTGAAGAGGCACTATCCCAAGCTTCGGGCTTTTTAATGCTGCTTTTTTTCAGGGTGACTTCTGGGACTCTGCAAGTTTTTGGTACTTCCAAGATGGTATGATTCTAAGACAGGTATACTCACTGCTCTCCTGGTTTGCACTTTGGTCTTTACTCAAGAAGTGATCCCTGCAGCTACAATTGCTAGTGCTCTCTTTGCCTTGGAACTGCTATCAAGGCCCCTGTTGTCTTGTGACTGACCCTTAGTGCTGGGACTATACTGGAACTGTGACCCAGAACTGTGTATGTGCAATCAGTGCCAGCTATACCAAAGGTCAGCAAAGGCTCCTCTGTAATCTCTTTCTGATCAGTTGTTTCATCCCCCCCTTACCATCTATGGACTGAGAGCTCCCATAGTTGCTACTTCTGTGGCTGCTGTTACTAACCCCCTGAATGTGTGGGCTCCACCCCAGTGTCACAAAGTTCTACCCACCTCCTAAGTTTTTGTAGGCCAGAAAAATGTCTCACTCTGAACTTTTATTGACTCTGCTGCTCCGAAATTTGATTTGGGGTGTTATTTTAAAATTATTTGGAGAAGTATGTTGAGTGAGTTCACCTGGCTTGCCTCTAATCCACCATCTTGGTTCTGCTCCTCAGAAATTTTTTACTATTAATAATTTGAAGCCTTTTTTCCCATATAGTCATTGCTTATTTCATTTCTCCTTTTGAAAACTATTTGTTTATATTTCTTAACCATTTATTTATCATCAGGTCCCTATACATTTTGAATATCAGAATTTTAGCACATATATCTGATTTAAAGATTTATTTTTCCACAATACAGTCTTTCTTGTACTGATTGTATTGATTTTGTTCATCCAAAAGTATTTTAACTGTATTTCATCAAAATTATCCTTTGTGATTTCCTCTACCAATCAACTAGTCAAGAAGCATTTATTGAGCACCCACTTTGTGCCATGAACTTTGTTAAACTCTAGGCTGCAAAGATAAAAATCTAATTACACTGCTTTCCTTCAAAATGGGGGAGATAACATGACATAGGTCAGTATCCTTTGTTTATGAAAAGTATCTCCTTTCCTTCTGTAAGTTCCTACTTTGCACTTACGGACCAGTCCAAGATCTAACAACTCTATAAAATTCTACATCTACTTTCATTAATACTGATATCACCCTACTCTGAATTCCTATTTCATTTGTTGTCAATCTCAATTCATCAAAAAGCCAGAATCTAAAGTAGGATGGTAGTCAGGAGAGTGTAGTCCATAGAACCAAGGAGGGTAAAACATGGCAATTGATTAAATATGGAAAATTAGGGAAAAGGAAGAATCAAGGATGATTTGAAAGTTATGAATCTTGTGGGTAGTTTGGACGAAGATGAAGACTGTAAGTTAGGAACTGAATCCTGAGAGAAAGGAGGGAAAGCAAACTGAAGGCTAAGAGATTATTGCCATTACATGCTATTATATGCCATACTGCACATGGGTGAGCTAGATGAATGGACAAACCTCCAAATAGATAGTTTGGAGATGGTCGCGAATAGCTCAACTCTTTTTCATGTCCCCATGTGCCCAGTGGCATGAAAGAAGGATCAATGAATACTAAGGAAGGTAGCCAAAGACATGGTATCTTCTAGAGAGGGCACCAGAGGAGCATGAAAATAAGTGATCTAAAGTGTAGTTTATTAAGATTAGAGGTGGGAATGAAGTCTCTAAAATTTCATACCCTTTGACTCAGAGATTCCACATATATCCCAAACCATATATTCCAAGGAGTTCAATAGCAAAAAGAAAAGTTTCATGAACACTAAAATATTTATAGCAGCACTTTTTGTAAAAGCCAAGGACCAGAAACAAAACAGATGCTCATCACCTGGGAATTTGTTTAACAGATTACAGTATAAAATGTCATGGAGTATTACGTGTTTGCTATAAATAAAAATCACTGGGTATGATAAATATTAGAGAAGCATAGAAAGACATATGAATTGATGCAGAATAAAGTAAGTATGTCTAGGAAAATATCATATGCAAAGATGGCAACAGTATAACTAGAAAAAACCAGTAAAACAATTAAAACCGCATGCCATGAAATGGGAATGACCAAATTTGGTCCAAGGAGTCAATATGAGACGGCACCTCCGCCTCCTGCTTTTTTTCAAAGGTGGGGAACTAGTTATGTGAAATATTACAAAAATTAGACATTTTTAATAACAAAAATAATATGGTGATGATTACTGTTAATATTACCATTATTGTTATTACTTTTATAGTGTTCAGGTCTTCCTGAATCCAGGTCTAGGGCTCTATCTAATACCCCATCTACCTGCCCTGCTGGTTAATGTTCTCAAGCTATTTTTCCTTTTTTCAATTCTTTATTATAAGGGTTGACTCTCTGAAAGGGGGAGGAGTTGGGATATATTGTGAAATGTGGATTTTGTAAAAACAAAAGATTTCAATTTTTTTAAAAAAGGCTAGAATATAGATCAAAGGACACAATGGAGCAAGCATTCAAAGAATAAGAACTGGGAGGATGGGCAGAGAAAGCTGTAGTTAGGAGTGAGTTTGTGGAGAGATATCAAAGAAAGGATTTTCACTTTAGTAGATGGCAATTCTGTATCATGGAGATGATCAGAGAAGAGATGGGAGTTTCCCAGACAAAAGATGGAGGAAGAACCAGTTGACTAGGGCCCTCACCTTCTGGGGCCCTGTGATGACTGAGCACAACATTTGGGCAGGGGTGACATCCTCAGCTTCCTCAGTTGATCACTCTAAACACTAAGCAGCATAGGGCTAGATAAAAGAAGTTAAGGAAGCATATCTAGCCATTAAGTATCAGATATTTGATTTCACTAGATGAATTTGCTTGAGATCTCTAAGGGAAGCCAGCTCTCTACTCTCAGGGTGTCTACTGCCTCTGGCTTCCTGAGGTATGGTCTCTCTGATTTTTTCAGCCTAGATGTATAGTTTCATCACAAGACGGTGACAGGTGGGGAAAGAAGTGGAATACGTATATACAAAAGTTACCCATAGTGAAACAAATATTCTCTAAGTCCTCTAAAGCGCAGGTTTTCTAAAACCTTTGACTCCATAAGTTGCAGAATCTCTAATGGATTTGCTCAGTATCTCTGCTAGGTGGGAATTCCCTTTGGCACTCTAAGTCCCTGAGACTTAGAATCTGTGATGGAAGTGAGGCTCCTTATGAAGAGGAAATATCCAGGGCCTCTGCATTGAATGCTGGGAATCCCCTCACATTAGCACTCCAGGAAAAGAGATTGAATTGGTTACCAAAATGAAGGCCCTTAGAACCAAGTTCTGAGAAGTAAAGAAAAGGAGAGAATAAATGAGGATATGAAAAACTAAAGGTTTATTAAATGACTCTTCCTTTTCACCATGAAAAGGCATTGGCTTTTGAGTCATCTCTATGAAGTGGGTGTTAAATTGTGGCAAGGTCAAAGAAAAAGCTTATAGCAAGAAAGTGGAGGCATCAGTTTTGGGGTCATAAGTGAAAGATGGAGGCAAGAATTTTTGTTTGTTTTCTGTGTGAACATGAAATGGTTTCCTGGGCCTTTCAGACAGATACCTGTGTGTCTGCTATACAAAAATCACTCTGTGAAACATACTATAGCTGAAGCACTGAGTATGCCAAGGCGCACTCTAATTTCTCAAAACAAAACATTATTTTGTGTCCTCTTTTTTAACTTTGTATTTTTATCACTGGGATTTAGATTTTTTTAAAAAGTAATTTAGCTTGGTTAAATTTTAGTTTCTTTCATTTGATGGAAGAATAAAACTTATGTCGTGGAATCATAAGATTATAGGTTTAGAACTGATAGGAACCTCAGAAGTCATCTAGTTTGGTTTATTCCATAAATATAAAATGCAAGTCTGTGCATAAACACCCTAAGGAAATATTCTGCACATACCTATCAGCAGTGCTGAATTTGGAATCAAGTTATTTGGGCTCTAAGCTCAGTTTAGTACAGTGCCTAGCACATAGTAAATACTTGTTGACTGTCCCTTATTAATTGAATGTCTTGAGAAAGTCAGTTAATCTCTGTTTCCTCATTGTTGAGGCAGCTAGGTGGTGCAGTGAATAGAGCACCAGTGCAGGAGTCAGGAGGACCTGAGTTCAAATCTCACCTCAGATACTTGACACTCACTAGCTGTGTGACCTTGGGCAAGTCACTTAACCCCAATTGCCTCATCCTGGGTCATCTGCAGTCATCCTGATGAATATCTGGTCACAGGATTCAGATGGCTCTGGAGGAAAAGTGAGGCTGGTGACCTGCAGAGCCGTCCTTCACTCAAAAACAAAATTAAGTGCAGGTCATGTCCTTATTTCTCTGATGGCATGGTCTTCTTTGGCAACAAAGGACAAGCACACACAAACTGGGAGGGGAGCAGCACTAGATGGTTACTAAAGTCCCTTCCAATGCTGATAGTCTGCAACTCCAAAAAAACTGGTAATGTGTAAATTCTTAGAGAATGATATCAGTGTGTCATGTGGGCAAAAATATGTACTGAGCATACACCTCTACAGATCAATGTACAAAGCATTTGGGGATAAAAAAACAAAAAATGATTCTTGCCTTTATGGAACTTAAAATCTATTGGGGAAGAGGTAGGGAGACTCATGCATAAGTGATAAAAAAAATTTATTGAAATGGTCACATTCTATGCTTTCATTGGCATAGAGAATCCCTAGATGAGAAAACACCCTCAACTAATCTGTTTTCTGCTGATAGACATCTTCTTTTTAAGACTTGCCTAGGGAATCTACAAGAGTAAGTGATTTGCCCAGGGTCACACAGATAGTATATGCTGGAGACTTGACTTGAACCAAGTTCTTCTTGCTTCTGAAGTCAGCATCCTATCCACTAAGCCACAGTGCCCTTCACATCACTCATCATGGTGGCTTATAAATACTTAAAGGTTTCCTAGAAAGGTGATACTGATCAGAGCCAGATAGGGTTAACCTGGGAAGACTTCATGGAGGAAATGAAACTTCCACACATTGCTTTAAAAATAATGATTGTCAGAAATGTTTTAGATGGGAAAGGATATGAACCAATAGGCAGAGGGGGAAAAATTCTGGTCAGAAGAAATGCTAAATGAGTCATGCTAGGGATGATAAGCATGTGTGACTTGGTTAAAGGTAGGATGTAGTGGGAGATAAGGCTGGAATAAGGGGAAGTTAACTGGAAGAGCTGTAAAACCCACAATTTCCCTTCCAGAGAGCCATCCTTTATAAGAAAGAATGAAAAAGTAGAAAAAGAAAAAAGATAGTTGAGCAAAACTAACAAACATTGAAAAAGCCTGATATCATATGCAAAATTCCATATGCATTGTCCTTCACTTCTACAAAGTGGGAACAGGTGCCTTTTCTTATCTATCAGCGGGGAACCAGCTTGGTAATTATAAGTTTGCAACATTCTTTTTCAATTGTTTACTGTTATTATTCTCTCCATTTACATCTTTGTAGTTGTTGGCTTAATTTATTCCCCTTTGGCTCCATTCACCAGCCCATAAATATCTCTCACAGGCTGCTACTCCCCTATATATGTTGTCTCCCTCCATTAGAACATAAGCTCCTTAAAGGTAGATAATTTAATCTTGCATCCTCTGCTCTTGGCACATAATGAACCCTTAATGAATGCTTTGTCATTCATTGTATATATTGTTTGCCTGGTTCTGCTTACTTTAGGCTATATCAGTTTATATGACTTCTCATGCCTCTCTTCATTCATCATGTTCACCATTTCACACAGCACAGTAATATTCCATTACCTTCAAGTATCCCAACTTGTTAAGCCATTTACTTTGTTTCCAGTTTTTTGCTATCACAAAAAGAATAGCTATAAATATTTTGGTGCATATCAAGCCTTTCTTTTTGACATGAAGCTCTTTGGGATACATGCTTAGAAATGGAATCTCTATACTAGAAGGTATGGATATTTTTAATCCCTTTATTCATACAATTCCAAATTGCTTTCTAGAATATTTAGACTAGTATGCCCATCATCCCACAATCCCTCCAGTATTCCCATCTTTTGTTATCTCTGCCAGTTTTATGAAGCTTGAGAGCTGTTTTTATCTGTGTTCTCGGCTGTTATTTGTTTACAACTCTCCTTTTGAGGACTCTTTGTTCACATTCTTTAACCACTTATCAGTCAGAAAATAGTTTCAGGTTTTTATATTTCTATTAGTGTCTTCCCTTCTTATCCCTACTTGCATTAATTTTGTCCATACAAAAGTTTTTCAATGTAATCAAAATTATGTTTCATCTTTTGTCATCATATCTCCCCTTTTTTCATTAAGAATTAACTCTTAGTCATAGCTGTGAAAGATAGCTGATCTCATTTACAAGCTGTTTTTAGAGAGCCACTACAGACATCCAAGGAGATGAATAATTGATATGATCAAAATGACACTTTAAGAAGATGTTTTTTACTGATCTAGTCTGGTAGAGGCAGTGAGACTAGTGAGGAGATTTTGGAGATCAGTGGATCTCATAGCTTCCTACATACAAAGCAAGGAGGAAACATCATAGGAATGATAGCTTGATTTGAGTTAGGGGTGTGTTGCTCACCAAATCTTGTCACATAGGTATAATACAGCAACAATAAGCCAGGATATTTGAGAAGGCAAAACTGAAAGTCACTGGTAGGCCAGGGTCTCTTAAGTTGAAAAAAGGACAGGGTCCTGATATGATGGGTGTATGCTTGGGTCTATGCTGTATGATCCTGGGCAAGGCACTTAACCCTGTTTGCCTCAATTCATCATCTGTAAAATGAGCTGGAGAAAGAACTGACAGACCACTTCAGTTCTTTTCCAAGAAAATCCCATATGGGGTCATGGAGAGTTAGACATGCCTGAAATGACTCATCAACAACATGCTTGGGTTTCAGGTTGTTTGCTTGCTTGATATGATCAAATATTGGACTTTAATTGTGAGGTCTTTTTTTTCCAAATCCATAGTCTGATTTTGCTTTATAGCCTTCTTTTGATTACATGAATAACTCCCATTCAAAAGTGTTATAAGGGTTTCTTCCCAGAATTTTGTTTAACTAGTTGAGATTTATACCCTATATATCTATGTATGATATAGATATATATATATTATATCTGTAGATGATTCTAGCCCTTCACCAAAAGTCATTACTCTGATAATGACAGGTATTTAATGACTTTCTTCCCTTTTGGAAGTAAAAATTCACTTTATTATGGGACTCCCCTTCAGGATGTCAAAGAATTCTGGAAGATTATGAAGACCAAAGCTCAGAAGAGTTGTATCTAGTGATGAGGATGGTCAAGTGAAGGCCATAGACAAAGCACCAGCCAGGATCTTCTGTCTCCTTTTCATCCTACCTTTCCCTTCCAATCTTATATGGTGCTACTGAGGGATGCCAGAGCTCCACAGACAACTAGATGTTGATAATAACTGCAAAATGAACCATGGAACTTTTTGTCATTGTATAATTGAAGCGACAAGAGGTCTGGGGGTTGCAGGATTAATCAATCACTTTAGAATCTCTAATGTAGTCCTTCACTTTTTGGATGTTTTTCAAAGTCATTTTAGTTTTTCAAACTCCTTGCATTTGAATACACAATTTTCCTCATTGTGTCCTTCCCCTTCCCCAATAGACCACCATTTTTATGAAAGGAAGGACTGTTCCATTTGTATCTTTGTACCCCCAATATTGGGCAGCTAGGTGGCACAGTTGAATAGAGTGCCAGATCTAGAATCAGGAAGACCTGTATTCAAATCTGGCCTCAGACACTTACTAACGGTGCAATCCCTTGACCCTGTTTATCTCAGTTTTCTCACATGTAATATGAACTGGAAAAGGAATTGACAAACCACTCCAGTATCTTCACCAAGAAAACTCCAAGTAGGGTCACAAAGGGTCCAATGTGAGTAAATCAACAAAACAAAAACAAACACCTACTATATAGCACAGGGCTCGGCATGGAAGCACTTAGTGTTTATCTAGTTGCATTGAGTATTTCTGGTACTCTTCCATTTTAGCCTTGTTATTCTCTATTACTTCCCTTTGCTATCAATTTCTAAGAATTTTTTTGTGTGGTCAGACTTACTTTGAATGCAGAAATCATAGCTTAATAGCTTCCTCTCCTCCCTAGCACACAGTGCCTTCTCTAACCCTCAGAGAATCATGCAAAACCTCTTGATTTCATCATATTGAACTCTTTCCCCAGCCTTCAGTGAATTGAATTTTAACCTTTTGTTTAACAAAGATGCTAACTTCATGATTTACTTTACTCATTTTAAAAATATTCTCCTCCACTGAATTCCTACTCAAAGTCATCCTGGTACAGTGCATAGCAAGTTGGCCTATGAAACAGAAAGCCTAGATTCAAATCTGACCTCTTACACAGACTGATTGGGTGACCCTGGGCAATTCACTTAAATTCTCAGTGCTCCTTGAGGATACTGAGGCAACCTTCTCAAACTATAATTTGTAGGGCAGGTAATCTGAATTGGTTTAGTTAATTTCCTCACCAATAAATATCTCTACCAATGACACCACAAGTGTGGTCCAAAGTTTCACTCTGAGGCTTCATCATGAAATTGCCCTGAGTTCCTCAAGCCTGTGCCAAGAAAGTGTAAATTCTCTTGAGTCCTACCAATTTGGAAAAGCTTAGCACAGAGACCCACTGGTGGATTTGAGTGTCTGCTACCAAAAACCTACCAAACTTATCTCCAGAAAAGTTCACTATGGGAGAATTGACCATCAGATGTGGAAGCTTTTTGGCTGGGGAAATTCATGAAGCAATCTCTTTAAGATGTGCAAGGGCTGAGATCAGTATTCCTGAAAGGAACACCTATAGTGACAGAATCACAGATGTCTTGGAGTACTGACCTAGCTAGTGATCTATCTTTGGGCAAAGACAATAAATAATTCAAATACATCCTAGTTTTCATTCACACAGTCCTAAGTAATGTCTATTAATCCTTCCTTACTATTTTTTTCTAGGTTCATCAGAACCTAGATTCCCTAGACAAGCTGTTCTGAGGCATTTTATTACCTGACCATATTGTCTCTTGGACTCCCCCTTTAAAGCACACACACACACACACACACACCCATCCTTTCACTTTTAACTTTGGAAGGTTTCTTCTATCTTGAAAAGTACAAAACTATCTGAGTTCAAGTCTTTCACATGACATAAATATACTTGCCTGTGTCACCAAGATAAGTCATTTCAGGGATCCAGGCAATTCCCTAAGATTTTAAGATTAGTGACTATCATATAAAAGAAGGTGCTGACCTACATTGACAAAAGGAGTATTCTTATCCTGAAATCCCTATAGGAATGAAATCGCAGATCTGGTTTAAAATGGAGAAAAGGCTCAAGTGCCAGTTTAGGAGATAAGGTGGGAAGCTGTGTAGCATTTCCAAAGCATTGTGTACTCATGCTGGCACCCTTTCACACTACCTTGGGTGTCACAGCTTCTCCCTCTCTTCCCTTTCCTCCTGGTACTTAGGTGCAATGTTATTTACATCATGCCACATGACTTCTGACTTTATCATGATCTACAAGAGAATATTTTTGTTTGTTTTTTATTTTCTTTGTTATATTATGAACTTCACAAAAATTAGAAAATGTGAATATTTCTATATACAGAGAACAGAAAAGGGACTATCTGTAAAAGTTCGTCTCTATACACACAGCTTGTTTTTTAAAGTATGTATCAGATTTAATACCATAAAACAAAATGTTTTGCTCGTCTATGTCCCCTTCTGACCTTTATTTTTCTCTGTTCTGTGTTTTCAAAATATATTATTGATGCCCTTTCCTTTGTTTTTAATCTCTATCACTATATCTCCCTCCCACCTCCACCTCTCTTTGCATAAAAAAAGGCCCTCCCTAGTAACAAATAAGTATAGTCAAACAAAACAAATCCACACATAGGTTATGTCTGAAAATATTTGTCTCATTCTGCTCCTGCCATCCATCGCCTCTCTCCCAAGTGGTGGGAAGAGTACTTCATCATCAGTCTTAGGGAGTCTTGATTGGTCATTGCATTGATAATCTTCAGATGAAGAATGAGGTCATGTTTGTCCTTTGTTGACACCAGAAAAGTCAATGGTTGACCTGCTCTTACATTTATAACAATCATATTGATGTTATTATGACAAATATTTGGAGGAAATCCAGGAATAATTTGTTCCATACTATAAAAAGCCCAGGAACTTTCCAAATAAAGTAAGGCAAGATGATTTCTTTATTTTTTGTTTTGTTTCATTTTGTTTGTTTTTTTGTTTTTGAGATTAGATCTCCCTTTCTCACACAGACTAGTAGTGTAGATGCCCAATTCCACTATTCCATCAGTGTGGAGCTTTATCCCACTCCATTTCTGACTTCCTTAGGCAACCCAGTAGACCTTCACTTTCAAGGGCTCCTTATATTGAAGTCAGACTTAGAGTGGATACCTGATCAGCTTTAGCCCTAATGTAGTTCAGAATTCTTGAATTTAAGCTATTGAAATAACCTCAGTCACCCCAGTAGCAGTTTTCCTAGGCGGGTACCATTACACCCAATTAGGATGATTTCTTAAGATTTATTACTGTTATGATGCAATGAAAAATACAAGAGAATAGCTAAGGCTATACGCCATGCCTAATGTCACTGGGGGTCCCCTATCCAAAATCGGATTAGTCCTTTTTTGTGTGGTTTATCTCTACGGAAAAGTCAGACAGAGACAGGAATCAATGGCACTGTTTTCATCATTCCTGAGAATTAAGACTTTTAGTGAATCAGGATAATTATCTTTTATGATCCTCTATCCCGTTTGCCCAAGAGGCATAACCCAGCATGAGTCTCTCCTATAAAATAATAAAGCCCAGTTCAACCTAAACATTTTTTATTAAGAGCTCCAGTGCTGGCTCTTTCCTTAACCTTTGCCCCTCCTCCTGGCCCCTGCCTTAGTTCAGTGGGAGTCATAAAAGAGCACTGCAATTCATTTACATCGATCAATCAACAAATGTATTTTGAATACCTGCTGTGTGTGAAGGACAGCGCTAGATGCTGTGGAAGGTACAATAAAGCAGGAAATACAATCTCAGGCTTCAAGGAGCTTCTCATCTAGTTATGGTGACACTGTATCACAAACAGTTCTCAGAACAATTTTCAATTTAATTTTTTTTGGAATGATACCAAAGAACTGGGCCATGTTTTAAAATGCCTTCAGTGGTATTTTGACTTGAATGTACTAAAAGAATATTTTTTGAGTTGCTATTTTAATTAATTTCTTTATTTCCCTCTCTCCCATAGATAATTTCCAGGATCAGATGAAAAGAGAATTAGCATATCGAGAAGAAATGGTACAACAGTTACAAATTGTAAGATATATTTCTTCCTACTTTATAAAGTATTTCTTGACTTATTTAATTATTTTGGTTTTGACATCTAGATTTCTATTCTTAAACCCTTTGATTCACTTTCCTCTCAACTGGTTCGAATGATAATTACTATTAGACTTATTTAGACAGAGGGCAAGCAGATGTGTCAAAATGTTTCATCTAAATGTAACTACTTAACATGTGTCAATAGACAGATATGTAAATTGTCAATGTGGGATACAGAGACTTAGCTGAATATCTCATAATTTGTATAATGCAAACCATAGGACTTTTCTTACAAATACAATCCTTAGTGTATGCATATATGTTGATTAAATTCATATTAAGAATGATGACAAGATACAAAGGATTTCAGAATGAAACATGTAACTGCATTCTTAATTTACTTATGATAATCATTCTTATAATTTTATAATACCCAAGACCTACTTGCACAGTAACAGCATTTAGCACAGTGCCTAATGTAGGTGCTTAGTAAAAGTTTATTGACTGACTGATAATAAGCAAATAAATTATTTTTCTAAAGTCATTGCCCTCACTCTCTGAAACTCTTTCTATGTATTATTTTTCAGCAATGCTTATGAGACAATTTCCCAAGGTTACATCTTTCATCTATAAGATAGGGAAAATATTTCTCTCCCTAAAAGTTTGTAAAACATACTGAATTTTACATGGATAGTATCCTCGTCCTTTTTTAATGTTCAGGACATGGCAACCAGTACAATTTATGTTGCTTGTTATTTTGAGATTTAAAGTTTGTCCATATCTTCTTCTTCATACAATGATATGTATGTGTATATATATATATAATCTATTAGCCTGCCTATCTATTAATCTGTCTATCAACCTATCTATCCAGATTGATTTTCCTAAGAGGAATGTTTATTAGCATTTTTTTGCATCGTGAAACTGTTTTTATATTAATGGAGATTCTTGACATTAATAGTATAAACAATCTCATTTTACTTTCACATTTTGAGGACCATTTCAAAGTTAGAGTTACATGAACACACAATCTTACCCATGTCATATTAACCTGAGACACCCAGGAACTTCAGCCAGATCTGCACATCTCTAAAACAGGTTCCTTCATCTCTCTACTTTAATTTCTGAATTATGCTTGTGTGTTTATTTTGGTAGCTGTATCCAAATTCAACAAAAAGGACTTCCTATTTTTCAGTTGATAACCGTTCTTTAGGGATCTCAAGTCAATCTATTTGTGACACTTTTGCCTTAATAGTCTAGGACATTTTGATTTCTCATCCAGAATATCCTTGATTGTCTCCTTTAGTCAACCTATTGAGTTGTAAATTTACATTGCAGATTTGGGGACTTTCAAATTATCAAGGTTCATCATTTTACTTGTTTTCTTGGTGGGGGTGGGAAGGGCTCTGGGACTAAGAACTTGAAGTTATTGCAAATTCCACCATGCAAAGCACCATTTTTTAGAGTCACAAAAGGAAAATTATCACCCGAGTGTAAGTTTGATTACAAGCACAAAAGCATTAAAACCGCATTAAATTAGTAGAATTAGAGTTCTCATTGCCACTGACCAAGCTGCCAAATGTCACTTATATAACTTTAGTGCTTGTCTTCTGCAGCTTTTTTTTTAAATGAAGATAACATATCACCAAAGTTGCAGGGAATTATTGTCAAAAGGAAAAAAATACAAAGTTCTTTAAAATTCCTGGAATGAGAGTCAAGGTTTTATCATTAAGAATTTGCATTGCACTCTTTTGGAAAGAATTCTGCAAAAAATTTACATGTCAGTTTTGACAAGTATTATTCATTCAAAATGCTTAGTAAATTACTCCTGGTAATAAAGGAACACTTTGGGGGAATCCTTACGAACAATTAGAATCCCAGTTAGTGCTCTAATTTATTGCTGCAATGCACTGCTATACCCAAAGTCAAATTTGGCAATGTTTCGTAGTAGTCTCCACTCCTCCTCAGCATCCTACCATCCCTTTACTGGAAGGAGAGGTTCACTCGCAAAGCTTGAGGGCCTTTTTGGGTGCCCTGATACTCATAAGGTTTCCCACATAGTGTCCCACCTGAACTGGCATTCCTCAAATCAGGCTTCATGCTCTGGACCATTGTTGTCTCTCTGTCCCCAAATGAGATTTGTCTTGTCCAGTGTCCTGTTTTCTTAGAGTTCTGCCCTCTACTAATCTGCGAAACCCTGTTTAACATATTAATGGTGTTATTAGTGTTCTAGATAAAACATATCCACTTTAATAAAGGTCAATCCAAGTGTTTATTAAGTTTATTTATTACCTTTGGATATTCAAAAATTTTGAACTACAAAAAATTCAAAAATCTTTGTTAAATCCAAATTCCATTGTGGAAAGAGAGGAGGACCTAAGTTCAAGTTCAAGTTCCACCCCCGACATGTACTGGCTATGGGACCCTGGCCAAGTCACAGAAATTCTCAATTCTAGAGATAATTAACTAGCTAAGATTCCAAGTTACAGAAAAATTGGTGATCAACCTTGGTAAAGGAAACTTCCTAAGTAGAGTTTCTTGCACCCATGAAATTACAGCTGTGGTCCAATGTACAGAATACTGTGCTAGAAGTGCCAAAACAAAACAAACTAGTTCTTGCCCTCAGTGAGTTTGCAATCTACTTGAAAATGCCTTAACTCAGCTGAGAAACCTTGATGAGGAACATTTTAGAAACTAATGGGAAAGTTATTTTTGGACAAATGACAAAAGTGATGTCACAGCCAGTTATCATGTCTATCTGATCATAGTAATCAGCCAAAGAATCAGGACACCATGTGATATCAGCAAACTATTGCTCAAATAAATTATCTGACCTCTGATCAACTGGCAGGGGAAAATATCCTACAGCTCCAACAGCACCCAAGAAATCTAAGTTATTTTGTGGCTATTAATAAATTATCAGCCTTCAAAGTTACTAGCTTTCATCTTCCTTGAATCATTGCACTCATAAGTGTTACCATGAGACTATGTCTGCCCTTTGAGGCTAGAATAACTGAGTTCAAATCCTCTTATAGTTAGTAAGCACTTTGTTAACTCAGAAAAGAGTCAATTCTTTTCATCTTTAAGATGATATAAAAGCACATGTTAATTCCATAATCACTGGGAATCCAAACACATAAATCTCTCCAAACTCTGAAGATTTCCATGGAAATCTACACTGTATTGTTACACTGTGTTCATTTTATTCAAAAGTATGTCCAGAACACTGACTCTTCTTTATTCCATTAGTAAAATGAGAAGGGGTGACCATGATACTCAAATGAATCACATATAGTCATGGTTTATATATGCAGAATTAGGTTAATAGTTTTTATGTGTGCTCACTTATGAATTAAAATAATTTACTAGGATTCCATTCTAAAATGTACAGATCAAAGTAGATGTTGAAAAATATTCTGGAAAAATAATTTTTAGATGCTCATAACTTTCGTTTTGAAACCAGATTTATCAATGAAACAAAAGTAAAACAAAATATTTTTCTGAGGTTTAAAGATAGAAACTTGAAAATTAAACCAACTTTTGGGTAAGGCTTATAGTATTTTTTTAAAAAGACTTATTTACCTATTCATAAGTGGTATAATGAAAATTCACTTTACTTTTTAAAAAGCAATAACTAACACATATTAGAATTGGAAAGAAGAGAAGACAAATTAAATCCCAGCCAATAGCCTTTTGACAAAGTTCCTTTAAGGAATCGAACATACATCCATCCGCATATATATACACATATGTGTAAGTGTGTATATATGTGTATTATATGCACATATGTACATATACACATGTATACTGCAAATTATGTGCACATGCATTGTACAGTTATCCCTTTTACATTATGACTTTCCCCATCATGGTTTCAATATATCGCAGATCGGCATAAGAAATTAAATGGGAATACTTTGGAAGTTTTGTGGAAACTGCAAATGATGTGCAAAGGTAACACAAAAAAAAGTTTAGAAACTCAGAAATGCATAAATATATGTATAGTATTGTATATGCATAAAATATAATTTTATATTATATATAATATGAAATTATAAATGCATAAAATATATGTATAGTATTATATAATATCAACCAGAATATCAACCAATAATAAGATACTGTAAATACCCTATAAAAGAAAAATTCAGGCCTCTTCTCTCGTATGAAAGGAGGGTCAAAAAATTTTATGTGGATTTTCCACATAATTTTACATGGATTTTCCAGATGATGAACATACTGCATCCCTAACCCCTACAAGATTGAAGGAACTTCATATATGTATTTATGTATATGGTGTATATGTATGTGTACATATACATACGTATATACATATATGTTTATCTGTATATCATATATAGGTAGATGGGTGGATGGATGGATGGGCGGGTGAATGAATAGATAGACAGACAGATGGAGGAACAGACAGATACCTTTTAACAAAAGCTATTAGTTACTCTCTGGGTATTTGCTTGCTAATTTGGTGACAAGCACACTTCTTAGCGTTAGATACTACTGCAGGTTTGTTAAGGATATGCTCCTGCTCCAACAAAGTTCTTGAAGGACATTGTAAAACTGCACTGCAGAGCATATGATAAATGGCTAAACTAAAATACACATTGATTGAACTTGCAGCATCGCTCCAGACATGCAGGTAGACTGAGCAAATGGGTTAGTCTCCAAGTGCCCTCTGCTGCTCAGCTAGGTAGCTGCAGTTCTAAGCAGTCAGGAGTCTCCAAGTTCTTCATTAAAAGCCTCAATTAAAATAATGTTCAATCAATAGATTTAATTCTGATGTTTCATTCACCGTGGACCTGTAAAAAAGGAGTTTACAACTTCCTGACTGGGGGAGTGGAGCAAGCGCCTCATCCTTGGGAGAAGGGATATGTGTCTTTTCCTGTTGCCATAGGAGCCGGGGCTGGCCAAAGACCAACTCTCCCACGATAATACCTTAGCTTGGAGATCCTCCAGCACTAACTGGCTCAGGTTTCTGCCAGTTTCAACGCAGAGGAGTTGATGTTTGCTTTGTTTCATTTTGTTTTCAAATGGAAGTAGAAGGACTTCTTTTGCACATCTGAACTTAGAGACAGAGACCTGAATTTAAATCCTGCCCCTGACACTTAGGTGCTCACTTAACTTTGAGCAAGTTAAGCTAAAATATCTCTTTTGACACTTTATTTTTAGTTAAAATGTTCCTAGAGAAGACCTAATTCTTTAAGTTTCATTTCCAATCCAAAGGAAATTCTTACCATGCAACTGACTTGGCAAGTAACTCCTGACTTCTTTACCCACCCTCTTCAGCCCCCCACCACCACCTGTGATTTTGCTGGCATAGGGAACTCCTTAAGAGGAAACTCCTTCTACCAATGTAGACCATCAACTGTTTGGTGATTTATGATCTTAGAGAACTGATGAGGACCTTAAGAAGTCAGGTGACTTGACCAGAGTCATACAGCCGAGTCGTACCAGAGGTAGGATCTAAACCTAGGTCTGGAGCAGCTAGGTGTCCAAGTAGATATTGTGTAGAACTTGAAGTCAGATTCTACCTCATAAACTTACTAGCTGTGTGACTCTAAGCAAGTCACTTAACCTCTCTGTGCCTCAGTTTCTTCATCGGAAAAAAAATGGAGATTGATAATAGCATCTGCAACATGGGGTTGTTGTGGGGATCAAACAACATACGTAAATTTTTTGCAGACCTTAAAGGACTGTGTAAGTGCAAGTTGCTATTATTAGTACTACTACTATCAATATCTTAATGTAACTATTATTCTTATTATGACCATTACTATTATAATTACTACTACTTGTCACCATTATTACTACTGCTACTCATCATCATCTTCTTTATTCTGAGGCTGACTTTCTCTACACTGCTCTCTAGCTCTGTGTTTCTAAGACAGCTGCTCTAAGTGAGACTTTGTCAAAAAGTAAGCTTGCAACACAGCCCATCTTCTTCCTATGATTTTTCATCCTATTCTCAATCATACATCTAACAGGTAATCCATGAATTACAGAGACCTTCTCTTTGTCCTCTTTCTCCTTGCATGAAATTGGACCAAACTCAGAGTATTGAAATAGGACAGTTCTTGTGGTAAAGACTCTGCTGAGAAAGTGTTCATCTTTACTATTACACCCCCAAACCTTACACTTTTGATCCACCTAGAGATATTGAGGTGTTTGGAAATTTTAAGACAGGATTTATTCAGGTTCTCTTTTTTCTTGCAAAAAGGAACATTTCCCAAATGCCAATTTCTCTGCAATGACTGACTTATAGCAAACCTCCTGGATCCTGAGCAGGCTAAGTAGGGCCTTCCATGCGTAGCATACACCTGAATTTTTATGACCTGAATAGCCTTGGTGAACCATAGCATCTCAGGCTTGTGGTTTGTCATTTTTGTCATTCATTCGTCATGTTCCTGGTTTGTCATTTGTGAGATTGGAATGATGAGTCAGTGTGAGCTTCAACTCTCCATTCGTGGTTCCTTAAAAACAGCAGAAGAATGAACAAGAGAAACCAAGACCGCAGGCATCAGTCTGTTCCTTGATTCTTTAAGAGCCCTGCACTTATTCCTTCAGCTCTTTCCTTTAGAAAGATTGTCTTTCTTTCTTCCTGCTTGTCCTTCCATCTACTTTTGAAAAGATTTCCCTAACTGGAGCTAAAATCATTGTCTTTGAAGAAACTTTCCTGTGACGGAAGATGACTTCTTGACCTTGGATGCAGAAATAGGAAGCTGAGTCCTTGAAAGAAGGGCTTTTCTGTGAGGATATAGGTAGCAAAAATACTGAAAGCAGAGCTATACTTTTATATATATACATTATGTGTATAGAACCCTACTTCAGGTCATATTAAATCACAAATAAAGAGAAAGAAGAAGTGATCCCTAGGCTTTAGGAAATTATAATTTATGATGACTCAGGAAACTGAGATTCAAAACTTTATTCTATGTCTGGGATGGAGGAAGTAACTATATGTTATATGTTGAAATATTCTTTCTATAGCTCTTCTTTCAAGATTATCCCCTGAAATATGGTATCAGAACAATATACTTTTATACATTGAAATATGAATAAGTAATGACAGTACCATCTATACCTTCTGCTAGATACATGCTCCCATGGCCAGAGATACATGCATCCATGTATCTGTGATTTCAGTTGTGTATATGTGACTATAAAACACCTGATCACTCCAGTCAAAATTTCAAAAGGGCAGCCTTCTCTTTTCTCAAGAATATTTTCACTGGGATGATATCATTGATCAAATTGTTTCCATAAAAATTTGCTTGTGGGTGATTGTTTGTGAGTATAGACACAGTCTCATCTCCAGACATCACTGATAACTCATTGGCCTCATGTAACTAGGGATCACATTCATCTCCTTATGGATTGATAGGTCTAGCCATGATTATGTTTCCTTTATACACTGTCTGAGATATGGAAGAAAGATTTCACAAGCAGGAAAAATATGTGTACAGATCTGTATGTAGTTCGATCAAATAATTTTCCTTTTTTCTTCCTTCTCTACTATAATAGCTTCCTTCCCTCATCTCCCCTTCCACTTTTGGCTCCCCAACAGAATATAAGCTCCTAAGGTGCAGGCACTATCTTTCTTTTTGCTTGTATTTGTATCCCCAGCACTTAACACAGTGCGTAGCACACAGTAAATGCTTAATAAATGCTTGTTGACTTAGCTGATTTGACTTTCCTTTCCTGTTTATACGTACCAGGCAATTTTCACATTATGTGTTGGAAAGAATAAATCACAATATGAGCTGAAAGGTGACTCTAAATTCTTTAGTGAATTTCTATGTGTTACTGCACAACTGGATTTTGGCATTGACAGACTTCAAAAAAAGTAATGATAAATGAATACATCCCTTAATTTATTTTTGTATAAGCTAGAAAGTTCAATTGAGCCTCTGAGGATAAAAATAGTGATCATAGTGAAAGATACTTTAGTTGAAAATAGATTAGAAAGACAAATTTAAATAAACAAAATTTTCCAAGAGTGGTTCGGTTTTAGTGACTTGAATTTCCACTACATAAATCAAAATGGCAAGCAGGGTTTGGCCTTCATTTAAAGTTTCTGTACTTTGTTTTATGCTGAGGTTATATTTTCAAGTGTCATTTTTAAATTGTCTACATGTTGTATTTCATATGTTGCAGTTTAGTACTATTTGTGATTCCTGTTTATGCCATATCCCTCGAAGAAGTACTACAAACTTATGAATCTGTATCCTAGGCACACTCTTATCCTCTGACTGGGATGATCTCTTAACTTTCACATGATCTAGTTTCTTATCTAGAGCAAGTAAATGATAGTGTTGACTGAAAGGACACTCTAAATCCTAGAGTGATCTGACATACTGTCTACAATGGCCAACTTTCAGTGTCTCCACTAATGGGGTTTCAGCTTTGAAATTCTATTTTTTTTAAATCAGTGATATTTAAACAAGCACATTTGAAAGCTCACTTAGTCCACAATAATTGGAGATCTTTCTGTTTTAACAAAGCTCTTTCCATTGGAAAATGTCACGTTTGGGAAGGATCTATTTGCATTAAGATTGTCTAAAGTTTACCAAGAGCTCTACATTGGGTACTTTGTCATCCCCTATAGCTGCTCTGAGTGGTTTTCCTTGTGTTTCTTTTATAGATCCCTTATGCAGCCAGCTTGATCAGGAAAGAGAAGCTTGGTACGCATCTGAGCAAAAGCTAAAAGGTGAGAGTCACAAGGAGAGAGTTTTTTGGAAATCTGATCTATCAGTGATTGTAATTGCTCCTTATTGACGCATTACTAAGTCAAGGGCAATGAAAATGTTCCATCTGTATTTTTTTTTAAAAAATGTCTTGATATACTTGGCCTCCACTGCATAGTATATGCTGAAATTAAAGTTTGGCACCAGTCATGTGCCTCTTCTAAATTTCATGGTAAGGTATTGAAAATAAGGGAGTCACCTTTTCAATCTGCAAAATAGATCCCTATTCTTCTTTAATGGTGTGATGGAACTTTATGCCATGGTATTTATGCTATATCCTTCCTCGACCTGATAGCCTAAGTATATAATATTTACCCAAAGGCAGTATGGCATTATATATTGAGAGCCACCTCTCAGGTAGGAAAATCTGGGTTAAAGTCCCACCTGTGAGATATACAGACTATGTGACTCTGCAGTTCACTTAACTTCTCAATACCCCAGGCGATTCTCTAAGGCTGTTGGTGGCATAGCAAGTGCCAGTATAAATTGGTAGAAAGGGGTTTTTCCACTAAACATTCCCTACACTGAGGAAATCACAGGTTGACATACAAGTGGCAGGAACTAAGACTAGCTCTTTACTCCAAGCAAATTTCCACTGCACCCAGGGTTCCAATGAGTTGCTAAGGAAAAGATATGGGCATTCTGAGGTGTTTCGTGGTATCAATGATAGATACCTCCTGTAGACCCCAATACCCCTCTCTTCCAAGGAAAAACAGCACCACAACACCATCCCTTTAAGACACATCACCTCTTTGTTCTAAGAGACATAGTAGCTCACACATGTCTCTCCTGTCTGCAGAAATTTTTCCCCAGCACATATATGTCCTTTGCAATAAGAAATAATGGAGACTATACTACCAAACACAAACAATGGCTACTTGGCCTCCCTCTGAATTGGGCCCAAGGCTACATTTGATTGACTCTACCTCCCTAACTGCCCTAGAAAAGACAATGACTTCTCAACATCATGGGCATCTTAAGGCACAAAAAAAACCCTGAATTACTAGTTGTAAGATGCTGCTAAGAAAAGATGTGTGCATTTATTGATTTGTTTGGAAGAAGAGGTATATATCTAAGGATAGGCCTAGAGAAAATGCAGGGAATGTGATGGACGCCCTTTCCTTCTGAGGGAATACCTTAGGATGACCTAGGCACACTGACTTGTGGAATCCTTAAAACTGAGAAGAAGCTCAGACCTTAGAAAAAGTAGATACTGAATTAAACCTTATGAGAGTAAAAATAGAAATCATAGTGACAGATAGCTTAGCTGAAAATAGCTTAGGCAGGTGAATTTAAATGTTCTAAATGATCTAAGAGCAGCTCAGTTTGGATTTTCACATCATAAATAAAATAACAAGATAGCTGGGCTTCCATTCAAAGCCTCAGTATTTGGAAACACTTTTCTATTAATACTAGTAACCAGCTGGAATTGCTCCTTATATCTGAGGGCTTCCTTTTCTCACGGTTTGGTTCATTACCATTTGAATAACACTGCTCGTTACTTTCCTTGGGAGAATATTTAAGAATCCAATAGGATTCATTGTAGAAAAGTATTTTGTTATTCCAAATTTTTATGGAATCACAGAATCTAAATTGAAAGTGATTCAGAGGTCGTCCAGGTAAATGTGAACTAGAACTGAAATCTCCTGGATGGCTTTCCCAACAATTGGCCAGTCAGCCTCTCTTTGAAGATTTCTAATGATAGAAAACTCATCACTTCTCAAAGCAGAGAACTCCAAATGTTAAGCAATTTTTCCTTATGATAAGCTAAAATAAAATCTGCATTCTCTCTACAATTTTTGTCTATTGACCTAGGTCTGTATCTGAAACCCAAGACAAACCAGTCAAATCCCTCTTCCCTCTCTCCCATAGTTCTTCAAATACTTAAAGATAGTTATATTCTCTGACTTCTTTCCCCATTCCTTCATCCTCGCCCCCTCCCCACATACAAGAACACACAAGGATTCTCTCCTTCAGACTATTTTTTCAACTAATGCTTAAATGGTATGATTTCAAGTCCCCTTACCATCAGTCAAGCACCTATGTGCCAGATACTGTGCTAGGCACTGGGCATATAAAGACAAAAAAAAGAAAAGAAAAGAAACAATCCTCTTAGGAATCTTGCAACCCATCAGAAAAGAAAATACGTATATTTACAAATGTATGTAGAAGAACCATGGCAGAGTGAACAGAAAGCCATCCATCCTCAAAGCCAGAAAGTACTGGGTTCAAATCTCATATCTGACAAATATTGGTTGTATGACCTCAGGCAAGTCATTTAACCTCTCTTTGCTCTAGAACAGAGGTGTCAAATATGTGGCCATAACACTCCCAAGTGTGGCCTGAGACAAATTAAAAGGTAATTTGGAAATATTCAACAAGATAAAAATACAATAAAACATAGCTAACATATTTTAAAACTAAGGCAATATGTGACCAATATGGTCTTTATGTATAGATTACTGACCCCTGTTTCTATTTGAATTTGATGACTGGTCTAGGCAATTCTCTTAATCTATAAGTTGTAGAGAGAGTGATGTGTTACACTGTAAGAGTTTACTCACCTGGGAGTTCTCTATATCAATGGAATCACAAGTCAAGTTTTTATCCCTATATCAGTATATAAAGAAAAAAATATGCAGAATAAATTTAAAGCAAATACAAAATAGTTAGTAAATGACTGCACTATCAGTCAGAGAATCAGAAAAGATATTAGGCAGAAGTGAAGCTTGAGCTATGTCTTAAAGTAACCAGTGAATCTAAAAAGTAGTCAAGGAGTGAGTATATTCTAGGCCAAGGCATGGAAACAGAAAATGGGTACGCTCTGTGTGAACAACAGAGACAAGGTCAGTGTGTCTGAACTATAGAGTGCAAGAAGGAGAAAAATGTAAAATTAGGCTAGAACAATAGGCTAAGGCCACGTTGGGAAGCTCTTTAAAAACCAGAGAGGCATTACATTTTATCCTAGTGGCAATAGGGAGCTTCTAGAGTTTATTGAACAATATAGTTAGACATGTTCTTAAGGAAAATCATTTTGGAAGCTGTGTTGAGGCTGGATTGAAGTAGAAAGAAATTTGAGGCCGAAAAACCAATTAGTAAGGTAATACAACAGTCCAGGTGAGAGGCACTTGAACCAAGATAATGGCTATATGGGTAGAGAGAAGAGTCTGATGTGGAAAGTGCTGTTAAGGTAAAAATAGCAAGATTTAGCAAATGATTGTCTTATGGAGTAAGGAAGAGTGAGAATAAATCAGAGGTTGCCAACCAGATGAAAGAATGGTGGTACTCTCTACACAAATAGGGAAGTTTAGTAGAGGACAGTATTTAGAGGGAAAGATAATTAATTCTGTTTTGGACATATTGAGTTTGAGATGTCTCTGGTACAATGTTCAGTATGAAATGTCCAGTAGGCAGCCTGTGATGCCAGACTAGAGTTTGGGAGAGACTAGGGCTGGGTGGTTAACTCTATGAGTCACCTATATAAAGATGTTTATTATTAAACACAAGGGAACCAATGAGGTCACCAAGACAAAAGAGGTAGGCCACAGAACAGAGTTTTGGGTTAAACCCACAGTTATAAGGTATGATCCAGCAAAGAGAGCTAAGAAAGAGTATTCAGACAGGTAGAAGTAGAACCAAAAGACATGAAGACCCAGGTAGGAAAGGGTGGTCAATATTATCAAGTATAGCAGAGGGTTTGAAAAGGATGAGAACTGAGAAAAGATCATCTAATTTCATAGTTCAGAGATTATTGGAAACTTTGGAGAGAGAAGTCTCAATCCAGTGATGAGGTTGGAGTCCAGATTTTAAAAAGGGAAGGCAATGGATGTAGATGTTTTCACTGGAAGTTTGGCTGAGAAAGGAGCGATATAAGATAATAGCTTGGGGGAATCATAGAATCTAGTGAAGTTTTTTTAAGAATGGGGAAAATGGGCTTGTTTGGAAAAAAAGTAGGAAAGGAAGTAGTAGATAAGTAGTATATATAAGTAGTAGATAAGAAGGGATTGAAGATTGGAGGAGTAAGAATTGCTAAGGGGGCAGCAGAGAAGTGACATGATCACACCCATATTTTAGAAATATTTATTTGGCAGTTTTGTGGTGGTTACATTGGAGATGTGAGAGACTAGAATTAGGGAGACCAGTTAGGAGACTATAATAATAACCTAGATGACAGGTAATCTCGGGAACCGGTCATGTGAATGGAGAAAATGTGATAGGTACAAGGGGGGTGATAGAACTGATCCAACTTAACGACTGATTGGATATGGAAGATGGGGAAGAGAGAAGAATAAAACCTGGGTTTGGGAACTTGAGTGAGTGAAATATTTATGGTACCTTCCACATACATAGAAAGTTTTGAGGAGAGGAGGAATTTATCAATCAATAAGCATTTATTAAGTATTGACTATGTGCTAGGTGCTACATGAGGATTGAAAAAAATAGCAAAAATGGCCCCTGCCCTCAAAGAGCTTACTTTGTAAGTGGGAAGAAGACACGCATACATACAGCGTCTAAAGGACAACTGTCAACGCAGGACCGGAGTTCAAGAGAGATTAAACCTGCTTAACTTTTGATCAAATGAGATAATGTATACAAAGTACTTTGCGATCCTAATATGTTAAATGTTATCTATTATTGTTTCTGTGCCTCTGTTTCCTCCTTCATAAATATGGAGAAAATGATCCTTGTATTACACAACTCACAGGGACTGAAACCACTGAACAAACACAATGCCTAAGGCACCATGCCAAGCACCAAGGCAACACAAAAATGAGAAAAATGACACAGTCCCTGTCCTCAAGAAATTCCTTTACATTTTGAACGTCCAAAACTGAACTTAGCTATGGGACCCTGGGGGAGTCACTTAACCTCTGAGTGCCTCCACCTTCTCATCCATATTATGGGGATAGTAATAGTATAAACCCATCTCACAGGATTGTTGTGAGGGTCAGATGAGTTCACCTAGGTAAGGTTTTATAAACCTGAAAGTGTTATATAAATATTATTATTATTAGTGATAATAAAATTAAAGAAAATTCAATTTAAAGAATATTAATAACAATAATTCTGTTGTATATCATATTGCATGTCTCTCCTGACTTCTCTTATCCACATATAATTCCTTGGGTATCATTTTCATCCTCATTCTGACTCTGGAAGTATTGAAGCACTGAAAAGGCTAGAAGTGATTTCCAAGCCAGATGGCAAAAGGAGGAATAGGACCTAGAGCTTGGGACTTTGCCTGATAGACATAGACTCTCTTGTTAGAAATAAACTCCTTGAAAGGGAAGACTGTTTCATTTTTTTTGTCTTTGTATATCCCCGGGGCCTAGCACATAGTAGGCACTAGCACAGCAACTAGCACATAGTAGGTACTTAATAAACAATGTTTGCTGGTTTTGTCTGTCTTAAAGATTCATAATTATTGCTACTGCTTTTCCTTCAGACACCTTTTCTTCTGTGATTCCGCAGCAGAGATGCTTAGATAACAGAATCTTAAATCCCATTTTATTCTAGGAAAACTCTAATTGTTTGGCCTTTTCTTTATCTTAAAGTTAAATTTGTCTTTTGCAACTTATCATTTAACTTGAAAAGGATTTATTTATTAACTTCCTATGTATACAATCCTTGTGATAGGCACTGGAGAAACAAATACAGAAATGACTGACCAGTGCTTGTCTTCCAGGATTTCATATTCTATTTGGGGACGCTACAAGTAAGGGGCCTCAGCTTCCCCATCTATATTATAGGGATAATAATAGCACCTGTCTCACAGGGTGGTAAAATGGAGGATGGACCAGAACAGGGGTTCTTAATTTTGTGTGTAATGGAGCCCTTGACACTACAGGGAGACAACTCAGGATTGAGGACAGCTTTCCATAAAAGGTGTCACTCATTCTATTTGTATTTCCCTGTAGCCATCCATTTATGGTTCATGAGGCTTGCTCTGTTCTATACATTCAAGCAGTATTCCTTAATCTTACTTCAGGAAATTTCTTCTTCATTACCATAGGCCAGACTTTCACTAACAAAGCGAAATGGATGGTTAAGGCAATTACTGGATAATTACTGGATCAATTCAAGAAGAAAGAGGAGGCAATGTAATAAGGCAGAAAGAACATTGATTCTGAAGTCAGAGGACCTGGAATCAAATACCCAGTACTCAATACTTAGTACAGCCATGACCTTGAGCAAATTCATTTAACCTCTCTGGGCTCCAGTTTCCTTATTTGTAAACTGATAAACTGATGAATGGTTTTTACACACACACACACTCAGAAACATGCACACACATATGCACATGCACACATACATATATGCATACATATATGTACACATATGCCCACACTATGTCACTAGCAGCAATGGTGGTATATACTCTAGATCAATCCGAGAGAATTATCTTGGCCTTTGAGATCTCTCCCAGCTCTAGATCTATGAACTTATGAAATATTGACCCAAAATATCAATAATGGAAAAAGCATTGGCCTGGGAGTCAGGAGCCCTGGGGTAAGTCTCAGTCTGTGACTTGTTGGCTATGGGATCATACTTAAATTTGGAAGAGACCTTAGGCCATCTAAGTCCAGTGGTCTTTAACTCCATGTGGATTCATGGATAATTGGTTTCTTATGTAATCCTACGTATTTTATTTTACTCATTTAAAAACACCCTGAGAAGGGGTTCAAAAGTCTCACTAGAGTGTAATGGACCCTTACAAGGGTCCATTACACAAAAAAAATATGAAGAATCTCTGTTCTAGTCTAACCACTTTACAGATGAAGAAAATTTGAGGTTAAGTAGCTAGTCCAAGGTCCCACATGTAATACAGTCAGGTGTAGTAGAGCCTGCAAATCCAGGCTCTTTCCACTGTCATAGTGACTGTTTCTTCTTTTGTAAAATGAGGGGAGTCGCCCAGATGGTTTCTAAGGTCCCTCTCTGTTATCCTAAGTCATTGTTGCAAAATAATTAAGCCAAATTACAATAATCTCAGCCTAATGATTTGATTTCCTTCAAATCAAGGGGAAAAAAGACGATTAACAATAACAGCTAGCACTCACATGGTGTTCCAAGTTTTATAAAGTGCTTTACACGTTATTTCATTCAATTCTCATGTGTGAGGTGGATGCTATTATTATCATCCCCATTTTATAGATGAAGAAACTAAAACTGAGACAAGTGACTTCCCTTAGGGTCACTCATCTAGTAAGCATCTGAAGCCAGAATGGAACTCAGGTCTTCCTTGAAATCCAACTCTATCTAGTGCAACAGCTAGCTTCCAACAGAATATGGGTATGAGGCCAGTTTAACCATATTTAGAGACCTGTATTTGAATCCTTCCTCAGTCCTGCATTCTGCCTTTCCTTCTTGAACAAGGATCGGTTTGTTTGTTTCAGCAAGATATTCTATGCCTAAAAACCACTGACACTGAGAGTACATGCCACCGTTGCTGCTGGTGACATATCGTGGGTATATGCATACATATATGTGTGTGTATTTCTGTGTGTTGTGTGTATGCATCTGTGTAAAAACTATTCATGCTGTTTAGTGACTGATAGTCTTCTCCTGGTGATTTTGTTTCCTCAACTCACCATCCTTGCAGACAACAGGGATTTCTCTAAGTAGACCCTTGTGCTTTCAAAAGATTAGTGGTTACTTAAATGCTAAGCTAAATCAGCCAAGCAGAGAATCACAACCATATTGTTAGAGGCAGTCTTGGATTCTCAATGTGCCAAGCTTGAGAGGAGTAGCCTCAAGAGGAATTACAAAATAAAAAATCATTATACCCCAGGAGAGGGAGAGATTTGGTCTTGTTCAGTGACCAGAAGTCACCAAATTAGTGCTGATACATTAAAAGTCTAATGCAAGGATGACCTTTAAGCTGGCATGCTGATTTGCCACCCACTAGATTCCACTATGGCTATTAAGAGGAAGAATCTTTTCCAAACCACAGACAATCTATTGAATAAACTGCTGAGTTTTGCTACATAGTCCCTTTCTACAAACCCTTTTGGCCTTGCACAAGAACCTGAGAGTCAAGAAAATGGTATATCCAAACCAGTTCCTAAAAGCATGAAGAAGCATCATAGCTCGTAGCTATGATTTAAACTGCAAAAAGTAAAGGTATAAAGCACGAAAATCTTTAACTTTCTTTTGATCAGCACCAATCATATTGCCTGACAAATACTAGGCATTTAATAAATGTTTATTATCTGACCTATTCTTGAATTTATCTAAGCATCACTTGAAGTAACAATAAATGAATGAATGAAAAGCAGTTACTGAGCAATTGCTGCATGCCAAGCACAGTGTTAAGTAAGGGGATACAAATACTGAAAGGGGACTAGACTTGCCCCCAAGACACCTGCTATGTAACAGGAGAAGGCAACGTAAGGAGAGGAATGGTGGCCAGGGCAGGGTCTGGAATTTGGTCTGGAAAATCACAGGCATCATGAGTCTCTCCATTGCACAGGTAAAATCAACTCTAGTGATATGTTGCTGTTTAGTTGTTTCAGTTGGGTCTGGTTTTTTGTGGCCCTATTTGGGGTTTTCTTGGTAGTGATACTGGAGTGGTTTACGGCTTCCTTCTCGAGATCGTTTTAGAGATGAGGAAACTGAGGTAAATACGGTGAAGTGACTTCCTAGGGTCCTACAGCTAGTAAGTGCCTGACGCTGAACTTGTATTCAGGAAGATGAATTTTCCTGACTCCTGGCCCAGTGCTCTATCTACTGAGTTACCTAGCTGCCTTCTCAGGCCAGAAAGGTTAACTAGAAGCTTGATCAGTTAGTATGGGAGCCTAGAACTAGCTAGACATAGTAGGAAATGTGAGTTTTCTTCTCACTGACTCAGCAGTCGGGTCACCAAGACCCCAACGTAAGAACTGCAAAATTGAGTGGATTAAGTCCTTCAAGGCATGGCCTCTTATCCCAGTTGGGCTAAATATAAATAAATAACCTAGCAGTTGCATAAAATAACACTTCCTTTTGTTTTTCTTACAATTGCCTTCTAAAACTAGCCTTGAGACTTGACATTGTGTTACTTTTCTATTCAGGATTTGTAGGGAAGCTGTGTTTTGTGAGTGGAATGGGTAGCTTAGGGGAAATGAGTTATGGAAGACTTGGGCATCCCTTTTCAAGAACATATCATGATGATGTGTGTAAATGCCACTTTGCCTATGAAACCAGTGTCCATTCTAGAGCTTTTTAAAATAGTCATCTTCCTTCTCTACTGTGTTTCCTGTGTCCTAGTTCCACAACAGTAATTCCACAAGCCCTGCAGAGTGCCCCAATAGAAATCCTGTTGTAGTAATTATCTGTCAGTCAACAAATATTTATTAGGTGATGACTGTGTCATAGGCACTGGGCTAAGCGTTGGAGGAACAAAGAAAGGCCAAAAAAACTGTCCCTGCCTTCAAGGAGCACACATTCTGTTGGTAGAGATGTGTAAATAATTGGGTAATACAAGATATTTATAAAGCAAATATTATAATTAAACACTCTTTAACTGATTTTCTTCTAAGCACCTCAAAATTCCATTCAGATATTATTGAGGTAAATCCTATATGACCCTTAAGATAGGAGTTACTTGTTTTTCATGTGGAGAAATTGAGTCATGGAAAAGAATAATGACTTGTCCAAAATCATTTAGAATGTCCCTGACAAATCAGAAAAGTAAGATTATTCAGGGAACTTAGTGAGAGCCTGACTCCCCCTCATTGTGGAATCTTCTGCCAACATTTCTCTGCTTCTGCATTAGTTTTATTGAAGATATAGAGAGATCATGTTCTACACTTCAGAACAGAGTCCACCTGATTTTACTTTGTTGGCACAACAAAGTGATCCTGTGATTGACTCACAGAATCACAGAATCCAGAACTGAAAAGAACCTCAAAGACCATTGGGTCAAACCCATAGCTGAATGAGAATCCCCTCTACAACAAGCATAAGAAGTGGCTACTCAGTTTCGGATCAAAGACCTCCAGGAAGCGAAACTAATTACTTTTCAAGGCAGCCCATTATACTTTGGGGAAGATTTTTCCTGAAATCAAATTTAAATCTACTTTTCTGTAACTTATACCCATTCTTCCTAAATCCCATCTCTGACACCAATCACCTGTTGAGTAATTAAACAACTTGGGAAAGTTGTTTTAATTCACATGAGCCTCAGTTTCCTTATATATAAAACAATGGGATTAATTTAAATGGCTTCTGAAATCCCCTCCCACTCTAATTCCATGATCCTAAGTCTATTCCCCCTTCTAAATGACAGACTTTCAAATATTTCCAACCATAGCTGTCACATTCCACCCCTCAGTCTTCTGTAAGCTAAACATCCCTATTCTCACATGGTATGATCTTAAGTCCCATCACCATTCTGGTGACTCTCAATTGGAGAATGTATCATTGTCTTTCATATAGTATGGCACTCAGAAGTGAATCAAGCATTCCAGAGATGGTATGACCAAGACAGAGTAGAATGGAATTATAAACTCCCTTGACCTGGACCACCCTAAAGGAAGCGTAAAGTTACAATACCCTTTTTTGACTGTCATGTTAGACTGTTAACTCATATTGGCTTAGAGTCCACAGAAATTCCCAAGTTAAATTCATTAACCTGGTTTACCTTACCAGAAAGTGTGATAAATTGACTCTTCTCATGTATGATCAGCTGAATCATCCTCTTTAAAAACTTTTGTTAATTTTTTACCTTGCCTCTAGACTAATTATTACAAAAGAAGTAACAAAGTTTTAGAGCTCTGAGTCCCAAAAGGAGTTGGAAATAGTCTCAATTAAAGGCTACTCTTTGAATGACGCACAAATATTCTAGGATTTTTGTTTGGGCTCCACATAGCTTAATTAAATAGTAATCTTATTTCTTTTTCCCAAAGTTATTAATTTATTTGTTTTCAGTTTTCAACAATCACTTCCATAAGTTCCAAAAATTTTCCCCTCCCCTCCTTCTGCAAGATGCCATGCAGTCTTGTACGGGCTCTACACATACATTCTTATTGAATGCATTTCCACATTAGTCATGTTGCATAGAAGAATCAAAACTAATGGGAGAGACCATGAGAAAAACAAAACATAGCATAGCAAGAGATAAAACAACCTGATTCATTCTGTACTCCGACTCCATAGTTCTTTCTCTGGATGTGGATGGCATTTTGCATCAAGTCCTTTGAAAATGTTTTAGACGCTTTCATTGCTGTGAAGGGCTAAGTTTACCAGAAACAGTCCTCATACACTGTGGATGTTAGTGTATAATATTTTCCTGGTTCTGCTCACTTCACTCAGCACCAGTTCATATAAATCACTCCAGGTTTTTCTGAAGTCTGCCTGTTCATCATTTCTTATAGCACAATAGTATTCCATTACATTTGTATACCACAACTTGTTCAGCCATTTCCCAATTGATCGGCATCCCCTCGATTTCCAGTTCTTGACCACTAGAAAAAGAACTGCTATAAATATTTTTGTACATGTGGGTATTTTTCCCATTTTTATGGTCTTTTTGGGATATAGCCATAGAAGCAATATTGCTGGATCAAAGGATATGCATATTTTTATAGCCCTTTGGGCATAATTCTAAATTGCTCTCCAGAACCATTGGATCAGCTCACAGGTCTACCAACAATGAATTAGTGTTCCAACTCTCCTACATCTTCTCTAACATTTATCATTTTCCTGTTTTGTCATGTTGGCCAATCTGATAGGTGTGATGTGGTACCTCAGAGTTGTTTTAATTTGTATTTCTCTAATCAATAGTGATTTAGAGCATTTTTCTTATAACTATAGATAGCTTTAATTTTTTCCTCTGAAAACTGCCTATTCATATCCTTTGATCATTTATTAATTGGGGAATGACATTCTTGTACATTTGACTCAATTCTCTATATATTTTAGAAATGAGGCCTTTATCACACACGCTAGTTGTAAAAATTCTTTTCCAGTTTTCTGCTTCCCTCCTAATCTTGGTTGCATTGGCTTTATTTGTGCAAAAACTTTTCAATTTAATGTAATGGAAATAATCCTCTTTGCACTTTATAATGTTCTTTATCTCTTTTTTGGTTATAAATTCTTCTATTCTCCATAAATCTGACAAACTATTCCTTGCCCTCCAATTTGTTTTTAGTATCAGCCTTTATATCTAGATCATGTACCCATTTGGAATTTATTCTGGTATGATACCAGGCATTGGTCTATACCCACTTTCCATCACACTGTTATCCAGTTTTCTGGCATTTTTTTGTCAAATAGTGAGTTCTTATCCCAGAAGCTTGTATCCTTGGGTTTATCAAACAGTAGACTGCTGTAGTCATTGACTACTATGTCTTGTGTACCTAACTATTCCACTGATCCACCCCTCTATTTCTTAGCCAGTACTAAGTGGTTTTGATGACTACCATTTTATAATACAATTTAAGATCTGGTATGGCTAGGCCCCCTTCCCTAGTATTTCTTTTCATTAATTCCTTTGATATTCTGGACCTTTTGTTCAGCAATCTTATTTCTAAGGGTTTATTTTCAAACCTGTCTGAAACTTAGTATGCCTTATATAACCTGTTATTTTTAAAAAATAATTCATTATTGAACTGATGGCTTTATTCATACTTAGAACCTAATCTAACACTTCTATATTCATCTAGAACTATGAGCAAGAAAAATAAGCAGAATTTGGTCCATTCAACCACAGAATCAGACATAAAGTCACAACATTTTGTGACCTTGATGACTTTAGGTCATCTTTGTTCTGAGAGAATAACAAAAAAATTGGAGTTTCCGGGGTCAGTTTTGGTCTGAGTTGCTGTTGGTAAATGATAAATGACATTCATATTGCACTAGTAGTTTTTCATTTGATTCTTACACACACACACACACACACACACACACACACACTCTCTCTCTCTCTCTCTCTCTCTCTCTCTCTCTCTCTCTCTCTCTCTCTCTCTCTCTCTCTCTCTCTCTCTCTCTCTCACATAGACCCCTTACAGGGTAGGCTAACTTTTCCTTATAAACATCCTTGAGTCTTATTTGATGCAGAGAGCTAAAGGCCATGTTGTTGACATCACTACATGCTCACCTGCTTACAAAACAGACAAGAGGAGTTCCAGTCACCGTCTTCAATGGAAAACACCAGGCAGCTTGGGCAACTAAATCAACTTGAAGTGTCCTCAAAGCCTATTCTTGTTGACTATTTCTCTCACACTAAGTAAATATTTTTTTAACTGTTGAAATAACTTGTAAATGTTTCATTTTTTTCCAATATTGAACCTCTCAGGGGATAAGCCTGAGCATCCAAAAGGCTAAGTAACCTGCCTGTGGTCACAAGGCTAGTGTCAGGCATGGGATTTGAACCCAGGTCCAGCATTCTTTCTGGTACTCCACATTCATTCTAAATATGCACAACCTAGGAAAATGCCTAAAGGTCTATGAACCATGTCCAATTCAATAAACATTTATTAAGATGCCTGCTGTGGGCAGAGCTCTGCACTGGAAATTGTTTTTTAACATTCTCACTTTTGTATTCTGGAACTTAACAATGCCACAAATGTTTCTTCTTAAACATATACTAATTAGAATTTCAGATGGAGAAAGTTCATCTTTCATCAATGCTAGGTTTTTTTAATTCATTCTTTTTTTATTATAGGAACATAGGAACACCTGCAACCATTCTCTTGTATGATACAACCTACCACGAGCAACCTGACTTGTGTAAAGACTGAGAACTGAAAGGACTTGGGAATAAAATACAAAATCAGGTTCACATGAACCCAAGGACAAGTGACCTCAAAGCATCATGGACAACCATGTAAAATAGAATGTAGCAGCCATTTATTAGGCGGGGGGAGGGAGGGGAAAACAAACAAGATCAGTAAATGCTTGTCACACATCTTTTGGTGGAACCAAAGTTTGAGTCTTGGTGTTTCTAGAAGGAGGACTGAACTTCATAGAGTATGGAAAATGCTTTTAATCAATTGTGTGGATAATCCATGGAGGCAATCCCTGGTCCTTTCAATGCTGCGAACACAGAAAGCATCTACAAAATTGTCTTTTAATTTTGAATAAGTGATTCTTGAAAAGAAAGAAAACATAAGACTTGTCCTGGGGGTGAGAATCATATTTTGGACAGATGGGAAGGCATCAGCAAAATGTATTGCTTCCAATAGCAAAATGGATATTCTATCAATTGGCTCCTTCTCCTCTGGTACTTTGCCTGCTGTATGAATTAAGATTGTATTCCTCTGGAAATATTTTACAATTTAATATTGAGTGTAATTAAGAATATAATCACTGTTATCAAAAATGGTATTTAATGCTGTTGTAGTTTCTTTAACATTCATGTGGATAAAAAGTCTATAATAAAAAGCTATGAAGTAATAGTTGTGTTCATGTAGTTAAATGTACATTTGCTTGGGAGAAGAACTAATACAAACAACTGGGAAGCTTTTAGAAGTTATTTTGGCATAAATTTTTGAATAAATAATTTTTGAAAACTGAATTTCTTTAAAAATGATTATTAAGAGCTAGGCTGATAGCCATGACTATTGGAATGGGAACCCTGTTAGATCCTCTGAGATTGTCAGTGACCAAGAAGATATTGCCTTTTCCTCTGAGGGAGTGAATAAGCCAATGCCCAAGGGGTACCCTGCTCCCCGAAGAGTTATCTTTTCAGGTGAACTAAGGCATAACCAAGACCTCAACCACATGGGATAGAGATTATGTTAGGTAGTACAGGGCTCCAGAAACTATCCTTTTAGCAGCTTTTTGCTAGGGAAACACCACTGAATTTGAAGCAGAAGAACCTAGGTTCAAATACTGCCTATGCCACTTACTACCTGTGTAACTGAGCAAATCACTTACTCTCTTCGAGACTCAGTTTCTTTACCTGTAAAATGAGGCAGTTGGATTAGCTGGTCTCTAAAGTCCCTTCCAATTCTAAATAAATGAGACTATGATCTTTCCATTGGCAAGTAACAGATAAAGAACTATAATTCTGGAGTCATCAACATCATCTTCCTATCTTTTCTTTTTTTGTAAAAATACATCTCATTTATATATTTTGTCTTTATATAACTGTCTTTTCCCACTTCATCACCATATTGAACCCTCCTTTATATCAAATGAATATAATTAAGCAAAAACATCTGATACATAAACCTTGTCTGGCAATGCACATAGCATTCTACCCTAGCAATCCCTCACTGCTCTGTCATGAGGGAGGAGTTGTGTTCCATTATCTCTTCTCCAGGATCTACACATCACTCAAAGATCAACTTGTCCTCAGTGATCTTTTCATTGACATCACTGTGGCTTATTTCATTCTACATCAGTCATGTCTTCTAAATTCCTCATAGCTATAATTTATTACTGAATAATTATATCCCATTACATTCATATGCACTGTAATTTTTCTAATCATTCCCTAATCTACAGGAAACCACTTTGTTTCCCGGTTTTTTGTTTGCTTCCATAACAATTGGTGCCATAAATATATATATATATATATATATATATATATATATATAATTTCATCCCTTTTCTTACATAATTCCAAACTGAAATTCAGAATGACCAGATAATTCTATACCCCTACCAATAGAGCATAAATATACTTACCTCACCATAGCCCCTCCATCATTAACTGTTCTCTTTTTTTCATCTTTGCCAATTTATATGGAGTGAGGTGAAACCTCAGAGTTGTTTAATTTGTATTCCTCTTTATTATCAGTGATCTGAATCATATTTTCATGGTCATGTTCACTTAAAGCTTGCCAATCATTTGAAAACAATCCATATCCTTTGACCATTTCTCTCTCAGAGAATGTCTCTTGGTGTTATTCTCCCTGTTTTTTCCCCACTGTTTTTTATTCCATCACTCCTTCATTCAAACTTTCCTTAATTTTGCAGATGTGTTTCTACTTATTTTCATAAAATTGAGCCAACTGCAGATGTGAGGAATATGATCCCAGTGAGGAATACAGGTCACAAAATCCATGTGCTGCCATTCTCTCCTTCGATGAACCTTGCCAGTTTCACCTCCTCTCATTATTAGATTGATGCTTTTCCCCACAAGTTCTTACAAACTGATGAAACCTGGTAGAATTCCTTGGAGGCAAGGATTCTTGTCACCATTAGAGTCACATGGAGACCAAAGTAGAAAAGCATGTTAATAAGGACCTTCTCTAAACTGGAAAGAGAAACAATGTCAGATATGTATTTGAGTCAAGACCTGGGGTGGTTATCTCCAGCAATCACCCATAAGAATTCATGTGCAGCTCTTCATACATGAAGGGGATGCTACTAATTCTCAGCTATCAGGCTGTATGCTTTCAGCTATATTTCCAATAATCCAGTAAGATTTATGCCGAGCTCCCTATATTTACCTATGGAAAATGGGTAAGCAATTAACTAAATGCATTCAGTCTCTCCTTGTAGCCCCCACAAGAATTCTCAAATTTGGGGGCATAGGTTAGGGTAAAACTGAGTTTTCTTTCTATATAAAATTACATACTTCATACAGCAATTTGGCCCTAAGCTATTTAAATACCAGACTCCAGGAAAATGTTCTCAGAGAATACAGTTATCAGGGTATACAACTAAAAAAACAGGACAAAATAGTGGCTAGAATGTTGAACTTGGAGCCAGGGAGATCTGAGTTCAAATTCCACCTATGTGTATGCAAGGACAAATCACTTAACCTCCCTAAGCCTCAGACAACTCCTAAGATTCTGATATATAGAACAGTTGCAGTCTCTTAGTGGAGGGAGTTTCCACACCGAAAATCATAGGTCCTTGACATGCTGACCAATTCAAAATCTTTATTAATTATTTGATATAGTCCTCTCTGGGGCAACTGAGAGGTAGGGTGGGACAGTGGGAAGAGCACTGGATCTGGAAAAGACCTGAGATCACATCCTAATTTGGCTACTCACAGCCTGTGGGACCATGGGCAAGTCATTTCCTTTCTCTGAGTCTCAAGTTCCTCATTTGTCAAACGAGGATAAAACTTCTAAAGTCCCTTCCAGTTCTAAATCTCTCATCTATGATAAGAAGCTGTGGCTTTGCAACCAGCCACCAGGGGACAGCAAAACTCATTTTCCTAAGAACCAGCTGTTAACTCAGAGGACCAATTATTAGTCTTTTTAGAACAAGAACTACGGGGTCTGAAAAAGTAATCTGAAATTCTGGGAATGAATAGACAGTCTCTCAATGATAGTCCTACCAGGCAGCTGTTTAAAACAGGCAGAAGTGCCTTCCAAACTGTATTTCTCTTAATTGCAATGTTCTGTGGTCAAACTACTTTTTACTGTCTCTAAGATGTGACTGTTAAATGCTAGCAAATGAGTGAGTAGTAAAACCATGATTCCAACCAGATAATCTGATGTTGGGCAGGTAAGCCAACAGTGCCTTGAAAGCCCTGGTGGTGTCTGTGATTAAATACAGACTTTTTTGATCTGGCTGCTGTTACGCTGTTTGTGTGGATATCCCCCTCCCCACTTTGAAGATCAGAATAAGACAGCTTTCCTTTTCATTAAGACACTCAAATACTTCAGGAGATTTACTTAGGTCTTCTTACAATTTGAAATTTTTACATTAGCATGTTCCTTTGTAGTTTCCTCTCTCTGTTTACTTTCACTCTTGAAAATGTTTGTTGTCTTGACTGTTCTGTATGCAAGTCACTTAACCTGTGACTGCCTTGGTTTCATCAACTGTAAAACAGAGCAGCTAGATAGAGTGCTGGGCCTGACATCAGGAAGATTCATCTTCCTGTGTTCAAATCCAGCCTCAGACACCTCACTAGCTGTGAGACCCTGGACAAGTCACTTAACCCTATTTGCCTCAATTTTCTCCTCTGTAAAAGGAGCTGGATAAGGATATGGCAAACCACTCTAGTATCCTCACCAAGAAAACGCCCAGATGTGGCCATGAAGAGCTGGGCATCACTGAACAACACAATGAGGATAGTGTAGCACTTCCCAGTGCTGGTTGTTGTGAGGATCAATGGAGATATTTGTAAAGCAGTTTAGCACAGTGCATGGCACGCAGTATCTTGTTCCCTTCCCTCCTGAGAAAGGAAATGACCTGCCTAGGTTTTGCTCAGTTAATAAGTGCCTTTGGGCAGGATCTTAACTCAGATCATCTTAGCTCTGAGCCCAGTGCTCTATTCATTGTGCTACCCGGCTAGTAACACAAAGGGACTCAAATGTAACCTCAAATGTGCTCGTGTTCTAGCTAATATGCCATCGAGTTGCTTGAGCTTCAATATGAAAACTAACAAGTCAAGTATCTCAAAAGCTGTAGGGTGTAAAAAAATGTAATAGCACATTTTCAAGCTTCAGAAGGACAAGTGAGCATCTGTCTTGGCCCTGTAGATTCACAATGGAGAAAAAATGTTGCCCACTTATCTCTGAATGTTTCACTGAGGGAGAATCCTAAGGGCAAGGTAATGCTATGATAGACTCAAGGAAGTACAGACAAAATCTCTGTTTTTCATTCCAGATCTAATCATGAGGTTAGGATGGGCCTTTGCAACCAAACCAAAAGCTTAGCCTAACCAACTATTGGAAGGCAGCACAGTGCAAAAAAAAAAAAAAAAAAAAAAAGAATCCAAGATTTGGAGCCAAAGGTCCAGGGTTCAAATCTCTAATCAAATGCCATCAAACAATGAACATTTATTCAGTACCTACCATACACCCGGCACTGTACTAAGTACTGGGGATACAAAAACAGGCAAAAGACAGTCCTTTACAATTGAATGGGAAAAACAGCACGCAAACAAATATATACAAAGGAAAAAATATATAGGAAAAATAAGAAATATTTAATAGGGGGAAAGCACCAGAATTAAGAAGGTCTTGAGAAGGTTTCCTATAAAAGGTGGTATTTTATCTAGGACTTAAAGGAAGTCAGGCAGGTCAGTAGTGGGACTAGAGGAAAGAGAATGCTCCAGGCATGAATGTAATATTGGACAAGTCACATCCCTTCTCTGCATCTCAATTTCCACTATGATCTGACTACATAATCTGTAAGGCCCCTTTGACTTCTAAATCTATCATCTAACCTATGATCCTGTTATGAGCTACAGTCTGAGGCTGTGATAAAAGTGATTTCCCAGTCCCTCTAATTTGGACAGGTCCTTCTGAACACTTGCCCATTCATTTGCCATGGACAAGGAGAGGGGGGAAGGTGCTGACCAGCACTGTAGAAATAGAGGGTGCATCAGAAAAGAATATGAGAATGCTAGGGAGTTTGCCATGGAGTTAGGAAAATCTGGGTTCAAGTCCCACGTATGACTAATTTGTGATTCTTACTAAGTCATTTAACCTCTTGGTGCTTTGGGCAAGTCTTTAAGATTAGACATTGCAGAGAAGGTATCAATCTGCTCTGTTAGAAAGTTTCCTTATTGAGTTCCTTGTACCTATAACATCACAGTTCAGGTCCAAAAAAAAAAGGACGAGACCCTAGATTCAAATCTGAATGAGCTCTCAAGCAGACCGTATCATTTTGCCAGTGTGGCAACTAAGACCCAGAGAGAAAGATGAAGTGATTTGCCCAACCTCATAGAGCTGAACAGGAATCAAGAAATGTGAACTTTATTTAAAATTCCATGCTACGTTAACCTAGGTTAATGAAACAAGGTCAAGAAGGGAGTACAACCTTAACATGCTATCATACAGTGAAAGTGTACATAAACACATATCTATTGCTGCTCTTAAGCTGAATAGGATTCATTTAGACTCATAGAGTTTAGAAGTACAGACATCAACTGTACCTCAGATATCAACTGTAACAGATAAAGAAACTGAGGCCAAGCAATATGAACTGAATTGCACAAGCTCACATAAGTAACAGGTAATAGAGTTGGGATTCACATTTATTGTTGTTCAGCTGTGTTCCAATCTATATGACCCCATGGACTTTGTCCTTGGAGTTTTCTTGACAAAGATGCTGGAGTAGTTTGCCATTTTCTTCTCTAGCTCATTTAACAGATGAGGAAACTGAAGCAGAGTTAAACGACTTTCACAGAGTTACACAGCTAGTAAGTGTCTGATGCAAGATCTGAATTCAAGTCTTCCTGACTCCAGGACTAGTGTGGTGCCACTTTATTAATTTAATTTTAATTAAAAACTTTGGTGCATGCATAGACATTCCACAACTGGTTCTAGCCTGCTAACTGCATGGTAGACAACATCTTCTTTGTTTGGCTATGGTTGAGAAGCTGGAACTGGGGTTGCCTTCAGAAGAAAGGCTCAGCCTTCCCCTATCTTGGTACACCCCTGTCTGGTATGACGCTTCACTGATGGTGTCCCATAAGAAACAATGTTCTACAGAAAGAGCACTTTGGTCATCTCCTTCTGAGGCTGTCATGGGACCCCATGAAAACAAGCCTTGGTCCTCTGCCTCAGTACTTATTTATATTTTAGATAGAGGAAACATAGGCTAACACCTTAGGGGTTTTGAAAAGTCAAGAGTGTCACCTGGGTATCTAGGTGTTTCAGGAGTACAGGTTTTGCAGCCAGCCAGTCCAGCATCAGTCTTCCCAAAACTGAGGAACAATCGTTAGATCCAACCTCATGGTAGCTGAGAAAGGACTCATCTAGCAGTAATGTTGCATTTGGATATGAGCTTGGTGGGACCAATGATATGTAAAAGTTGAGCTAAGTCTGAGCCCACTGTTCCTGGAGACAGAGGTAATGTAAGAAAGAATATATCCCCAAGATGTTGTTGGGGAAGTGGTTGTGCTTTTATTACTGCTGTGTCTTTGAAGTAATTATCCCTTTGTAAGAGCTAATTGAAACAGACCTGGGTTACTATTTGCTAACATGGCAGCAGGGGGTGGGGATGGGAGAGGGGTGTAAAGGAGTTACAATCTATTGGGACTCCACCTAATAACATTAAAAATGTCCCATGCTCTTTAAAGTACTTTAAAGTAAAGTAGATGTAGGCAGCCTGGTTGTAAGAGACTCTACACAACACATACTTGCTATAAATGAATATCTCTAAAGTCAGGGTTCTAATCATTTGTTGAAGTCCATTTTCTTCACAAAAGGGGAAACAGAGAACTGGGGAAGTTAAATGACCAGCCCATGATCGTACTATGAATAAATAGGACAGCTCAGACTAGAACTTAGAACCTATTTGCAGATACACACCCAGTCTAGGTAAGGAGAAACATGGAGGACCATTTAAAACCATGTGGGATGTGGGCTCTGACTTTGGACAATCAGGATAAACATACCCTCACTAAGCTGTTGTTTTCTTTTTCTGACTCTCTGATTCCTCAAAGTTAATTTCTCAGAGTCTGAACATTTCATTGTAAATTTCATCATGAGTGTCATAAAGGATTTCATTACGGTTTGTTATTGTGCCTATCACAAGATGTAACTTCTTTGACTCACTAACAACCCTTTCTCTCCCAAAGCATATTGACATCTCTGCCAGTTTTAAATGATCCTGTTTTTCAGCCTTTAGGCATTGATGATCAGTCGGAATAATGATGCATCCTTTTATTGGTATAACACTTTTAGCTCTCTGAAGCATTTTCACACAGTTCTCATCAGTTTATTCTCTTGAGGTGAGTAAGACAGGTATTTATATTCCTTGTACAAATGAGGAAAGCTAAGGCTGAAAGAGTTCATAAAATTAGGTTACAACAGCTAGTTAGTTGCCAAGCTAAGGCAACACATCTAGTTAATTGCAAAGCTAGGACCAGGCCCTTAGGACTCACTTCCAGTACCACATTCTTTCTACTAGGCTTCACTGCCCTCCATCTTCAAGTCATAGAACCACAGGGTGTTAAACTGCAAGGGGAATCAGAGACCATCTAGTGTACCCCTTCCCCCACATTTTAATATTTTTATTTACTTTATTTTTAATTTATGAAATAAAACAAGCATTTTCCTAACATAGTAGAATAATAAAAAGATGATCACACATGAAACTGCAAAGCTATTATGTACAATTTGCCATTCCTTTTAAATATATAATAAATTTATTGTGTAAATCTCTTTTTTTCTTCTGTCCCCTGCCCTAGAGATGGTTGTCATTAGACACAAGTGTGTGTGTGTGTGTGTGTGTAAGATGATTCCATACATATTTCCACTTATCACTTCTTTCTCTGTGTGCAGAAAATGTCTTCCTTCATATGTCCTTCGTAGCTAATTTGTATATTCATAATAGTCAAAATGACTGAGTCATTCAAAATTGCCCTTCAAACAACATTATTACTATACACAATATTCTCTTGATTTTGCTTGTTTTACTCTTCATTATTTTGTGCAAGTCTATCTACATTTTTCTAAATCAACCATTGCATCATTTCTCATAGCACAGAAGTTATTCCATCTGAACTTTAATATGTGCATGACTTCATAGTAACAGAATGAGTTATCCAGAGTAAAAAGTATATAGCACTATAAGGTTCATAGGCAGCTAGATGGCACAATGGATTGAGAACCAGACCTGGAGTCAGGAAGACCTGAGTCAAATCCAGCCTCAGATGCTCACTGGCTATGGGACTTAACCATGTTTGCTTCAGTTTCCTCATCTGGAAACAGCAAACCACTCTAGTATCTTTGCCAAGAAAACCCCAAGTGGGGTCACAAAGAGTCTGAAATGACTGCACAACAAACTAAGGTTTACAAAGGGATTTATATATATTATCCCATTTGATCCTATGGATAAGTGCTATAATCCCAATTTTACAAATGAGGCTGATAGAGGTTAAGGGACTTGCCAAGAATCACTCAGTATCTTAAGCAAGTTTGAATGTAGGTCTTCCTAACTTCCAGTTCACTATACTACTCCCCAGACACACACACACACACACACACACCATGCACTTTTATACTACACGACATTTGTATGGAACTTTCAATGGAGATGATCTCTTTTGAACCTAAGAACAGTTCTCTGAGGTGGATAATCCAGATATTGTTAGCCTTATTTTACAGGTGAAGGGAACTCCAACCGAGAAGGGTCAGAGCTGCTAAGTGGCTGGGATAACATTCAAACCGAGGTTCTCCCACTGTCAGTCTAGTTGCTTATCTGCAGTACTGGCCAGTCTAGGCATGTGTCAAAATTAATAATAACAACGTAACGTCATCTCCCAGTATCTACTATTTCATCTTTGTATTCAGACCATTCCTTAGATAAGTGTTCATTTCTAATGTTTTTCAAATAATGAAACTTAGTCTTTCCATCCAATTTTTTCATCAGCTTGTACACTGTTCAGTAAATATAGTGACTTCCTGATTGATTGTTAATAATTATTTTCTGTGTTATGTTTTAGGTCATTTAGCAAATTTTATTGATTTACACTTCCTTATAATTTAGCTTGGTGATTAAAATATCTTTTTATGACCCCTTTGAGACTGACTTTGTAAAGAACCAAAAATATTTCCCCCAAAGGATACGCTTAAAACACAGTTACACATTGCTTCAAATTAGTACTACACTCCGCTGAAACAATGGCTTCATGAGCAGCTGCTCTTTAATCATTCTTGCTTCTGAGGTCAACCCAGCAAACAGTGAGGAGGAACCAATTTTCAACCCAGGTAGCAGGGTAGGCAGCCACCTACATATTATATGATTTGGAGAGTTCTAAAAGATACTATCTACACAAAAATAGCATCGCCACCAACTCATTACCTCTTTGTGCTAAGATACTCAGTGTCCCTTACCAAAATCCAAATATGATACACTATTAAAAGCACTGGATATGGAGTCTAAGGACTTGACTTTGAATTCTTGTTCTGCCTCTTACTGTCCTTGGACAGTTTCGTGGGCCTTAGTCTCATCATTGGTAAAATGAGGGGGATGAACTAGATCATCTCCAAGGCCCTCTCCTGCCCTAAATTATAGGAAATACATTATCTGGAAAGAGAATCACCAAGCCATTATTGTTTATTGCCTCAGTAGCATAAATTAGCCTATCATATTAATTAGCCAGTTACCTAGCAAGGCTCTAGCAAGAGTGACACAGGACAGGTAAATTTTGACAGGAGATCATAAAAGTCAAAAAATCTAAAACAGAGGTATCAAACCCAGGGCTCTTCCAGTGCAGCCCCAACTAGATTAAAATGTAATTAAGATATATTGAACAAAATAAATAAAGATACAATTGAAGAGAAATATTATTTATATGTGGTTTTCTAAGTTAGTATATGTGGATTCTAATATATGGTTTACTAGTCATTTCTATTTGAATTTGTTGGCTGAGAATAAAACTCAAAACTAAAGAAATTTAGGAAGAAATTGATTAAGTCATTCAGCAGAGGGGAGAACCAAAATAGATTGCTTCCTCTCCCCAAACCTCTAAGAGTTATACATTATATAGAGCAAGGAAATAGTCATATGATTGGTTAATACATAATAAGTTTCCATATAAGGCATATAGATTAAGTTTCACATAGATTAATTAAAATGTAGGAAACTAGAAATTAACTGGAACTTCCAAGCACCAGTCTTTAGATCCCCTGAAGTTTTCTGGGGTCGACATGACCTAAGAGTCCTAAGTTAAGCATTCAATTAGTCTGGTCTCTAAGCAATACAAGTCTGGTTTATTACTATGCAAATTTAGATTCAAGCAATGAAATAATTAATAATTTGACATGCAAGTTTTATATCACCAGTCTAAAGTGTGGGATGTTGCTCAGGATGAGCAAAGTTGAATGGAAGCATCCCAAGAACAGCACAAAAATACTGAGTGCCCTCTAAGAAGTGGAGGAAGCCAAAGAGACAGAAGGGGGCAACATACAGGAGACAAAGGAGATAAGGAAGTTGTGGAGATTAACTTTGCCTGCTTCTTAATGTTGAGGAAAAGACCCAAGATTCTGTCTCTAGGATATGAAGACAGAAAAAAATCCATCTGATTAAAAGAGTCCTTTTCATCTCTCTATTCTGTCAAGTCTGATTATTTTTTCCTCAAAATGTCACACACACATACACATATATATGTGTATACATATGTGGGTGTATGTGTATATATAGATATACGTGTGTGTGTGTGTGTGTGTGTGTGTGTGTGTGTGTGTGTGTGTAGGTAGAGGTAGAGATAAAGTCCCTTCCTCTCTATTCCTACAACCACCATCCCAGTTCAGGTTCTCATGACCTCAGACCTGAATTACCCCCAATAATCTCCTAAAGGAAGGCAGTTACCTTCTGATCTCCAGATTCTACCTTCCCTAATACATCCTTAGTCTTCTTAGATGCCATTTTCATCATGTTACTCCCTTTGTGGGCCAAGATACTGGTAAGACTCAGAAGGGGTGAGTTAAGCTCCCATACTCCCAAGACACAAACCAGGACTGTTGCAAACAAGGAAACTGTGGCAGAGACCTGAGGCAGTTTGAGTTAAGGTGGATTGAGCTGGGTCCCCCTTGTAGGCCCTTTGAGCAAGAAGAGTCTAAATTCTGTTTTCACAACTAGAGAGGAAGGGGGAATCCCTAAGACCCTGGGGAGCCTTCCAGATCACTGTTTTTCATTTCCTTGCCTTAGTCTTTTATCTGTTTTTGTCTTCCTATGCTTCTACCTGAAGGCCCTAGAATGTAGTTTTAGTAAAAGGACTGTTTGAAACTCCGTAAGTGATGTACCGCATCAAATATAGACTAGCACATTCAAGCTCGCCTTCCCAATACCTACACAAAAAGCCTCATGGGCATAGTTCCCTTCAGCTTGCTTTTGATTTCCCATCACAGACATTTCCAGCTATACTATATGCAACACCCCCTCCACTCAGCACTCCCTGGAGAGAATCTGGTCTGTCAGGGAGAGAAGGGTTTAATGGTTTCATTAGCACATGGATTGCTTGGTTATTTGTCATTATCACCTATGAGTACAGGGTCCACGCTAATTTTGTCTTCGTATCTTGGCCAACAATTAATTAGCACATCAATTTTCATCCAATAGTAAGAAGTTTTTGGTTTTTGATGTTTATTTGAGGTTTATGATGAAGTATGTGGTAAAATACTCATTTGAGAGAATGAGGACAGAGTAGCTTGGGAAGATTAAAGAGACAAGAGAAAGTTAAGACCATCAGCTGTGGTGAATGGAGCAGAGAATCAATTAGGAGTAGTAAAAGGATTGCCTTGCTGAAGTAAGAGTCCAACTGAGGGAGGGGGAGGAGCCAAGATGGCAGAGTAGAAAGACTCATGTATGCTAGCTCCAAACCCACAGCCCATATATTTCCTGCAAAAAGAACTCCCCACAAATTCTGGAGCACTGCAAGGCACGCAGAAATACAGTGGCAAAGGTTTCCGTTCCAGAGAGCCCTGGAGAGCCATCCCCAGGGGTCCGTCGACAGCGGAGCCCACCCCTGTGCTGCCCCGGCCGCGCAGCCCCAGAGGAGCAGATCCGAGCAGGCTTCAGGGACGGAATCTCCAGCAGCTGCAAAGGTCCCTCCGCCCACAGACGCTACAGGTCAGTGAGAGAGACTTCTGGGCTGGCCGAGAGGGGAGAGGGGTGTCTCCGTGACTTGGGCCCCCTCGGGAGGCAGCGGCAGAGGCAGTGGCAGAGGCAGCAGCAGAGGCAGTGGAAGAGGCAGCAGTGGTGGCCCGGGACTCCCAGAGCAGCAGGCAGAAGTACAGGGCCATTACCGAAGGTCTCTGCATAAAGCCCCTGAAGGAACTCAGCCTGGGAGGCGGCGCTGTCCCCACCTGAGCACCAGAACTTAAGCTCACATTGAATAGCAGCCACGCCTGCCAGGGAAAGCCCATTTGAATCTCAGACCCCAAGCACTAGCTGGGCAGATCTAGGCGGGGGTGGACAGGAATCTCAGAAGTCAAGTAACTGGCTGGGAAAATGCCCAGAAAAGGGAAGAAAAATAAGAATATAGAAAGCAACTTTGATGGGGTACAGATGTTCCCACCTTTCAATTCTGATGACGAGGCATAATTCTTACCATCAGGGAAAGATGGGGAGGTCGGGGCCTCTGTATCCCAGACATCCCAGGGGGATGTCCCATGGGCTCAGGCCATGGAAGAGCTCAAAAAGGATTTTGAAAATCAAGTTAGACAGGTGGAGGAAAAACTGGGAAGAGAAATGGGAGAGATGCAAGAAAAGCATGAAAAATGGGTCAATACTTTGCTAAAGGAGACCCAAAAAATTGCTGAAGAAAATAACACCTTAAAAATAGGCTCACTCAATTGGCAAAAGAGGTTCAAAAAGCCAATGAGGAGAAGAATGCTTTCAAAAGCAGAATTAGTCAAATGGAAAAAGAGGTTCAAAAGCTCACTGAAGAGAATAGTTCTCTCAAAATTAGAATTTAACAGATGGAGCCTAATGACTTTCTGAGAAACCAAGAAATCACCAAACAAAACCAAAAGAATGAAAAAATGGAAGAGAATGTGAAATATCTCATTGGAAAAACAACTGACCTGGAAAATAGATCCAGGAGAGACAATTTAAAAATTATGGGACTACCTGAAAGTCATTATCAAAAAAAGAGCCTAGACATCATCTTCCATGAAATTATCGAGGAAAACTTCCCTGATATTCTACAACCGGAGGGCAAAATAAGTATTGAAGGAATCCATCGATCACCGCCTGAAAGAGATCCAAAAAGAGAAACTCCTAGGAACATTGTGGACAAATTCCAGAATTCCCAGGTCAAGGAGAAATTACTGCAAGCAGCTAGAAAGAAACAATTCCAGTATTGTGGAAATACAACCAGGATAACTCAAGATCTAGCAGCTTCTACATTAAGGAATCGAAGGGCATGGAATATGATATTCCAGAAGTCAAAGGAACTAGGACTCAAACCAAGAATCACCTACCCAGCAAAACTGAGTATAATGCTTCAGGGGAAAATATGGTCTTTCAATGAAACAGAGGACTTTCAAGTATTCTTGATGAAAAGACCAGAGCTGAAAAGAAAATTTGACTTTCAAACACAAGAATGAGAAGAAGCATGAAAAAGTAAACAGCAAAGAGAAGTCATAAGGGACTTACCAAAAGTGAACTGTTTACATTCCTACATGGAAAGACAATATTTGTAACTCTTAAAACTTTTCAGTATCTGGGTAGTTGGTGAGACCACACACACACATACACACACACACACACACACACATATACACACGTGCACACATACACACATGCACGCACATACAGAGACAGAGAGCACAGAGTGAATTGAATAGGATGGGACCATATCTTAAAAGAAATTAAAGTAAATGGTGAGAGAGAAATGTAGTGGGAGGAAAGAGGGTGAAATGGAATGGGGTAAATTATATCTCATTCAAGAGGCAAGCAGGAGACTTTTTAGTGGAGGGAAAAAAGAGGAGAGCTGAGAAAAAAACATGAAGTTTACCCTCATCACATTTGACTAAAGGAAGGAATAAAATGCACACTCATTTTGGTATGAAAACCTATCTTACAGGAAAAGTGGAGGAGAAGGAGATAAGCAGGGAGGGAGGGATCATAGAAGGGAGGGCAATGGGAGGAGGGAGCAATTTGAAGTCAACACTCCTGGGGAGGGATAGGATCAAAAGACAGAATAGAAACAATGGGGGTCAGGATAGGATGGAGGGAAATACAGTTAGTCTTACACAACACAACTATTATCGAAGTCATTTGCAAAACTACACAGATAGGGCCTATATTGAATTGCCTGCCTTCCCAAAGGGAATGGGTGGGGAGGGAGGGATGGGGAGAATTTGGAACTCAAAGTTTTAGGAACAACTGTTTAGTATTTTTCTTGCTACCAGGAAAGAAATACAGTTAGTGGGGAATAGAAAGTCATCTGGCCCTACAGGACAAAAGAGAAGATGGGTACAAGAGAAGGGAGGGATGATAGAAAAGAGGGCAGATTGGTGATAGGGAAAATTAGAATGCTCTGTGTATTGGGGTGGGGGAGGGGATAAAAGGGGAGAAAATTTGGAACCCCAAATTTTGTGAAAATGAATGTAAAAAGTTAAATAAATAAATTTATATTAAAAAAAAGAGAGGGTCCAACTGAGATGAGATAACATTAACTTACCACTGAACCATTCAGCAAGTTTGTGTGACTTCCTGAAACTCCATCCTACAGCACACTGGAAATCCAGGCTTGGGGTTTACCCAGGCATGACCACTGATAAAATAAAGGGACAAGAGATGCAAGAGTGGAATACAGTCTTAAGATGAACTAGTTCACCAAGGGCCCAAGACTGGGAAAGGAGGACAGTATAACCAGTGCAGAGTTGACAGCTAAGGAAAGATGTATCGGAAGTCATGTAAGGATGAAGAATGAGGTTAGGGGTCAGGGGCATAAGGATAAATGGAAAGATTAAAAATTATAATCACATAAAGGAATTCCAGAATCCATAAATAGGGAAGTGGAACTGATGTGGATTATGGCAAGATCATGGGGAATGACTACCCCGATGTGTAGCTGAGGTAGAATATAGGAGTATAAGTCATTGGAACTGAGTAGTGAAAAACTGGGAAGTTGGGGTATTTAATGAACCCTAGTAGGGAGGTAGGAATTGAAGCAGAGTGATACTATGAGCCTGGTACTAAACTCATTGTGGAAGGAGTGAGGATCTCCTGGGGTATAAGGAGATAAGGACTACCAGGATATGAAATGGGTGATAAATCTGGATAGAATGAACTCATGATGGCAGAGGCAGAGTCTGGAAGTAGCAGTGGGAAACAAGGAGTATTCCAAATGCTCCACTGCAGCCAGTGAGCTTTCAGGAACAAGAGAATGCAGTAGTGGAAATGATGTCCAAGAAACCAGTGTCATCAGGAGAATACCAGGACTCATTGATTGCCAGGAGACAGAAGGATCAAGAGAGAAATAGGTTTAATATGAGAAGAAATCTGTCAATTATGGAGCAGGAGTTCCAGAGTACAATGAAATGGGAGAGAAAATCTTTAGTTAGACACTGTGGGGATAGAGTTCAGGTTGATAAGAATGAGGGAAAGAATAACTAGAGCTAGGGAACAGGGTTTGGTCTTCAGTGGATGAGGAATTCATTATCATTGGGAAGGAAATATTCTAACCTTTGAGGAATGAGCTTAAGCAGAGTATCAGTAGATGGAGAAAGGTCTGGTGAGAACAACTAGTGATTAGATGGTGTGGCATATGGTGCTATTGTGTCCTTGGATGTCCTGAGAAGTCCACTTTACAGAATCATGAGCAGGAAGAGATAAAATATGGCAGTCTCCAGTGTCTCCAGAAGCCTAGTCAGGATGCAAATGACGGTAGTGTCTCAGGGCTCATGTGGAAAATATTGGAGGAGAGGAAGGTCTACATATATCAATATATCTATATATATGTAGATATAGATACATATCAATTATATATATATATATATATATATATATATATATACATATGTTTTACAGACTCCCTTATTCAGTAAACTCCATCGGTTTCCTATTGTCTTTAGAGCAAAGACAAAATGTAGTGTTTGGTATCAAAGTCCTTCCTAACCTAGCCCCCTTCTACCTTTCCAGTCTTCTTATATCTTACCCCTACCACATATTCTTCCATACAGTTATTTAGCTCACAGTATGTTTTAGCCTGAAAATCCCCTTAATGCTTTGGGTTATAGGAAAGGAATCACTTCTCCAGCCTAATCAGTTTTGTAAGTGATAAATCCAGCATATTAGGATTACTTAAAGTGAGAGATGTGGCATCTTTTCCTTTTCCACATAGCATTAATGAAGGTGCTACCTTGACTTGGTTTTATTGCATTATGGTTCTAATGAAACATTGCTGAGCAATAGTGCCAATTTTTAAAAAGAAGTCCTAAGATTCATAAAGAATTGCAAGCTCTTTTCAAAGTTTATAGCCCTTGAGGGTCACACTCAGTAAATAGTGTTCACTTACTCTCTGATTAAACAAGGTCCCAGAAATTGAGTCTTATTTGTACCTGTCTGAAGCCATCACTTTAGAGCAGGAGTCTGTGGATTAGTGGTTTTTTTAATATTTTGATAAATCAATTTCAATATAATTGATTTCCTTTCTAATCCTATAAATTTTATTTTGTGCATTTCAAAACGTTATTCTAAGAAAAGGCCCCTAGGTTTCAGACTGCCAAAGATGTTTGTAACCTGAGCATAAAGGTCTAAGGCTCTCTGCTTTACAGACTTTGGCAGCCTTTGGTCAGATATTTGGAAGAAAATTCATTTCCCAAACATGAGAAGAACACTGCTAATTGTGTTGCCTAGGCAGTTATGACAGCTATCCTGATAATATTTCAGTGTGGCCAGAGCCAGCTTCAATTCAGTTTAAATCAGTATTTATTAAACACCAGGTATGCTAGGTATAATGGATTCAAAGACCAAAATAAAAGAAACAATACCTTCCTTTAAAGAACTTACATTCTATTGGAAGCTCATAACTCGTGCACAGAGCTATAAATACAAAGTCTACACTACGTAATAGAAGGTAACTTCAAAATAGAACACCAACTAGGAGGGTAGGGAAAGTCCGGAAAAAGCCAGGAAAGGCCTGAGCTGGGTTTTCAAGGAAGAATACAAGATTCAAAATGAGCTAAGTGAAAAGGGACAGCATTTCAGACAAGAGGGATAGTTTGTACAAAGATACAGAGGAAAGACATGGAATTATGTTTGGGAAATCGTAGGGCAGTTTGATGAGAACAAAGTCTACCATGAAGTAATGCTGGGAAGACAGGTGGGACCCAGATTATAAAGGACTTTAAAGGCCAGGCTGATGATTTTGTATTTTAGGTGAGAGGTAACAGAGGGCCTCTGAAGATTTTTTAGTATTGCCTTGTCATAGTCGGATCTGTATTTTAGCAATCACTTAGATGCCATAATAGAGAGAATAGATTGGAAAACAAAGACCCTGGAAGCAAGGACTGATTAATAGATTATTTCAAAGGTCTCCAGGAAAGGGGATGAAGGCTCCAACCAGGGTGGTAGTGTAAAAGTGGAGAGAAAAGGAAGGATGCAAGAAATAAAAAGATCTTTTTAAGTATCTACTGTATGAAAGGTTTATCACAAACAGTAACTGACATCTCAACAGCACTTTAAGGTTTATAAAGTGCTTTCCAAGTATCATCCCTGTAGGTAATGTTAGTATTTCCACTTTACCTATAATTTAATTTCTGCCCAAGCTGAATAAGGTAGGGACAGCCCTGGGCTGCATATGTGAAAGAAGACATGAGCCCAGACTGATGGAGGGTAGGCTGGTATATCTGTGTAAGAAATGGAAAGCTTTTTTTTTAAATCATAGTTTTTTAGGAAGAAGATATATGTGTGGTTCAAGATGAGCTACAGGAAGGTCAGGAGAAGTTAGATAGTAGATCTGAGACATAGTATGCATAATGATAATAAATGAAAGCAGGGGAGCTGATGAGACCACCAAATCAAATAGTGTAAAGGGAGAAGAGGACAGAGGCTTGGGAGACTTCCAGTGCTAGCAGGTGTGATCTAGATAAAGGTCCAACAAAGGAGACAGAAAATGAGTGGTGAAATGGAGAGAAGAACCAGGAAAGAAAAGTGTTACAAAAACCCAGAGAAAAGGGAGTTTCAAGAAGAGAGTGATCAACAATGTCAAAGGTCAAGAAGGATGAGGATTGAGAAAAGGCAACTGGATCTGGCAATTAAGAGGTCATTGGTAACCTTGGAGAGAAGTTTCAGTTAAATGATGACATCAGAAGCCAGACAGTAGAGAGTTAAGAGAGGGAGAGAAAAGGAAGTAGGGGTATCTGCACTAGCACAAGGAAGCCTTGCTCTGCTAAGTTAACAATTCCTTGCTAAATACATCCCCTCCTATGACTGAATAAACTTTCTTTTATCAATTGTTAAATGGATTATGAGTTTTTCCTTTCATTCCAATCTCAAACTTGAGTTATTGAGTCACTCAAGACTAACCTCAGTCAGGCTTGACCTATCATATTGTATTATTGTATTATATGATATGATGTACATATATCATGTAATATTGTATTATATTATATCATATCTCACAGGAGTTCAAGGATACCTCCATTGTCCATCTCTATAAAGGAAAAGAAAACAGATTATCCTGTGCAATCACAGGAGTGGAGTCTCTCTCTTAGTCATTGCTGGAAAGATTCTTGCCAGAACCCTCCTTAAAAGGCTGATCCTTCATTTGGAAGATGGTCGGTCATCTACCTGAGAGTCAGTGTGACTTCAGAAAGGGCTGAAGAATGGTTGATATGGGGTTTGCTGCCTGACAACTCCAGGATAAATAACTGGAGCAGAACAGAGGTCTGTACACAACATATATTGCTCTGATATTGTCAGTCATGAGGGCTTGTGGAAAATCATGGCAAAATTTGGGTGCCCAAAGAAGTTCATCTGTATTATATTTCATTTTCATGATGGCATGCTTGCAGGGATTCTGTATAATGGACAATGCTCTCCCTCTTTCCCAGTTACCAACGGAATGAACTAAGGCTGTGTGCTTGTTGCTATGCTTTTTAGCATTATGGCTTCAGCAATATTGTCAGATGTCTTCAATGAGGATGAAAATGATATCAAGGTCAGCTAATGCATTGATAAACTATTTAACTTGAAAAGGCAACAAGCCAAGACTAAAGCAGAGGGATAGTTGGTACATGATTTTTTTTGTTCACAGTTGATTGTGCAATCAATGCAGTTTTTGAGGCCAAGATGCAATAAAGTATGGATCAATTCTTTGCTGCCTGTGATAATTTTGGAGTAACAATTAACACCAAGAAAACACAAGCCAGCACTACACCACCCATATGTGGAAACATCAGTTATAGAAAATGGAGAAACTGAAAGCTGTGGATAAGTTCGCTGGCAGTGTACTTTAAAGGGATGGATACATAGGTGATAAAGTTGACCCACACACTGGCAGAACTAGCTGCTGGGAAGCTCTGAAAGAAAGTAGGAAAGAAGAGATCATAAAAATGTACATGTACAACAATATTTACAGTAGCTCTTTTTGTGGTGGCAAAGAACTAGAAATTGAATTGGGGAATGGCTGAACAAGTTGTGGTGTATGAATGTAATGGAAAACTACTGTGCTGTAAGAAATAATGAACAAACAGACTTCAGAAAAAACTGGAAAGACAACATAAATTGATGGCTGAATAAAGGAGAAGAACCAAGAGAACACTGTACATAGTAACAGCAACACTGTGTGATGGCCAACTTTGATAAACTAACTTTTCTTAACAACACAATAATCTAAGACAATTCCAAAAGTCTAATGATGGAAAATGCTATCCATATTCAAAGAAAGAACTATGGAATCAGAATTCAGGTCGAAGCATACTATTTTCTCTCTCTCTATTTTTTCCTTTCTCATGGTTTTTCCCTTTTGTTCTGATTCTTCTTTCCCAACATGATTAATGAGGAAATATGGTTGTTATTGTTGTTTTTAAGTGTGGGAAAGAGGTTTTAGGTTGCCTACCAAACTGAAGATCTACAGAGTTGTTATGCTGACCTCATTGTTGTATGCCTTTGAAATCTGGAAAGTCTACCAGGGACATGCCAGGAAACTGAATTGATTCCATTTGAATTGTCTTAGGAAGATTCTGAAGATCACCTGGTAGTAGATACTGAGGTCCTTTGTCAAGTTAACTCCCAAGCATTCAAACTTTACTGCAGAGAGCATAACTCTGATAGGCTGGCCACATAGTTTGAATGCCAAACATAAGTTTGTCTAAAAGACTATTTTATAGAAAATTCACACGAGAAAAGCCCTCACACAGAGATCAGAAAAAGTGATACAAGAACACTCCAAAGATCTCTCTAAAGAACTTTGGAATCGATTGGATTCCATTGGAATGGGAGACCCTGGCAAAGCACTGCCCACATCAAAGAAGGCACTGTGCTCTCTGAACGAAGCAAAATTTCAGCACCTCAAAAGAAATGTGAGACCGACAGCTACAGAGACATCTCCACTCCATGTTCATGTGAACTATTTGTGTTGGTTCTCTGGTAGAGCCTTCTTATCTGTACTAGTTTGATCAGCCACAATCAAACACCTTGACTCCAACACAGGAATGTCATTTTGGTCTTCTTTCAGAATGAAAGATGACAACAACCAATTATATTGTATTATGTTATGTTATATTACATCATATCATATCATGCTTCTAGGTGGAACAGTGAAAAGATTGCCAGGTCTGGAGTCAGGAAGACCTGAGTTCAAATCCACTCTCAGACACTTACTAGCTGTGTGACCCTGGGCAATTCACTTAACTCTGTTTGCCTCAATTTCTTCATCTGTAAAAAGAGCTGGAGAAGGAAATGGGAAACCATTCCAGTATCTTTGCCATGAAAACCCCAAATGGGGTCATGAAGAGTCAGTCATGATTGAAACTACTGAACAACAATAAAAATATTATATTATGTTGTGTTATGTTACCATATTATTACATTATGGCATACTCTCCTATGAAGTACTAATTTAGTGTGAGAATGCCCCTCTTACTTGTTGGACACTGAAAAAGCTACCTTATGTACAAGATGTTCTGTGGGTCTGCTTTCATTCAAAACCATAGCTCACAAGTCCCCACCAATCTTTATACTCTTATTAATAAACTAGAGCAACTGGTTAGTTCAAAGGAAAGGAAATTAATGAATAGCCATAAAAGTAAAGCTGCATTAGAATATTTCCTCCACAAACAAATGTGGAGGACATACAAATTGAGAGTGCGTATAGCCAGGAAAAATGTAAAGAGGGGCATACATGTAGGAAATACATGTGACCAGGTCATGTGTATGGAGGGGTAACTCATGACTCTAACCCTTCAGGATTATTCATGTCTTCTGCTGATGCCATTCCAGTGCATCCACTGAGTCCAGGCCCCATTGGTCTTCTGTATTGGGTAGTCTCTGCATGGTGATATTCCACTGGTCCTGTGGTTGCTAGGTACTACTCGGCTGGGCACATTGTTGTGGAAATTCTCTGCTTTTTCCCTCAGCTGTGATGTTTCTTTTTTCCAAAGGAATCCTCTTTGAGCTTAGAGCTGAGAAGCTTGAGCTTAAATTGCTTTTTTGTGTTTAGGTGAGTGGGTGGTATTGGGCTAAAGATGTGGTAAGGAATCTACCAGTAAACTAAGACTATACCATGGGCAGCTTTTCTCTGGAGAGAGAGTCTTCATTTCCAGAGAGTGACCATACTCCTTTAGAACACAGAACACCCAGCTAAGTAAAGTCTTTAGACATTTAACATTAGGAACCATTGATGATAAACATTAGAGAAGATGTGGGAGAGTTGGAACACTAATTCATTGTTGATGGAGCTATGAGCTGATCTAACCATTCTGGAGAGCAATTTGGAACTATGCCCAAGGAAGGGGCTACAAAAATGTGCATACTCTTTGACCCAGCTATTATCACTTCTGTGACTGTATCCCAAAGAGATAATAAAAATGGGAAAGGATCTCACATGTGTAAAAATATTTATAGCAGCTCTCCTTGTGGTGGTCAAAAACTGGAAATCAAGGGAATGCCCATCAATTGAGGAAGGGCTGAATAAATTGTAATGTATGAATGCAATAGAATACCATTGCGCTATAAGATATGATGAACAGAAAGACTTCAGAGAAGCCTGGAAAGACTTATATGAACTGGTGCTGAGTGAAAGAAGCAGAACCAGGAGACCTTTGTGCACAGCAACGACCACACTGTGGAAGGAATTTTTCTGGTAGATTTAGTCCTTCATAGCAATGCAAGGACCTAAAAAAATTCCCAATAGACTTTTGAGGCAAAACACTTTCCATATCCAGAGAAAGAACTATGGAATTGGATCGCAGAATGAAGCAGATCATTTTCTTTTGTGTTATGTTTTATTTAGTTTTATGTTTCTCCCATTCATTTCAATTCTTCTATTCAACATGACTATGGTGAAATTGTATTTAATAGGAATGTATATGTAGAACCTATATAAGATTGCAAGCTGTCTCGGGGAGGGGGTGGGGAGGGAGGGGAGAAAGAGGAAGAGGGAGGGGAAAAATCTGGGATATATGGAAGTGATTGTAGAACACTGAAAACAAATAAAATAATTATTGAAATAAATAAATATTTTTTTTTAAAAAAGAAAGTAAAAATAGAAAGAATTCACTCATTAGCTCCTAAAGAAAAAATAAAACACCAAAATTAAAACTCCTAGACACATCATATTAAAAATCTAATGTTGTAAAGCAATCAGAAGAAAAAGTTCAAGTACTGGGAAACCACAGTTAGGATCACATAGAATTTTGCAACCACTATAAAGGAGCTTAGAGCACGGAATATAATATTCCAAAAGGTCAAACATCTATGCCTACAACCGAAAATAACTTATTCAGCAAAACTGAGTATAATCTTATAAAGGAAAAAAAACCAGATTTCCAATAAAATAGAGGCCATCCAAGTTTTCCTGATGATAAAGGAAGAGCTGGCTAGAAACTCTGTAATACAAACATGGAGTAAAGAAGAAGATAAAACAAAAAAAAAAAGATGGTTTCAGAGAAATTCTGCAAGATTTTTATGAACTGATAAAGAGTAAAGTAAGCAGAAGCAAGAGAATAATTTATACTATAATGTCAATATTTTTTGTAAAATGTAGGGAGTTTGATCAATGCAATGATCAACCGTGACTCAAGAGTACTGTATTGAGAATGAAAAATGCTACCCACCTCTTTACAGAGGAGTACTAATAATCAGAATGAGACACATTTTTGGTTATGCTTCTTTATCAGAAATGTTTGATTTTTTTTCTTTTTTCCCATGGATGGGGAAACGGGAGGTGTGAGAGAGGAAAAATAAATGTTTCATAATTCAAAAGAATAAAAATTAACCTTAAAAAATACCTTTGTCAATAACGTGGTCTACAACAAACCTTGATGATGACAGACTACTCAGTTCAAAGGAGACCACAAGAATATAATGAAGTAAAAGGTAACTTCCCAATAACAGAACAAAATACCTTTTCCTCTTCAATGTCAACAACTCTGTCTATTTTTTGACCACCACAATATAATGACTCCAAGAGGAGATCTGTGTGGTCACTGAGATGCCACTGTAGATCTTGCTAAGATTAAAGTCATGTCAGTTTCATGTGATCTTTACAATCCTGTCCCTTATATGAAGCCATGACTAATGGACCTTGCTTGAAACAATTAGAAAGAAAAAAAAACTTATTTTAATACAGTGTTTCTGAACATTAGCTTCCCAAAGAGGGTATTGAGTCTAAGGGGGATATAGGACGGGAAATGGCTTTGATTGATTGTGGCTATCAGAAAATGCCTGCTGTTGACCCGTGTTCTTTGAAATATGACTCTTTATCTCTGTTTAACTATAGCATTGCTGTTTGATTGCAAATGACCCACAGAGACACAAAGAGAAATTGCTTTCCCAAGCAGAAAACAAATATCAACGGATGATTCTGGAATTGAAACCCAGTTTTTGTTAAATTCCATTACAGTTTATAGAAGTAAAAAGGCACATTACAGATTAAGTATTATACTAGGTGTGGAATGCAGAGGGAAACATGCATGGTTCACCTTTGAAGTAAGGAGATACATTTGTTTTTAGTAAACATATCAGAATTTTCACAACCAAATAAATAATGTCCCTCAAGGCTCATGTTGGGAGGCTTAATAACATATTGTAGTGATTATCAATCTGCTGGTATATGCCATAGTCATCTCAATCTCAACAAGTCCCAAAGTGAACTCATTATCTATTTACCTAAACCCATATTTCCTCTGAATTTACCCATTTCTGTAAAGGTCATTACTTCCAGCCACCCTGGTTGACACCTTTTAACTCCCATATTCAATTCATTGTCAAATCTTGTCAATTTTACCTCCTCAACGTATCTCACAACTTCTCTCTACTCACACCATAATAACCTTAATTCAGTCCTCCGTCACTTCATTCTTTTTCTATCTACTGGTTCCTTCCCTACTAACTCTTCCATCCTTAAAATCCCTCAAAGGAACTACAATCTTCTCAAGCTACTATCATTTATCTTTCTCCCACTTTAAATCAACAACTTCCTAGAAAAAAAAGATACCCACTCTTATTACTGACACATTCTCGCCTCTCATTCGTTTCCCAAACCTTTGCAATCTAACTTCTGATTCCATCAGTCATCTGGAATTGCTCTCTCCAAAGTTACCAATGATCTCAAAACTTCCAGATCTGGTGACCTTTTCTCAATACTCATCCTTGCTGACCTCTTTCTAACATTTGTCTCTGTTACTCCCTCCAGATGCTCTCTCTTCTGGGTTTTTATGGCACTGGTGTAATCCTGATTCTCCTTCTACCTGTATGACTGCTCCTCAGTCTCCTTCCTTAGACTGTCTTCTACATCAAACCCTTCAACTGTGGGTATTCTCCAAGTCTGGGCCTGGGCCTTCTCTTATCTCTCTGCTTTCTCCCTTGGTTGATGTCAGCTCCTGGGGGCTAATTACCAACTCTTTGCAGATGATTTTACAATGTATATATCCCATCCTAGTTTCCTGAGGTCTAAGCCTGAATCACCATCTGGCTAATAGAAAATTCCACCTGATGTTCTATAGGCATCTCAAACTCAAAATGTCTAAAACATAACTCATTATCTTTTTCCCTAAGATTCATCCCTCTCCTAAACTTCTCTATTTTTGTTGAGAGAGCCACCATCCTTCTAGTCACCCAGGGCCACACAAGTTCATATTTATCCTCAACTCTCCACTCCCCATCCCTCTACATATTCAATCAGTTACCAGTTTCATTCAGTGATATCAAATTCAATAGAAATAGGGGCACAAGTCTCTGCAGGCAACATATTGCCTTAAAAGACCACAAGATTATCTATGTTCTGTTGCATTTTTTATTTATTTTGTTAAATATTTCCCAACTACATATTAATCTGGTTCAGGCCTCCTAGGGAGTGTTGGCAGTCCTTAGGTTGACACTTCTAGTCTTGTCAATTCTATCTTTACATGTCTCATGTCTGTCATCTCTCTACTTAGATAGTCATCACCCTAGTTTAGATATTCATTACCTCTCAATTGAACTATTTTATAGTATTTTATTTTTTCCAATTACGTGTAAAGACTAATTTTAACATTCATTTTTTAAATTTGAGTTTCAAATTTTCTCTCACTCTCCACTTCCCTAAAGCAGTAAGCACTCTGATATAGTTTATATATGTGCAATCATGTAAAACATATTTCTATATTAGTTTATGTTGTAAAAGAAGAAACAACGAACAGGAGGACTTCAGAGTCTTGGAAAGATTTATATGATCTGATACTGAGCAAAAAGGAGCAGAACCAGGAGAGATTTGTGCACAGCAATGACCACAGTGCACAAGAGTTTTTTCTGGTAGACTTGAAACTTCATTGCAATGCAAGGACTTAAGAAAATTCCCAATGGTCTTTTAAGGAAAAATGCCTTCCATATCCAGAGAAAGAACTATGGAATTCAATCGCAGAATGTAGCAGATTATTTTTTTGTGTGTGTATATTATGTTTTGGTTTGTTATATGATTTCTCCCATTCATTTTAATTCTCCTACACAGTATGACTATAGTGAAAATGCATTTTATAGGAATGTATGTGTAGAACCTATATAAAATTGTATGCCATTTAGGGGAGGGAGGGGGAAAATATAAGTTATATGGTAGTGATTGTAGAACACTGAAAATAAATAAAATTAATTTTTAAAAGTCTAAAAAATTTAAAAAAGAAGAAACAGACTCAAAAAAACATCAAAAAATAAAATGAAAATAATATCATGCTTCAATCTGTACTCAAGATTCCATCAGTTCTTAATCTGGATGTCTCACTGAACTATTGCAATAGGCTACTAATTGATCTCCCTGAATCAAATCTCTCCACCTTCCAATTCATTTTCTATATGGCTGTCAAAATAATTTTCTTAAAGCACACATTTGACTGTGTCATTCCCCTGCTTAATAAATTCCAATGATTCCCTATTACTTCTATTTGAAATATAAACTTCTTTGGTATTTAAAGCACTTTTCAACTTGGCTCCAACCTGTCTTTTCATATTTAATGCATTTAATTCCCTTGTATGGGTTTAAGTTGGAGCCATACCGGACTTCTCACTGTTCATCCCCATGATACTCCATTTGTGTGCCTTTGTCAGTCTGCTCTCCAAGCTTAGAACACCTTACCTCCTCACCTCCACTTCTTACAATCCCTAGTTTTTCAATTCCAATTTTTCCTCATTCTCTCAGCTATTAGAAGTATACCCCCAAAATGACTTTATACTTGTATATATGTGTATACAGACACACGCACACACACGTATATATTTTATATTGTATATAAGCATTTGCTAGAGATACAAAGACAAAGATGAAACACTCCTGAGAAGCGTTTTTCTGTTGAGGAGACACACACACATGTGCGTATATGTGTGCGTGTGTGTGTGCCTGCACTCAATAAATGCATGTTGAGTCATTGACTGGATGACTTCAAGAGTCTCCTAATTGGTTTCCTTGTATGTAATCTCCCCCTTTTTAATCCATCCTCTACATCTGCCTAAAGGATATTCCTATAACACGATTGACCATGTTATTCTCTCACTCAAAATGTTCCATTAGGTCCCTATTGCCTATAAAATAAAAGACAAACTGCCTTATCTGGCATTTAAAACCCTCCACCATTGACCCCCTGCATTTCCATGTTGATCAAATATGCCTCCTTCCATTCACTCTACCCTCTAGTCACGCTGGCTTACATGCTGTTCCAAGTGCGTACTATTTTATTTCCTACGTCCAAGACTTCATTTCTCTATTGAAGAATTTTTTTAAACTCTCCTAAACTCTTAAACTCTCCTTGTCTAGAAATATTAAGAAATACTATTTCTCCAGCCTAAAACACTTCCCAAACCCTATCCTTTAGGAAAGAGGGAAGAACAAAGGCTAGGACCTTCCTTAGAAACAGAGTAAGGGTGATAACCAAACCTAACTTTTGTCCAGGTGATAGATGATTGCCTCCCCACCACAAGGAGTGAGTGATTGGTACTAGGACTCACCTAAAGACAAAGTCTATCCTCTTTTGAAATTCAAGGTTAAGATATTGACCACCAGAAGAAACTCTTAAGAGGGAGTAGTCCAGAAAGAATTCAAGTAGTTCTAGAATGTAAACCCAAAACTTTTTTAAATGAAATTTTAATGTATTCTGACCTTTTCCTCTGTCAAAATTCTTGTAATTTTTACCTTATTTCTTCTTGGGTCAGGGGATCATGACAGAAATCATGGGAGATGATGCTCAGTTTGGTTATCTTCTGCTCTCCAAGCTAGAAGTGCACTTGATATGTTTTCAGTAGAAGTGTTTCTGGCATGCTTGACCCTATTTGTAGCATCAAGCACCCTGACACATCCAGGACCGCCTGCTAGCACAGGTTCTTAGATCAGCTTTTCTAAAAGGAAAGCAACTTTGGAGGGGTCAACAATCTACTTTAATTACATTCAGCAACAGAGAAAATACAAACAGAGAAATTAAAGAGCAACAGATGGGGCTTCTAACTGTCTGATCATAAGCAACATATACATCACAGATCAACAGATAGAACCTACCCAGCAAGAGAAGCACCAACAGATGAGTTTTCAAAGTCAGGGGGCTCCTTAACTGCTGCCCAGTCATCTGGCACTCGAACCTTCTTCCAAAAAGTAAGCCCCAAAGCAAAACCTCACCTCAGAGTATATATACACTTTACAGAGCTGGAGGGCAAGATCCCCCTGACCTAGTGCCTCATTAGAAATTAACAAAGGTGTGGTCCTTCCTACAAAACCAGCCTCCCCTAATCAAGCTTCCCTTAATGGACTCAGCATGAAATCTATTAATGTGTAGGGGAAGATCTTTAACTCTCATTACACCAAGTCACAGAGCCCATTAAACAGTATTTTTTTAAATTTTACTCATTTTGAACTCAAATACAAGATGAGAAAAGGAAAAAAAACATTGCCACATATACAGTGGAGCATTAAGAGAGGATTTAAAATAAAACAACAAATTTACATTCCACAAAAATGAATGTAATAAGCCCTACACATTGTTTTCAAAACAACCCAGCTCTTCTGTGCTTCCTTCTAGGTTTTCTTTTGTTCTCTGCTGTGTACTTTTTATTTTATTTTATTTTCTCCATTACAGAGTATTAACATGTTTTTTCTTTGATACCCCACATATAAAATGCTTTTTCTTCTCATTTCCAGCTTTTGGAATCCCCAGCTCCCTTGGAGACTGAATACTTCAAATGGTCCCCCCTAGTGGTTAGCCTCTTCACTCTCATTGTCACTTCACAGTCATATGTACATGTGCTGTGCTTTCTCTGCGATCTTGTGTACACCCAGTAGAATATAAGTCCCTGGAGGGCAGGATTGCCTTGCTTTTGTATTTGTATCCCCGTGTCCAGTATATACTGCACATCCCTCTGGCACACCCAGCTATGTGACGATGAGCTTTAATTTGTTCATCAGTCCTGAAGACCACAGCAACCGCAGATAGGTTACTGACCTCCATTAAAGGTGGGATGGGGAAGAACCTCCATATCGGGAATTCCCTGCCCTGATAAAATCACCACCAACCCCAACCAAAATAAAGAAATGAAATTTTTTTTGGAGGAAGCTCCTGTCAGTGAACTCCTGTCCTGTCTTGGAGATTCAGTACAGTCCCCATAAATTTGCAGAACCAATTAGTGAAGTCTCTAACAGGAATAAAATCACAGTTCAAAGGACAGTTCAACTTCTCAGCTGATGCCTCAAGCGGATCTAAAGTATGAGATTTCTGTAGGTCAGCAGAAGGTCCCTGACTACAATTTATACTGGCTGTCATTGCTGCTCTCTTGCCTCAGCCCATGTCCACCTTTATTTTCACACTTTTTCAGCAAGGTTTAGGCAGTCTATGATGGTTGCCTCCCCATTTCCTGCTTGATTTTTCTCAATCACTTCACTATCACATGAGCCAGTAACCCAAAATCTCCTATGTGGTCCTTCCTCTGCATTTCTCCTTGTATGTCACGTACATCCCTACACAGTAATATCATTGGTCTTCTTCAACAAAAGTATTGGGTTAGGAGTGAGGGGCAGGGAGGATAGAGGGTAGTTATGACCCCTATCAGTACATGCCCACTTTATCAGCATAAATTTCTTCTTAAAATCTAAGAAGCAGTTTATCATGTAGTCACAGTTCCCTACAAGCATGGCCCTTTAAAAAAATCTCAATAGTTTAGAATGTAAAAGCATTTTGTGAAATGTGAAGGAAAAGTAGGAAAGAAGCAGTAGAGATAGAATTACAATCCACTATGTTGCTACTCAATCTCATGGATCATGAAAGAAAATTTCCATTTTAATTCTGAAATCTTAACTGGAAAACAATCTCTCTAGATGGAAAATCAGCTGGATGCAGGGAATTTTTTCCTTTCATTCTTTTATTTATTTTTTGTTTTTTCCACTTAATATTTTATTTTTTCCAATGACATGTAAAGATAGTTTTCAACATTCACTTTCATAAGATTTTGAGTTCCAAATTTCTTTCTCCCTTCTTCCTTTCCCTTTCCCTTCCCCAAGATGGTAAGCAATCTGATATGTTATACATGCACAATCATATTAAACATATTTCCGTATTAATCATGTGTCACACAGTGTTGCTGTTGCTACATATAATGTTCTCCTGGTTCTGCTCACTTCACTCAGCATCACTTCATATAGGTCTTTCCGGGTTTCTCTGAAGTTGGCTTCCTCATCATTTCTTATGGAACAATACTATTCCACTACATTCATATACCACATCTTGTTCACATATCCCAACCAGTTTAGCCATTCCCCAACTGATGGGCATCCCCTCAGTTTCCAATTCTCGGCCACCACAAAAAGAGCCATTATAAATATTTTTGTACATGTGGGTCTTTTTCCCCTTTTTATGGTCTCTTTGGAACACAGACCTAGCAGTGGTATTGCTGGATGCAGTTTCAGAATCCTTCGGGCATAGTTCCAAATTGCTCTCCAGGATGGCTGGATCAGTTCACAACTCCACCAACGATGTATTAGGGTCCCGGTTTACCCACAAATGCTTTCTGCACACCCATTTTAAAAGAAGTAGAAAGAACAGGGACAGAAAGCAGGCTTGTTATTTCAAGTGTAGGGGCTCCCCATGAGCAGATCCCTCCATCAATACAGCCGCACACCTGTTCTGCTGCTTTATTGTCTGAGGTTTGCAGAAAGCGGGGAGATGTCTACCTGCCAACACACGTTACATCCGGACGTGAATTGGGACCTCCCTGGCAGTCTTTCTAGCCACTCTCCACACTGCCAATCCCAATTTCACAGATGAGGAAGCTTCTTTTTAACAAGACTCAAAACAGTCGAGCGTCTTACGGAAGGTCCCCGAGAACGCAGTGCCTCAGGTTTCCTGGCAGAGGAAATGCAGCGCGGCATGATGGACACAGTGACGAGAAAGTCCTGGGTTCGAATCAGACTTCAGATACTTGCTGAGTCCCTGCAAGTCCCCTCACCTGCGTGACACCACACGGTTGGACTGGATGCTCAGGTCTCTTCTACTAAAAAATCCGATTCTGCATTATGAAATGCAAGATGGATAATTTTGATTACATTAAACTGAAAAGTTTTTGCACAACCAAACCCAATACAATCAAAATTTGGAGGGATGTTGTAAATTGGAAAAAAAATTTTATGGCTAAGCTTGGGGATAAAGGCCTCATTTCTAGAATATATAGAGAACTGACTCAAATGTACAACCATACAAGTCATTCCCCAATTGATAAATGGTCAAAGGATATGAACAGGCAATTTTTAGGGGAAGAAATTACAGATATCTATAATCATATGAAAAAGTGCTCTAAATCACTACTGATTAGAGAGATGCAAATCAAAACAACTCTGAGGTACCACATCACACCTATAAGATTGGCAAACATGACAGAACAAGAAATGGATAAATGCTGGAGAGGATGTGGGAGAGTTGGAACACTAATACATTGTTGGTGGAGCTGCGAGCTCATCCAACCATTCTGGAGAACAGTTTGGAACTATGCCCAAAGGGCTACAAAAATGTGCATACTCTTTGACCCAGTAATATCACTACTAGGACTGTATCCCCAAGAGATCATAAAAATGGGAAAGGGTCCCACATGTACAAAAATATTTATGGCAGCACTCTTTGTGGTAGCCAAGAACTGGAAATCAAGGGGATGCCCATCAATTGGGGAATGGCTGAATAAATTATGGTATATGAATGTAATGGGATACTATTGTGCCATAAGAAATGATGAACAAGAAGACTTCAGGGAGGGCTGGAAGGACTTATATGATCTGATGATGAGTGAAAGGAGCAGAACCAGGAGAACCTTGTGCACAGCAACAACCACAGTGTGTGAGAGTTTTTTCTGGTAAACTTGGAACTTCATAATAACTCAAGAACTTACTAAAAAAAAAGAAAAATTCCCAATGGTAGTATTCTAACACAAAGTGTCTTCCACACTCAGAGAAAGAAATATGGAAGTCATTCGCAGAATGCAGCAGATCATGTGTGTGTGTGTGTGTGTGTGTTTTAGTGTATTATGTTTTGATTTGTTATATGATTTCTTCCATTTATTTTAGTTCGACTACATAACATGACTATTGTGAAAATGTACTCAATAGGAAAGTATATGTAGAACCTATACAGAATTGTATGCTGTCGCGGGGAGGGAGGGAGGTAGTGGGGGGAAGGTGTGGATGGGGGGGGATAAAATCTTAATTTTAAGGAAGTGATTGTAGAACATCAAAAAAATAAAAAGAAATAAACAAAAAATAAAAAATCCGATCCTTTGACTCCAAATTCAACGTTCTTTCCACTCGTCACTGTGCACTACCGTCGGTGAGTGGGCATTTTGAAAACTGGTGCAGCTACTAAGAAAAAGTGCAACTAATTTTCCTGAAGCTATTAATAAATACTTCAACCAGCAGTATTGATTACTTTTCCAGACGACTGGGCCACGTAACCCACTTCCTCGCCCCGCCAGCCGAGCGCCGGCCCCCACAGCTAAACCCGGCCCCCCCAGCCGAGAGCCCGGCCCCCACAGCTAAACCCGGCCCCCACAGCTAAACCCGGCCCCCACAGCTAAGCCCGGCCCCCACAGCCGAGAGCCCGGCCCCCACAGCTAAGCCCGGCCCCCACAGCTAAGCCCGGCCCCCACAGCTAAACCCGGCCCCCACAGCCGAGAGCCCGGCCCCCACAGCTAAGCCCGGCCCCCACAGCTAAGCCCGGCCCCCACAGCTAAACCCGGCCCCCACAGCTAAGCCCGGCCCCCACAGCCGAGAGCCCGGCCCCCACAGCTAAGCCCGGCCCCCACAGCTAAACCCGGCCCCCCCAGCCGAGAGCCCGGCCCCCACAGCTAAACCCGGCCCCCACAGCTAAACCCGGCCCCCCCAGCCGAGAGCCCGGCCCCCACAGCTAAACCCGGCCCCCACAGCTAAACCCGGCCCCCACAGCCGAGCGCCCGGCCCCCACAGCTAAACCCGGCCCCCACAGCTAAACCCGGCCCCCCCAGCAGAGCGCCCGGCCCCCACAGCTAAACCCGCCCCCACAGCTAAACCCGGCCCCCCCAGCCGAGAGCCCGGCCCCCACAGCTAAACCCGGCCCCCACAGCTAAACCCGGCCCCCCCAGCCGAGAGCCCGGCCCCCACAGCTAAACCCGGCCCCCCCAGCAGAGCGCCCGGCCCCCACAGCTAAACCCGCCCCCACAGCCGAGAGCCCGGCCCCCACAGCTAAACCCGCCCCCCACAGCTAAACCCGGCCCCCACAGCCGAGAACCCGGCCCCCCCCCAGCTAAGCCTGGCCCCCACAGCTAAACCCGGCCCCCACAGCTAAGCCCGGCCCCCACAGCTAAACCCGGCCCCCACAGCTAAACCCGGCCCCACAGCTAAGCCCGGCCCCCACAGCTAAACCCACCCCCGCAGCCCGCGCCGACCAGGGCTGGGGGCCGGGGCTTCGCAGAGCGCTCGTCTTGGGCCCTGCAGGCTCCCGTCCCCGGCGCAGCAGCAGAAGCTCCGGCCGCGCCACGTCTCCGGGGCGGAGGCGGAGCCAAGGGGGCCGGAGAGGCGGCGGAGCGGCTGGGGCCGGGGCCATGGCCTTCACCTTGTACTCGCTGCTGCAGGCGGCCCTCCTCTGCGTCAACGCCATCGCCGTGCTGCACGAGGAGCGCTTCCTCAAGAACAGTGAGCGTGGTGGGGCCTGCGAGGGAGGCCGGCGGGAGGCCTGGCCGGCGGGGAAGGGCGGATGGGGGGGGCGGGGAGGGAAAGCCTGGAATGAATGGAGGGGCCTCGGGGAGGCTCCCGAGGATGTAAGGCAGCTGAGGGCGCGCTCGGCGCCGCTGCGTGTGGGGTGTGGGGTGTGGGGCGTGTGTGTGTCTATCCGTCTGTCTGCTGTGTGTGCGCACCCCCGTGTGTGTGTGTGTGTGTGTGGTGCAGCAGATAGTGTGAGGCGTGTTAAATACTGACGTATGTGTGTGTGCGTGTATGTCAGTATATAATATGGTAAACATGTTGTAGCTGTATGAATGTCAGCCGGATGCCCTGGATTCAGGAGGACCGGCCGCAGATACTTCTAGCTCTGTTTGCCTCAGTTTCCCCGTGTGACATGAGCTGGAGGAGAAGGGGCACACTTCTCCAGTATCTCTGCCAAGAACACCCCAAATGCGTCACGAAGAGTCAGACACTACTAAAACGACTCAGCACCACGTATGTGTGTGTATAGATATAAAAGCATATTATATATGCATCTTAAATTTATTTATGTAAAACAATATATGTATAAGGCATATTCCTATGACAATAAATAACAAATGAAGTATCTAAAATGTATTTTACATATGAAGTACGTATAACTAAAATATTTATATATAATTAAAATACACTGAGGTGGGGGCGTGTATGCATACCAGACCCTATGCTAGTGGGACATGTAATGGATAAGTTCCATTACAGACCCAGTGCCAATAAGTAGACAACGTACACACACCAGTATATACTAAAGAGGGTGTGTGTAATATCTACTGGGAAATCCGTCCCCCTCTCCTACTCCTTCCATGTGTATTTTTTTCCTCGTAGGGAGATCATGTTTTCAAATTTCTTAGCCTACCCGTCGTTTCGCTTACTATCTATCAGGTGCAGAGCAACTTAGTAGAAAGAACGTTGTATTTGGAGTCACAGACAGGATCGTAGATTTTCCTTTTTAGCTGGAAGAGACCTTAGAGCCTGTCTGGTCCAACTCATGTCACAGATGAGGAAATTGAAGCCCACTGAGGTGAAGTTACCTTGCAAGTGGTGATTCAGCTAGTATCAGAAGTGTGATTTCAGTGCAGGACTTTCTGATCACTTATGTTTAAAGATACAGACATATCTATAGAGTAGGTGCTTAATCAGTGCTTGTTGGTTGAGGTTGGCAGTGGGAAAGATGAATAAGGTTTGACCCTCTTTCAAACAATAAACATTTGTGAAGTTCCTGCTGTGTGCCAGGCACTGTACTCAGCACTAGGCAAAGAAATTCTGAAAAAAGGAATAAGCCAGTGGTACCGGAATAAATGCCTGCCTCCTGTCTCTTCCTGAAATTAGATTTTGAATATTTTTTAAATGCTTTTCCAGAGGCTTTTTTTTAGTAGACCCTGTAAATCTTTTTACCCTAGCTACTATTCAACCTGTATATTTCCTTTCTTTTTTATTATTACTTTGTTACTAAATAATCCCTTGCCCTTTTTGACACACCCTCCTCAATTTGTAAACCCCTCCAGGGTTAGGATTCAGGTCGGACTGAATTCCATAAGAACTATAACATTCGGGTGTCATGCTTTGTATCCTTTGAATTTCCAATAAATAAGTTAGTTGCCCCTCTCTTATCCCTGTCTGCTATTCCTACCTAATGCTCCTTTTACCCATTTTCCCATCTACCTTCTTATCTTTTTACCTTTGGCTTCTGGAAGGAAGTACCATGTGATAATGGCAAGTAAATGAGGAATAGTGCATTGTACATAGTTCAAGCTCAGTAAAAATGTTTATTGGTTGATTAACAGCCTAAATTCTGAATGCACATATTACTTTTGAATGTTACCAATGTGCTTGGCACTTTACTTGGCACCATGGTTTTGCAGGGATATCACTTAGACACAAAGCATGCCCTCAATAAACCAATGATTTGATAAAGGGAAAAATACATACTAAAATTTCTTCCCATGGTTAATGGGTTCCTAATGTTTTGTGTCATATGATGCCTAGCACTATACTGCTGTGCAATTTATATTAAATATGGATATTTTATTTGCTTAGGCAGATTCTGAAATTATTCAGTGAACAAAATTATTTTCAACACTGTTTAAGCATTGTAGGAGTGTAAGACATGGACCCTCATCTTAAGGTGCTTACTCTTTAATCAGAAGAGACACACATATAGCAGTAGTTGTTAATATGTACTGAAGTATATACTACTTCAGAGACTGCATGGCTAGTCAAACAGAGTACTGGCCTCTAGGCTGAGTTCAAGTCTTGCGTATGACATATACTGGCTGTCAAACAGTCAATAAGCATTTATTAAGTACTTCCTATGTGCCAGGCACTTGGAGATGCAAAAGAAAGAAAAAAAAACAGTTCCTAGCCTTGAGCATATATTCTCATGGGGGGTTATGGGTGGGGTGCAACATGTTAAATAACAAGATGCATACAAAATACTTAAAGAATCTATAGAAAGTACTCTTAAGAGAAGGTCCTTTGCAGAAGGTAAGATTTGAGCTGAATCTTGAATAAAGGAGGTGGACGACAGCCAGGACAGTGACACCAGAGAAGGTAGGTGCAGAGGAGGGTGGAGGTAGAGTGTCCCGTGAAAAGAATAGCAGTAGTCTCAGGGTAGTGGATTGTAATGTAGAGAGAGAAGTACAAGAAAACCTGGAAGGACAGGAAGGGGTCTGCTTAGAAAGAGCTTTAAATTCCAAATGTAGGAATTTATATTCAGTGCTTGTTTATATTTGAGTTTCTTGAGTAGGGAGTGACGTGGTTTGGCACCTGTGTGGAAGATAGATTGAAGTGGGGAGAGACTTGAGGTAGGAGACCAGTTGATGATTGTGTGAAGGACTTCCAAACCTTTAATTTTGCTTCTAGGTTTTTTCCAGAATTCTAATTCCGTATTTCCAGCTTTCTGATGAATTATACTCTTCTTTGGTGACTTCTTGTCAAACCAAACTTACCATAACTAGTATTGAACTGACCAATTCCCTTCCACCTGACAAAAAAAAAAACAAAAACAAATTCTCATTTCTCTATTCTTGTTGAAGGTATTACTATCTTCCCAGTGCACTAAGCTCATACCTCAGTGTCTGAGATTCAACCACATGTCCGGTCATTTGCCAGTTTCTGTCATTTCCACCTCTACAGTAGCTTTCATATACGTTCTCTGCACTCTACTGCAACCACCCTACTTCTCTTGCAGACTGTTGATTAGCCTTTTTGCCTGCCTTCTTCTCCAGTACTTTCTGAACCTTTCTTCATACCATATCAAGTCAGCAAGTACTTAAGTGCCCAGATTTTCTTCCAGTAACCTCTCTAATCATTTCACTAATTCAGTAGCTTTCAGTGAGTCATCATTTCCCTCGTAATGAAGTATGAGTGATCCTGACCCTCCTCCTTCATGCTGTCTGTCTTCTGGCATTTAATAAATGCTTAATGATTTATTGTTATCCATTTTGTTAATGGAATCCCTTCTTTGTTGAAATCCTTCATATCAAGAACCAGTTCTGTGTTACCTCAAGGCAGCCTTTTCAGCCCCCTACTGTCAGGACCTGTCATTTGAACATACCTTCATCTCTCTTATAACATATAGTCCATGTCCCTCTTGCTTGAGAATAGGGTCTGTGGTGTACATTTGTATCCTAAGAGCTTAGAACAGTTCCTTCCACAGAGTAGGTACTTAATACATGCTTGCTGAATAAGGGAATAGAATAAAAGTCTAAGCTAGAGATTGAGATCTGGGAATCATCTGTAGGATGTAAAGAAGTCATGAGGATGAACAAACACTCCAAGGAATTAAGTGGATCAAGGAAGAAAGCAAAGTATCAAGGACAGAATCTTAGGACACATGTATGGGGTCACAAAAATGGAAGAAAAAAAAGAAGAAACAAGACAGAAAAGGTGGTTGGAGCAGGAGAACCAGGATAGTGATTCCAGCTTCGAAATGGAAACCTAGAAAGGAGAAAGTTTCAAGAAGTTTTAGTTGGTCACTAGCATCAAATGCTGCAACAAAGTCAAATAAAGTAAGAACTGAAAAAAGACCATTTGGACTTGATTAGAAGCTGGTTATTAATAACTTTCCCTCGAACAATATGAGTTGGTCATAATGGATCAGGAAATGCCTGGAATGATTGGATGGTGGTATATTCTTGTATGTCATAAGGGCAAAACAAGGTTCCATCATCTGCCAAGAGCATAGTAATTTTTTATGTTGAAAAACTAATGAGAAGCCCATGCTGTAATAATCTTCATACTGACCTCATCTTTAAAATTTGGTATCTTGTACTGGCTGAAAATGTCCTGGTTTTCACTCAGAGACTGTGTTGTAATGATAACACCGTATATATGATAGCTAGAGACCTGCAGACACTTGGGAAGAAGTTTAGCTAGGAAGGCCCACACAGAGCATTTTAGCAAGCGAACTGAATCTTGGCTGAACAAAGAGCAGGGAGAGGAGTGAGCGTGAAGCCCTGTCCCTCAAGCACCTGAGTGAGACTACCGGTCCAGCAGGGAATGTGGCTGAGATAAATGGAGCACAGTCTCAGATCCAGTGCAGACAGGGGCTGAGGTTGTGTATTGGGCAAGAGCAAGCTGTGGCCCAGGACCAGAGAAATCCAGTGTGCACTGAGTCTTAAGCTTGTGGCTGTTTTCCAGGGACAAGATCTGTGACTGTAACAGGCAGGGAATAGATATCCTTTGATCTTAGATTTAGCTCATGCACCTAGCTAAGTCCTTTAGTGGAATAAGTGCAGCAGGGTAATTCCAAATTTGAGCTTGCAGTTTTGTTGCTTCAAACCTTCATTGTTTTCCAACTGACTTGCAGTGTGGAGCTGGCCAGCAGACATCTGCTGGAGCACTAGCCAGGGGCAAGCTTGCACTTCTATCACCTAGACCAAAATCAAAATTCAGACTACCAAGGCAGCAGTCAATCTTTTCTCTATATCACAGTGCTTAGGGAGGGGTGTCAAACTCACAGCCACTGTGTGATCCAAATCAGATTAAAATGCAATTGGGGAATGTTTTATAAAATAAGTAGAAATGTAATACTCCATTGATGATGTTAATTTGTGGTTTTCTAAGTCAGTATGCAGTTGGCAGGAATCTGTTTCTATTTGAATTTGGTTTAGTGCACTTGAAAATTTTCAACTTCTTCATCTGAACCACCCTTAGGCCCTTGAAGAAAAATGATCTCAGTAACCAGGAGAGCATCAGGAGGACACTGGAGAATATAGATCAGAATCAAAACCCTAACAGTATCTCATGAAGTGGAGAGAATTAGTCCAACCTTAACACAAAGCCCCTGTTCTATAAGACTGGAAGAATAAGTAAACAAGATATACTGATGTTGAGGAACTATTCTGAAGTCTGGGAAGAACAAGACACAAACCCAGAAAAGAAAGTAACTCAGCATCTACCGGCAAAGCCTTGTAGTAAAGTAAAATGTAACTTGGACAGAGTCAACAAGAATTCCTGGAAGAAATGGAGTGAGTTTTTAAAATGCTATTACAAATGAAATGAGATGCCTAGAGGAAAGAATTGGAAAAGAAATGAGAAATCTGAATAAAAGCTTGAGAAGAGAATTAACTGCTCAGCACAGAGTTCTAAAACCTTGCCCAAGCAACATACCCCTTCAAAATAGAATGGATCAAGAAGTTAAAGTAAGATAAAACAAAAATAAGGTAAGAAATGTTGCAACAAAGGGAAAAGAGTATGAGAAAAAAGAAAAAGAAATGTAAGCTATCTCACATCAAAAACAACTGGTCAAGGAAAAAAAATTAAGCATCATTGGACCACCAGAAAACTAGTGTGTAGGTCTGTGTTTAAATAAAGAATCTGGATTATGTATTTCAAGGAATCAAGAATGAAAAACCTCCCAATCCTATTAGAACAAGAGAACAAAATAAAAATGGAAATTCACCTGTCAGCCCCAAATTTAAAACTCCCCAAAATGTCATCTCCAAAATTCATAGCTTCTAAGTCAGAGAAAAGATACAGCCAGATAGAAAGAGTTCAAGTACCAAGGAGCCATGGTCAAGATCACACAAGGTTTGCCTGATACCATGATAAAGGAGAAGAGAGCTTAGAATATAATATTTACAAAAGGAATAGGCTTACAACCAAGAATGAATAACAGGAATCAAAGTAACATTTTAAAAAGTAAATACGTATGAGCAGTTAGAAGGTACTATACCAGGAATACATACATTCTTGTAGGACAAGTAACAAGTGTCTCCTTAGAACCTAATGTCTTCAAGAGGTCATACATGAAGTTAAATAAGGCAGAAGGCCTAGGAATGATTTTGTTATATTTTGATATTCTTAGAAGAAAAGAAAGAGTGAAGGAAATGAATAGACAGAAGAAGAAAGAGGGAAGGGAAAGAGGAGGGAAACTTTTACTATACCATTGAAGTGTGGTTATGCTCTATACTTTGCGTAAATTTGGAAGATTCTGATATTCATAATGTTTTTGCCCTCTGTTGAGTTCAAATACTGTTTAATCCTATGATTTTGTGAGCATTCTCCACTTACAGATCACAAATCCTCCATGGCTTGGTAGATAGTCTTTTAAGAGTTAATGGAACTTCCCCAATAGATAAATGATCAAAGAATAGGAGCAATTCTCCAAAGAGCAAAGTATTCACTGTGACATGAAAGAATGCTCCAAATCACTAATAATAAGAGAAACAAATGTAAATCAAAACAGCACTGAGATTTCACCTTACACTCTGCAAATTGGCAAATATGACAACAATGTTAGAAATATTGTGGGAAGATAGGCACGCTGATACATTGTTGGGGAATCTGTTGAATGGTATATACCTTTGGAAAGCAATTTGAAATTATGCAAATAAAATTACTAAAATGTCCATATCTTTTGAACTGTTACTGGAATTCTACCCCATCAATAAGGAGAAAGTTCCTTTTATACATTTATATAGCAGCACATTTTTGATGGCTCAGAATTGGAAAGAAAGCAGATACCCATCAATTGGGGAATATCTAAACCAATTGTGATATATGAATGTGATCTAGTATTATTCTGCTGCAAGAAATGACGTGTATGTTGAATACAGAAAAGCATGGAAATATTTATAGGAAATGAGGCAGAGTGAAGTAAGCAGAGACATACAGTAAGCACAGACATGGAAAGAACAACATTCCTCCCCCCAAAAATCAAAAGTAAATGTAAAAAATTATATTAAGCAGAACTTGAATGAAGAGATGTGAGAAGATACCTCTAATCAACACTTCGTAGAGGTGGGAGATATACAAGTGTTAACACACTGCACATGCTTTTGGATAGTTTTAATCATCAATCACTTGTGCTGACCTTTTCTCCTCTCTAAAAAGATATTCTTTGTTGTATAAGATGGCTTTCTAGGAAGGGGGGTGCTTGGGATAATTGTGGTGATATAAGAAACAGAAAATATCCATAAAATAGTTTTTTACAAGAACTTAATTTGGTAAATAAACCTTTAAATTGCTATGTCACAGAGTATTAAACTATTTTTTTTTAAATGAATCCTATTCAACTTTGGAACTATATACCCAAAGGGCTATAAAACTGCATACCCTTTGATCTAACATAGCACTGCTAAGTCTGTAGCTCAGAGAGATCATAAAAGGGCTGAGAACCCACATGTACAAAGATATTTATAGCAGCTCTTTTTGTGGTGGCAAGAATTGGAAATTGAGGGGATACCCATCAGTTGGGGAATGGCTGAGCAAGTTGTGCCATATGAATGTAATGGAATACTATTGTGCTATAAGAAATGATGAGTAGGCGGACTTCAGAAAAACCTGGAAAAACTTACATGAACGGATGCTGAGGAAGTGAACAGAACTAGGAGAACATTCCACACAGTAATAGAAATATTGTGCAAGGATCAATTTTGATAAGACAGCTCTTCTCAGCAATGCAATGATCTAAGACAATTCCAAGGGACTCACGATGGAAAAAGTTATCTACATCCAGAGAACTATGGAGTTTGAATGCAGATCGAAGCATACTCTTTTCTCCTTTTTTTGTTTTTTTTTCTTCTGATTTTCCCCTTTAATTCTAATTCTTCTTTCACAACGTGACTAATGTGGAAGTATGTTTAATATGATTGTACAATTATAGCCAGATTGCATGGTATCTTGGGGAAGGAGCAGGGAAAGGAGGGAGAAAAAATGGAACTCAAAATCTTATAAAAGTGAATATTGAAAGAATGAAGCATTTTCAATCACTTTATTCTCATTAAAATGTAATTGTTATTAATGATAATATTTTAGTGGGAGCAAAAAGAGTTTTGTACAATTAGTAAAATATTACCTTAAAATATTTTTAAAGGGTTATTAATGAGGCCAAAGTTTTCATCACTCTACAGTCATTCCAAATCACTGAGGTCACAGAACCATTTGTACTCAGAATATTATAGATCCATATGTGTTTTGAAAGAAACTATCTAAAAGTCAAATTGTAGAAAAGTATAAATTAAACTGCCTATTGGGCTTCCCAAATTGGAGGTACTATAGACATCTTAAACGTGTCCAAAATTGAACTCATTATTTTTCCCCTGAAACCCTCTCTTCCTCCTAACTTCCTTATTACTGTGAAGTATACAACCATCCTCCCAGTGATCTGGGCTCACAACCTATGTGTCATTCTTAATTTTGTGGCTCCATTTCCAGCTAATTTTACAAATGAGGAAACTGAGGCTAGTAAGTATCTGATGCTGGATTTGAACTCAGGTCTTCCTGACTCCAGACCCAGGACTTTATGTACTGTGCCACCTATGGGACCATGAAGATCTGTAATATAAAAGAGAAAAGATGAGAAGATCATTTGGAAATAATGAGGGAAAGCAACTGACCACAGGTTTCAGATCAAGAGGAGACATTATCATTAGATAGGAAAATGCTACTTAAAATGTAAAATTGTAACTAGTTTAAGTCCAGGTCTACAAAATAATTCTTTCAAGTAAAGCAAGCGCAACCGAATAATTATTCAACCCCCTAATTTCACTTGACTAGTTTTGATCTGAGAAATAAAAGTTCTTTATTTCTTTTTAAAAATAGGATAGAAAGTCATATTATTGCTTTTCTGAATTGAATACCATTGGATATTTCAGTTTGAAGTTTGCTCCGTAAAATAAAAAATGCATTATAAATGAATTGTTTTTATATCTGTTTCTTCTTTCAATCAAAAGTAAAAGATATTTAACCTAAAGTATTTAACTTATTATTTTTTTAATCTAAGAGGTAATCCGATTTCCTGATAGTTTGGAATCTTTAACAGTAACTTGAATTAATGTTTTTCAAGATGGGTGGCACTGTTGCTAATGTAGTAAGGTGAGTGCATAATAAATTTTAAAATAGCTAATCATCTTTGTATTATGCAGTTGGCTGGGGAACTGACCAGGGAATTGGAGGATTTGGAGAAGAGCCAGGAATTAAATCACAGCTAATGAACCTTATTCGATCTGTACGAACAGTGATGAGAGGTAAGGAGAAAAACAGTTTAGCTATTTTATTATATCCTGCCCTATAAAGTATTAATTCTGTGTTTTGGTTTGAGGAGCATAGGCGTCTTACTTTGTATGATGTACCCCTGCTTCCTTTTTATAGTGGAGCCTTTTGTATCACCCATGAACCTTTGCAATCTGAAAAATCACTGTATTTGGTGTCAGTGCCTTGCTCTGTCACTATGTCCTTGGGCAAGTCACTTTAACTCTTAGAAAACAGTTTCTTCATCTTTAAAGTAAAGGTATTCTTGCACTACCTAGCTCTCAGATTGTTTTGTGGAGTCTGCTTTATAAACCTTAAGGGCTATTTAAAAGTAAGTGCTATTTACTTACCTGGTTTTCCCCTTGTCTTATAATATCTATAATGTAAGCAAGTTAATCTTCAAACCTTGCTATGCTTCTCCTAGAGGCTTAGGCCAAAACTTAGCGCATGACATTCTTGTTGTTTTTTTGCAAGTTTTTAGAACCAAGGTAGAGGCACAGTAATTTGCACCAACCTCTAGCTCTGATGAAGACTGACAAAAATAAGCTCAGAAGCTCCAGATCTAAATATTTTGCAAACCAGACCCTTCAGAATTATTCTAGTTATGATATCTTGTGGGCAGATAAGTTTGTTAAAAACTTAAGTGTTGAACTGTTAAATCTTACATTTAGTGCAAGAGTTTTGAGTTCCACACACTAGGGGGGTATCAGTCAACTTCTATTCCTTCCAAATAATTTACATGTAAAGTCAGATATTTCTGTTTTACTATTCATTGAAGAATATTCCTTCTTATTTTCCAAACATCCTTTGTTTATATTAACAAATGTTTATTTTTGTTTGTTTTGCAGTGCCATTAATAATAGTAAACTCGATTGCAATTGTGTTACTTTTACTGTTTGGGTGAACTTCACTGGCAGAAGGAAAAAATGGAGAATCAGAAGTGGAGAAACCAGCAGAAACCATCTCTTCAGTCATTATTGGAATGTGTAGCTTAGCTGGCCAAGCTTACACTTGAAGTAAACTACCAAGCTGACAATAAAACAAGAGTTCCTATTTATCTGATATTTTATTGTTCCACTTGCTGTTTCATTACAAAAGACCAGATCTTTGGAGCAGGACTGGTTCAGGTTTTTTCACTGACTGTTAATAATAACCCATGCTATCTTAACGATTGTTTAAAAGGGCACTGAATTGTACCTTTTGTTTTGGTTTCAGTTTCTTACTTCTCAGGGATGAATTTCTTTCTAGTATATTTCCCATTGACAAGCTATTATGGAGAAGAGAGTCCTTCACCTCAATTAAATTTCAAAACATTTTTATAATTACAGCATGTTAAATAATGCCCCTGTACTTTGGATCTTTTTAATTGTTTTTAATTCATTTGGCAAATTTGGAAAGACTTTATTTTAGTCAAAGAAAGAGTTTTAAATAGTAGTTATTTTGATTGTGTATTGTTTCTGTTGTCACAGAATTTAAAAAAAAACCTCACATATGTAACACCTAAGTCACTCCAGCTATTCTAATGTCAGTAAGAATTCCAGTTAAAGAAACAAATAGCCTTATTTGTCCAATTTCCTTGCATATCTGTCCCCAAGATTGTTTTTATGTGATATTTTACCAGGTTGGCAAAATCAGAACAGCATTTGTATTTTATCCCCTGTTAGAAAAGTACTGTACCCTTTTTACAATAGTGAATTGTTAAAAAACCAAAATTAATTTTCATTCTGACAGAACTTATTACCATACTTATATCGTAAACAATCAGTACTGGATACAGTACAACATAAAGGCCAGATTTATTGTGAATTAAGGGCTGTTTAAAAACCCAACTTCTGTCACTTTTCTTATTTATACTCAAGTAGTATACCAAGATGTTCTTAACCTTTCCTCCTGAGTAAGAGTAGACGTCTTCCAAATAATGAGTTTTTGGGGGTGAAAAAACGTTTTTACATTACTTCTTACACCATCTTGTGAAGTTCTTGACTTAACCCAAAATACACTTCTGCTTCTCCTGGGGAGTTTTATACCAAAAACAGTTTTATACAACAGGTAGAAATTATGTATGAATGATTTGGGGGAAAGTATCAGTTGCAGTATTTTAAAGAAGTAGAATTTCTTTGTTTTTGGAGAAATTTTGTAAATAAATTTGAATTTCTAAGTTAAACACTTGTTTTTTTAACTTAGTATATGCTGATCCAATCCAACAGACATTTGTTAAGGACTTATTATGTGCAAGACAAAGACAAAATGAAAAACAGCCCCTGCCCTTAAGAAGCTTACGTTCTCTTGGGGAAGTTCATATGGAAACAGACACCTAGCAATCTAGGGAAGGAGAGAGCACTCATACCGAGACATAGAGGAAAGGCTCACATAGAACTGATCCTTAGATGAAGCTAGAGATTCCAACTGCTGTGCAGAGGTGAAGAAGTACATTCAAGATATGGAGGACAGACTTTGCACAGAAATGAGGGGTCGGGGCATGCTCAGAGAACATTAAATAGGTCACTTGGGCAGGAACACGGACTTAGAGGTAGAATTGGCAGCACTTGGGAAAAGAGTGAAGGAGAGGCAAGGAAAAGGGGAGAATGACAGGTTACAAATCAGAAACGGAAATTTGAAGGACAGGTGAGTTTGAGAGGGGAAGGTAAATGATGTATTTTGATATGTGGGGGATTGGACATGATGGAAGGTGAGCTGGTGAAGAAACTTTGTAAAGTACAAATATAGAAAGAGAAGCAAGAGAACGTTGTCATGAAAACTTGGGGAAGAAAATGCAGGTAGGCAATAATGTTAAATGCTGCAGAGAGATTGAAAAGGAGGAGTGAGAAAAGGGCATTAGTTTTAGTAATTAAGATATCCATCACTGGTAATCTTGGAAAAGGCAGTTTTCGTTGAGTAGTGGAGCCTGGAAAATTGCAAGAAATTGAAGAATAGGAAGAGGAAGGTAAGGCAAAAGTGTAGATGGCCTTGGAGTTTTTGACAATATTGTTGATAAAGAAACCTCCAAAGTTATATATGAGAATTGCTTTGTCTTTTACTCTAAACCTGGAGGGCACATGTTTTGAGAAACTATAGCAGCAACATCATAAAAAAAATAAGAAGAGAGCCAGATGAGGTACTCTCCATAGCAATGGCGAGGGGTAGAGTTATTAACAAGAAAAAGGCATTGACAAAATACAGATAATTTCAGTTGCACAGTATTGAAAAGCTTTTGCACAAAATCTTCAACTTAAGGGAAGCTGGTAAGATACACATGTGTGTGTTTATGTTTAAAATTGAATGCACAAACATAACCAAGAGCCATCCTTGAATGGATGTGGTCAAGGATATTCCAACAATTTTCAAAAGAATTGCAAACACTCAACCATATGGATAGAGTGCTCTGATTTCCTAACGAGATGCAAATCAAAACAACTCGGAGGTTCCACCTCACATCTAGCAAATTGGTGATGATGACAAAAATGAAAATACTCAGTGCTGGAGTTGTAGAAAGATAGGTACACTACTGTATGGGTGGCAGACCTGTCCAGCCATTTTGGAGAACAATCTGAAGTAATTCTGAGAAAGTGACTAAAATGTCCGTTCACCCAAACATCCTTTTACCGAGAGGTCACATTACATGGAATATACCTTAAGGCTTGAAAAACAGAAAGAAAAGTCTTAAATACACCAACATATTCATAGAATTATTGGTTGTAGCTAGGAATTGGAAACTAAGTAGTAGATAGTAGATGTCCATTGACTGAGAAATCACTAAACAAATTGTACATGAATATTTTGGAACTCAATGCCTGCCCCAGGGGTTCCTCTGCCCCTGACTCCTCACGCTGATCCTCCACTATTTCAGAATGACACCCAGGAAATTCTCATCATTTCCTATATGGCCACTTTCCTGGACTTCATTTCTAGAAACTCCTCATTCTGCAAGATGAAATCAGCTTGGAAATTCACACCTCCTCAGATCATTTTTCCACTTCAGCTGCATAATTTCATGTCTCACTCCCCTGGGTAATTCCTCTCCCTCCCCTTTTTCAGTCTATTTTTATGTGTAGTCTTCCCTTCCTCTCCCCATTAAACTGAGCACCTTGAAGGTAGGACCTATCATTATCCCTTTCTTGGGTACTGAGTATGTTAGAGTAGGTACATAATATTGATTGACTCTAACTTCAAAGAAAATAGGAATGCGACGAATTTGAGTAATCCCAGGAAAGTTTATAGAAGCCAATGTAAAAAACAACATTCACAATGACTACATGATTTAAATAGAAAAACAGAAAAGACATTGGATACTGTTTCATGGGCAATGCCCAAGCATGGCCTACAAGAAATCAGAAAATGCACCTCCCTCCCTTCTATGGAGAGATGCTGGTGGTTCTGGGTCAGGAACATGGCATGTATTGTCAGACTTGATGTGATACATTTGTTAGCTTTGTTGAACGGGTATTTTCCCCCCTTTTTTTGTTCTTTGTTGCAAGAAGAGAGTGAGGGGTGTATTTGGAAATGATAGGGATGCAAAACCAAAAGATATTCTTTTTTAAAAAGAAAGTATAGCAGCTTACATTGAGAACTGGAAGGGGTCTCAGTTCTTTTCCAATCCCCTCATTTTACAGATGAGGAACCTGAGGTCCTGAGAAGTTAAATGATCTGCCCAGTGTTACATGAATGGTAAATAAGAGTTATTGTCACTTATTGTAACAGGTTATTCTTTCTAAAAACTGTTACAAAGAAAAGAAATTGCTAACATTTTCAAACCAGCTTCAAAAGGAGATAAAATGGCACAAGATGTCAAGAAAGGTGAAGTAGACTGCTTTTCTTCAGTTCAGAGAAGAACTAACTTGATTACATCAGAGTATATTGAATGTTACCATATGAGCAGTGGTAGAAATTGAAATTCAAATCACAGCAGTTGGTTCCTAGGCAGCTTTAGCCCTTTATATTCTTCCTTTTACTTACATGAGAAGTTTACAAATCATTGTAAAAATACTGATTGTTTCCATGGATAAAGTGAAATGGCCACTTTTCTTGGCTTGAGACTTGCAGTGATATGAAAACCAGAAAATACTTTCAGTTTTTTAAATTTCTTGATGACTTTAGTACTAACATATTTTGAAATAATCAAATATGTTATTACAAAGAGTTCATGTAAAATATACAGGATTAACTGAGTTTGTTCTCCTAAGCAGATTCAAGAGAAAAAGCTTACAAGTTTGAAGAAATTCCCTTATTCATTATATGTAATCAATTATACAGAATATAAGAATAACAATCCTCAGTCTGGTGCTACATACATATATACATACATACATACATATGTAATATATGTATGTAATATACATATACACATGTATACATATATATACATGTGTGTATATGTATGTGTATATATGTATAGGCTTTACCTTGCCTTTATGAAGTTTTAGGAACAAGGACTCTATATCCTACAGACTCAAGTATAGTATCAAAGTACTGTACTCAAATACAGTATTGTACTTCAATCAGACAACTTTGTTAGCATGAAAGGCATTAATTGTTGAAATATTTTCTCTCCATGGCTACCACTTAATCTAAATTGTAACAGCGCCTAATGGGAGACCTGTAAGCTTTTATAGGTCGGCCCCAGTTTTCCCAGGGTAGTCCTGACTCAGGAACCATAGAATCTTATTTTAGCATACAATAACTTAAGTGCTCGCCCACATCCTTCCTTAATGATCCATTTTAGGGATTAACAATGTGTGGTCATCCTGGACTCCAAATGTCCATGAGTGGCTGGAACAGGATTCTGAACCTGTGCCTAGTCTTTCTAGCTACTACAGACTTTGACCTACTCCTGTAAATGTTAACCTAGTCTAGCTTTTTCTTTTTTAGAATTCTCAGCCTAACAGAGCCTTGTACTGGATGCTATACATAAATTAAATAGGAAATAAGTCCTTGATCTATAGGTGCATACAACCAATTTAGGGAACATGCTTCTGGAACTGATGTAATAAATATATTGTGTGTATGTTTACACACATGTGTGCATGTGCTCACACACACATATAAAGTATATACATTCATTCTACTGAGGTTCTTCTTTAAAGCCCCATGATATGTAAGTGATCTTGCACTCTTGAGTGCTCGGAATAATACAGGCTCTGGTAAGACCTATCCAGGTGGCAAGACTTTGAGACTAGGCCTATTGACCAACTACAATTTGAAGACCAGCCTAGCCAAGTCTGGAATCAGGGAGTCCACAGAATAAATTATTTTCATCACATTCATTCACAGGTGAATTTTTTTCAGCCACAACAACTCGACATCTACTAAATTGTAGAGGTATTATAATGTGAATTGATGAAGGGAGTATACACATCAGTGAACTCACACATTCTTGAAATATGTATTCACACAACTGGGTATCTATCTAAAGGTAAAGGACTAGACCAGATGATCTCTTGAGGACCCTTCCAGCTCTAGTATATACATATATTTATGTTTATGTAAACATGTGTAGGGATAGGCACTGTGCCTAAGGTTTTCATTCATAATCTATAAAAGGATGTGGATGGACATTTAAGTTACTATCTGCTAAAATATATTCAATAGTTTCTGAATCAGTACTGCCCTGGGTAAACTAGAGCCAACATATAAAAGATCACAAGTCTTCCATGTATATAGATATGTGTAAATAATGTATGCCTATACATACATGTATGTCTATATACAGTATATATTTCTATAATTTTAATTTGTATAAAATGGATACATAGATGGATCTCAATAATAATAGCTCACATATATGTGTGTATATATGTAATATATATATAATTTAAGGTTTACAAATAACTTTCATCATAACTGTGGGATAATTGGTACAAATATAAGAAAAGGACTCAGGTAAGTTAAGTCACTTGTCCATAATCACATAGTTAGTGAATATAGGAGTTAGAATTTTAACCCATGTCTTAAAGAAATGAGCTAATGGAAGTTTTTAAAGTAATCCTCAAAATGCAAATTATATTTTATCATCAATGTGTTGATGTGTTCCCCCCCTCCCCCCCCACCTCAAATTTTTTTGAATTGCCCCTATCCAAAGTACTTATCTGGCAAGATGTTAAACAATGAAAACATTCTCTCTGTGTAAGATGATGGCAATAGCGATAGACACTTTACCTAGGGTTTTTATTCAATAAAAATTGGCTCAATCCCAGACTTGCAGATCCAGTCTTGTTCTCTTTTTTGCTTCTATTCAAGAACCTGACCTCATTGTATCTTACTCCTAAACCCCTTGCTCCTCTAACTGTACTTTCTACTTTTAATATTTCACTTTTTAAGAAACAATGGATTTTTTGAGTGTCTAAGGCCACAACACTGCTAATGAGAAAGTGAACTGGGCCATCTGCCTCATTTTAGTAGATAGCTAGGTGTTGATTTTCAGTTGGATGTCTAGGTCTTACATGGGGAAAACAGGAAGTAATATGAAGTTGTGTCCATTTGAGCCTCTTGAAAAACAGTCTTAAAAAGAATTCAGGCCTGTATGATTAAGCTATGCATGATGACATGCATGATGATCAGCTCAAGGTAAATTAAATAAACCTCTTTCCTGGATACTTCTGCAAAGTAGAAAGAGGAGAAAACTTCAGAAATAGTTACATGGTGGACAAACTTGCTAGCAAGAGGGTCTTTATTTACCACAGAGCAAAAAAGACACTGATACATTTAATAAACGCTTTGTTGTTAATTTCATCACTCAAACATCCAAAAATTGTTTGAAGGAACTCTGTCTATTTAGCCTGGAGAAGGAGAAACCAGGAAGAAGAGGACAAGACTACTAGTCCTCAAGACTGAAGGGTCATTGCATGGAAGACAGCCTTGCCCCAAGCCGAATGAAGAGCCAAGTGTAGGAGTGGCAGTAGTAAAAGGAATTTTATGCTTAATGAAAGGAAAATTTTGTTAAGGAAAAATGTTTGTTGAACTATTGAACAATTAATGTGGTCAGAAAATGGAAGAGAGGTGCTTTAGGTGATAGTTTTCCATCAAGCAGAAGCTAGATGACCATTGTTCAAGACAGGATTCCTGCTTAAGGACAATTTGATATCTTCCAATTCCATAAACCACCTTTTAGTCTTATAATACTACTTAGTACTATGTAGTTGTTTCTCTCTTCCTTACTCCGGCCTCAGCCACTTTGGGGCACTAGCTATACCATCACTATCTCAGATTTTTGCAGTATCTTGTCTCTTCCATTCTTTTAATATCATTGCACAAGTGGTTTGTTACTTTGTTTGTCCTCAGACAAGCTGGATTTTGAAAGGTTTTGTGCTCCATGTACTACAGCCAAGATGTTTTGTGCTCATTTCCCAAGCAGACTGATCAGGGAACCAAGAAGATCTAATGATCTGTCTGGGGGACTTCAGGGCCACTGGTTGCATGAATGATCCATATGTCAGAACAAGAAAGGGTAGGAGGTCAGTGAGAAAGGCCATGAGACTTGAGTTCTCTTTCCAAAGGGATAGAAAGCAAGGGAACTGGCTAGTCTGGGTCAAGAGTTGCAATCTGGAAATGAGGGTGGACTGGTGTTACTGTTTTCCCCTTATAAGTTTAAAGGACAAATACACTTCAAATCCAACATCTTGATATAGCAAGCAGTGTGTATACTGTATTCAACATACAGAGATCACTAGATCCATGTTTCATTTTCAAATACAACAAAAAGCAAAGTAGGTTTCATAGAAGTACTTATGATTCAATAGAATAACCTTCTAAAATGCAAGACCTTACTTATTGCTATAGCTACATATAAATGTACGTATACATGTATATATTCCATAGCAAGCACTATTAATTTATTTACATTCCTCAGAGTGAGAAAGAATAGCACTTGTATTTGCAAAATTCTAAGAAGTAAAACCATATCCATATGCGTGTGTGTGTGTGTGTGTGTGTGTGTGTGTGTGTAATTAGAAAATGCATAGAATTACAGAGACCAGACATTGTGGAAAACATTGTATTGTAAAAGTTAATAATGGCTAAAATTTATATAGTGCTTTAAGGTTTGCAAAGTGTTTTGCACATGTTAATTCATTTGATCCTTAACAACAGCTTTGTGAAGTAGGTGATATTATCATTAGTTTATAGATTGAGGAAACTGAGGTAGAGAGAGGTTAAGTGACTTGCCTGTAGTCACCCAAATATTAAGTGTCTGGGGCCAGATTTTAACTCAGATTTTCTTGACTCTAGGTCTGGCATTCTATCCATTGTGTGCCCTCTATGTTTTTTCAAAGCATCTGTTTCAAACCTTTCCCTTTCTTTCTCAGCCTTAATTGTCTCCTCCATGCCCCAGTTCACTTAGGGCATATGACTTAAAGTTCCAACCTGAGATGATTGAGGTCATCTGATGTCAGTTCCCTCTGTTCCTCAAAATTGGTCAACATATTCACTGATTCTCTATTATTTCTGGTGAAAGAAAAAAGCAGTGTTTCTCATTAAGGCTGTTGCTATTTATCCTTTCCTTAAAAAAATTATTTATTTTGTTTTTAGTTTTCAACATTTACTTTTATAAGATATTGAATTCCAAAACACATGCAATCTGATATAGGCTATCCTTCTACAATCATATTAAACATATTTCCATGTTAGTCATGTTGCGAAAGAAGAATCAGAACTAAAGTCCTTCTTTTTCAAAAAGACCAATTCTTGACCTGCACATGAACTAGATTAAGTGAGGGAGAGTTGCACAAAGTTATCAGCCTCACTATCTCTTCCAGTCACTGAAATCCAGTGGCAGGACAAAAGTCAAGACAACTGTGCATGGCCCAGGATGCAGTGGATGACCTTGGCATCTTTGGATGTCCCACCATGCTTTAAGCCCTCCACAGGGCCTGCTTCAGCCCCCTCATGGCTGCTGGAATAAATTGTTCCCCTTTGTCCACTCCACTGGGTAGAAGTCTTCACATGCTGGAGGTAGACATAGCCCTAATCCACTGGCAGGTTGAGGCCTGTGGATTATTCCAGGCCCATTTGCTAAGATGGCCTTGCACTTGCCTTCACACTTTTTATAGTTCCTTGGAGCCACAGGTGAGAGGTGGGTGAACAATCCTGAAAAAGGCTTTGAACATGCCGCACCAGAGGTATCAGTTCCCCTTGACCTCATCCCACCTATGCTGGGGATAGATTAAAAGGAGATTTCCCCGTTAATTGTTTCCTATTTGGCCAGCACTCGGCTACTTTGTATCTGCTTGTATCTCCTCTCCGCCGCAGACCGTAAGCGCCCGGGGGCTGGCAGTGTCTCCTCTCTTCTTTGCATCCCCAGCGCTGAGCACGTGCCAGGGTGGGGCCTATGGTGTAGAGGCCGCACGGGCCTCCAGGAGCTCAAGCGCGAAGCTCAAGTGGTACCCGGAGGGCCGCCGGTGGCTTCCACGCGCTAGTTCCCCACCCCTGCATGCTGCCTGGCGCGTTGCAAGCGCTGAAGAAATCTTAATGATTTTAATTTTCAATTGATTGGTTGATTAATTGATCAAAGTCCACAGGCCAAACTCGGACCTTTAAAGTGCAGTGACGTTAAAAACGGAACTTCACAAGGAGGAAGGCGGGACTTCCTCTGCCGCTCTGGAACTTCCGGGGTTGCGCAGAAAGTGCGGCCGCTGCTGGTCTGTCCTTTTCTCCGCTCCGAAGCCAGCGGCTGGCGTGTTCTCGTCGGGCCCCATCGGGACGGAAGAAATAACAGAGGCGGTAGCGGTTGGCCCTGGGTTTGGCTTCTTGCTTTGTCTTGGGAGGGGTGTGTTTGTCGGAGCTTCCTTTTCCCCGCTAGAGGCTCGTGCCAGCTCCTCCTCCCCCCCCCTCCCGCGAATGGATCGGTCCGTCGATTTCTATGCTAGGCGGCGCCGGCGGTACCATCTCCGCGGGGAGGGGGGGGTGCTGTAGCGAACCCCAGCGGGGAGTCCTGGGAAAGACCCGCCCCCGCGCGTGGATACGGGGGCTGATGTTACCGCTGCGTGCCCGCGGGCTGTGTGCCCAGCCTCTTCGGGCGCAGGCTTCCTCCTCCGTAAAATAAGCGGACCACTTCCAGCAGTGATCCCTGCTGGATGCGGGGCCTCTGTAGGTTCGGAAACAAGCCCAGGCTGCTTGCCTTGACCCAGAACCCCTTATTTATATGACGATTATTACGCTATTCAGGATTCCCACGGAAATGGACCAAGGGAGGTTGACTCGCCCAAGGTCACTCGGCGGAAGAGCAGAATTCAGTGCCGTCTGCCAGTGGCTTTTCCATTTTCATCCATGGTTTTCTGGAGGTGCCTCTGCCCTTATGTAGTCCAGTCATTTTACAGAGGGGGAGGCAGAGACCTGGAGAGGTTAAAGGCCCAAGGTCACGTAGGCAGTAAGAACCAGAACTGGAGTTGTAGCCTGACTGGACTCGAATGCTTCTGTCACCAGGGGCGTCCGTGTGTCCGCCGTCAAAACGGCCTTTGAATGCTGACCCCTTAGAGCTGAAAATGAGAGTCGAGAGATTCTGAATGGGCCCCTGGGTGTGCACTGTTTCAATAGTTTCTGGCTGCTCCATCTAATTTTACTGGGGAGGGTTTACATTTTATTAACAATTACTAGGTATTTGTACACAGTAGATGCTCAAATTTTTTTAGATTTGGCCGATTAGCGTTCTGCAGACAAAGAGGGAGGAGAATAAATCCTGTTGAAAGACACTGGGTTACAGTGGAAAGAATTGTGACCTGGGTTAGAATCCTAGCAGTCAGTGTATGGACAGACCACTTAATTTCTCAGCACTATTTTACTTTTTTGGGGAGGTAATTGGGGGTTGAGTGACTTGCCCAGAGTAAGTATCTGAGTCTGGATTTGAACTCAGGTCCTGCTAATAACTTCAGAGCCACCTAGCCACTCCTCAACCTTACTTTACAAAGGCCTTGATTACTGTATTATCTACCTTGAAATGTTTATAAAATGCTATTTTTTTTTTTGCTTGACAGTTCAAATTGAGTCTGGAAGACTTTATACTAGAGTGAGAAAAGCAGAGAATTCATTTTTCTTTTACTTAAGTAAAAGATTTAGAACAACATGTTTAAGTTTCAACCAGACATACACTTGAAAAGCTTACAAGTTCTTTTTGATGTGAACAGTCTTAGAAGCTGACTTGTAGAGGAACCAGTATCTTTATCATTTCCTGATCCCCAGTTTGTCATTTGGGTCTCCTTCTCCTTCTCTTTCACCTTCTCTTGGTTAAGCTGAGCTGTCTAGTTTTCCAGTAGGAGAACTCATTTGCTCTGTATTATCTGGTATACTCTTGTATGTACACCTGTTCTGATTACTGTTTTGCAATCAACTTGGATAAATGGGTTGGTTCATTTGCTACATGTGTTACTGTGGAACTGGCATTTGTCGGGAAGGGAATTAAGTTTTGGATGTATAGCTTGGGGACCCTCTTTTCCCTAATTAGGAATAGTGATCAGAAATCCAGCTTGAACCTAAAAATTATTTTCTCTAGACTAATAGCCTTTGGGGGGGCAGATAGATGTAAGTCTAGCCTGGGACCCACTCTCTCTAGGGAGAGCAATGGGACTAGTAGCCTCTGGCCCAAATATCCTGCAGGAATCAAAGTGCCCTTTGGAGAAAGGTAGGTGGAGAAGACCCCAGAGATACTCATATAGCCTTTGAGTCCGCCTCTAGACAGACCTATGTGGACACACATGGCTACACACATAGCACACCTTATATCCTTATAGCTCTAGAGTCCACCTCTAGACAGACCTATGTGGACACACATGGCTACACACATAGCATACCACACACATCCTTATATCCACAAAAAGGGTCCTCATCCTATAATTTTTGTTTTCTTTGAGGCAAAATCCAAGTTGCAACAATCTAGTAATGGCTTGGACAGCTACACGGTACAGTCAATTCTACTATAATGTGACATACACATTCCCACAAAGGAGTGGGCTATACAAAATCAAACAATCAAAGACAGAGAGCTTATGGAGAAAATCAGATTGGGGCACAATGCTCAGAAACTTTTGTCAGTGACATAAAAAGATAAGAACTTAATAAAAAATCGGTAGCAAAGTTTTGTACATGTTAATTAATTAAGAAATATATAAATACAATAAATAGTGGTTCTCCAGGAGAGCAAGATGAGCAACCTACATCCTGGAGCCTCTGAGACCCAAAGTGGAGGCCACAGCAGAAAGGAAGTGGGAGTAGGGGTGGAGTGGTTCAGAATGCTCTTTTCCATTCTCATCTTGTACTGCATCAAAAGTTATACAATAAATATGGCACTTTACTTTGAAAATGACCTGAAATGTTCTTGTGGAAGTGGGCATCAGAAGGCTGGCAGCTTGTGAGTTATTGTGAGATGGTACAGTTTCCCAGTATTCCTGATTTTGCAGAAGAAATTGAACAGAAAAAAACTCAGAATTCAAGTGATGCTCAAAATGTTTCCCAAATATATCAAACCCATTGGAACAAATTCTGGCTTTCTGAAATAGGAGTATAGTAAAATTAGAGTAAGGGAGATGTTTGTCAGATGCTCCCTATCCACTTCCAGAGATGTGGGCCGTCTTCTTTGTTTCTTTTTCCTTCCTGACTGGAGTCTTTTATTGGGTCTTGTCTTTAGTTGTTTCTTGAGTTCCTGTTGTCTTAAGGTGGTTGATTTAGTTTGACCCGTATGTAGATGTCTTAGCCTTCCTCGGCTATCAGGTCCCCGTGTGAGGAGCCTACGGTCTCAGGATTAGCAGCTTTTCCCCATGCAAGCAGTTTGATTTTGTTGAAAGATCACATTGAAATTGGAGTCAGAAAACTTCAGCTGGAATCTCATAAACTGACTGTATGACTGTGGTCAACTTACTTCCTCTCTCTTCTCATCTGTGTAATTAATAACAATTGAAATTGTTACTTGTAGTTGTGATCAAATGCTGTAGGCATTTCAGTAAAGGTATACTTGAAATTCTTATTCTGATGATTTGTCATTGTGTGGAAGTTAACCCTGGATTTTTGAAGATAGGTATGAATACTAGTATGCCTTGACATATTGAAGTAAGTTCCAATAGGATTGTCTTCTTTTTATTTTCATTGATTTTTCAGTTATTTTTTAAAGCAATTTTTATAGTTAATACTTTCATTAAATATAGTTGATCCTCAGAAAAAAATTTTAAAGTAATAATTTTTAATATTCATATTTCATTAATTGGAGATTTAACTATTGTGAGGAATATGGTAAAGAAAGTCTTCTTTAATTTTGTTTCCTGGTCTTTTTCCTACCTATGCTGAAATGATATTTACTGTTGACCAGTGACTCAATTTTATATCCTGAAGGGTTGACTACAATGAACTGAAAATTAATTTTATTTGGAAAGGCAAAATAAGTATATCTATGTATCTAATGAAGGACATAATTCTGTTTTAAGTAGTCTTATCTTTTATGGGATAGTTATTAAATTTAGCCCCAAAGGTAGTATCTGAATACTTTTATAGACCATTTCAACATTTTAACATGATGGAACTTTTAAATGGAATCTCTAGGAGTATCTTCAGTCCTTGGAGCGTGTTAAACTATTCTCTTTTTGGAAAAGTAATGGTTGGGTATTCTCATTATTAATTATTATTGCTCCTTCTCAGGATAATGTTAAGAATGTATATGAAATGAGTGCTTGTCAGATAGATTTTGGAGAGGATTCTTGTTCAGGTATGATGGGTTGGACCAGAAGCCTCTGCAGTTCTATCTAACTAGGAGATTGTGCTGGTGATTCTGTTTTAAATGTTTTAATTTCAGAAGAGGGGAAAGTTGCATAGTTAAAACTGAACTATTTAGAAATTTTGATTATCCAGATGAGTTAACCAGGTTTTTTTTTCTGCACGTTACTTTTGGGAAGAGGATGTTAAATGATAAGAAAAAAGCTAACTTAGAAATTTTTAAAAATACAACTTCCAGACGATATCTTGGGGTCATTGGTAATTCCTACTAATCTCCTATATTTATTTTTATCTACAAAATGACAGAAGTAATCTAGAGACAAAATTTTTTTAAAAAAGCAACAAATATATCCTGATTTACACTTCAAAATGAGTGCTACCCACTTCAAAGTAATCAGTGTGGATCCTCTATATTTATTTTATATATGCTATCATTCACTTTTCAAACCAGTTTTAGAACTCATTTAAATTTGTCTTTAGAGTTACATTACATTCTTTTGAATATATTCAGTGGTAGCAAATACTTATCCTTTTAGGGTGATTTGATTTAGAAAACTAAAATTCATTTGTAATGAATCATTGTGAATGGGGAGTGTGATCAAGCTGAGCAACATCATTTTTGATAAAAAAGAATAATAAGAACTGATTTTTATGACCCTAAGTCATTGGAAAATACTGAGTTGTGAAAGAAGAATTAAAATATGATTATCACAAGATTATAGAATTAAGGACTGATCCAATCCCCTAAATTTAAAGATAAGGAAATTGAGCCCCAGTGACTAATTTACTTACCCATGGTCATGCTGATAACTTAGATTTGAACCATGCTGTTCTGATTCTAACCCCAGGTCTCTTTCCACTGCTTAATTTATAGTAAGGCAGTAAAATTATAGTAAGGCAGTAAAAAAATCTGTGCATTTCGAGTCGACAGCAGCATTGTCAGAAATAAAAAGGAAATTCTGGTCAGTTTTCATTTAACCAAAAAACTACCTTTTCTGATAATTCTGGCAAATAGAACTTACATTATAGTTGAGACAGAATTTCAGTCACAGCTGCTTCATTTTTTAAAATAGCCACTTTTTAGAATGAAAAAGTAGCTCCTTGAGCATGTGCATTAAAATATTTCATTAAATTTTTATTCCTTTTGATATCTAAATTCATGTAGTATTAGTAGTAATACTTTGCCTTGGTGTGATGGTAAATTACAAGTTATTGTGTCAAAAATCCATTTAGTAATATTTGTGGGATAGAGTTTGATACATTGTGATGAAACCAAATTCAGTCTTACATCATGACAAATGCATTGTTGATGAGCTATAATTTCTTCATCTGGTGCCCTCGCTGTCTGTATGAGAAGATAACAAAATCACAAATCCCCAAAATTCCTAAATCAGTGTTCATCTCTAAGTGTTCTACTTCCATGATCAAAAAGTCTGAAATCCTTTTATCTGATCATAACCTTCAATTTTTCATCTCTTCCTTTATCTTAACTCCTCCTAAATCTATTCCTTGTCCTCAAATCAGTCAGCAAACATTTTTTTAAGCACCCACGATGTGCCAGAGACTGGGCTAAGCACTGGAGGTACAAGGAAAAGCAAAAGACTGCCCTTACCCTTGGGAAGCTCACAAGCTAATGGAAGAGACAACTTATAAACAATCATATATAAACAAGCTATATCCTGGACAAATTGGAAATAACTGACAGAGGAAGATGCTGGAATTGAGGGGGATCAGGAAAGGCTTCCTTTAGAAGGTGGGATTTTAGCTGGGACCTGAAGGAAGCCAGGAGACTAGGAGGAGAGGTGAGAGTTTTCCACCTGTGGGAGGCAGCCAGTGAATGTACCTGGAATCCAGAGATGAAGTTTCTTGTTTGAGGAATAGCAAGGAGGCGAGTGTCACTAGATCACATGGATTGGGAGGAAGGTGGAAGAAGACTGGAAAGCTATGTATGGGGGGTGGTGGGGCAGAAGGGCTTTGAATGACAAAATATTTTTTTATTGGATCTTGAAAGTGATAGAGAACCACTGGAGTTTGGGTCGGGGAGTGGCCTGGTCACACCTGCACTTTAGGAAAATCCCTTTGATGGCTGAGGGAACGGTGAACTGGAGTGGGGAGAGACTTGAGGCAGGGAGACCCACCAGCAGGCTCTTGTAGCAATCCAGGTATGAGGTGAGGAGGGCCTGCACCGGTGGTTGCAGTGCCAGAGGAGAGAAGGTCCTTTACAAAGGTAAAATCCCAGGACGTTAGCTAGAGATTGGACATAGGAAACCTCTAGGCCATAAAACCCCTCAGTATTTTCTCAAGCCATCACACTTGCTTTCACTTTACTTTCTTCCCTTCTCAATAGTGACCCTATAGTTAATCAAGCCTTACTGTCCAATCCACCCTCCTTATTCTTTTGCCACATATTCCTTGCCAGCCCCTACCTGGATCACTCCCATTATTGGAGTTACCCAGTCTCCCTGGGATCCTCACTGTAGCAAGGTCATCTTTTTATGACTCCCTTCTTGATTTTTTTATCTTTCACAGAAGCTATTCCACACATCCTCCTTTTTCTTCCAGCCTCCCATTTCCTCCCTCCTTCCTTCCACCCTTTCAGATGAAGACTTTAAGTCAAACTTCACTAAGAAGATAAAAGCTTGAACTCCTCCTACTCTCCTTCCCTCTCTGTCTCAGGACTTGGCAGCCTGACTTTTGATTTTATCACTCGATTAAAACTGCTCTTTCCAAAGTTGCCAGTGATCTCTTAATTACCCAGCTTTTGACCTCATCTCAGTTCTCATTCTTGCCCTGCTGACCAGCCTGTCCTTCTGGGTGCTCTCTCTTTGTTGAACTTTCCTGGTGCTCCTCTCCTGCTTCCAGCTATCTGACAGTATCTCTGTGTCCTCTGCTTGATCTTCATTTATATCCAGCCCACTGTGGGTACACACAAAAGCTCTCCTTTTTTCTGTTCTCTGACCCGCTCTCTTTGTTATCTCATCAGCTCCTATGGGTTTAATTATTCTCTGTCCATATGACTCACTGATCTGTACCGTCCTTATTTCTCACTCAACTTCCAGTCCCATGTCACTAGTAGTCTACATCCAGTCAAACTGGATGACCAATAGAAATCTCTGACATTTACATGTACAAAACAAGGCTCATATTTTCCTCCAAACCCACCCTTCTTCTGAACTGTCTAACCCTTCTATTTCTTTGTGAAGGGAACCACTATCCTTCTGGTCACTCAGGTTCATAACTTCTAATTCATCTTCAGCTTTCCCTTCTGTCACATAACCAGTCATTTGGCAGATACTACCCGTTCCACCTCTACCTCTCTTGAATCTAACTTCTTCTCTTCTCACATAGCCACTGCCTAGTTCAGGCCCTCATCATATCTTGCCTGGACTGTTGCAAGAGCTTCCTAATCAGTCTTTTTGCCACAGATTTCTCCCTGTGCACTGCTATCAAAGTGTTTTTCCTAAAAGATCTGATTATATCACTCAGAAAAATTCTGGTGGCTGGCTATGGTCCCTAGGGCTAAATACACACTTCCATTGTTTGGTTGGCCCATCACAACCTGGCTTCAACCTACCTTTCCATATTTATTGTTTTTTGCATATTGTATATTCCCTTCTTGTACTTTAAGGTCCAAGGGCCATTTGGGCCATGTTGGTGGACTTCATACTTGCTCTGTTTCTTATTTCCATGACTTTGCAGTGACTTTCCCCCATGCCTTGAATATTCTCTTCTTTAGAATCTCTGGTTTTCTTAAAGACTCAACTCATATGCCATTTTTCTACATAAAGCTTTTTCTCATTAGCTGCTATGCTTTTCCCAAAAGAAGTTATCTTCTGTTTATTTTCTACACACTCAAATATGTACATGTTATCACCCCCAGTGGAATATAAGCTTCTTGAGGACAGAGACAGTTTCATAAGTATTTTTGTTATCCCCAGAGCCTGGCATATGGTGGGTGCTTATTAAATGCTTGTGGTTGGATTGCTTTCCACCTTTAACTCATAATGTAGAAGAACCAGTTTTGATACTATTTCACCTATACCTTATGACCTATATGCATAGTTTCTCTGATACCAAGTTCTGAGCAACAGCTAGCTACCTGCTACTGCCTTTCTGTTGCCCTGCCTTCAGCATCAAGCAAAGGTTGGTTGTGATGAATGGGGAGTTTGGCAAGGAAGCAGCTTCCTTAGTCTTTATGGTTCCTCTGCAAGGGATCCTGGCAGTTAGGGAAATAATCCTAGACACAGTAACTTGTAAGTGAAAAATATTTACCTGAGAGAAAATAGTTGGGTAAATCTACTCTGAAGGGAAGATTCTTCCACTGGAGTAGAGGTTGGTGGATATATGAATTTCTTCTGTGGGTGGTTCATAAATATGCCAAGTGCAAGACCTGAATGAAATCTTAGTAGAGAAGAATGAGTTTCATAAACATAATTTATTGTTTGTTGTGGATCCTCATGTAGTAAAATGAAAGTTGTGTTGGTGATAAAGGCAAACATTTTTTGTCTTTTCTTTTTGCCCTGCCAATATACTTGTAGGAAGAAGACAAGTACAAATAGTCCTTATTTATAGAATTTTATGATTTTTAGAGCTGGAAGAGATCTTAGTAATAACCTAGTCCAACCCACTCATGTTATTGGTAGGGAAACTGAAGTGTAGAGTCAGTGACTTGTCCAAGGTCACACAGCCAGTTGGTAAAAAAGCGGGAATTTAAACTTAAGTCTTCAAACTTTTAGTCCAGCCTTTGCCCTTTGGCTCATAATAACTGTTTTTAAAACTGAGGTTCTAGCTATATCTCTGATGTTTCTGTGTTATTGTGACAAAACTGTGCTATTTATATGGAGGGGCACAGTAGAAAAGGGGAAAGATGTTTTGATTTAAACATAGTAATTGTACTAAACCTGTGTTACTTGGTAAAGTGTTTTATAGAAATTTTGCAGGATATGATCTAGGTTTTTGATTTGGGTGACTTTTGAAAGAGCCTAAATAGACATCAGGTTCCTCTGCCTCATGTTTTCCATGTGAAATGTCTCTTATAAGAATTCCCTCTCCGTATTTACTGGTTTCTGAAAATATACAAGAAAAACAAGATCTAGGTTTTATAAATATAATTCTATATCCACCTTTTAATTTAGAGTAGAAATTTGACCTTGGTTGCCATAGCATCAAATTTATCTCTTCATGTTATACTCTATAAAGGAAGATTTAGATGGCCCATTAAATCATCTGCCCAGTTTATATCCTACTCTTGAAGCATAAGAGGGTGTTTGGTCTGAATCAAAGAGAAGTGTCCTAATTTGCACACTCGTTTAAAAGGGGGAGGGGAGAATAACTCTGTTAAATTAAAGGAAATATGTGATTTATGCAATATTTATAACCTATTTATGTTTATATTTCATTTAATGACCTAAGTATGTCATCAGAAAGTGGCAAATATGCATATGGGATTTCAGGATATGATCTAAAAAACATTCATTTTCCTTTTGACTTAGCAAATATAATAGGAATACTTTCTCTTTCCTCTTAGATCTACTGTTTTCTACATTTAATAAGTGGCTGCATATTAATCTGTATGAAACATGGTTTAAATATCTTGATATACTCTTTCATTTTTGCATGTTCTCTTTTATTTTTAATCCTTGTCTTGTAGAAAAAGTAGGTTTAGAAAGAAGTTTTACTATTTGTTTTGAGCTCTTGCTTTTCAAAAATTTGTCTTTTTTCATAAGAGTAAACTTAGCACTGAACAAGATCTTTCTCCATGTGAATGATACTGTTTGCACAGTTATCAGTTTTTATTTTCCATTGTCTTCTAAATAGTATTTTTAATTTCATTTTCTTCTTCCTAGGGAATGAAGGATGGCAGCACGCCGTACATTAAAAGCTGTTTTGGTGGATCTCAGTGGCACACTTCACATTGAAGATGCAGCTGTACCGGGTGCACAAGATGCTCTTAAAAGGCAAGCTTTCCTCCAAGTTCAGCTGACAGATACATTTGTGAGTGCCATTTTACTCAGGCAGGTCATTAACTAAATGGATGGTCCAAAGATGACACTTCATAAGCTTACCCTCTAAAAGGCAACTGCTTTGGGTTTAACTCTAAGATGCATGTATTGTAATATTTTAAAACACTTTTCTCTAGGCTCATATGGCTTTAAATAGCAATATGACCAAGGTACTAGCTGTAACACTTAAGCTCTCAAAGCCTCAGTTTCCTCATTTGTAAAATAGGGTTGAAAATACCTATACTATCAATCTCATAGGATTGTGATGAAGAAAATGCTTTGTAAACATTAAAGCATTATGGGATGGTATGTTTTTTAGCACCAGCATAGTACCTTGCTCAGGGAGATACTTTGAATATTGTGTTTTGACTGTATGATTTAATTAGCATCATTTTCCTCCTTCATTTCTCCGTGGTGAGGAAAAAATATCAGCTTTCTTAAATATAGAATGTCCACAGAGAAATAACTGAACTTGAAGATTGGAAATTTCAGTTGTTGGAAATGAGCTTTTTTTTTATATGTTTAGCCTAGCAAAAGTGTTAAATTTGTTTAAATAGAGTTGAAAATAAAAAGACTGGCAATTGTGGCTTTTGTTGTGTAAACTGAAGGAGTAAGTAAGCCTCAGGCAGGACCCGCTTCATATTCCTCTTCTACCTATCACAGTACTTAGGGTCAGGCACAGAATTCAGTTACTTCCAAACCAGATATTGTGAATCAGTATGATTACCTGTGTCATTGTGATACATTTTCTTATTTAAAATAATTAAATTTGAAAAATCCTTAATGCTTTCACTGTTGTGTTTGTTAAGTTTAAAAGATGCTTATGGTGTTTGTGAGGTAGTCAACAATTCCCAGATAGGTACAGAATACTGTGAATACAAAAAAATATAAAAATATGATCTTTTCCTTTGAGATTATAACTCTTTGGAAGGTTTAAGACTTGGGCGTTAGACACAATGAGACCACTTCAGAGGCTATCATGAGGTGCTCAGTTGTCTAATGTAATAGTTTAAAACCTATGGGCCATGAACTGATGGGCTGCAAATTAGAAGGCTTCCATAAATGATATTTGAGCCATAAATTGAATAGGATGATGTTTTGAGCTGGAAGGGACCTCAGGTCATCTAGTCCATGAAGAAAGTCAGGCTCAGAAACCTTCGGTGATTTGCCCAGGTTACACAAGTGGTGACAGGTGGTATTGGAACTCAAGGCCCCTAAGACTCCAAGTCTTTGTTCTTTCCACTGTACCATACTGCCTCTCACTATATATGTATGTGTGTATACACACACATAAATCATATAGGAATACAAAACATAATGTTTTACTTATATATACACATACACATAATATATATAAGTACTGTTTTATATACACACACGTAGTTTATATACGTATACTTGTATACATACATATATGTATGTGTGTATATATGTGTGTGTGTGTGGTATTATTCTATTGTATCTAGATCGCTGTTGTCATTAATGAAATACAGATTCATTTCAAAGCATTGCTTAAATCCATAGCAGCTTCTTGCCATTATGTAATGTGTCAGTGGATAATAATCTCTGAGAATCTGCAAAAGACACTAAAAAGGGTTACTCATGATTTGAAAAGTTTGGGAATCACTGTGAAAGTAATATCATTTTCATTCTTTGATATAGGTCAGGAAAATAAAGTGCCGTAGAAATTCAGAGGAAGGGATAAGTCAAGGTAAACTAAGTATTAGCTTTTCCACTTTACAGATCAGGAATTAAGAACAAATAATCTTGTCCAATGCCATGAGGAGAAATAGTAGAAGAGATGAAACTTCTGATTGTGGACACGGCCTCCTGACGGTATAACAAAAAACAGGTTCTTCTGATTCACAGGCTTTTTTGCCTCTTCATAGAACCTTTGTTTACTTTAAAGTTAAAATTAATTTTTAGTATTGCAGGTGAGAAGAAAAGGAAAATTGTGTCAATGTATTTGGCTAAATAATGACTTCTGTAAATAGGTATGTAAGGCTTTGATCCTGGAGGTGCAGGGACCTGCAGATCACTCTGATAGCAAGGACTGGCATATTTCCATTCCAAAGCAAAAAATCCTCAATAGCAGCACTGCCAGTTTTTGTTTCTATAGTAACAAATAGGCAAAGGGAAGGTGGGGGAGTAGTAAAAATAAAAGTGAAAACTCATTAAAAATGATGTGGCTATTTCAGTACTTACACATGTTCATTTTTAGGATAATAGTTTTGTTGAAGTAATCAATTTTTTTGAAAGGAAAAACACCAAAGTTAATGTGTTTTGCAGAAAACCTACCACATGGACAATTATATTTCCAAGAAAGAGTGAATTATTTAATAAAATAAATTTGGTGTAGCGTCCTTTGGGTAAATTCTCTCACTCTTTTCCCCTCCCCTCTCATTCTCTCCATTTCCAGGTTTCCCTATCTCTTCCTTACCCTCAATATTTTAAGTCTCTGAGACTTAAAAAAGTATGTGAATTAATTCTATCTAAAAGTGAAATTATTTTAAAAATATATTTAAATTTTTCTTTTAACAGGAGCTAGAAAATTACTTTGATTCTCAAACTTAAAGCCATGAAAAAGCTTAGATTCTTACCCTACTGTCTCAAGGACAGGACAGACTATGATATCACATCACCCAAATCAAAGCATGATTTAGACATTTTTGGTTTCTAAAAATGGACTGTTCTACCTCAACTGTTCAGGTAGTTGTATCTTGACTACAAACAAGATAACATATGCTTTAAAAGCGTGATACTGAAGTCTATTGTTTTTGCTTCTGTTACTATTACTGTGGTTAAACTGGTCTAAGTGCTGAAGGAAAATTAGTAGTAAATGGGGAGAAAATCTCACATTCTTAAGGCTTCACAGCAAAAGTCCTGCCATAAGAAGCAGAAGTGTTGCATTTCACATTCTTCTCTTCATTAGCTTTATGACCTTGAGCAAGTCACTTATCTACTCTGGGCCTCAGTTTCCTTACCTAAAAATGAGGAACTGAGCTAGGTAACCTTCAAGGGCCTTTCCTTTATGCCTCTGATTCTGGTTCTCCTTGTGTTTCAGAAGTCACCTGTGGTGGGACTTTTGATTATATTTGTTGTCAAACTTGTTTTTTTCTTTTTTCTTTTTTAAATTTAAACCCTACAGTAAGTAAGATGCAGTTCAGAAAATAGGAGAACACCACTAAAGCACTGATGGATAGATACAGCTTTCTAGGATGTAATTTTGCTGGTCCTTGAAGTTGAAGGCCAAAGCAGAGAATGGGTAACTGAGCAGTGATAAAGTGAGCTTTTTGGTTCTAAAAACATGTACCTTAGGGGCCTGTTGTGTGGAGAAGTGAATGCTTATTATTATAGAAACCCAGTTCTATTTGTTAAGCTGTGTTTTTTTCTTCTGTAGGAAAGTACTCCATTAATACCTGCATTTTCCTGTCTTTAGGTTACGTACTGCTGCTGTGGCCATTAGGTTTGTGACAAACACAACCAAGGAGAGCAAGGCAGAATTATTGGAGAGGCTGAGAAAAATGAATTTTGATGTCGCTGAACAGGAGATATTCACTTCTCTGACAGCAGCTAGAAACCTTGTGCAGGAAAAGCAAGTTAGGCCCATGCTGCTGATTGATGACCAGGCACTACCAGACTTTCAGGGTATGAGAAATTTAGAAATCTTTTCTTTTGTGTTTGCTCCTGAAAAAAAGACGTGCTGATCCTGATTTTGCTCTAACAATTTAACATCAAAATAGCTGGTGTTACTGGTGGTGGTTTAGTCTAATCTTCTTTTATAAACTTTTCATGTTGATCTAATACCTAGATTATAACCTCCTTGCCACTTCTTGTTTTCTTACATAGGATTCTAGCTTGTTTGGGTTTTCATCACCTTTAAGGCATCTCTGGTTTTTTAGACAATTTTGCTTTGGATGTGGAACCTTATTTTTATATTAATGATCTTGCCTCCTTGTTTCCTTTTACATATATGAGGCAAAATGACACCATACAGAAAGAAATGTAAAAATCAAGTCACAAAATGTGGACAGTTTTAAAAAATAATTTGAAATGGGTGTAGTTTTGCATATAACACCTCTGTATTAGCAGGAAATACAGTCATGTATTTACACCTCTGGTTTCACCAAAAGACCAGAAAATGTATTTAATTTTATTAGACTTTTCCTTTTTGATTTTATCCAGTGAAAATTGGGGATTTTTATTCCAATATGGAGCTGTTATTGAAATATATTCATATTGAATCCTAGGTCTGGAACAAACTTTAAGATCTCTTCCAGTCCATCACTATGCTGAATTATCCTAGATGGATAAGAATACTGAAAATGGCCTTGTTTATTAAGATACTACCATAGGAATGTGGAAAATGCCCAAGTATCTCTACAAATAGGGTATAAAGATACTATAGATAATTTATGCACAATAATCCCAAACTTGGCTGAAGGTTTTAGCTGCTTCCTTGCTAGAATTTTAATGATTATTAATGATAATAGGAATGATATTATAAAACTGAAGAGACTACTTTAGGAATCCCTGTTTTCATAGGAATGGGTTTTCCTCCCTCATCTTAGTAGGTGAGCTTCAGGGTTGTGTGGGGTATTGAGGGAGAACTGGCACCTCTGGCTTGCTTAACCCTTTTCAGGGCTGCTCATTTATCTTTGGTGTCCATCCGTCACCCACCTCTCACCCAGGACTCAAGAAAGCTGTAGCATGTGCAGCGACCACTCTGGTAAAACCATCTTGGCGCAACGGGTTAAACCAGGTGGAGGGTCACCAGCAGGCCTTAAACTTGTTGGTGAGTTAGGAGAATTTCTACTGCAAGCATGTGAAGACTTCCTCTGGCAGAATGGGCAGATGAGAACGATTGTTTCAGTGGTCATGAAAGTGGCTGAAGCAGACACTGGAGCATTTTAGAGCTGGGTCAGACATCAAAGATGCCAAGGTCATCCACCACATCCCAGGCCATTGCCAGTCATCTTGACTTTTGTGTTATCACTTCAGTGACTCTGGAAGTGAGAGTGAGGCTGACGACTTTATGCAACTCCCCCACGTCAAAGACATCATCCCGCGATGTCATTGATCCTCTTTGAAACAAAGGACAAACAACATCGTCAGTAACAGATGATGTTCCTCTCAGCCTCTGTGAGCTTGGCCGGGTTGGTCTGGTCATTAACTTCCCCATGTCTCCCTTTGCCAGGTTGCCAGGCCTATACTCTGAGCCTTTCTGGCTGATAGGTTTTCCAGAATTGGTACTCCACTAGCCTAGCTTTGGCCAGGGTCACCACCATACTCATATAAAGCAGGGCAGGAGGATTTAATGGAGGTAGTACTCTGAACAAATAGGAAACTTAAATCCAGGAGGTGCTCCCGCCTCAGAGAAGCCTTCCTTGATCCCACCAGGTCTTGGTGCTCTCTCATTCTTAATACATTTTGGTTTTTTCTCTTCTTTGCATCATTTTACTCTTTACCCTGTATTATGCTTATCATGGTGTGTTTTATCTCCCACTGGAAAGCAAACTTCTATTTTCCAGTAGGAACTCTTTATTTTCTATATTCCCAGGGCCTACCCTGGTGTCTTCCACATAGCAGGTAGGGGCTTAATAAATATATGTTGAATTCTGTTCACTCTAGTTCTTTTACCCACTGCTTCATGGGGAAGTTAATGACAAGACAGCTGCAGAGAGGCAGAACAGCCAGGATCTGAGATAATCCATACTTTGCTTATGAAACTCTGAATAATTAAACTGGCCATACTTGTGCAATAATTTTGCAATTCAGCCAAATCTTGCTTCTGTGTCTCAGTGAATACCAAAGATGAATAGAAATAAAGGAGTTAAAAATTTGGAAAGGAAAAAAATGCCCCAATGGTGGATGTTGTCAACCAGTTAAGTAGAATTGGTGGACTTCTAGGGTGGATCTTGCTGCCCCATGACACTCTTTTCTGTGGTTTCTTAGGGTTCCCTATAGTAAAAGAAATGTGGCCTGTAGTGAGATGTTCTCCTCGTCCACATATCAGATATTTTGTTCACAGTGCCTCAACCTCCTTCCTCTGCTTCTCTTCCCTTCTATCCCTGCTCTATAATGTCAAGACTTCATGGAAATGAATAGTATATCTTTTTCATAAAAGAACTGTGAGCGAGTTAGTAATATGATGTTCAGAGAATGTTCTGAAATTCTAGTACCAAGGAAAGAACTCCTTCCATAAACCCTCTCAAGAACATCCTACAAGCTAAACCCCAAGGGACCAGTTTCAGTCCCTCAGAACTCACCAGTGTGAATTTTCCTCCATGGAAGAAAATCATAGAGCAGTCATGGCAAAAGAGCTCACCAGCAAGCAGCTGGTCTGTGAAGATTTGTGGCCGAGGGATGGAGGGAAAGAAGACTTCATCAGAGTTCCTGGTTCATACTAAGAGAGAAGATACATGTGTATGGATAACTGGGTGCTCCCCCTAAAAGGGGCATAGACCTGGAGTATATAAAATCAGCAAGGATTCATGATTTGCATCAGGGTGGGTACTCTCCTTCCACTGATGTAAGACCTCTTCACCTTCATGAATTGCCAGATTGTAGACTGCAAAAAGGATAATGAGGCTGGATAAGCCAGATTATAAGGACTAAGACTTTGGCATGGTTTAATTATTATTATTAGTAGTAGTAGTAGTAGTAGTAGTAAGTGGGGAAGGAGGGATTCAGTAAGGTTTTTGAGCAGAAAAAACTTAAGACTAAATTTATATATTAGGAAGATTAATCTGGCAGTATTACCCAGGTAAAATTGGAGTAGACCAGATGTGGAAATCCTAGGTAGAAGATTTGCAAAGAATGTGACACTTGGAGAACCAAAACTGTGCTTGGGCTTATGCAGAAAATTGTGTGTGCAAGCTACAGTGTACTGCATGCCTACTGAGTGGGCTAGCCGTAACTCTATCAATTAGAGTCCAATTTATCTTGCTTGTTGAATTTTTAGTTTCTCATCAGTTGGTATTGATCTGGTAGCTAAGTCTTGGCTATACTTGTTTCTTATAATCAGTGAAGTTTTTTGAAGTTAGAAATTACTTGTTTTATAGCAGCAAGTTGTTACTTCCAGTTTTGTTTTCCTGGATTCTGTGTTTCTGAAAGAACAGGAAAGAGTTTATTGTGCTTTTTAGTTGCTTTTTAAAAAAATCTTCCTTTCTTGTCATTAAAAAAATAGTAATGACTATCTTGTGCTTCTAAAGTATATCATCAGAAAATAAATGAAAGAATGAATGAACGAATGAATGAATGAATGAATGAAGTAGAGCATCAGGATAAGTCCATTTCATTTCAGGTCCTCGTATGGCTAAAATGGGAATTTATATATGTTTGAAACAAAGTGGTTATGAAAGGAGAAAATATACAAAACATATAATTTTCCAGAGCTAATTTCAGCAGTTCTATTTTTTCCCCTCCCAGGAATACCAGTGAATGATCCCAATGCTGTAGTCATAGGATTGGCACCAGAACATTTTAATTATCAAATTCTAAACCAAGCATTCCGGTGAGTCTGTAGTTTAAAAATTCTTAAGCTGTTTTCATTTTCAGCTTTTGTAGAAAGTTATCTGAGGAATTACTGGACTTCTTTCTTTCTTTGTCTGATAACAGTAATCCAGTGATTGAACTTTTATTGCCTGCTTCTTTCCACATCCTTGCATTTATTAAGCATATTCTGCATGTTATTAAATGCTCATTGTGTGGGAGGGTTTCCTGATGTTGTGAGTTCTTCAGGTCAGGTAGTGTTCCAGAGCTAGGTAGGCTGGGTAGGCATTTTTCCCATATTTCACAGGACCCAGCGAAATCACATCATTGGGTAAAATTGACTATCAGCCAGACACTTTAAGGCTGTATCTCCTGTGAATCTCTGTTTACTGAGCTAATTTCTTAGGATGAGGGTGTTTTATGGACTGACCATAGATCAGACAGAATAAAAGTTTTTCCCCAAATGAAATCCACTATTAGGATGTTTGGCTATGCTTTAGTTGAATTTCTTTGTAACCTCAGTAACTGTTGTTTGGAGCTAAGAATCCTGAGAAGTTAATTTACTTTTTGTGGGCCTGAAGCTTATTCTTAGAGGGTAATGCTTTGTGTGGCATCAGAATCATTTGGAATTTATTAAAAACCTTTGCTGTATGTAGCAGTCCCTGCTGTGCAGAAGACATCCAAAAGTAGTTACTCTGGCCAGCACAAGGCTTCAGGTGTGCAGTGGGTTAATGTAGAGAAAATGTTTGAGCAGCATTCCCTCTGCCCATGAGATGCCTGGATCTCATCTTCCTGATACCAGATACTGGAAGCTTAGAAACCTTCTGGAAATAGAAAGGAGATAACGATTTATGTTGAAAGTCTTTGTTGTTGTGGGGGGGGGTATGTTTGGGGTGGGGGGGATTGTTTTGTTTATTTCCTATTCTTTGTACTCCTTCTGAAAGGAAAAATGGACAATCGTGTGGATAATAAAAAATAGCTGGCATTATTAATATAGCATTTTAAATTTGCAGAGTGCTGGACATAGATTCTCATTTGATTCTTACAGCATTCCTGTGGTGAAGAGACTGCAGATACTTTCTCCATTTTATGGGTGAGGAAACTGGGGCTGAGAAAGGTTAACTAACTTGTCCATGGTCACATACATAGCTAGAAAGGGCCAGAGGTGGGATTCAAACCCAGGTCTGTCCTCAATCCACATCCAGGGTGGTTTCCACTATACCGAACTATCTCTTAGAAAAATACTGAACTTAACATATAGTCTGCAGATGCTTCAGAATTCATTTTTAACCTTTTACTATTTATTACCAACTTCCATTTCTCCTACATCATTTTTACCTTGTCCTTCATTTTAAAAGGCAGTAATAAAACTTTTGAATTTATTTTAAACAAGTTGTAAAGATTGCTTACAGGGAGAAAGTGAACTAACTTAATAACAAAAGTCTTGTAATGGAACAGTAAATTTTTCATCTTTATCTACTGCTATAAAAACATCGTCACTGATAAGCAAAATACTTCGAAAATCACTAGTATTCTTGCCTTTTTATAGATTCCTGATTGCACTCATTTCATTTTATTCTCTCCATTCACACCAGTATCTCCCCTTCCCCCCCCATCACCTTTTGCCAGGAGAATTGTAACAGCCAGCTAGTAACTGGGCTTCCTGCCTCAAGTTCAGCCCTGGTCCATTTTCCCCACACAACCGCCAAGATGACTTTCCTAAAGAGCAGATGTCACCATATCACCATCCTAATCAGTCAGCTACAGTGGTTCCTTGACAACTCTGAGAGCAGATAAAAACCCCTGGAGAGCAGGGGCTGTCCTTTGCGTCTTTTTGTATCCCCAATGCTTAGCACAGTGTGTGGTGCATTGTAAGCACTTAAATGTTTCCTGACTGACTGACTAAACTACCCAGTTGCTTAAAGCCCTTTATAACTTGGACCCAGCCTACCTTGCCAGTCCTGCTTCATGAACACTAGGGTACTGCCCACTGGCCTTTTTACTGTTCCTCAAACACCAAGAAGGTTGGACTGTTTGATTTGTGTCTGTATCCCTGGCACCCAAAGCTTGACACACAGTAGGTGCTTGATAAACAGCCTGCTTATTTGCTTGATGACTTCCTTGTCCCAGACTCATAGAGGAAAATAGGGAGTCACCCAGGAGGTCTTTGCCCCCATTGCTGTCCTTGGTTTTTGAAGGCTCTGCCACAGCTCACAGTGATCCTAATTGTCTGAAGAAGAGTTAGCCTCACCGTCACTGCCATGCTGCATCCACCCACAATTGATCCTTTCTCTCCTATGGGAAGAGTCTGGGGGTCCTTGTTTGCCACTTGCCTGTTCTAGTCACACCCCTCGTTGTGTGAAGCTGGTTTTCGTCCATCCTAAATGTCCTGCTGGGCTTCGTTAGGGGTTACTCTTCTTCAGCTCCTTGGGGCAGATTACCCTACCTACCGTTTACTTCCAGACATCCCTAACTACACTAACCTGAGCCTTAGCACTTTATTTTTTACTTCAGAATCAGACTTAGCCCAGCTATTTTTTATTCACCTCTTTAACCACTAAATTCAAGGAGAAGGTATTGATTGAATTTAGCCTGCAACTTGGAAAGGACATCTTTAATGGGAAATGGGTGGTCTGTGTCTAAGCTGCATAGTAGCCTCATGGTAATAAAAATGTATCTTGACTTAATACTGACTTTCTAATTGCTTGGATGCTGTCTAATTAGTATACTTTCCCAACCATATTGATTTTTAAAACGCTACAATTTAAAGCATTACAGTGCACTTATAGGTCAACTCGAATTTCACAAATGCACTTAACAGCTGTGTGGAGAGTTAACAGCAAAGATCGTAGGTCTTGCCCTTCTTTGCATATTGATGTTTCCGTAGAGAATATGCCTCCCAACAAATGACTGCAGTTATTTGAATTGTGTGTGGCAAATATAGACACTTGAAATGAGCTGCTGATTAGCTAAATTACTATTCAGGTTGATTATGAGAATCAGAATTAGGTGCTAAATCTCCTTGCTTTTCTGCCTTAAAAACTAGCCCTAGAGGCACATTACCTTTGGGCATAGGCTCTAGCCTTATAAATTATATTGGAGCTTACTTATTTACTATGTATTTAGTGGGTAGGCCTCTCTCTCTCTGCATTTAAAAATGTATTTGTAAGTTGCTGAGTATTTGTCTTAGACACTTAAATAGAGTGAAGAGCGACTAATTATTCTTAAAGAACCAAGACTATCAGCTTTTAGGTGGCTGGAAGTCAGAGGGAAGGAGATGAGCCAGTTCTAAAGAAGGGATTTGATTCAATAATTGTTTGCATAAACTTCCAAATACTATGTAAGAGTCATAGAGAACCATTCTTAATGGATTGTGAGTTTCCATTCCATCCAACTTTTCCTATTTAATATTTCAAAAGAGAAGAGTGTTTTCTTTCTTTTTTTTTTCTTTTAAGAAGTGAGGTTTGTCTGAGCAGCTCACTGTCTTGAACCACAACGTAGTTCTTTCTGGGAGAAACAATTTCAGGAAAAAAAAATCTAATAACAAACTCTATCAGAATTTTGGTTGGGTTTGTGGAACCCTAAATTCTTGATTTTAGGACCCTCAGGAATTGAATTTAAGGACATGGGACCATAATTCCTAGCATTATTTCTGTTGTGTTAAGTTTATGTTTCAAAATGTTTGGTAATGTTGACTAAAGATTGAACCTAGCTACTGAATTGGGAGTCCAGCTCCTGTAATTGGAAGCTCTTCTGCAGCTTGATTCAAAGATTACTAGCTGTAAAGATGTCTCATAGTTCATCCTTATGAAGTCAGCAAGAGAAATAATAGGTCTAAAATCTATCTTACTTTTGGTAACTTTTTTTTCCTTTCTGTTCCTTTACTCTCTCCACTCTACCTCTTCTAATATAGCATTTTGATATAATACAAAGTCATCCTAAGTATATCTCAGCATGTCTCTTTGTTCATAGTTGGGGTTTTCCCCCCACCTCCAATTTCCTACCACATTTCTGCCTTTACAGTCTCGTTAGAACCAAGTTTGCAGACAAAAGCAAAAACTTCTTTGATCAGGTATATAGATGAATGGAATTTTGAACATTAGAAGAGAGACCACCTTTGAAAATAAACTTCCTCAACTTTTAACATCTTTATAAAATCAAAAACAAGTTAAACTCACAAAAAGATTGTATGGGGAGGGTGGGAAACTTAGAGGCTTTTTTTGGAGTTGTGAAAATAGTTTATAGAAAAATACTTAAATTTTTGTTCTTAATTTAGTGTTCCTAATTATAGGAATCTTCACTGTGATATCATCAGACAGTGATTACATATTTAAATGTGTAAAAATTCCTTTATAGAAATATGCTAATTTATTAAAGTCCACTTTGAATAATTGTTGAAGCCATTCACTGCCACCTTTCCCTGGGGATCAGGGCATAGGTAGGGGGTTAAATTGCTATAATGAACTCCCTGAAGAAAAGGAGAGAAAGGGAGCTAGAACAAAGCCAACAATTTGGGCTACTGCTATTACTGAATTTCTGAAGGAGACTCCTTACCCTTTCTTTCTAAACATTGAAGGCCCTGGGCTTTATGATTTCCAGAAAACTTGGTAGCAGTACACAAAGGAGAAACATTTTTTTTTTGTTTTTGCTAAGTGCAGAATGCCACTCAGTCTTTGAAATAGTTTGTCCTTAATTAAAGCCCATATCATGAAAATAAAACACTTTAGAGATGGGAAATGTGTTTAACATTATAAAGAGCTTGAGCTTCTTAAGTATCCCATCAGTTTGTACATTTAGAAGAACTTGATGTGCAGATTTAAATATCATATACTAGATAGAACTGAATCAAATCTCCAGGAGATTCATTGCCCTAACTTTAACGTTTGCAATGATTTGGGTACAGAATTAAGGCACCTCTTGCTGCCCCAAATTAATGTTCTAGTGACTAGATGGGACTCCACAGAGTTATATAAAAGAAACTTTGTTTGTTTTTACCTAGTAGCTATCTTAGATTGTAACCAGGACTGATGTCAGAATGACCTGTACACAAAGACAAAACTGCTTGTTTTAAATTGAATGCAGATTCCCTTTGAGTTTCTTTTTAGCTGGTCTTTATCTTCACTAAAAATCAAGATATCATCAACAGGCTTTTCTGTAAAGAGTTGTATTCCCTTGTAAAAATAACAGGGTAGTCTAGCAAACAACTTTCAAAAAAATTTTAATCACATACTCTCATCAGCAAAAAGTTTTTCGAATATATGTATGTTTCTAATTTAAGTACTTTAGTACTGCTGTACTAATAATTATATAAATAACAAAGCTTTAAAATAGACATTTAAAAAGGATGAGGTAAAACTGAAATGATAATTTATCCTAAGAGTCTATAGCCCCTGGAGTTTATTGAGTTGAGCAGTGATATAATCAAACCTCTGCTTTAGGAAAATTCCTTTGGCAGCTGTGTGGAAGATAGATTAAAGAAGAGGGAGACTTGAGGTGGGGAGACTAATTCAGTGTCTATTGGAATAGTCTAGGTGAGAGGTGAGGAGGGCCTGAACTAGGGGGGGTGCACTGTGAGTAGAGAAAGGATGATTGTGAGAAATTGGAATGTTAATCTGGTGGGTAGGCAAAGGGAAAGTGAGGACTGTAAAATAAGGGAGGTTGTAAGCTTGGGTAGCTGAAGGGGTGGTAGAGAAGACTGGAAGAGGAGTGGGTTTGGGGGGAAAGGTAACAGGAGTGAAATCTGCATCTGTAACATTCAGTTCCTGCTTGCTCATCTGTTTTACTCACTGTGTCCCATCCTAAATGAAAAGGAAGAAGTTTGGCCTCTTAATCTTTGATCACTTAGCAGGCAGCCATGATGCATTCTAGTGGGATAAGGCTGGGTGTGCTGGGGTAGGATAGAATTTTTCCCAGTTGTTATAACTGCCCCAAGAAACCAACACCCAGGTCAGAAGGTAGGGGATCAGAGTTGTGAAGAGCTCGCCCAGAGGAAGGGAGTGGAATGGGAGCGTGTTGGAGGCTTAGGGTAGTTATGGTTGTGTTGGAAAAGCCCAGGATTGACTTGTAAAAAAATTAAAAAGTATGATGCAACCCCAGCTCCCCACCCTCCGTTTGATCACACATTCCTTTGGGTCAGACCACTCCCACCGGGGGCCTGGACCCTCACTTTGGGCCCCCAGCCAGGACTGTTTGATGGCAGTGTGAGAATGGGAACATTCTGGTGTCATGTTCTTTAGAAAACGCTGCCCCAAAATTATGTTTAAATGACAGTGTAGTCTTCCCTGGATGCTTTTCAGCTTTATCTGTTATGTCAGTTCAGTTTGACTGCTTGATTTTTAATTAAATCAAAGTGTGCTACTAAAATAGTTATTTCACAATTTTAGCAATTGCCCAAGTTACATTTTAAGTTCAACTTGTGGTTCACACTGCCATTTTGAAACAAAATAGCCAATAAAGTTTTGATGGGAGGTATAGGTTTAAAAGTAAAAAAAGCATTGTCCAAGTGGCACAGGACTGAATATTTGACAAATGCTATGGGGAAAATTGGACAGCAGGCTGGCAGAAATTAGGGATGGGCTAGCATCTCACAGCATGTAACAAGATAAATTCCAAATTAATGCATGACTTAGCCATAAAAAGTGACACAAGCAAATTAGGGGACTAAGGAAGAAATTTCCTTTTGGATTTATGGAGAGGGGAAAAGTTCACGACCAAACAGAAGATAGAGGGTCTCAGACAGTTAAAATGGACAATTGTGATAGTGTAGAATTTAAAAGTTTCTGTCCAAATAGCACCACTGTAGTTACAATTCTAATTTTAAAATTAGAAATGGTTAGAAAAACCTTTAAAAGACTTGAGAACTCTGATCAATTCATGAAATAACTGTGCCAAAGATGAAGTGTGGCTACCCACCTCTTGACAGAGAAGTTGATGGACCCATTGTGTTTGGACATGGCCAGTTGGGGGATTTATTTTCTTGACTATGCATATTTGCTATAAGAGGTTTTTTTTCTTTTTCAGTGGGAAGAGGCAAGGAAGCAGGCAAACACTGAAGGAGAATTTAAAAACCAAAGTACCATACGGATACTTTTTTACAGTCTGCAAACTTGGTTCTAACAAAATTGTTAGAAGGCAGAAATGTGGGGGAAAATCCCAACCATGAACAATGAGATATAGTGAGATATACCTAGGTCGACTTTGTATTGTACCAAAATGCTTTATTAGAAGATGAAGAGTTGAGAGTGTAAAGGAACAGAAAGGGGAAAAAAAAGTTAACAAAAGTAAGACAGTATTTGCCTAAAGAGAAGTTTGTATATCTGTTTTATACCTATTATGTCTCTTGCTGACTACATGAAGATGAGCAGAGACCTCTTTACAGCTAGTAACCATTGAAGGAAGATGCAGAAGAGCTTCCAATTAAAAGAGCTGGACTCCCAATTTAGTAGCTAGGTTCAGTTGTTAGTCAACTTTACTAAGCATTTTGAAACATAAAGTTAACAGAGAACAGTGTTGAGAATTATGGTCCCATGTCCTTAAATTCAGTTCCTGGAGGCTCTAAAATCAACTCATGGTTTTCCTCTTCCAAACTTAACCCATTTCTGTTTTAGGGTACATTCATCTTTCTCTGGTATCTCAAGTTCACAGCTTTACCATCATCTTTGACATTTAATTCACTTTCCCTCACTGCACATAATCTATTCATTTGTTACCTCTCATAGTTTCTACCTTCATAACATCTTTTGCATAACATCATATCATCCCTTTCTTGCTGCTCAGATGGCCACTGTCCTGAATCAAGCCCTCATCATCCCTCGATCCAACAATGGCAGTATTCTCTTAGTTAGTAGTCCTGCACTAAGTCTCTGTTTCCCTTCTGATCCATTCTCCACACAGCTGCTGGAGTAATTTTCTTAAGGTGTAGATCTGATCATATTGTTCCCCTATTCAGTAAACTCTAGTACAACCTGGCTCCATTTTCCGCCATAAAGGAAAGAACTAAGGACTAGGTGTTGAGACCTCAGTGTTCTAGCTCTGCATTGACCCCTAGCCAGTTATCGAACAAGTTAGTTAACATGTCTCTTAACTTCCTTAGGCTGCTTTTTTTCAAAGCTAAGGAGTTGAACTAAGATTATCTGTATCTGTATCCAGCTCTGAAATTAGGATGAATCTATATTTCCCTTTAGCTTTATTTTTTTCATTTTTAATAGTCCCATTTTTTTGTGACCTTTTAAATTTCTTTTTCCTCTAAATCAGGGTTTGGCAAGCCAGCTTGCTTGCTTATGGGGCAAGAACAGTTTTTACATTTTTTTTTTTTGATTGATCAATGTTTTTATTTTTATTTTATTTTTTAAATTTATTTATTTATTTAACTTTTTACATTCATTTTCACAAAATTTTGGGTTCCAAATTTTCTCCCCTTTTATCCCCTCCCCCCACCCCAATACCCCAAGCATCTAATTTTCCCTATCTCCAATCTGCCCTCTCTTCTGTCATCCCTCCCTTCTCTTGTCTCCATCTTCCCTTTTCTCCTGTAGGGCCAGATGACTTTCTATTCCTCATTAACTGTATGTCTTCTTTCCTAGTAGCAACAGCAATATTAAACAGTTGTTCCTAAAACTTTGAGTTCCAAATTCTCCCCATCCCTCCCTCCCCACCCATTCCCTTTGGGAAGGCAGGCAATTGAATATAGGCCATATCTGTGTAATTTTGCAAATGACTTCCCTGGTAGTCGTGTTGTGTAAGACTAACTGAATTACCCTCCATCCTACCCTGCCCCTCATTGTTTCTTTTCTATCTTTTGATCCTGTCCCTCCCCAAGTGTTGACTTCAAATTGCTCCCTCCTCCCTTTACCCTCCCTTCCATCATCCCCCCCTTGCTTATCTCCTTCTCCCCCACTTTCCTATACTGTAAGATAGGTTTTCATACCAAAATGAGTGTGCATTTTATTCCTTCCTTTAGTCAAATGTGATGAGGGTAAACTAATTGGTTTTTTTTTTCTCAGCTCTCCTCTTTTTCCCCCCACTAAAAAGTCTCCTGCTTGCCTCTTGAATGAGAGATAATTTACCCCATTCCATTTCACCCTCTTTCCTCCCACTACATTTCTCTCTCACCATTTACCTTAATTTCTTTTCAGCTATGGTCCCATCCTATTCAATTCACTCTGTGCTCTCTGTCTGTCTGCGTGTGTTCATGTGTGTATGTGTGTGTGCATGCATGCATGTACATGTGTGTGTGTGGTCCCACCAACTACCGAGATACTGAAAGGTTTTAAGAGTTACAAATATTGTCTTTCCATGTAGGAATGTAAACAGTTCACTTCTGGTAAGTCCCTTAAGACTTCTCTTTGCTGTTTACTTTTTCATGCTTCTTCTCATTCTTGTGTTTGGAAGTCATATTTTCTTTTCAGCTCTGGTCTTTTCATCAAGAATGATTGAAAGTCCTCTGTTTCATTGAAAGACCATATTTTCCCCTGAAGTATTATACTCAGTTTAGCTGGGTAGGTGATTCTTGGTTTGAGTCCTAGTTCCTTTGACTTCTGGAATATCCTATTCCATGCCCTTCGATCCCTTAATGTAGAAGCTGCTAGATCTTGAGTTATCCTGATTTTATTTCCACAGTACTGGAATTGTTTCTTTCTAGCTGCTTGCAAGATTTTCTCCTTGAGCTGGGAGTTCTGGAATTTGGCCACAATGTTCCTAGGAGTTTCTCTTTTTGATCTCTTTCAGGTGGTGATCGATGGATTCTTTCAATACTTATTTTGCCCTTTGGTTCTAGAATGTCAGGGCAGTTTTCCTTGATCATTTCATGGAAGATGATGTCTAGGCTCTTTTTATGATCATGGCTTTCAGGAAGTCCCATAATTTTTAAATTGTCTCTCCTGGATCTATTTTCCAGGTCAGTTGTTTTTCCCATGAGATATTTCACATTCTCTTCCATTTTTTCATTCTTTTGGTTTTGTTTGGTGATTTCTTGCTTTCTCGTAAAGTCATTAGACTCCATCTGTTCCATTCTAATTTTGAGAGAACTATTAAATTCAGTGAGCTTTTGAACCTCTTTTTCCATTTGGCTCATTCTGCTTTTGAAAGCATTCTTCTCCTCATTGGCTTTTTGAACCTCTTTTGCCAATTGAGTGAGCCTATTCTTCAAGGTGTTATTTTCTTCAGCATTTTTTTGGGTCTCCTTAACCAAGGTATTGACCCGTTTTTCATACTTTTCTTGCATCTCTCTCATTTCTCTTCCCAGTTTTTCCTCCACCTGTCTAACTTGCTTTTCAAAATCCTTTTTGAGCTCTTCCAAGGCCTGAGCCCACCTGACATCCCCCAGGGGTGTCTGGGGTACTGAGGCCCCGCCCTCCACGTCTTTCCCTGATGGCAAGAATACGTCCTCGTCATCAGATCCGAAGGTCGGGATCATTTGCATTTGTTGGAAAAAACTCTCTATAGTCTTGTTTTTCTTCCCTTTTCTAGGCATTTTCCCAGCCAGTTACTTGACTTCTGAGATTCCTGTCCAGCCCCGCCTAGATCCGCCCAGCTAGTGCTTGGGCTCTGAGATTCAAATGGGCTTTCCGCGCTGCCCGCCCAGCTGCTAATCAATGAGCTTTAGTTCTGGTGCTGGGGTGGGGGCAGGGCTGCCTCCCAGGCTCGGCTTCCTCAGGGGCTTTATGCAGAGACTTTCAGGACCGAAGCGGGTGCGGGGGGGGGGCGCCTCCCAGGCTCAGTTCCCTCAGGGGCTTTATGCAGAGGCCTTCAGTAGTAGAGCAGGGTGGGGCAGGGCCGTCTCCCAGGCTCAGCTCCCTCAGGTTGTTTATGCAGAGACTTTCAGTAATAAAGATCCTGCCTGCTGCTGGGGGAGTCCCGGGCCGCCGCTGCTGCCTCCGCTGCCGCCCACGCCTCTGCCTCCGCCGCTTCCTGCCCCCGTCTCTGCCGCCGCCCCTTCCTCCCGAGGCAGCCCGAGTCACGAAGACACTCCGCTCCCCCTCTCCTCCAGCCCAGCCTTCTCTCTCACTGACCTGTGGCTTCTGTGGGCGGAGGGACTTTCCCGGCTGCCGGAGCTTCCGTCCCTGAAGCCTGCTCGGGTCAGCTTCTCTGGGGCCGCGGCCAGGGCAGCGCTGGGGTGGGGTCCGTTTTCCGGGGGCTACGGACCCTGGGGACGGCTCTCCAGGGCTCTCTGGAACGGAAATCTCTTCCACTCCGTTTCTGTACCCCTTTCAGTGGTCCAGAAGTTATGGGGGTCTCTTTTTACATTAATTCTATGGGCTTTGGTTTCGGAGCTCGTAAACGTGCGTCCTTCTACTCCACCATCTTGGCTCTGCCCCCCAGTTTTTACATTTTTAAATACAATAAAGTTTTATTTAAAATAACTTTAAAAACTCAACACGCTTAGCTCTTGGTATTGGTAGAAAAGTAGCTGACTGCTCTAAATATCAGTGTTTGGGGTTTTAAATTTCTTGTAGACAATAAAATTTTTTGCTGAGTTTTTGCATGTCATCTTCTGTTGTAGATGTTCAAGCTAGGGCTGCTTTGTTCCCTTTTCTCTTTGTATTCCAAAAGGGCTTCCAAGGAGGCAGAGAATCTCAGGCTTTCTGTGGTACTTGCTTTCCAATTGCAAAGGCAGCCTTAATATTACCTTAGAAACGCTTTAAGTACTATGGTAGACATGTGGATATTTGCTTTGTATCAAAGTTCTGTTCATGAATAGCCTGGATAGGGTTTAATTTCTAATTCAGTCTAACTCTGCATGGGTTCTGTGTAAATGTAACAAAATATATACTATAAGAAAGATTGATAGGAGCAGGAACCACTTCACTGAGAGAACTGTACATCCTGCAATCTAGGGGGGCCCAGTTCCCATTTAGAGTAGTGTAGAGCAACCCACAGCTTCATCCCTTCCAGGGAAGGCACTGAAATACTGTCTGGGAATTAAGTACATGCATCAATCAAACTTACAAGCCCTTTCCCCAGTTAATATATAATAAAATATTTACAAAGCTAAATCAAATGTTTTTAGTTTCGCTGTATAAGTGGAAGGCAATTTTGAGGTCTGTTGCATAAAGAAATCCAGTTCCCCAGCAGAGGAGCAAATGAATGGGAAAGGGGGGTGGAGCAGGGAGAGCAGCTAGTGAAGGACGCTAGGATGTGATTTATCCATTAGCTGTGGTTCTTTTGGCAAACACAGTGGCTTTGCTAGACTTTTAAACAACTGGATCATAGAACCTCTCCTAAGAAATAAATTTCTGTTAATATCAGTGATTGAATTTGAATAGTAGGAAAGAATCTTTGTAGTTATGTGGTGCATTGTAACTAACACTTGGGCATAGTAATAGCCCAGTATTCGTTTTTACTTAATGAAATATTTAATCACAAAGGTCAGAATTCTACATCTCCCACAGGAAAGCAGTCTTGAGACCACTGACAAAAATAATTTAGCAGTTTGGTAGTTGAGTGCTTAGTAAATAGAAATTGTTAAGAAAAGATGTGATGAGTTCTTAAATGGTGAGCATACTAAATAACTTGACTCAAAATAACATTAGTGAGATTATACTGGTAAAAGCTAGTTAAGAAATCAAATTCTCTTCCACTCTTATTTACTATATGAAAGTGATTGTTAAGAGGCTGCTACTGTTGTTACCATTTGGGGGTTAGGAGGACAATATCTAAAGGCACTTGATTGGTTGCAGTTTTTCATCTCAGTATTAGGATTTGAATATCAAACTGGTAGCGGAGTCCTCTATCACTTTATATGTTTAGCTCCAGGGTATCAGGGCGGAGGACTGTAACTTTAAATTGCAAACTCAGCCCTGGAAAAAATATACAGCTGGCATACAATGTTACTACTATAATGTTAGCAGTTATAGGATTAAAAAACATTAAGAAGATGCAAGAAGAAATAAGGATTAAACTTGAAATCAGAAAATGAGATGTTTTTAAAAAGCATTTGAAAATATTTCTGAATAAGAGAAATGCTGAATCATATAAAAGAAAAACTCAGTTCACAAGTGCTTTAGGTATTAGCAAGGGAGTTAGTAAAGCAAGAAAAATTATATTAACTTACAAAAAGCATGTATCACTCAGCAAAGATTAAAACTACCTATCTTGCTAAACTAAGTTAAATTTTCTTCTTTGAGTAATCTTTTTGTGTTCCAGTTCCCTCAACTCTCTTTCTTTGGTGATGTAATTCAATTGTCTAAAGCTGCTAAAGGCAAAAGATTGAAACAATCTCCAGATTAATAATTAACCTTTCTTCAAAGCATCCATGACTGTAATCCATAGCAATTTTTTCTCTTGAAACCTTTGTGTATGCATTAATGGACAGCAAGATGCTAAATGCTAATAAGAAAGTATTTATTTCTCTAAGTTAAAAAAGTCATTGTTTAAGGATAACATCCCTCTCTACAATGTAAAACTCTTCTTAAAGTCAGTTGGCACTTTTTCCTTCTTTTTCTAGGCTGTTATTGAATGGTGCTCCTCTTATAGCAATACACAAAGCCAGATATTATAAGAGGAAAGATGGCTTAGCCCTGGGACCTGGACCATTTGTTACTGGTTTGGAGTATGCTACAGACACCAAAGCCATAGTTGTAGGGAAGCCTGAGGGGAAATTTTTCTTGGAAGCTTTGCGTGGCATTGATTGTACACCAGAAGAAGTCATTATGATTGGAGATGTAAGTAAATGTTCCATGATCGTTCCATTACACCTCGTTAACTGGTTTAGAATAGCTACTTTAGGAAAGCAAGTGTTACCACTGGCCTTATATGTATGGTAATAATTCAAGTTGTTGGCGTAATTGAAATAATGTAAAATATTTGTTGACCCAACGTAATTCTTGTGTTATTGACAGATGGTTTCAGAACCTAAGTTTTGAAGGTTTCTAATAGATCCAAAGAAGATGGTGAAGCACATATATGCATGTGTGTCTGTGTGTATATATTTATACTTAATATATATTTATGTAGACAAGATATATTTTTTTAAAGTGCTTTGTTGTAAGCCTTCAAAATTACCTAAATTTCAGCCATTATTAAAAAACAAACCTTGATTTCTAGTTGATAAATGGTCAAAGGATATGAAAAGGCAGTTTTCTAAGGAAGAAATTCAGGCTATCAAAAGCCATATGAAAAAATGTTTCCAAGTCACTAATAATTAGAGAAATGCAGATTGAAGCAACTTCGAGGTTCCACCTCACACACATCAAATTGGCAAAATTAATGAGGAAAATGACAAATTTTGGAGGAGCTATGGGAAAAACAGCCACATGAATGCACTATCGAAGCTGTGAATTAGTATAGCCATCCTGGAAAACAATTTGGAAGTATGCCCCAAAGTTACTAATATTTTAAAATCCTGAAATCCTCTTGTAGAAGCAACCCTGGGTTCTTAATAGTAAGAATGACAACTGATGTTTGTCTAACATTTAATGGCTTACAAAGTGCTTTACCTACATTTCCTCATTCAAGTCTCCTAGGAAATCCATGAGGAAGGCCAGCAAAACATAAGCTCCAGCAGGTAGGTTATTATCGAACTACCTGTTGTCCAAGTATCGGCCTCTATGGGTTCAGAGAAACTCATAATTCCCAGAAGTCTGGCTACCAAGTGATAGGATTTTTCATCCATAAAGTTTGTGAAGACTATCTACTAAGAGTTTTGAATTGCATTGTGAAGGGGAGAAATAATGGATCCTTGAAGTATTTGGAAATCTAGACATCCTATAATAATTAGTGATATTTGCGTAGTGCTTTACAGTTTACAAAATACATATATGTTCATAATTATCTTGTGAAGTAAGTTAGGTATGTGGCGCTGTATAAATGATTGATTCAGAGCTTAAATACAAGTCCTTTTAGACTAATGTTCTTTCCAGGACATTGTAGATTAACATCTTCATCAGACCCTGGTTTATCAGTGGCAAGTGGGGGTAGCCCAGTTCTGAATCATAGAATTTTAAGAAATTTTAGAGTTCATCTATTCTACTCTTCCCTATCCCTCCACCCCTATATTACAGATAAGAAAACTGAGGCAAGTGACATAAATTTCTTTGCCCATTCTCACATAGTAATTAAAGGCAAAACTGAGATCAGAATCCAGCACATTATTTGATTTCTCTCTTATTTTGTCCCTCTATAATTGGATATGGATAGAATTGTTTTCCAAGGTCACTTGAAGAGTTGGGTTGCTCATTCTTACTTTCTTAATTCCCAGTCTTCCATTTCCTGTATTCTGCTATCTGTTGTTGAGTTGTGGAATCATATAACATGATGACACCTTTAGAAGCCATCTTTTTATACTATTCCCCTCCCTCTAGAATTGGACTACATTTAAACTGTACCTAAAAAGCAAAAGCCTGGCTTGTGTTTTAATATTCTCAGGGAAGGAGTATTTTTAATGTTCTAATTTTCTAAGAAATAAAGTCTCTATCCTTTCATGGAAAACAAATCATACGAATCTCAAGGCTGTATGCTAGAATACCTGCCTTCAAAGTCTGACACAATTTGTGATGACTGTGTTGCCTTGGCTTAGTAACTTTAGAAGCTGAAAAAATGGGAGGAATCCAATTTTTTCATTGCCTGCTTTAATATGAAAAATGGCATATATTTCTGAAAGTATAGGACATTTAAGTTCAGTAAATATGTTCTCTGTGCCTCAGAAAACAATTTTGTTACTATAATGCCCATTCCAATCCTTAAACGTTACCCCACAAGCAGGACACAGCTCTGCTTTCAGAATGCTCTCTGGAAGCCTGCTTTGTTTTCCATCTTCCTCCTTTGCTTTTCATGAAAGATGATGGAATTACAGTATTCATTATATATGAAATGTAAATCATACCTTGTTTCATTTGTAGTTGCCTGGAAATAAGTACTTGCACTTAGCCATACTGATCTTCATACTTGGTGGATTGTGGGTTGTTGTTCTGTGTTGACTTTTTGCCAGTAGATGCTAGTGTGTTGACTGGTGACTGAATTAATTCTGTGTTATATTTTCCAGGACTGCAGAGATGATGTTGGCGGAGCTCAGAGTATTGGCATGAGAGGTATCTTGGTGAAGACTGGTATGTAGCTTTTACTTCTGCCTACTCTACTAGGCAGTACCATACGAAGAACCATAACAACATTGGATCCTAAAACTACCTGTCTGCAAAAATTCTGGAGAATTTATATTTTCATGCTTCTGGAGACCTTGATTTTCCTTATGCCTCCAATTAGAAGTAAAATGCACTAAAGTGCTCAAGGGACAGAAGCCTATGGGGAGAGAGCCTACATTTACCACTGAGGATCTCCATAGCATTAGTAACTCCATTGTAATGATAATTATAAGATCTGCATTCACTCATTGACATGCAGAATTCAGCTGGGCCACTGGTTACAGTGTTTTATAATATATAGTGACAGCATAACCATTCCTTTAATTCCTGTGAGACACACGCGCACACACACACACACACACACGCACACGCATGCACGCACGCACGCACCCCATAAAGCCATCCCATTTGGCAGCTGACAACCTAATATATAATATTCAGCATTCCTAATATCAGCATTTTCTTAGGCTTTTTTTTTTTAGCCTATTTATCATCAGTAAAGAAAAGTTTGGGAAACAGTAGGAATCCAGGTGCTTCAGACCAAGGGATCACAAATGATTTGGTTTCTCAAATACAGTTTTCCTCTAGAGAACATAACTGACTAAAAGTCATTTGTGGATGAAGAAAAAACAGGCGTAGAGAAGGCCCATTATATCCTGTTTTATTAAGAATTAATGAATCTAGCAGAAGGTAACCAGAAAATCTATAAAAGAATTGTCATCAAAGCCAGGCTATGTGTTAATGTTTCTGCTGCTCTCTGCGGCTCTTTGCTTATTTACATGAAGTGATAATAAGACCACTTAAAAGACTGTTCAAATGAAAGAATTTTTAAAATAATACAAGACTTAATCTCCCTGGGGAAGCCACATTGGCTGGCCCCAGTGTGAGGAAAATGGGTTTTGTCCAAGATATGTTCAGACCATTGAATGGACATTCCAATATTCAGAATCACTATTCTTCCAAGGATTGAGAACTGTGTGGTATATATTTTTGCTCTGCTGTTTAATAATCTCAGATTGACTTACAGATTATTCATAAGCGTAGCCCTGGATCTTCTCCAAGGTCTTCCTTGCTTCCTGTGTAGGGAACTAGTAGTTTGTGCCATGATTGCTCCATTTTATTTGTTAATTCAAAGTATATGTACCTTTCCACCAACCACACTCTTACCCACCTCTGCCTGGTTTTTAACTTCATCAAAGAGAATGAAGTAAAATGTCTAAATTCATGATTTTGCTCTCCTTTACACATTCTTGTCTCTTGCTGTTTTATTTCTTAGTAACTTAGGAAATGCCCAAATGTAACATCTTCTGTTTTGTACTGTGTGCCTGGCTGTTCTATCCAATAGCTCCAGTTTGGACCTGGTGTCCTCTGAGGTCCCTTCCAGCTCTTAAATCTATTGTCCTGGGAAACCATGATCATGTAATTGAGAATTGACTGAAAGGGCCTGAAGTAATCCTACTGCAGTTTTTCACTGGCCAGGCTTCCTAAGTGGAACCCCAGGGTACCACCCAAGTTGAAATAAATAGTCTGTTACTTGTGACTTTCTTCAGAGGAGTTCAAAGGTTAGCCAACAGAGAAGCAAAATACTCTGAAAGGATTCCTGTTTTAGGACTGAAGAAATTAACTCCTTCACATGAAAACTTGTCACAGGATTATGACATAGGAGACCATATTTGACAAAGGAATTCTAAGTACACCATATGAACAAGTGACTTCCCAGTCTTTGCTTGAAAACTCCCAGCGAGAGAGAACCCACTACTTTCCAAAGAAGCCCATCCTGCTTGGGGATAGCCCTGACTATTAAGATCCTAACCTTATAGGGCATAAACCCTGAGACTTTCACAGTCCGGGTCATCCTGCTCAGGACTCTCTCCAGCTTCTCATCGTCTTTCTGACTCAGACATAGTCCAACAATACTCCAAATATAGTCTGACCAGGGTAGGCTGCAGCCCAACTGGGGCCTTCTCATTTCTAGATTATATCTGTTATTGCAGTTTCAGATTGCATTCGCTTTCTCCCCCTCCTTCTTTCCCCCTCCCTCTTCCTTTTCCTCTCCCTGTCTATCTCCCTCTCTTACCATATCATAATGCTGATTCTATAAGAGTGAGGAATTATGGAAAAAGGCAGGTTGGGAAGTGAAAATAAGTAGAACAAAGAGACAGAATAACTCCCATTTACATGGTATTTTATATTCTCATCCTACAGCTCTGAGAGGCAGGTGGTAAAAAGTGATTCCCATTTTTACAGAGGAGAAAACAGTGATTGTGACTTTCCTTGATCCCAGTTTAAAAGTATTCATTTACTGTTCGTTCTTGTCTTTATAGTAAATGGAGGGGAGGGAAGGAGTGGTTTTGGCAGCTACAGAAATTTTAAATTGCCATAAAGCAATCCAGTAGCTGTGTCATTTGGCACAGTTCAGTGGCTCTGAGAATGGGGAATGTGGGGCTTTTTTGAACTACCTCCTGGTCCCATAAAAGCTTCCGTAGGAGACGGTTACCTTCTGGTTCTCCAGTGGTTGGGGAAAAGGTTGTCTGATGACCCAGGTGCTCTAGGACCAGGATTAATTTAACATCCAAACCAACTGCCTTTGTTTGCTCTGTTTACTTTCATTTCAGGGAAATATCGAACAGCAGATGAAGAGAAGATTAATCCAGCTCCTTACTTAACCTGTGAGAGTTTCCCACATGCTGTGGACCACATCCTACAACATTTACTATAAGAAAGCAGGGGAACATGAAACAATTTTGAAATGTAAAACTTTTTATTTCCCAGAGTGCATCTTTGAAAACTTACAGCCTTCTTTTGTTATGCATTGATTAGAGGGAAAGGTTTTGGACTTTTAGCCAGCTACTAAACCTTACTGTTCCTTTATTTTGTAAATTTGAGAAAACCTAAAGAAACAGAAGCTGAAATTTTGTGCCATTCCTTTTAAAATATTCATCAGATTAGGCAGTCCTAGGAGAGAAAATCCACTATAGGGATGGTGTTCTGCTTGTCTTTTAACTGTTATTCTGGGAGGGGGGAGTATTCAGTGTGTGAAGAAAGTTGAATCAGTTTTTTAAATTTTAAAACAATGTGTTAAAAGGTGCATCAGCCTGTGGTTTTAGTATTGATTGCAACTGTGAAATCTATCACATATTTTAAGTAAATGAAACATGAAGAAAGTAAAATGAATTATCCCTTAGATCAAGCAATCAAGTGAATTTGCTTTAACAAATGATGAAAACTAGATTATCTGCTGTATTATTCCCATCACGGGTGATTTTTTTTTCTCTTCATTAGCCAGAAATGACTAATTTAAATTTAGAGCCTGATTTTAATTTAAAATAATATTACCATTAATAACCTATTCATTGCAGATACCTATTATGTTGTGTAACAGTTGTTTTGGAAATTTTATGTAAAATTAAAACTATCAGTATTTTACAGATGTTTTAATTAGACATTGTTATTAACAGGAACAGTGCAGAAACTAAAATCAAGCCTTTAATGTCTTATAGACCATGCATTTTTGAAGTTACTGTCCACTAGGGTCCTATTAACTGTACATTTGTAAGATTTCATTATTTTTCCCTCTGACACTATGGGAAAAATCTTTTAGAAGCTACTGGGACATATTCTAGCTTTTATGTCCTTGGTTAGTACAGCTGTAAAATGAAATCCTATCATTTAGCATGGATCATTCTTCTCATGTTAAATCCACCAAAATGAAGGGGCCTAAGCTGGTAATGATTTCCCTAGCACATTTGCATACTGTGATAATCCTGATCCTTTGCAGTTGTTGTACTGGGCTCTTGGGCATTAAATTATTAGAATGTAATTGTACATCATCATAGCATTCACCTTATTGAAACTCATTGGTGTTAATGAGCTATGTGTTTTGATATTTCAGTGAGTGTGGTTTTGATGGGGATAAGGCCTTGTTGAAATGATTGTTGTCTCTCCTTTTGGTCTTTTTCCACAGTTCACCAAACACAATTTGAATATCCAAACCCCAGAAGGCCTGAGTTCAAAAAGCACACGATAGGGATACAGACAGAAACAAGAGCTGCCTACATCTTCCTCCATGTTTCTGGAACTACAGATGTGGTGATTATTGCCCTCTGGACTGACTTTATCCTGCTTTAAAAGCAGGAGAAACACTGCTCAGAAAAGGAAAAGCTCTGAGCCTCAGCCTGGATTTCCAGGCTGTGTGTCGGTACCAGGGTTCCCTACAGTTAGGGGGTGGGGAGAGGGAATCTGGTTCATAATCTCTGAATATTTAGAGTACAGTTTTACAACCAAAACAAGCCAGCAGGAATTGTGCTTACTCCTATAACTATTTGAGTGAGGGGAAAAATACCAAAACTTCTCTAAGGGCAAGTCATTCTGGGTTGGGTTCTAACAATTGCAACTGGTTTTAGGTGAATTAGAGCACAGGTTCCTGCATGATTTGCTGCGTTGACTGTGTGCCCATAAGAACCTGATTCTTAGTGCCTAGCTTTTTAATCCCAATTAAGTAGTTGAATACCTGTTAAATACCCACCTCCATGCTAAGTACTTTAGGGAATATAGAAAAGTATCCTGCTCTCCAGCATGAGAAAACAAGACTAATACAAAATAATTAGAGCACAACATAAGCCAGCATAAGTGATGGATTTTGCAGTGGAGACAAAGAATTGTGTATGTTCAGAGAAGGGTAAAAGTGTGGGTTGGGTGGTTAAGATCTGTTTCTTGCAAGAAGCATTGATTAAATTACAACTCATGAAGGAAGGGCTAAGCAGGACATAGACAGCTTTCTCTATAGGTTTTCTAAGAGCTTATTCCTATATTTTTCTGAAAATATGCCAGATATGAGCTATAACCTGCACATTCAGTATGAACGATACACAGCACAGCCAACTGCCATTCCCATTGAAGCAAAGGCCAAACGTAAGGGGAAAAAAAAAACGAGAAAAATATTTTGGTGAGGACATACCAGAGGATGTTCACAAGGATGGCCATAACTTTTGAAGACTCCTAAAGGGTGAATAAACTGGTATGTGGACACTTCCCCATAACCAATTCCTTTAGAAAGGGCTTCAGTACACTGTCTGTCTTGGGGCCTGTCCAGTGACAGAGGCCATGGGTTATGGTATTTATCAGTTTTTCTATAATTCTACTAGGACCAGGAAGTGGGAGCAACTTGATGGCAGTTTCATGAGATTATAAACTTGATGGAAATTGTACTATTTTTCATGTTTATCTTCTGAGACCAGTGATAGGTTTTGTTAAAGAAATTGAATTTTGAGGTCCTTTCTTGGACTCAGAGTCTTTGCTACCCAGGTCTTTAATATGCCCAGAATAGATGGGTGCTAAGAAATTTGAGAATTGAAAGGATGTTTTGTCATCATCTAGGTATCATTAATAGCAATGATTTTCAAATACCCAAGAGGAAAATTAGAATAAGAATTAGGTTTAAAAAGGGTGCTTCACTTTATTCACTCAGATTATAGTTCTACCAAGTTTTTAAATCCTTTGGAACTCTTCTTGTGCAGTCCCTCTGAGGAGTTTTTTAACCATTATTTCTTCCAAGTGAGACTTAAGGTTGGTCAAGATGCTTAAAAATGTCTGCACAGATGGAAGCATATTTTTCTCTTCCTTCTTTGTCGCTATTTCTTTGAACATGACTAATAAAGGGATTTGTTTTGCATGATTATAACTATTTGCAATGGGCCTTGGTTGTTTTTACTTTTTGACCTCAGTGCTAGGGGAGCAGAGGAGAAAATTTAGAACTGAAAATAAAATGGAATTAAAATAAATAAATAAATAAAATTGTATCAACGATAACTTTAATTCCATTGTTTGGTTTCAGCTTTGGGCTGTCTCACAAGTCTTAAAATCCTTGGGCAGCTCTGATAGAGAATTATTAATAGTCTAAGCAATAAACTTAATTCACTAAAAATACTGCCTCTAGCAACAAATCACACTTGAACATTAACATCTGTTTGCATAAGGTATAGTTGGGTTCTACTTTGCAAAGTTGTGAGCCATTTTTAAGATTTAACATGGGGACCCACTTCTGACTTGGCAGAATCTGACTTGGAAGAACCTCTGAGGTTATGCAGCCTAGGCTGTGCCTAAACAAGAAACCTTCCTTTTACCAAGAAGAGTCATCTGGCCTATGCTAGAGAGCTGTACAGAAGGGAAGCCCACCACCATGTACCATACCTGATTGTTAAAAATTGTGTCTGCACCAAGCCTCAACTTTTGAGCCTAGTTCTGCTTTCCAAGGTAAAACGGAACAAGCCATACCCTCATACCTTTGAAAACAGGAATGTCTGCTGTAAGAATTCCCCAGGCTAAATTTCTCCAATTCCTGCACTTTTATAGGCATTAACAGATGAAGGTGTCCTGCCCCCAGAAGATTACAAGCTGAGGGCTTCAATGAAGTTGTCAGAACACTTCAGATCATTTTAATTAAGACCAATCCTAATTCTGATTACTTCAAAATTTACTTTCACACCTCACTGGTCTTCCTTGCCATCTGTTGTTCTAAGATGGTATAAGTAAGAGACGAGTAAGAGCTTCCAAAAGCTTAATAATACAGTGGAAACTGCACTGCATTTGGAGTCAGAAGATTGGAATTGGGATTTCTTGGCAGAGATATTAGAGCGATTTGCTTTTTACTTCTTCAGCTCATTTTACAGATGAGTAAACGGAGGCAAACAGGGTTAAGTGACTTGCCCAGGGTCACACAGCAAGTAAGTGTCTGAGGCCAATTTGAACTCAGGTCCTCCTTACTCCAGGGCCAGCACTCTGTCACCTAGCTTCCCAAAGAACACTAACTAATGGTAATTAATAAAATCAGAATTAGTATCCAGGCCCTGTGATGCTAAATCAAGTGTTTTCCATTGCGCTACTCTACTTCGCTAATAATGGACATTTACATAATCCTTCACAGACATACCATTTGATCCTTAGGACAACCATCCTACCAGCTGGTAGGTCAGAGGTAAAAGTGACTTGTCCACACTACTAGTAATCTAACAATCTATCCACTACAACACACTTGTGTGGAGAAGGAATTCTTGGTAGGGCAGCATATATAATTCCCTGGAGGTGGGAGAAGATGATGGTTAACTTAATAAATATCTTAACCTGTCATGACAGGCAACCTTACCCACTTAAAACGGCCAAACACTAACATTAAAGTGAAAAAGGTGCTTGTGTGATCCAAATCCCTGTGATAAAACTCATGCATTTACTCATAAGAATCATACATACACAGTGTGAGGGCTGTAAGGGCCTTAGAGGTCATTTAGACCAGGGGTTCCTAACCTGGTATCCACAGAACTCCCAAGGGGTCTGTGTAAAAGTTTCAGAGGGTTTGTGAATATGGTTAGGGGAAAAATTGTGGTTTTTTTCTGCGATCCGGCTTTCTTTGTAATCTTAAATACTACATTTTATATGTTTAAAACATTCTGAGTGGACATCCATGACACTAAAAAAGGTTACTGATAAGAAAATAGTCCTAGAGAAGTAAGTGATTTGCCTGTAGTAACAGATATACTTAGAGCCAAAGGTAAAACCTACATCTAAGTCCAGTCCCTTTTGTAAATGCAATCTCAAATCCAATAATCATAATGATAATTCACTCCAAGATTTACAAAGTGCTTTTTTTACTCCAATTCCATGAGGCAGACAGCCCACTTGTTATCTCCACTTGGCAGATGAGGAATCAGGCACAGAGATAGATTTGCTTAAGGTTACCCCAGTATTTAATGACAAAGTTGCAGCCCAAACCCAGATCCTCTGACTGAATTTGCTGTGTTGTTTCCCCTAAACCACGCTTCCCCAGCTTCAGTGAAGTTTAGAAGTCTCTCAGGGTAGGTATGACCCTAGGTTTAGGTGTCTCTTAAGAAATGTGCCCCAGATATAGAAATCTATCTTGCCCTACAGGAAAACAGAGGGGATGGGGATAGGAGAAGGGGGAACAAATGAAGGGAGGGCAGATTGGGGAAAGGAGTGGCTGAGGTGCATGCTGTCCTGGGGTGGGAGTAGGGAAGAGATGAGGAGAAAAATTGGAATTAAAAATCTTGTGGAAGTGCATGTTGAAAACTAAACTAAAAATAAAATTACATTAAAAAAGGAAGAAAAGAAAAGAAGTATACCAGAGGAAGTGTAGAGATGAATATTACAGGGAAGAACATGAGGATTGGGTTGGTCCTCACACCAATGAGCAACTTGGTTTTGAAGGATTCAGATCCCATTTCATAAAGTCTTTAACTTTTGAAATTATACTGTTTTTAAATTACACCATTAATCCTATTTCATACCTCAGTAATTTAATGGTAGGCATTCTCTAGTTGTGAGGTCTTGCACTTTGTCCTCTTGTTTCAGATCTGGACAGGTCAGTTGAGATTGCCTGGTTCCGGGAGGCAGAAACAGGAACAAGGAAATTTCAAAAAGGCAAATGTAGACCTGATACAAAGAAAAGATTAAACCAACCCAAAGTGGAACTGCCACCCTTCAGGAGACAGTGAGTTCCCCCTGACTGGAGTTATCCAAGTAAAGGCTAGGTGACCACTTTTCCAGTAGAGAGGACTCCTGTTCAGCTGTAGGTTGGAATGAAAGGCTTCTGGGTTCCCTTTCAATTCAATTCAATTAAACATCTTCAGTGATTTTGCAACACTTTTAATACTTAGAGTTGTGGCGCTAGACAGGAAAGGACAAGGACAGGAAATGTTACAGATGAGACCTCAATTTTTGGTGAGACCAAACACAGTGACATACCCAATGTGAGGGGGGAAGAGGAAAATTCCATACGTTAGGAGTTAGGAAGATGGTACCAAGCAAAGTAGTTCAGAGAGTTGGTGAGTTGAGGATACTGATACTGTGAGTTCTGGACATCAGACCTTCAGCTTAATCTATTAGTCACTCAAGTTTGCCCTCTCCTGCACATTCCTTATCAGTTACCTGCCAAATCCTATCGAGTTTACCTCTACAACATAGGGGAAATAAATTTTTTTTTTTAAAAAAAGAGGAACGTGACAAATATCAGCAAACATGAACATCTTCACATAATGGAAGGAAGGGAAAAAAAATCTAGTTGGACTAACTAACCAGCATGGTATGACCATTGGTTATGGTGATGCTAATGTGAGGTGATCAGACAATCCTGAAACTTTCTACCTGACTCTTATCAATCTGGCTGTCTCCATTGATTGGGTGATCTTAGTTGCTAATCACAGGATTTCAGAATTGCAAAGGACCTCAAAGTCCATCTAGTCCAACCCACAAATAAAAATGCTCTCCAACATCCCAAAAGCAATGTTCACCCAGGCTTCGCTTGACGTCCATAGTGTTCTGAAGAGCTGCCTTTAGAAAACAGCTCATCCCTGTTTGGGGGTTGCTCTGATTGTTACGGGAAAACTTCCCACATCAGGCCTAAATATGCCCCTTCTGCAGCTTCTATCCAATGCTCTTAGTTTAGCCCTATAAATCCACTTTTTTCACACTATAAGCCTTATTGATACTTGAAAGATTATTTGTCCTATGTTCCCAAGTCTTCTGTTCTCTGGGTTTAAACATCTTGAGTGCCCATATGGAATGATCTTGAGACCTTTCCTTTGCTGTGCTGGTCACCCTTTAGCTTATTGGTGTTCTCCCTAAAATGTGGGATCCCAGAACTGCACAGAATATTCCATATGTAGAGTGCTTACTGGGTGACAAAGCCAAAGATACAAACATAAATCATGTATCTCCAAATCCAGTGTTATTTTCATTAGGTCAAATTGTCTACTCAGCCTTCTCAAATCCTCCTGCTCCACCTTGGCCACACAAATAGATGGTCACACCCTTCATCCTGGTATCATCCACAACTATTCTATTTGCATGTTCAAGAACTCTGAAATTCAACATCTGAACATAACCTTTTATCATTTCATCTTTCCCTGTGCCTTACAACCCTGGTCTTCATCCTTCCCATAACCTCTATTCCTTCAGTTTTTTTCCCAGGTCACTACCCTTGCATTAGAAACACTTTGCTCTTTTCCCTGTCTCAACCTTTTAGTAGAACAGTTTAATTGTATGTTCTCTTCTATTGAATCCTTCACTCCCTTGCCAAACCCCAAACCTGGATGCCTCCCACCATCATCCTCCTTCACTCATTCACATGTTGCTGAATGGAACTATGTAGGAAATCATGAAACTGTAGTAAGCATATTAAACTATGCTACAAATTGAGGCTACATAATTTCTACTGGGGCTTCACTATGATAAGGAAATTCTTTTACACCCCGCTAATTGATTCATGGGGCACTAGATATAAGGCCAGGCCTGGAATCAGGAAAACTCATCTTCATGAGTTTAAATCCAGCCTCAGACACTTCCTAGCTGTGTGATCTTGGGCAAGTCACTTAATCCTGTTTGCCTTCGTTTTGTCATCTGTAAAATGAGCTGGAGAAGGAAATGGCAGACCCCTCCAGTATCTTTGCCAAGAAAACCCCAAATGGAGTCAATGAGTTGGACACAACTGAAAGTGACTGAACAACAACAAAAAATTTGATTCATTATCCCACTTGACACAGCCATTATTCCAAATGATCTTTTCCCACCGCATCCCACCCTCAGCCTCTCGGTTCGGACTTCAATTTAGACTTCACCAAAGATTCTGAGGCCATCGCCAAAAGCTTCCTTCTCTTTACTTGGCTCATATCGCTCAGATATATTCCCCCCACTATATCCTCCTTCATTCCTGTCTCTGATGAAGAGATGTCTTCATCAGCAGGTTATACTGCTGATTATATTCATTATCATCCCTCTTGTTGTTCGGTCATTTTTCAGCCATGTCTGACTCTTCATGACCCTATTTGGGGTTTTCTGGGCAAAGATACTGAAGTGGTTTGCTACTTCCTTATTCAGTTCATTTTATCGATGAGGAAACTGAGGCAAAAGATAGTTCTGGCCCTCAAGAAGCTCACAGTCTAATGGAAGGGACAACAAACAAATATGTACAAACAAAATCCAAGAAAAATAGAAAATAATTTAAATTATTTATAAATTAAATAATATATATAATTCTATCTAAATTAAATAATTTAGAAAGTGAAGACACTAGAATTAAGAGGGTACTCAAAGGAAGACAGAAGTCAGTAGGTAAGATGAAGGTGAAAATTCCAGGCATAAGAAGCAGCCTGAGAAAATGCCTGGAACCAAGCGCTGGAGTGTCCATGCACAGCAAGGAGGTAGGCTTCAGCAGACGGAAGAGTACATGTTGGGGAGAAGGTATAAGAAGACTGTAAGGGGGAGGGTAGGAAGAACTTTGAATGTCAAGCAGAGGGTTTTATAGTGAAGGTGACGGGGGCCACTGAATTTTACTGAGTAGGGGAGTGACAAGGACAGACCTGTGCTTTAGGAAAACCATTTTGGTGGCTGAATGGTGGATGGACTGGGTGGGGAGACACTTGAGACAGGCAGACCCACCAACAAGTTATTGCAATGGTTCAAATATGAGATGATGAGGGCATTTACCAGTGAAGTGGCAATATCAGAGGAGAGGAGGCATATCTGAGAGGTGTTGCAAAGATGAAATTGGATTATCTTGGCAACAGATTGGATCTGGAGGGATGAGATAGTGAGAAGTCAAGGATGATGCCAAGGTTGCAAGTCTAGGGGTTTGGGAGTATGGTGGTACCCTCAAGCAGTAACAAGGAAACTAGGGGACTAAGCAGGACAAGGTTGAGGGGGGAAAATGAACTCAGTTTTGGAAATGCTGCATTTTAGATGTCTACTAGACATCTAGTTTAAGGTGTCTGTAAAGCATTTTGGAGAAGTCAACAGAGAGATTAAGTGGGTAGATTTGAGAATTATCAACATAGAGATGATAATTAAATCTATGTGAGTTGATCTGATCACCAAGTGAAGGAGCATAGAGGAAAAGGAAGGCCCAGGAGAAGTCCTGTGGGATACCTCCAGTTGGAGGACATACCCTGCTAGCAAAGTAGACTGAGGATTATAATAAGGGAACCAAGAGAGAATTGTGTTCTAAAAACCTATAGAGAAGAAAGTATCAAGGAGAAGAGGCTAATCAACAATATGATGGCTGCAGAGAAGTCAAGAATAAAAATTGAGAAAAGGCTTTGACAATTAAAAAATATTGTTAACTTTGGAGAGAGACGTTTCCATAGAATGATGAGGGCAGACACCAGATTTTAAGGGCTTAAGAAGTGAGAGGAAAGAAAATGGAAGCATCTGTCATAAACAGCCTTTTCAAGAAGTTTTATCATAAAGGGGGAAAGAGACATAGGATGATAGCAGAGATGGAAAGATCACATCAGGATTTTTTTCTTTTCAGGATGAGAGAGACATAGGTAGAAGGGAAGAAATCAGTACACAGGGAGAGAATAAAATAAGTGAGAGAGTGGGATGACAGAGGGGACAATCCACTGGAGGAGATGGGAAGGAATGTATTGCTTTTGAGGTGGAGGGGTGAGCCTTGGTAAGGAGCAAGACTCTCTTCACATGAGATGGGTGAAAGAGGAGATGCTGGCAGAAGGCACCTGAGTGATAGGAGATGAAGAAAAGGGGAGAAGAAGGAGTGGATGACAAATGGCCTTAATTTTTTTCTGTAAAATCTGAGGCATGGTTCTCATCCCAGGGGTTGGGGGGAGGAAGAGGCACAGGAGATTTGAAGAGGTTTGGGAGAGCCACTACGGAGAGTGAGATAGTGAGTGGATAAGACATATTTAGAAGGCCTGCCTGGTAGCAGTGAGGGCCCAACTGAGGTTGCATATCATAAATCTGTAGTGCACCTGGTCAGAAAAGTTTGTGATTTTCTTCATCTACATTCAGAAACACATGTGTAGGGGCCAAGGTGGAAGGTGGTGGGAGTCATCCAAGGCTGCAGCCTGGCAGGGTACAATCAGTGATATCATAAGGGGCCAGGGACTCCAGAGAAGAGGACACTTAGATTTGGACTGGCTTATCTATGTGTTGAGATGGTGGAAGAGTAGAGACTGGCTAGTGTAGGGGAGATAGCCTGGTCTAGAAGAGATTGAGGGGTTGGAGGATATCATCAAAAGCTCCAAGGATGCTAGACCTGGATGTGACTAAGGCATTTCAAACTTTATATGACCAGGGGCAGCCAGGTGGTGCAGTGGATAGAGCATCAACCCTGGAGTTAGGAGGACCTGAGTTCAAATCCAACCTCAAACACTTGATAGGTGTTAGCTGTATGACCTTGGATAAGTCACCTAACCCCAACTACATTGCCAAAAAATAATTTTATATGTCCAAAATAAAACTTGTTATCTCTTACACAGACACCTTCCTCCCATTGCCTTCCATCTTCCCAGTCAGCCAGGCTTAAGACCTGTATGTCATCTTTAAGTCCTCATTCTGGCCCTTTTCTAACATGTTGTCAAACCTTACTATTCTACCTTGTCACCATCTCTTCTCTATGTCTCTTCCCCATTCAAACAGACGCCTTGGTCTAGTCTAGACCCTCATCTCACCTCTATCCTGGACCACTGCAATAAGTTTTCTGATTTTTCTCCCTGCCTCAAGTCTCCCTCCTTGGCAGCTTGGTGGAGGATGGGTTGGAGAGTTGTGAGTTTCCTAAAACACAGTTCTTACCGTGTATCCCCTTCCCTGTGACCTCCAGGTTCAAATACAAAAGTCCTTTCCCCCCACATTAAAGGCTCTGACAACCTGGCTCCTTCCTCACCTTACAGTCTCTTCCTCTCCACTTCAGTCTGCCCATTCTACAGCCTAGCTATACTGGCTTCCTTGCCAGTCCTTGGACACAACACTGCAACTTTTGATTCAGTGCCTCTCCTCCCTTTCTCCTTGCACCTCGGGCTTCCTTCGGGGCTCAGTTCAAATGCCATGTTTTGCAATAAGCTTTTTTCTCCCTCCCACTCTTCCTCCCCCAGCCCTGCTCTATCCAGTCTGTCTACATTTTCTATGTATATACAATATATATGATACGTAATATATAAACACCAAATGTATACATATTCATGTAAATACACTCTGTATATATTTTGTATGTACATAGTTATCTATAATCATGTCTTTCCCCATTAGAATAGGGGTTTTTGGAGGGACGTTGTTTTTGCCTTTATTTGTACTCCCAAAGCTTAGCACATTTTAAGCACTTAAGTGCTGGCTGATTCCTTTAGTGTTCATTTTCTTTTTACTCACTAAAATGTCAACTGCCAGCTGAGCTCTCAGACTCAGCTTTCAGAAGACTCCTCCTAAGATTACCTGTGTGGTAACAACATAACTTTTTAGTTTGGCCCTTCTCCCCTCAAAAGAAAGATACTAGATCACACGTAAAACTTATGTGGGTGTATAACCTATTGCCTTCTGTCTTCAGGAAGGGGATGGGGAGGGTGAAAAATCTGGAACTCAACATCTTTCCAAAAAATGAATAAATTGTCATTATATATAATTGGAAAAAATACTATTAAATAATTTTTTTTTAAAAAATGAAAACAAATGTGGGAAATTGTTCACCAAAGTTTTATACAATGAAATTGAGAGGACATCTCCACTGCATTGTAGAAGAGAAACAATATTACAAGCGTATAACTGGATTTCACAATATCTTGTTATTTATCATATAAAATGTAAAAGGCATCTCAGATTTCTGATGAAAACACCAAACTCAAGTTTTCTGAAATAAGACCTTTTCCAGCAAATGAATGAATTCTTTTCACTTCTAGATTCAGTCAGTGTGTTCCACTTATAAAACTGGGAGTGAGAACTCCTTTAACTGGAGATTGTGGGGAAGGGGCAAGAGTACATTCAGACGGATTCATAATCGCTTTGCCAGGCTGAGTATTTCTGAATCAAATTCTTGACAGAAGGCTTGGTGTGAGCCATCACATCTAGAAAGTCTGCGGTAGTCACCGTGTCCAGCTGGATGGCATGTAAGTTGCTGTTCTCTAGATAAAAACAGAACAACGATAATCGATTGTTGATCAATGCTGTCGAAATGCTAATAGGCCTTCTATCAATGTGATACATACATAATGTAGCACACTTAATGGTTAATGCAGGGAAGCTGGAGTAAATAGAGGAGGAAAAGAGATTCTTAATGTGAGACTGTGTCTAGCCTCTGAAATCCCAACCCAAAGGTGACCTAAATGTAGCTTTATCAAAACATTATGTAATATTCATAGAGTGCCTTAAATGGATGGCTCGGAGTAAACCTGAATTTGCAGAAGAAACTGAACTCTGGGCCTTTGGGTATTTATCATTTGAAAGCAAACATGATCCCAAACAAGATACTAAAAAAATGTCCAGGGAGCCCACAGCCCCATCCCAGACCTCTCAACAAGTTGCAGGTGTAGACCAGGGCCAGTGGCCAGGCTCGATCTGCTGGCAAGTGTTAGACTAGGGAACATTAAAACATGACTATATTGTCTTCATCAAGCTTCTCCTCTACCTGATTGGAGATTTTCAAGAGCATTAAAGATTTTTCTCACAGGTCGCATGGCTGCTTCCTTGCAGACTAGCTTGATGTCTGAGCCAGAGTAGCCTTCAGTCTCCTGAAGTAATAACAAAACAAGTCATTAGTTCACCAGCCATATAAGTCCATTTTCCTGGATGCTCCCTGTTATACATGTGTTGTGATTTTCCCTCTGTTCATACTTTTTATGTATTCAGATGATCTCTCTGCAGCTGATACTTCTGAGGAATTTACAAAGGTTTTCAAGAGAATAATGAATGTCAGGATTTGATAAGTGGATGAATTAGGTGAGACAAAAATCTCTTCCTAATATCTCAAGAGATTTTTGTCTCACCCTCACTGGTAGGATAAATTGCCAGTAAAACTTGGGAGGTGGGGTGCCTAAGTCTGATCGGCTACAGCTACTAACTTGTCTTATTCTGCATAAAACTCTGCTTCACAGGGATTAATATACAAGTAACACTTGTCACTGGGGCTCTCCAAACCTGGAGAAGAAACCCTTCTGTCCCATCTCCACTGTTGAAATCCTTTTTCAAGGTCTGGCCCAGGTACCATCTCCTCCATGACATTTTCTCTTCTCCCTCCAGCTAGAGAAATTATATTCCTTCCTTGGATTTCTCAGACTACCCAACTCAACCTCTCTCCTGTGTACTTAATCATTCACTAAGTTTTATCATAGTTTTCACATATAGGTATCACTGACAACTTCTTGAGGATAGGGACTATCTTATTTCATTGAAAAATATTGAGCTTTGTTTCAATCCCAAGACCCCAAAGGACACTTTGCAAGGAGGATCTCCTCTAGTCAGTTAATCTACAGATATTTATTAAGCAAGGCACCGTGCTACATGCTGGGAATTCAAAGAAAGATGTCAAGGAAAGACAAAAACCAAAAACTAAAAACAGCCCTTTCCCTCAAAGTTAACAGTCAAATGAGAGAGAAAATACAAAAACAAGAATGTACAAATTAAACATATATATAAAATTAAAGACAGAGGAGAGGCCCTGAAATTAAGGAATTTTGGGAAAGGCTTGTCTTGCAGAAGATAGACTTAGGTGACTTGAAGGAAGTTAGAGATATAGAGAGGACAGAGTGTTCTAGGCACAAGGAACAACGAGTTAAAATGCTGGGTCTGGAGATGGAAGGACATGCGTGAGGAAGAGCCAGGAGGCCAGTGTCGTCGGGTCATAGAGGGAAGCAAGGTGTAAGAAGAATAGAAATGTAGGAAGGGGCCAGGTTACAAATAGTTCTAAAAATCAAACAAATGATTTTATATTTGATTTTGGAGGTGGCAGGGGCTGACATAATCAGGTCTATGCTCAAGGAAGAACCCTTGACAGTTGAGTGGAAGAAGGACTGATACAGGGAGACCCACCAGCAGGCTATTGTGATAGTGCAGGCAGAAGATGGTGAGGGCCTGCACCAGAGCAGTGGCAGGGTCAGAGGAAGGAAGAAACAACAGGATCTGGCTGATGAATGGATATGGAAGGTGAGCGAGAGTGAGGAGATGAGGGGGATTCCTCAGTTTCCAGCCTGGGTGACTGGAACTATGGTGGTACTCTCCACCAGTAATAGGGAAGTTAGGAAGAGGAAAGGGGTTGGCAGGGTGGGGATACTGAGGGGGCAAAAACACTGAGTTCAGGTTGGACATGTTGAGTTTAAGACGCTGATGGGACATTTGGTTCAATCCAATAGTCAGTTGTAGAGACAGGAATGGAAGTAGGAGAGAGGGCAGGGCTGGACAAATAGGTCTGAGAATCATCTACACAACAGGTGAACCCATGGGACCTGATGAGATCATCAAGAAAAGTAACATAGAGGGAGAAGAGGGCCCAGGACAATCTATCATCTCCAGAAATTCCTTTGTCAAGTAACCTGGGACATTCCTACCTCTCATGGGTCCCCAAGCTGTGCTCGGAAGTGCTTGGACACCAGGAGCTAAACCTGAATACCTGACATTTCCCTCATACCCAAATCTGAAAGGAAATCAAACATGGAAGAGATCTCTGCCTCCTCCCCTCCCCCAACTACACAAAATCCTTTCTTCCCTTTGATTTAAACTCCCTGGAACTGGAAGAATCATCTCATCCAGCCTTCTACCTAGTACAAGATCCCTCAGAGATGGCAATACTGGTTCTGCTTTAATATTTTCCTTACCTTATTCTTCAAGCTTTACTTGGCTATGTTGGCAGGACCCTAGCCAACTATATATAGCCTTGTTTACTTAAGCCCCCGGAGAGGCCGATCTTATTTCCTTAAGCTCCTGTGCTGAGCTAAGACTTAGTGGTTTAGAGAACAGGGCTCACTGTATAAAGGTGGGGTTGGGAGAATTTGGCTGTCACCTGGCCCAACAGGCCGTACTCCAGCTCGGCATGGAGCTCTATGCCACCACTGTTGCTCACAGCAGGCAGCCAGTGACGAATCATGGCCTGTCTCGCCTCCTTGCTTGGGAGATCCACCAAAATCCTCTTCTCCAGGCGGCGTAACATAGCACAGTCTAACTCCCTGGAACATCATCAGAAACAGAAGTGAGATGGTTTGGAAATGGAAGTTTCTCAGTCAGGTATTATATGTTAAGGTGGTCCAATACTACTCTCCTGCAGGGTATTATTTTGCATGTTAACAATTATTAAATATCTCTACTGGGGTGAGAAACATAATACTTATTTTCAGGTTGACCGGGGAGAAATAAGTGGTAAAATATGTGTGTGCAAAGCTGGGATTAAGGTAAGACTCCCACTCTAAAACACTAGCATTTCTATCGTAGTCATGAGGTCCTTTTTCAGTCAGAACCTGTTAGCTGGTGAATTACTACTGAAAATAACTTGGGCACTTTGGGAAATTTAACAACCCTTTCAATCCCTAGCAAACTCTTTAGTGAATGGGGAAAGCACAGGATTTGGAATCTGAGGACCTGGTCTGAAATCCCACTTCTGCCACTTGTTAGTCATGTTGTCTTGACCAAATCCCTTCCTTGGGTCTCACTTTCCTCATCTGTAAAATGAGGGGCTTAGATGATCACTAAGGAGGTAGCTAGTGTTCCCAGCAATATATTGATCTAAGATAGCTCCAAAAGATTCATGATGGAAAATGCTATCCACATCCAGAAAAAAAAGTATAAAAAGTCTGAATGCAGATCAAAGCATACTGTGTTCTTTTTTTTCTTTCTCATGGTTTTCCCTTTTTGGTTTGATTCTTCTTTTACAACATGACTAATGTGGAAATATGTTTAATGAGATTGTGCATGTACAGACCATATCAAATTGCTCGCCATCTTTGAGAGGGCAAGGAGAGAGGAAGGAGAAAAAAATTTGGAACTCAGAATCTTATGAAAGTGAATGTTGAAAACAAATAAAAATAATGGTGGGGGGAAAAATGAGGAGGTAGCTAGGTGGTACAGTGGTTCAGACTGCTGGACTTGGAGTCGGGAGGACACTTCACACACTTGCTAGTTGTGTGATCCTAGGCAAATTATTTAACCTCTCTCAGCTTAGGTTTCTTCATTGGTAAAATAGGGATAATAATTCCAACTACCCCACGGGATTGTTATGAGAATCAAATGAGATAACATACATGCAGCACTTTGAAAACTTTAAAGCACTATAGAAACGTTACTGCTGGTATCGAAAGTCTTTTACAACTATAAATGTTAGATTACTATAAACTGCCACGCTGTTGAACTTTGCGAGTAGCCTCTAAAAGTTTAATGCCTCCCTAATGAAATACAAATTTTTAACCCAGGCTTTTCCTGAAATGCAACTCATATTTTCTGCAATTTTAATGTGCCGGTACATTTTTGAAGTGTAGTGTACATTGTGTAACCCTGGTCTGTTTTCAATTGTGAGTTCCTGAAGGGCAGGAGCCACCTGTTATCTTTCTTGTACAGTGCCTTGGTGCTTGGAATTATTTAATAAGGATGAATTATTCAATAGAATAAATATCCCTTGACAATGACGCTGATAGTTCTTTAACTCTACCTCTAAAAGAGGAAGAAATATTTTAAAAGTAAAACTACTATCAAAAGGAAAACTCCCTTAAAGTAATTCCAAAAGGAAGTTGTTATATGTTTGTAAACAAAGACTAAAGGCTGCTCTATACTCTACTACACACTCCCAATCCCACTCTATATTCTACACTACTGAACCAAAGAAAGTTAGAAACTAACTGCAGGAGAAGTGACCTTCACAGCTACCTCAGTCTATCACAGTTGCTGGTTTTGTCTGGTCCCCATGTGACCAAACTTATTGAACTGAAAAAAAAAAAAAGGTTTTAAACAACTACAGTTGGGGTAATCACAGTGAGCCTTCACCTGCCACCCATAGTGGAATCGTCCCTTGGCAACGAGTCGGCAAGAATCCTCCCATCCGTCAACAAGAGGAAGGTTGAGAGTTAAGACACAATGGATATGGTGGTGGGAAAACCAGCAGAAAGACTGAGAAAATAATCAAGCAAAAGATAACGCCTAATGCCATGAAGAAATACTACAAGCTAAGTAATTCCAGCTCTTCTGCTAATTCTGTAGTTTAAACTACAGAAGAATAATACTTCAAAAACTAAAACTGGAATCCCAGAAATGCCTATAGAAAGATTACCAAGCTCTAAGGGAAATAAGATCTCACTAAGAATTGAAGAAGAGAAAAGAGCTGAATAGAGAGCTGAAATTAGAAACTTCTAGAAAACTTCAGTAATATGTTGGGTATCTTGAAAAAAGAATGGAGGAAAACAGAATTTAAACATTAAACAACATCAAGACATATTAAAGCAAAGTTAAAAGATAGCAAAACCAGAAAAACATGTGATATCAAAAACCTGAAAAAAGGCTAGAGAGAGATAACTTAAGAATTATTCAACTTCTCAAAAACGTAATTTAAGAATTTGAATATTACATTTTAATAAATCATAAATAAACAAAATAATAAAATAAATCATAAAGTTGCCCCAAAATATTAGAACCAGAGTAGTGACAATATACAGAATCCACAGATTCTCACCAGGGAGAAACCCCATATATGAGATAATAAGAAAAGTGGTTCTATGTATACATTTTCTAGATAAAAGGAAAATAATGCAAATGGCTAGGATACAGACCACATATCAAAGAACCCCTTCAAAACTGCAGAGGGCTACTCGTTAATAATGAGTAGGACTAGATGATTTTGGGGATTTCCTTCTAACTCTACATCTATGATTCTAAATTTCAGGAAATGGCTATTATTGTCTCCTCCAAGTCTTCTCTATTCTGGGTTAAACATCCCCAAGTTCTTCAACTTATCCTTTATGGCATGGTTTCCAGTCCCCTTACCACCTTGGTACCCTCCTAAAATTCCACCCTCCTTAAACACCTAGAAGTGAATACTATACTGGTGATGCAGTCCAACTGCATCAACTACTGTTCAACTACTGCTTTCCTCATTCTAGACACCAAAGCTATTATAGCTATTTTTTACTGTCTTATCATACTGCTGATATTGATAGAGCAATACACTAAATCATCCAGATTTTTTCTCTTCCAGTGTCTGCAGTCTAACTTCATCTTCCCCCAGATATACTTCTAATGTTAATTTTTTTAAACCAAAAGTAGGATCTTTCATTTATCCCTATTTCATTTTATTAGCTTCAGATCATTTTTCTAGTTTGTATCAAGAGCTTTCTGGATGTTTTACACACTTATTTTTTAAACTGAGGATATTAAATTTTTAACCTTTTTTTGATGAGGTCAATTTATAAATATTGATTTTTGTATTTGAAAGACCTTTTATTCCCTCCTTTCAACATCACACACACACACACACACACACACACACACACACACACACACACACACGCACGCACACATATTCACAGCCAAAAAGATTACTTTTAGGAATTGCTTTGGTTGAAAAATTTGTCACCCCAACGCCAAACTAATGAGCTGTTCAAACTAGGTTGGTCCCTCAGACCAAAACACATAGTCCATTGTGAGGCACACATGTGAAGACTTTGTAGATTAATAGGACCGACCAGAGCTTGTCTTTTCCTGACATTGTCTTGCACACAGTAGGTGAATAATAGCTGTTTGCTGAATTGAGTCAAGAATATGAAGTTCATCCTAAGCTACAGTAAAGTACCTTTGGTTTTCAACTTTGGTACTGCACTACTAAAGTGTGTTCAGGGCTGTTTGTCCTTTTGCTAAATGCAATTGTTTGAATTCTTGTGTCCACTAGTTCACATTTTTCTGTCTCCTCATTTCCTGACAAACTCACCTATGGGCCAGTAAAGTAGCTGCAAGACTTGTAGGTATCTTGTCTGAAGGATAATGTCAATAGAAGAAGTTTGAACACATTGACCTTAGCACATGGACTTTGTAAAAATCTATTTGTGCTACTCAAAGGTCTTTTTTCTCCTTCTTTTCTGGTTTTTAACTGTTTCAGACAGAAGACTGTTGGGCGTAAGTGAGGTGTCACTCTACAGTCAGTTACAAGCCCATTTGATGTTCTTGAGTCTAAATAACCAACTCTCTGTAGGGCAGGAAAGTTACAAAATGCCCAAACTCAGAGCTGTCATACATCTCCCTGAAAGTAAGGCTAAAAGAAAACCAACTTGCTGACTTCTAATGATATCAAAGCTCCTATGTTTGTGGCAAAGATGCAAGCCAGAACAATCTGGCACGTAAAGTCTGAGCCCTGGGCAACATCAGGATAACACCTAGTGTGTAAAGTCTTTTGGGAATCAGGAACATCATCCATCTATCCATTCTTCCATCCATCCATCAGCATTTGTTACAGATCTACTATGTCTAGTCCACTAGTAAATACTGTGCGTACAAAGACAAAATAATAAAAATTAAAATAAAAAATTTTTAAATTAAAAAACAATCCCTTTCCTGAAGGATCTTACAAGCAACTGGGAGGATACAGTAGTGTTAGTATGTCCCAATGCAGAAAGAGTAGTATTCAGAGCCTGAGGCACTGGATTCAAGGCTAAATTCTCCTACTTAGTCACAGGATCTCAGACTTAGAGCTGGAAGGGACCTTGGATATCATTTGACAAGTGAGAAACTGAGAAACTTCCATCCTCAAAAGAGAGGAAGGGACAATTGTCTCTTTGGAATTCCACCGTTTCTAAGGGTCAGTGAAAAAACAAAGCAACAAAGTACATATCTCGTTAAAGAAAGCCTGGGAAAGGAGAGGGGAAGGAATGTTAAAATTTAACTACCGGTTACAGGTTACAGGTGTTACAAGAAATTATTGCTCACACATAGAAGCACAGAGTGGAGAATGAAGAACTTTCTAAATCTCATGCTTATCTGTACCAGGCAAGGGAGGGTTTTAGGAAATAAAAAGCCAAAACAATGGAATGACTAAGAGATTAAAAAAAATGTTTTTCATTGGGAGCTGGGTTGAACAACAAAGAGGAAGTAGGTTAAATTGGGAGATAGGGTTGAATCAAAAAGAGAGCCTCAAGCAAAACAGACAATTTATCTTTCCTCCTTCCTTATACATTTCTCCCCCTCTGCATTCTGAGATCTTGCCAAAGTGGTCTTCTTGCTTGTTCTCAGACATCTCCTCCATCTCCTATCTCTCTGCTTTTGCACTAGCCATTCTCCATACCTGGATTGCATTCCTTCCTCATTTGTACTTTGCAGCATCTCTCTCTCTCTCTGATTCAGCTCAAGCATTACTTTTTTCACCCATTTTTTTTTTATTTTTTTAAAATTTATTTATTTATTTGGTGTTCTACAATCACTTCCTTAAAATTAAGATTTTATCCCCCTCACACCTTCCCCCCCACCCCCCTCCCTCCCCATGACAGCATACAATTCTGTATAGGTTCTACATATACTTTCCTATTGAGCACATTTTCACTATAGTCATGCTATGTAGTCGAACTAAAATAAATGGAAGAAATCATATAACAAATCAAAACATAATACACTGAAACCCACCCACACACAAACATGATCTGCTACATTCTGTGAATGACTTCCATATTTCTTTCTCTGAGTGTGGAAGGCATTTTGCCTTAGAAGACCAACATTGGGATTTTTTTTTTCTCTCAGTAAGTTCTTGTGTTATTACAAAGTTCCAAGTCTACCAGAAAAAACTCTTGCACACTGTGGTCATTGCTGTGCACAAACTTCTCCTGGTTCTGCTCCTTTCACTCAGCATCAGATCATATAAGTCCTTCCAGGCCTCCCTGAAGTCTTCTTGTTCATCATTTCTTATGGCGCAATAGGACTCCATTACATTCATATACCATAATTTATTCAGCCATTCCCCAATTGATGGGCATCCCCTTGACTTCCAGTTTTTGGCTACCACAAAGAATGCTGCTATAAATATTTTTGTACACGTGGGACCCTTTCCCATTTTTATAATCTCTTGGGGATACAGTCCTAGTAGCGATATTGCTGGGTCAAAGGGTATGCACATCACCCAATTTTTAAAACATTTTTATTTAAAGTTTTGAGTTTCAAATTCTCTCCTTCCCTCCCTGTGACATCAGAGACAGATATAGGTCATACATGCAAAATGATGTAAAACATTTCCATGTTAGTCATTTTGTACAAGGAAAACTCAAATAAAAGAAAAAAATGAAAGTGAAAAATAGCATGCTTCAGTCTGTATTCAATCAATATCAGTTCTTTCTCTGGAGGCAGGTAGTATGCTTCATCATTAGTCCTTTGGAATTGTCTTGGATCACTGCACTGCTGAGAACAGTTAAGTCACTCAGAGTTCATCGAACAATATTGCTGTTTACTATGTAAAACATTCTCCTGCTTCTATTCACTTCACTGTGCATCAGTTCATATAAGCATTTCCAGGTTTTTCTGAAATCATCTTGTCAAGCACTACCATCTACATGAAGTCCTTCCTGATCCCCTAATCTGATAGTGCCTTGTCTCTCAAACTACCTTGTATGTGTTTACTTTTACGTACTTTGCATTACAATCTGACCCTGTGTTAGGGTGACGATAGACCTTCAGACACTTTTCCGGGATCCAAGTCCTTATGGAGGTCAGGCTCTACATGAAAACTTCTGAGATTGTTTGTGCAGAGTTCTGGGAGGGAACCTTGAATCAGCCATGTTTTCTCTTCAAATGCTCTGAAAGGAAAGGCCCTTCCTAGTAATTTAGTCTTGTTAATGTCACAGGTGAGATGGGGACAAGAATGTCTGTGACCAGCGAGTCCTGAGCCTCACCTACCAGGCTGGGTGAGATGATCCCTACTGCCTCAAGGGCAATCTCTTTCTCCCATGGCTGAGTCAGGGAGAAGTCAGCTGCTGGTAATTATAACGTATAATTAGAATCTCTGCTTCCCTTCTCTTTTTAGAGGAAAGAATTAGTACTATACTCAGTCAACATACTCTGACAGCAATTAGTTTCCCCCTGCAATTTCCATACATTTCTTTGTCACTGTTTATTTCAAATAAAAATATATTAATGGCCACTAACATTTGTGTGTTGTAATGTGGGTGATGGAAATTGGTGCTTCCCCAGCAAAAGAGTCATCCAACACCAATATGAGACTGGAGAATGGAAAGGGAGGTTAGCAATAGTTTTTCCATTGGAAAGTTGCCAATCTGGTGAAACTGCCTGCAACAATTTTCAAAGCCAGTCCAAGGTGATAAGCAGGAGGAAATAAAGCATAAAGAGTGATCTGTAATTTGAACCTTCATACCCCTATGTGTATGAGTATCTATTCAACTAGATAGAAGATAAGATCTATGGATAAGTCTATACATACTTATCAATATGGATCTATTTAGATCTATCTACATTTTATAATAATTTGGGGAGCCCAAAAGCCAAGGATAAAAGAGAGATAGAGGACAGGTTCTGCACTGTGGTGGGCTTTCCTGAATTCTTCTATATCTAGCACTCAAGCTCTTCCACATTTCTTGTGGGATTTTCCCCCTTCATGCTGGTAATACAGTTGAAATGCTAAATGGTAGCTAAAACACCACATTTATTTATTCTCTTTAGTTGATTCTGCAAATATTTATGTCCAGACTTGTCTCCCTCCTTGAGAATGCAAGCCTTCCTGTGTATAGGGACTGCTCCATTCTTACAGTTTGTATCCCTAGCTCCTAGAATTTTACACAGTAGGCACCTGATAAATGCTTATTGAGTGATAGCTGCTACTCTCATTTATGTAGTGCTCTGATGTTTATAAAACTCTTTCCTCAGAACAACCCTTTGAGCTAGGCAGTAGGTTGTTATAGTCCCCATTTTCAGATGAGGGGACAGATTTGGGAAGGAAAATGACTTTCCTATAATCACGTGCCTACTAAGTTTCTGAGCACTTTACTGTTAGGTGGGTCCTGTGTGCAGGAATTATAGAAGAAAGGGGGCAAGAATCCTATAGGATGGGACAATGATAAGATATAGATGAGGTATGATCGGCATTGTTAGAGAAAGTATCGATACAGATGAGATCACAAATCCCACTGAAGTACTGACGCTGGCAGCAGCATGGGGGATGGAATTGAAAGGAGTGAAGAAGGCCTGTGATAAGGGAGAAGAACGAATCCATTCAAGAGACTTCCAGAAGGAAGAATCAAGATTTGGTAGTTGATTAAGGAAAAGGAAAGAGAGTTGCTAAAGAGATTTTTAAAGTTCTAAACCTGGGGGAGCAGGAGCATCATGACCTTACTCACAGAAATGTGCAAGAAGAGAAGCTGCTGTATTTCTTGCACATTCCTTTCCTCTGTCTGGTCTGTTGGAAGACGGGCCTGCAGAAAGAGAGATTCATCTGCAGTAGGCCTTGTTCTCTTTCCTTTGCCTACCAAGCCCAACAAGACCTATCTCTGGCCTCATGAAATAAGCTCCAAATACCAAAACTGCCATGAGAAAATTGTTTACTGCAGAGGTAGGTGATAAAAAGCCCCCTTGGTGATGGTTCCACTGATCAGCTAATGCCCTAAAGAAAGAGATTTACTTCAAAACTGCCGGTAGGCACAACATAAATGAAACAGTGACAGCCCTGCTGGATGAATGCACTTTTAATGACACCAGTAATAAAAGTCATACAAGGGAGAAAACAAAGGGCAAATGAAATCTATCATGGGATCATCATTCTTTACTCTAGAGAAGGAAAATAAAATTATAGTCACCAAAATTAAGAGTCCCCCTAGTTCCTTCTTGGAGTAGCAGCAAGATAGCTAAAAGACTAGAGTGTAGTGCTTAGCCTGAGGAAGATCTGAGTTCAAATCCAGCCTCAGCCCCTTACTAGTTGTGTGACCCTTGGCAAGTCACTTAACCTCTGATGGCCTTAATCCACTGGAGGGGGAAATGACAAACCACTCCAGGATCTTTGCCAAGAAAACCTCATGGACAGTATTGGTGTGCTATGGTCCATGGGGCCACAAAGAGTCAGACATGACTGAGTAGGAACAACATGCTGATTTCTGAAGTTTGTTGTTCTCAACACTTCCAACCCAAAACCTCCAAGGCCCTAAATCATCCGAGAGAATGATGCCTAAATAAATTTAGATGCATCAAAATTCTTTAAACATTATAGAACAAATAGCTTAGAACCCTGGGCTCATCAGCTGTGAGCTTTTCTCAGATGCTAATAACTGGCTCAGTCTTAAATGGAACACTGGCCAAGATGGTCTATACAGAGACCATGAATCCATAAGTTAGAATCACTCAACAACTCTGGGATCCACCTGACACTAGATTTGAAATAAGGAGAAATGGGTTCAAATTCCTACTTTTCTACTTACTGCCTATGAGATTCTGGGCCAGGTTCTTTAGGTCTTTGAGCCTGTGCCCTCATCTGTAAAATGAGGGGGTTGGAAAAGATAAGGGATTCTTAACCTGGGATCCATGGGTAGATTTCAGGAAACCCGTGAATTTGTATGGGAAAAATTAACATCTTTATTTTCATTAGCTCCTAACTGAAATTTAGCATTTCCTTCATATAGACAACTACTCATTATTCTGAGAAAGGGTTTTAGGCTTTACCATGACTTTTGGCTATGAATCCTTGGGCCAGGTGATCATGAAGTATTCTAGCGCTAAAGCCTATAATGCTAGTTTTTTGGAACTTTCAAGGTTTCTTTAACATCATCTCCAATATTTAATGGTGACACTGTAGGAATAAAAGAGCTATCACATCAGATGGGTGATTGATTATCATGAAATATGGGTAGCCCATAATTAAATTGTGAATACACACACACACACACATACACACACTGAATATTGCTTGCCTTCTCAATAAGTGCAGGAGGAGCTGGAGGGAAGGAGGGAATTTAGAACTCCAAAATTTTAAAAATGAATGTTAAAGACATACTCTATGATATTAGTGAACAAGTGGGTATGGAAGAGGACAGTAAAAAAGCAAACGTAAGAAAATATGACTCAGTTTAATAAATGAAAGAGGCCAAAGATGTGTAGACTGCTTGGAAGATATTCTTGTACATCACAAATATTTTCTTCAAGAGGCAAAAACAATACACATAGCAAATCTCAAATTTATTGTGTGATGAGTATTTTTATAGTATTTTCTGTGGCAGATTAAAAAAAACCAAGAACCTCAAATTATGAAGTCAAAATTATTAGCCTTTAGGAGCCTCCTGTTCCCATTGTACTCTGTGGTGACCCTTCATCTTATCCATTTAGGAAGCCAAAGTCTTCCTGTTTCCTCCCTCTCTCTCTTCTTTCTATGAAAGCCTATTTCAAAGAAGTCACCTGATCTCAGTCATTTTTACCTGAGCACAAATTTAAGTTACTATTACATTTCCCTGGCACAATTTCATTTAGCTCTTCTGGGATTTTAGGACAAATGGGCAAACAGGGGAAGAATTTTGGGGGGAGCAGAAAGACCCCTACTGCAATTCCTAAAGTCACAACCACAGAAGGACCTCTATTCTGCTCAGGCATAATGTCAGTCCCTCCATACATAAAACATGGCACAAGGCAAAAAAATCCTCTCAAAATAAAAAACCAATAAAGTTCTCCCTTAGGATTCAGCTACCAGAATAGAAAGATTACACAAATGTTTATAAAACCTGTAGACCTGATATAGTAAATTTGTTATTGAGAAAGAAAACAAGAGGGCTTTAATCTTGACAAATGAGCACTAAACATTTACCAGCTCACATAATTTTAACAACACTCTCTATCCCACTCGGTCTGCAAGGGTAAACACATACACACACACACACACACACACACACACACACAATGTAGATAGCAGGGTAAAATAAACACCATTGGTACTCTGGTGTTTGACAAATTCTTCGACCATGTCAGTCCCTCTTACTTTTTGACTCTTCTTTAATTCCTAGAAGGCAGCTGTATTCCCATGTCTAACTGACACACAGTAACACAAGTAAAGTGTCCAGCAGCTATAATCCACAGCAGAGTTTGCTGGTAGCCACGGCAGCCAAACTCATTGAGGAATGATGTGCTTGACCCAGGTGAGCACTGCATCTATCTGGAGCAAAAACCTTGTGCCCCACAGGCAGGGGAGGTGACTCATGCAATGGCTATGGTTACATATACAGAAGTGATTTGGGGAGTTGGAATGTACAACATTCACCACATGTATTTTGATCTACTTTCCCTAGAGACTGAATGGGAATATAAAAGGGAAAGTGTGCCTTAGCTGGAAGAGGAGAAGAGGGAATAATTTTAAAATTCTGTCTTTGCTATAGTTCCTAATTGATGTTAATTGGTTAATTCATTTTCAGGAGGAAAAAAAAAGTAGTCAAACTGATATCGATGTAATTGGTTGAATGATACTGGGTAACGGCACCAAACAGAGGCTCTTGAACAACAGTCATAGAGGACACCTCCCCCAACACCTCAGAGTTACCCCTAGAACCCCAAGAAGAGAAGTATCCATCTAAACTCTAGGGACTCAATTTATAGTCTAAAGTGGGTTTGGAAGAGGGAGCACAGAGTCAATATCCTATAATAAGAAGCAACTGCAATGGAATAAGTTACACCCAGTTCCCTTCAACGATATATAAAAGTGCCCTCCAAATTGAATTTCATTCTCCAAGAGTAATATAAGAGATGGAAGGAAGGGGAATCCTTCAATGCTCCCTCTGTCCACCACTGATCCTGCCAGAGTGTGGTGGTTTTGTCACCACTAGCCATCTTAGTCCTTTGTCACCACCATAGCATCCAGCTTGACCACTCTGCTGTATCCATCCACTGTTCCTTCTTTCAGTCCATTCAGCCTTCTGGCCCAGTATTCAGACCTTTATGTCCCAATAGTTCTTGCTTTTAACCAGATTATCTGCTACTGAGTCTCTCAGGTCACTGCCTACTATGACTACCCATCCAACCCTATATGGTCCCAGTCCCATAAGACTCTCTTACAAAGCATGTTATTGTTACTGCTGCCACCCCTTGAATAGAGGGTATGATAGGAGGAATGAAAAAAATCAGGAAATTTCCTGAGATATGGAGGTTAAGGTTAATATAGAGGAAACAACAGAAGCCCTTATACTGTCCTTTGACCTGAGAGTGAAGAGGAACAAGGAGGGTATCAAAAAAGATGGCAATCAGGTATTAATAAGAAGAAGCAAAATAAAAAGCAGGTCTTCAGCACTTTGCAGTAACTGCTAAAATTTATCATGACTTTAAACCAAAATTAGTGACAGGAAAATTCTGTTTTGGGAGCTAGGGGAAGAGAGGATAATCTTAAGTTGCCAGGACTCTGGCCTCTAAATTGCCCTCACATTTAAGAACTCTAAAAAAAAGTTTAAAAGGAGAGGATGAATTTCTTAATGAAAATGTCCTATTTTGGGGGGCAGAGACAAGATGGCAGAGTAGAAAGACACACATATGCAGGGTCTCCCCAAACAGCCCATAAATACCTGTAGAGAGGAACTCTCAACAAATTTTGGAGCAGCAGAAGTGGAGAACAATAGAGTTGGGGAGATTTCCAGCCCAGGGGGACCTGAAAGACCCACAGGAAACATTGGTTGCACCGGATGTGGAGCAGAGCCCGGACCAGCCTTGACCGCCCAGCATTGCTCAAGAACAGCCCATGGGGGTGGAATCTCCAGTTGCAGAATCCCCAGTTCCAGCAGCAATAGGTTCGCAGATCCCTCAACCCACATGCACCAAAGGTCAGTGACAGGGTTTTTTCAGCTGACCAGGAAGGGAGAAGGGCCTTCCATAGCTCTGGCCTTAGGCAGTCACTGCAGAGGCCACATAGGCAGGTGGCCACATTAGCTGACTCAGCAGCCAGACCATCATTAGAGTGTAAAAACCCCTGGGGGCATTAAAGAGCTGAGTCTTGCCTCAGCCCTGTGTGGAGGCCCTGGCCGAGCTGGTCTTTGTCTCACACTGAACGGCAGCCCTGCCCATCCAGCTTATCTGAAAATCAGCCCCCACAGCTGTCTTGGCAGAACTGGAGGCCAGGTGGCTGTGGAGAAGTAACTGTTACAATTCTGGACACAAAAATCCCTCTCTACATCCAGACCAGTACATGCTTTGATTGTGCCACCTTGGAGGAACTGAGATCTTACAGATTCCCAGAGTATACCCTACTCTTGACAAAGGACCCAAAAGTCAAGTAACTGGTTGGGGAAAATGCCCAAAAAATGGAAAAAAAATAAGACTATAGAAGGCTACTTTCTCAGTGAACAGATATCTTCTCCCATCCTTTCAAATGAGGAAGAACAATGCTTACCACTAGGGAAAGACATAAAGGTCAAGGCTTCAGTACTCCAAACATCCAAAATAAATATTCAATGGGCTCAGGCCATGGAAGAGCTCAGAAAGGATTTTGAAAATCAAGTTAGAGAGGTGGAAGAAAAATTGGGAAGAGAAATGAGAGAGATGCAAGAAAAGCATGAAAAGCAGGTCAACACCTTGCTAAAGGAGACCCAAAAAAATGCTGAATAAAATAACACCTTGAAAAATAGGCTCACTCAATTGGCAAAAGAGGTTCAGAAAGTCAAATGAGGAGAAGAACGCTTTAAAAAGCAAATCAGTCAAATGGAAAAGGAGGTTCAAAAGCTCACTGAATTTAATAGTTCTCTCAAAATTAGAATGGAACAGATGGAGGCTAATGACTTTCTAGAAACCAAGAAATCACAAAACAAAACCAAAAGAATGAAAAAATGGAAGAGAATGTGAAATATCTCATTGGAAAAACAACTAACCTGGAAAATAGATCCAATTTAAATTTAAAAATTATGGGACTGCCTGAAAGCTTTGATCAAAAAAATGAGCCTAGACATCATCTTTCATGAAATTATCAAGGAAAACTGCCCTGATATTCTAGAACCAGGGGGCAAAAATAAATATTGAAAGAATTCACCAATCACCTCCTGAGATCCAAAAAGAGAAACTCCTAGGAACATTGTGGCCAAATTTCAGAGTTCCCTGGTCAAGGAGAAAATATTGCAAGCAACTAGAAAAAAACAATACAAGTATTGTGGAAATACAATCAGGATAACACGAGATCTAACAGCTTCTACATTAAGGGATCGAAGGGCACGGAATAGGATATTTCAGGAGTCAAAGGAACTAGGACTAAAACCAAGAATCACCTACCCAGCAAAACTGAGTATAATACTTCAGGGGAAAAATGGTCTTTCAATGAAATAGAGGACTTTCAAGCATTCTTGATGAAAAGATTAGAGCTGAAAAGAAAATTTGACTTTCAAACACAAGAATCAAGAGAAGCATGAAAAAGTAAACAGCAAAAAGAAGTCGTAAGGGACTTACTAAAGTTGAACTGTTTACATTCCTACATGGAAAGATAATATTTGTAACTCTTGAAACTTTTTTCAGTATCTGGGTAGTTGATGACATTACACACACACACACACACACACACACACACACACAGCACAGGGTGAATAGAATAGGATGGGATCATATCTTAAAATAATGAAATTAAGAGGTGTGAGAGGAATATATTGGGAGGAGAAAGGGAGAAATAGAATGGGGCAAATTATCTCTCATAAAAGAGGCAAGTAAAAGACTTTTCAGTGGAGGGAAAAAGAGGGAGGTGAGAGAAAAAACATGAAGCTTACTCTCATCACATTGGACTAAAGGAAGGAACAAAATGCACACTCATTTTGGTATGAAAACCTATCTTACAGTACAGGATAGTGGGGGAGAAGGAGATAAGCAGGGTGGTGGGGATGATGGGAGGGAGGGCAGTGGGAGGAGGGAGCACTTATGGGGAGGGATAGGATCAAAAGAGAGAATAGAAGCCATGGGGGGGCAGGATAGGATGGAGCGAAATATAGTTAGTCTTACACAACATTACTATTATGGAAGTTATTTGCAAAACTACACAGATTTGCCTGTATTGAATTGCTTACCTTCCCAAAGGGAATGGGTGGGGAGGGAAGGATGAAGAGAAACTGGAACTCAAAGTTTTAGGAACAACTGTTGAGTATTGTTCTTGCAACTAGGAAATGAGAAATGCAGGTAATGGGGTATAGAAATTTATCTTGCCCTTCAGGAGAAAAGAGAAGATGGGGATAAGGGAAGGGAAGGATGTTAGAAGGGAGGACAGATTGGTGATAGGGGTAATTAGAATGCTCGGTGTGGTGGGGTGGGGGGAGGGGAGAAATGGAGAGAAAATTTGCAACCCAAGATTTTGTGGAAATGAATGTTGAAAACTTAAATAAATAAATTTAAATACAAAATAAAATAAAAAAGAAAAAGTCCAATTTTTATAAAAACAAGAAAAACCGTTCAAGATAATATATGTTATCAGGGGGACTCCTGATAAACTGAGTCCCCCAGGGTAACAGATGCATTGAAGTGTGAAGGTTTTGCCCTTTTTAGACTTTAACACTAGTGGATCACATCCTCTGTGACGTATTTGCAGATCTTACAAAAAGGTATGAAACTGGAAGTGAGCCATTGATAAGTTTGTAAAGGAACTGTAAAGTAAAGATGTGTCTCAATCAAACTGATGGAATTATATGGTGGCTAACCACTGACTGATGAGGCTGGTGCAGTAGATAGAGAGCTAGGTCTGAAGTCAGGAGGATTCATCTTCCTGAGTTCAAATCTGGCTTCAGACACTCTGGTCAAGGCACAAGTTTCCTCAACTGTAAAATGAGGTGGAGAAGGAAATGGCAAATCACTTCAGTGTTTGCCAAGAAAACCTCAAATGGGGTCATGAAAAGTCAGACAGGACTGAAAATGACTGAACAAAGTCAACGACTAGCTGTGCCTTTGATGGCCTTAAAAAAAGCACATCATAACTCTGAGGACAGTCATCTCTGGCATTTGGGAAGAGAGCCATCTAAGAAGGAAGAACATGGGTATTGAGAGGGATTTATTCTTCACCTTCTTTTCGTATCTCTACCAAAAAATAGCGGGAGTGGGGAATAGATAAAAAGGAATTTCTCCTTCCTCCTCTCCACTGGCAATGGCATCTTACAACAGAGGAGTTCCTCAGTAGGAGAAGGACCCAGAGAATCCAGTTAAGGAGTTGAGTGGAGCAGAGAAAAGGATCAGCCCTGGGGGAGTCTAGCAGAACAAATCAACATAAAACTCTAATGAAATAAAGACATTCTACGAGCCAAAATACTCTAGGGATCTACAGAAATGCATGCTGAAATACCATGACAAACAATGTAAGAAATTTCAAAAGATAAAAAATGGTAATTAATAAATTAAAGGAATCAAATAGTCTAACAAAATAAAAATAAATTCCATTGATACTAGGTAAATATGAATGAATAAAAACAGAAACATAGAAGAACTGAAACATCAATGGAAGCAAAAATATTAGAAGATAAATGTAGCTAAGCAAAGATCAATGAATAAAGAAATTGTCAATGAAGACTATGTCAGATTTCCAAATAATTTAAAAAGCAACTAAAGATTTAAAAGATAGGGCAAGAAATGGGAACCTTAAGTAAGATTTTCAGATCAATAACAACAACAACAAAAAACCCAACTATACATTTTATCTGAGAAACTCATTGGGAAAAATCAGAATTTTTTTAAAACCTCACAAAATAGGCAATACTCTGCAAGTGGAAAGACAGACCGCTGCAACGGACAAATCCAAACCTAATAATAACATCATTACTCCTATTTATATAGTGATTTGAAATTTGACAAGTAATTTTTTTCATAATAACCTGTGAGATAGATAAGAAAAGTATTATTATCCCCATTTTACAGATGAGAAAACTGTAGGATAGAGAGGTAATATAACTTACCTATGATAAGTGTCAGATTCAGGACTTGTACCTAGTTCTTCATACTCCTAAACAGCATTCTTTCCAAGGCAAATAAATATGATATTTAAAAATTTGAGGACAAATAGTTACTCAAGCTTTGAAATTATCTAGAAAAAAATCAGGATCTCATGAAAAGAAATCAAAGATAAAGCTGGGCAAAAACATATACATGTCTTAAAGGCACAGGAACTGATCTGAAGATTATATATCTTGCAAATCCAAGCATACTGTTTAAAAGTAAAATAGTATTTTTCAAAAAGAACTCAAAGAATTTATCAACAAAATTCCAAATTAAAAATTCCAAAATAAGGCACACAGAATATATCTTAATCATTGAAATAGAAACAATTAAATTAGAAAATGAGATGCCAAAATGCACATGTAAGTTGAAATATATTCATATTTGTAAATAAGTGTTTTAAGTTCACAAGGAAAGGTAATGTTAAAAAAAGAAGAGGGTTGGGGGAAAGGAAGGGATTTAGTAATCCTCAAAATCCTCAATTTCTGTCTTTAACAACTTCACAGGGAATTATAAAGAACTAAGAGACTGACAGAAATGTAATTTATTTTATTAATTAGTCCTCATAGTAAAAAAAATTACAGAAGATAAAACTCAGTCTTTCAAGAAAACATTTGTCTTCAGGAATAAAAAGGAAAAAATGTTAGAAAACAAACCCAATAACATTTATAAAATTCAATGCGAATAATATTAATTCCTCTAATTAAAAAAGTTACAGACTGGATTAAAGCAAAATCCATAAATTATGCTGCTTACAAGAAAGGCACATTTAATTTGAAATAATAAAGCTAGATTAAAATTAAAAGGATGGTTTAAAATTCACCATGCAGCTGCAAGTTAAAAAAAAAAAAGCAGTAATGATAGGAAAGGATGAATAAAAGGAATAAACTCCTGGAAACCATTCAAAAAGGATCAAGAAGGTCTTGAGACCAAAAAGATGGAAAGTTAGACACTTTATCCAGATAGCTTTAACTTCCAAAATCTCTTTGGAAAAAAAAGAATTATGCATAATATCAAGACATGTTACCGCTGACTCCATGGGACAAAGGAAAGAGAATGCCAGAAATAAAAATCCTTATAAATTAGCACTGGAGAATTTTTTAAGTGTTCACTCTGTACCCTTCTCCTATAAGCCTCTATAGTTGCATCAAGGAAGTACAAGCTAACAAAGAGGCTAGTACTTGTGGTCCATTTTGGAATTCTCCCATGCTGCAGAAAGTCTGCAAATCTCACTTCACTCTTTGTCTGCTCTACTCCCACTTTGGTACAAGTAGAAAACATTGATTCTGTCCAGCCAGAGAGAGGAAAGGGTGTTAGAAAACATGTTGCCTTATGACTGAGTGCAGTTTTATATTAGGGAACCCCTAAGCCTACAGAAACTCTGCTGAGAACACTGCTTCTGCCTTCCTCCAACAATGAAAAAAAGCTGATACACAGTCCAACTATGAAGAGGAAAAAAAGATACCCAGAGGAGGAATTGAGATAAAAATGAGGGGAAGCTGTGTGGGACCTCTAGGAAAGAGAACTTAATACTCTGTTTGGACCCATTACTGACCCCCTAAGAGGTCACTCAAGGCAGAGACCCAGGCTGGTGAACACTACTTCCCTCAAGTGGCTAAAGAGGCTGAAGTAGTTTTGTTGTCCAGTCTGGGAGGTCTACCCACCAGCAAATGACAAGAGAAAATAAGGGGGGAGAGAAACAAAGATTTCAAGAGGAAAAAACGTTTTTTTTCCAAAGCCCAGAGCACAAGTATATAGATCAACAAAGAAGATCCCAAATTCAGAAGGCAAGATGAGTACTAAATCCTGAAGGAGATTACAAAGCTCTCTCAAATATTTCAAGATGGAGTAAAAATAACTCAATACTTAACGAAATCCGTGTGAACTCCTATGAAAACAAGAAACAACAAAAAATTTCAAAATGGTTTGAAAGATAAATAAAATCCATAAGACAAGAAATTAGCGATGAATATTGCTCAGAATGAAATTCCAAAGCAAAATTTAAAAACTCAATTAGCAAAATCGAAAACATTGAACCAAAAGCAAGAAGTTTTTTTTAAAGAAGTGAAAAGGAAAATAACAAATTTGGAACATAAAAGTACTGTAGTGGCAGAAAACTTGGAAAATAAGAAGCAAAAAGTAATAATATTAAAAGAATGCATGGACTTTGTACTATTCAAAGAAACTGACCTCAATGACACAATTGAAGGATCATAAATCTTCTTAGAAGAACATGACAAAAACAAAACAACCATAAAACCTTGACACAATAATGAAAGAAAATAAAGGAAAACTGCTCAGAATTTTCTGGATATAGAAAATCACATATATCCTCCAGAAAAATGACAACTCTGCTTTTCAAACTCCAAGATATAGTATCACAGTTAAATTGAAAATTTCCAGTGCCAAGAATCAAATTCTGCAAGTGGCCAGGAGAAATCCCATCATATATACAGGAAATCTGAAGTTCTGTCTCACACACATCAAATTCCTACTTTTCCTGCCTTCCCTCCTTATTATTCAGTGTGTTGGGGGGGGGTGGTGGTAGAGAAAGGAAAAGAAAATAAATGCTTCTTAACTGACAAGTCATATCCACCAGACTGGCAAAGATGACTAAAAAATAAAATTGCACTCATTGAAAGAGATATGGAAGGTGAGGCATATGTTGATGGAGAAGTGACTGAAGGTTCAGTCATTCTAAGAAGCAAAGTCACTAAACTGTGACTCTCACCTAGAGATACCATGACAAAGAGAGAAAACAAAGAGGAAAAGCACCCATATGTACAAAAGCATTCACAGAAGCACTATTACTTGTAGCAAAGAACTAAGGGAGTACCCATCAGCTATGGCGTATGAATGCAATGAACTATTATTGCATGATGAGAAGTGGGAGATGGAATGGATTCAGAGAAATTTGGAAAGACTTTTATGAGCTTGCATAACAAAGTGTGAAAAATCAGGAGAACAATTTATGCACTGACTACTACATGTAAAAGCAAGCAGCTTTGACTAGTGCAATTACTAACCACAGCAATATGTATTTCCCACCTCCAGACAAAGACGTAATGGACTAGACAGGAATGAAACCTACTTTTTTTTTTAACATAGCCAACAAATGAATCTGTTTTGCTTGACTATGTTTATTTGCTTCAAGGAAAATTTTTTACATTGGAGGGTTGAAGGAGAGAGAAGAAGAGAGATGATTATAAAGATGCCGAAAAAGAGCAAAAGAAAGAAAAGAAAATCAATGAAGTATTTTTTAAAAAATGCACAGAAGAGAAAAGAAGGAGGTACAGGTAAGTGGAATAGTTCTGAAATATACTGAATTTATTGCATACTTTTAAAAAGGAAACAAACTAAATGTGATGGAAATTTGTAGATTCACCTGTAATCTTTTTTCTGTTCTTTGTATGTGGAAATGTTTATGTTGCTATTTGTCAGGTTCAGAATAACAAAAAATTATGTGTGTATACATACATAAATATATACACATATACATATAAGCATACAAATATGTGTATATATGTGTGTATATGTATGTGTACTTATATACATATATACACAGACACACACAGACACATATATATACATACATGTAACATCTACATATAAGACCCCACTCTGTTTTGGAAGGGGTACCGGAGGAGTGAGGAGCGGAAGGACTTAGTCATGGCTCTTGTGGCTGCAGTTTGGAAGATGTATCTCTTCCCACTCCCCATGCCACTTCACTGTTTCCCTGGCCTTAAAAGCTCAGGGGGATGTAAAAACTAATTTGCATCAATCTGTTTAGGATTATGTATTAACTACTGTGGTTACAGCAGTTGGTTCAGCAGTCTGTCCACTTTTAAGCTGGATGACCAATGCTTTGCACGACTGATGAGGTTTTGCTATGTTGAGCAAGTCTAACGTAAAAATAAAGGTTTCCTAGAAAATTCATTAAATGAGGGGTCCCTGCACTGTTAATCTTATTGATGACAAATCAAAGTTTTGGTGTCATAAGTGGTATGAGTAACTACCGCTATCAAAATTCTCTCTAGGAAGTTGTTTAAGCACGAATGGCTTGTTAAAGAAACTTATAAAAGAGCAGTCTGATATTACGATAAACTAGTGCTAAACAACCTAATCCTTACTACTAATGAGAAGAGACAAGAAAAAGAACAAGCAAATCAGTCATAAATTATCTGCTACTTAGTATCTACTATGTTCTGAACACTTTGACAGGTATTACATGGAATACAACCAATCAAATTTAAGTATCTCCTGCCATATTGCCAGGCATTGTGCTTAGTGCTGGGGATAAAATGGCAAAAATAAGAGTCCCTGCCTTCAAAGAGTTTACATTTTATAGAGGAAAACACATAGATATACAAGACATATGCAAAAAATAATAATCGGTGGGGAGGGTATTAACATCTTAGAAGACCAGGAAAGACTTTCATCTTATGAAGGAGATGAACTTAGCTTTGAAAAAAACTGAGGTGAAGTGAGAGAGAATTTCAGGCATGGAGGAAAGCCTATGCAAAGAGTAATATTGGAAATGCTATGCTGTGTATAAGAAGGCCACTCCTGATTCCCTCAGTTTTTGACTTCTCCCTCTAAGTCCCACAGCAAATTACACTGAATTTATTTTTCATATTTTATGTATTCATACATATTCATTTGTATTTATTTTTACATGTACATACTGTTTTTGTAAATAAAATATAAAGTCCTTTAGGTTTTATCTCAGTAGCTGTTCACAGTGGGCATTCTTAATAAATATTTTTCAACTGGATAATTTTTAATTGGAAGAGGAAGAGACAAGGCAAGGACCTCAATCAGGGAGCCATTTTCTTACTAGTGGACTTTAATGACTCTGGAGGAGAGGGTGAGACTTACAACTTTGTGCAACTCTGCCTCACTTAAATCCAATTCACAAGCAAGCCAAGAGATCACCCCTCTTTGAAAACCAAGGATGACCAACAATAGTTCAGAGAAGAAATAACGAAGGCTTAAACTAGGGTGGTGGTGGCAGCTATGTGAGTGTACGGAATGAGGGGGATGTGAGAGATGCAGTAAAGGTAGAAAGGACAAGTCCTGCCAGATAAATGGATATAACAGGTGAGGATGAGAACCTGGACGCTAAGAAGCCTGGTGTTACCATTACAAGAAATAAGGAAGTTTCTAAGAAGGACAGGTTTTGGGGAGAATATAACAAGTTTGGTTCTGGATATGTTAAGTTTGAAATGTTTTAGGGACATCCAGTTCAAAATATCCAATAGGTAGGTAGTTGGTGATATTGGACTAGAGATTAGGAGATACCAGGGCTGACTATGAATGAATGAGTGTGCTGTGCTAAGCACTGGAGATACAAGTAGTTAAGTGAACACAATCCATACTCATAGGAAACTCACATTTGAGTCCCTCTTAGTGAGGGTGATGGCAAATATAGGAGGTTTCAGTAGCAAGTCAGATAGAAAAGTACCATGATCTTGAAGATGCAAGGCAGATGGTAATGCATCTTCTTTAATGTCATTTCTACAGATAAAATAATATCTGTTTTCTGATTTTGAACCACAGAGCTATTTCACAGAGCTAAGGACTTTGGTGCTGAGAATGTTTCCCTACATTTTTTGTAGCTGTGGCTGCTGAGGAGGTGAAGGGAGTTGGGGAGGGTGGTACATCTACAGAAGCAGTTGCCAGGTTGCCTCTCTGTAGACGTTGCTTCCCAGGATGATGGCTGTAAGGGTTGGGAGTCAGTTGCAATTAAACCTGTGGGAGTAGATCAAGCGACCTATAAAGAGAGTATAGAGGGGGAAGAAAAGAGGATGCAAATGGAGCTGTCCATCTTTAGTGAATGTGACTTGCATGAAGAGGCAAGCAAAGGCTCCTGAGAAGGAATAGTCAGATAGGGAGGAGAAGTACTAGGAGAGGAATGCCATGAAAACCTAGAAAGAAGAGAGTACCTAAGGGGAATGGGTGATCAAGAGAGATGTGCTGAAGAGAGGGCAAGAAAGAGGGCTGAGAAAAGGGAATCAGATTTGGCCATTAAGAGATCATTGTTAGCTTTGGAGAACAGTTTCAGCTGAATGTTAAAAGTCGGAGGCTGGACTGCAAGGAATAGGGAAGAGGAAAAGGTAGTGAAGCCAATAAAATGTAGACAGTTTTCTGGGACTTGGTTTATGACAGGGAGGCAATCAACAGATTAATAGCCTGAGATAATGGTAAGGTCAAATGATGATATTTAAGCATTAGGGAAACATCAGCATATTCATAAGATTCAAGGAATGAGCTAGTAAATAGAGAAGGGAAGACTGATGAGATAGATAGATAGATAGATAGATAGATAGATAGATAGATAGAGAATTGTGGGATAATCTGTAGAAGATAAGAGGGAATGGGGTTCAAGTAGAGGAGTTCGCTTTTTGTTTTGTACAAATGGAGGTTAGAGCATTCAATGTTAAAAAAAAAATTAAAGATAATATAACACAAGAGAATGAACTGATTATCTAGGGCTCTGTTTAGAGAATCTTAATATTATGGATATAACTATGGATTAATTTTATGGATCATATTTAATAGGATGTTGCCCCTAGATTGGCCAAGAACCCCATTTTTAACAAAAGGGATGGAGCAGAAGGCCTTCTATGGCTAGCCAGGTCTGACCAGGTACCAAGCAAGTTTACAGGGGCACGAGGGAAAGAAGATGAAATCTCTAGGGGTCAGAAGCCTCTTACTAATGATCAATTAGGCATGTGCAAAAAAAAAGTTATGTGGTAACTGTAGAGAAGAACATGGTCAAAAGGAAGGTGAGATGACTTCCTGTTAATGTGTGAAGCGTCTGCGTATATTTCCACAGTTACCCAAATGGGCTTGGGATGTGTGCTGACCCTCTCTCTCAGTGGGAAAAATACAGAGTGGTGAATAAAACTACTTCAGATGCAAAGACTACAGGGTTTAGGTGACAAGGGTTAACAACTTTCTAAATGCTACATGACTGCCAAATATGCACCTATCCCATTCGAGCAATGAGCATCTCTAATGTCTTCATCAGCGTCACTTATCCATGAGTGAAGATACCACGTGAGAAAATGCAACACATCTGCAGTGTTTGACATGGCGACCAAAACCAAAGGACTGATAGTGGCATTTCTTGGGATAGCAAATAACTGGAGAAAAAGTAGCTGCTCATCAATTAAAACATGGTCAAACAAATTGTAGTATCTGAATATTATGGAATATGATTGTGCTGTAAGAAATGACAAATATGTAAAATTCAGAGAAACATGAGAAGACTTGTATGACCTGATGCAAAGTAAAGTAAGCAGGACAATAGATACAATGACATAAAACAAGAGATACAATGACATAAATGAAACGAAAAAGAAAGTGAAACCCAATACTGAATAATTATAATGACCAATTTTGACTTTGGAGATGGGAAAATGCACCTCCGTACTTTCATTGGAAAGTCAAGGTGTGTAATGTTGCATAAGCATTCAGACAAGACAGCTGTCTGTTGGTTACTCTTAACTGTTTCTACTTTATCGCAATGGAAAGTATATGGTGGGGATAGTTAGGGAAGAATGTATCTGAAACGGGCTGTTGTATAAAAACAAATGTGTCCACAAAACTTAAAAAAAAATAATGTGATCTTAGGTCACAAAAATGACTTATTCATAGTAAGAGAAGCATAATGTCCATAATGAAGGAGCTGATAATACGGCTATGCTCTGGTATGGTCAGATGATAGCAGGAAGATTATATCTAATTCTGCATGGCACATTTTAGAAAGAACATGGATAAGTGACAAAGGACACAGAGGATGCTAAGAATTGTGCTGCTATAAAAATATCAACAAACTTCAATTTGACTAGTAATATTCTACATGTGAGATCTTTGTCCAATGACCAAGTCATAAACAGGCTGTTGAAATGACAGAGAGGCTGATTCATATCAATCTTGACATTCTCACTATAAATAAAATTGGAAGAATGAAGGAAACTGAAGCTAAATGGAAGAATGGCTCACAAATACTACCAAAATAAGAAAATAAAGTAGTTTCTATTATACAATGAAGAAGAAAAAGAAACATTATTTTATGGGACATTTGACCATTAATTACATATTATAGTACTAATGATAATTATTACAAAAAGACCACCATGAAAATGGTTGCAGTGTAAGTACCAGCGTCAGTTCCTGAAGATAATGTGATCAGGAAATTCTATAAAGAATTTGATAAAACCATCCAAATCAAATCATCATACTCTGATACTTGGTCACTTGAGTACAAAGGTGGGAAATGGTAAGGGTAAGAAGAAACATATGGTAAGAAGGAAAGAGGAATGAAAACAGCCAAAGACATAGATTACAGAGACTTCATGCCTATATATCTTGAACATTTTCTTTGAAAAGAAGAACTGGTGGCCACCAGACATGGCAACATCAAATAGAGGATGAAACATTTTATTTTAATAGATGGAAAAAACTTGCTTTTAACATGAAACTTATGTAAACCATCTGTTTGTATACAGTCAAACCATCAACCCCTCAGAGCAAAGAACAGAATCAGTTAAAAACAAACCAAAAAAACCAAGGAGAATTAGAAAAAAAGATATCTTGTAAAGTGAAACAACCTCAAACTACTTAAACAAATAACTGAAAATCAAAAATGGTGAGTGGACTACAGAAATGATATCAATGCCAACTTTAATAATTTCATCCAGAGTAATTAGTCAGTATAAATTAATTGACCAAAGAAGAAAGCCAAAAGAGCCCAGAAAAACAATTTATTCAGGAAATAACTGATTTCTTTGTCAGAGAAAAATAGCCACCAAAGGCAACACTGGGTTAGAATATAAACTCACTTGTAAAATCTAATGATGGATGATTATGGACAATATTGTCTCATAGCAGCAGAGGGTAAAACCAGTTTAAAGAAAGCTTGGCAAGCTATCCAACCAAGCAAAGGAATCCCAAAGGCATTCAAGGCATGGAAGGAGTACAGACAGAAGAAAAATGGAAAATATTTGAAAAAATCATTTCAACAAACTGTTTCTCCAACGAGGATTGTAGAACCAACATGCTTGGATCCCAATATCATTGCCTCAGGAGTGTTTATAGAGGAGTTAGAAATGGCAGAAAACAAAGATAGGAAACAAGGCAGGTTGAACAAAGTGTAAACAAAAGAGATCTGTGCTGGAGAAAATACAGTTGTGAGTGCATGGAGGGACTAACATAGAGGGTCCTCTCTGAAAAAGGAAAAGACACAAAAGATGTAGAAAAAATTATGAGCTTTATTAATACCATAGAAAGTGACTGAGAGAACCTTCAACACTACTGACCATAGTTATACAAAATCTCTGAGTCTTACGCACACAAACTGAAGGAGTCCGTGATGAGGATATTAGCAGAGAATAAGTGGTGTCCACAAGTGATATTCAACAAGAGCACATGTTTACCACTTTACCATTAATGAAGTGAAAGCCCTAGAGAATATGATATCCTGTTATGCTTTGTTGATTGTGAAAAGAAAATAAAAACCATTTGATTAGGCAGAAGAGAGTGCTCTTCTACCTGTTTCCTCTCTGTACCTCAAGGTCATTCAAGATTCCTTGAGAGATAGAACAGATGTAACCCTTTTCACTGACCCTCGCTGATCACAAGCATCAGATGAGGTATGAATCAGGAAGACTGTGACGGTGAAGCTCCATCATGGGGTACAGGTCAAAGAGAGATTCTTTGTGAATAGTGAGATCCTCTGACTCCTCCCATTTGTGGACGACATTGTTCTAACTTCACCAAGCCTCGAAACACTGCAGATTCTCCTGAGTTTAACTTGCCTATCTACTTGGGAAAGATCAAGTGGGTGAAGAATTGCTCACCCAACAGTATGTATGTATATGTGGGACAGATAGTACAGAGGGACAATAAGCTAGGTCTTGAGTTCAACACGAGAAGGAGAGTGGGTTGGATTCCATTGGGGAAACAGTGAAGCTTTTACTAACCCCAAGCTTCTCATGAAGTAATTATAACCATTGTAGCAATTGGAGTTGTTCCTGTAGAAGGATCTAGTTTGGGAGGAAATGGGCTCCACTTTGCCAGAGGTCTGCAAGCAAAGGTTAGTTGACTGCTTATCAGGATGTTATAAAAGATTTTTTTTTCAGGTACCGGGTTGAACAAGGTGGCGTCTAGAGTCCCTTCTTACTCTGAGACTGTAGAGAGAATTAAGTTGAATTAAGTTTAAATGAATTCATATTAGCAATAGCAGGTAAAGTAGGATACTGAAGATAGGCAGAGGGAAGCAATTTCAAACAGTAATTTAGAAATTTTAGGAAAAAAAACAATACAAGGTATAGGTATCTGGTAAGTGGTATCAAAATTTGGAGCAAATGTGACAAGTGAGACATAAGACCAAGATGCAGTTAGGGACAGAATGACCCCAGAAACTTCAGCTATACCTACAATTTGGAGAATACACACATCTTCACTCTGGGAAACTGTAGTTCATGTTACTGATCTTTTTCAGCTGAGATCACATATGTTGGTAACTCACACACACACACAATCACAAAGGAATGTCTTCAGTGAGAAAGATACCACAGTAAATAATACAGGGGAGATGGCAAAGGAGAGCGGGGGCTTCAAACATGACTTTTCCACAACAGTTAAATGGGCAAAGTGCAGAACAAACATGAGTGAAAAACATAGGTTGCCAGGCAAAAGAAGAGACAAGAGTCCATCAGTTAACTACAGCTTTATTTTCACTCTTTGCTTCATGACAACTTCCAGTACAACTTTACTTTCGATGCAAATCATTTTACTCCCATTGTTTCTTCCAAGTTTCTGATCTTTTTTAATTTGGGGCTTTGATTTCCCAGAGGATAATGGAAGCTGCAAACCTACTGCTAACAGTTAAATAGAGGTCAGCTTTAACTTGCTTCACACCTTCATTATTTGGGCAAATTATCATTGAGTTAAGTAGACATCTAAAGATAAGATTTGCCTTAATGGCTCTGTTAAATACCTGTTTCCCTCTGGACTTATAGGCCTAGGTTTATGAATGCTTAGAAACTGAGGAAGGTCAAATCAGCTCTAATTGTGCGTACTAAATATTTCTAACCTGCCTATTCCTTAAGTGATAATATTAAAGTTGAAATATTTATTCTTCCTCTGCTTATTTTCACATGAAATGACCCAGATGAGATGTTATTTTTCCATTCTCTACCTACCATTCCCTAATATAGCAGGTCAGGGAAAGGGCTAAATAGATAGAAATAATGAGCTTGGTTTTAGTCATGAGAAAGGAGCCAACTTCTTCCTCTTCAAAGTGGAATGAATAAGTTAAAAGAATCCTAAGGGACAGCTGAGTGCCCTGCTCTGAAAGATACCACAAATAGGGTTTAACACTAGCCTGAAAGAACTTCCTCAGCTCCGGAAAGGTCAAGAATACTATATGTATTATCTTTGAGAAGATGACTAACTCGTTCTTACAATACACACCTGGCTGTGCATTTATAGAGTACTTGACAGTTTAAAAGGGCTTTTACAGACATCTATATGATGATTGTGTCACTGTGATGAGGGCAGGTGTTTTTATTCCCATTTTCGCCTTCTTGACATATATATCATTGTAGGTGAAAGGGACGAAGAGAAATGGAGTAAGGGATCTGAAGATCTGGGTCCTAATTTGGTCTTTGCCATGAATCAGGTATGAGATCAGAGAAGTCTCTGTCTCTTCTCTACTCAGTCTGTTGCTGAACCAACCAAGCAGGATACACTGCTTTGAATCAGGGTGGGTGGATGGGAAATTCATATTTAAGTACATTTATACATTTTTTTAATTAAAATCATGCTAGATTTTAGTAAATAAGGTGTATAATGTACTTTTAGTTCTGTCTCTTTACTATTTGATTGACTCTAAAACCAGGATTCTAATGGCAGATTATGTATTCAATTAGAGAATATTTATTTTTCTCCTTACTATGCTCTCGATAAAGAAAAGATTTTCCTCTTAACTTTTAAAAAATATGCCCATCAAATCCAACCACACAACTTCAGGAATACTCTTTGAGCCCTGGAGATTTTTAAGCACTTTATAGACCTATGTCAAAGCCTTGTGTGGCTTAAATATGATTTTAAAAAATTTGGCTTTAAAATAGAAGCAGTCCATCTAAAATATTAGCATATGGTACTGCTAACATATGTTTTCTTTATTAAGAATGATTCTTACTTGGTACAAGTTGTAAGAATTACAGACCTAAGAGAAAAGCTTCAAATTAATCTTCAAATGCTTTAACCAAATATAAAAGCTTTTCCTGAAATCCTTTGGATGAAATCTTTATCTGTGCTTAGAGGCTCAGGCAAATGTATTCAAATGTACCATCCTGGTCTCTTACCATGGCAGGTTGGAAGCTGCTAAAACAAAGACAAGGTCTTCAGATCGGGCCAGTCCATCCATCTGCATAAGCAATTCTGTTTTCATCCGAAGACTTCCTTCATGTTCTCCCCTACCAAGAAGAAAAGCATGAATTTCCAAAGTGATGGGGAATCACCCCTTTTATTTCTAACAGGGTAACTCACAGTAATTAACTTCTAGTCACTATTTCAGATTCTTTCCAACTACAAACCATGATTAAGGTATACTAGCTAACACTCAGATGTTATATCAAATCCTCCCTTCATTTCATTACTCTGAGAAGCCACTGATACTGAAGCCAAAAAACAAAGACATATGACTTAGTTTAATCTTGGCATAAAGATTAACAGCATGGAAGTGAGTGAATGCTAATGGTGGTATTTAACAGAAAAAGCCATCAAATTGAGGACTGGCAGTAAACAAGGAAACAGCAGAAGACAAGAGTGTTCTTGGTGGATTAAAGACGATGATGCTGTGTCCATCTGCAGCATTATATGTATAATACAGTCTCTTTATAAACAAACGTACACAGGCTGCCTATTTTTAGGGATATGAAACTGTCGCAAGAAGAGACTTTGATAGCCAAACTGAAGCTGTCTTCTGTGCTTTTGATGGAAGAACCAATATAGATACAATGAAAGTACAGCTTACTCCATATGCAATCAGAATGGAAAAGTAAGACAGTTTTCTGCACAATTAAGTTTGTCTCCTACCCCTTCCCTTTCCTCCAAAAACCACTGTCAATAAGGAAAAATTCTCTTTTTCTAGGCCTGGATAACCCAAATTGACTACTTGCATTGACCAAATCATCAGAAAGCTGTTCAGCACTTTGTTTTCACTTTGTCTCTTTAGAGTCAGTTAAAACAATGAGGATTTAAATTCTTGCCTTTTGAGGACAGTTAGGTGTGCAATGGATAGAGTGCCGGGCCTCGAGTCAGGAAGATCTGAGTTCAAATGCAGCCTTAGACACTAGCTGTGTGATTGTAGGCAAATTATTTAACCCTGTTTTCCTCGCTTTCCTCATCTGTAAAATGAGCTGAAGAAGGAAATATAAACCACTGCAGTATCTTTGCCAAGAAAACCCCAAATGGAGTCACAATGGGTCAGATATAACTGAACAGCTTCTAAAGACAGGAGAACTTTCTATTTCTTGCCCTAAATGTGGAAGTCATGATGCAAGAGAAGCCACGATCCAATGGAATTGGTAGTTGCAGGATCTGGAATCAAATTCTAACTCTGCCCTTTTCTAACTATAAGACCCATGGCAAAATCACCTATTTTCTCTAGGACTCAGTTTCCTTATCTGTAAAGTGAAAGAGAGGACTGAGATGGCCTCTAAGGTCTCTTCCCACTCTAGATGTATGATTCTATGGAGGGGATGGTGAAGGAAGTAAAAAAGTTTGCACAGCAACATAGTATGGATTCATGTTATCTCTAGGAATTACTCATCCTCTAATAGGATGAATTTTCTTAAAAGATATCACTTTACACATAACTAGCTGTGTGACCCTAGGCAAGATACTTAACCCCAATTGCCTCCAAAAAACCCAAGACAACCACAAAAAAGATATCACTTTAAGAAGGAGAGAGGGGGAGGGAGGGAGAGAATCTGAAACTCAAAATATTTTTTAAAGAATGTTAAAAGTTGTTTTTGGATGTAACTGGAAAAAAATATTTAACAAAAAGAGATACACTTAAAATTTTCTTCCAGTACAATTCAACATCTTATAGGACAATGACAAGATGGGATGCTTCTGAAAAAGGACAATTAGGAAGGTGAAGGACCTGGAGACTATACTATGTAAGAACCAGTTGAATAAACTACAGACTTTTCATATGGAGAAGAACAGACTTAGGAATGGGACAGGGGACATAACAGCCTTCTTCAAGTGTCTGAAGAAGCCAACACATAGAAAAGAAACAAGTTTTGTTTTGCTTGAACCCAGAGGACTCAGCTGGGAACAGACAGAAATTTGTAAGAAAGTAGATTTGTCTGATACAAGAAAAACTGCCCAACAATTTTCCAGTGGTAAGATTGTCCAAAAGCCATACACGCTGCCTAGAACGTAGTGTCTTTGAAGGTAAATCAAGAAGCTGCTGTCAGGGATGATATAGAAGTGTACCTATTCAAATACAGAGTGGACTAGATGACCTCTGGCATTCTTGCTAGGTCTGAGATTCTAGGTTGGACAAGATGGCTTCCTTCTAATTGTAAGATTCTGTGATACCATGAAACAACTCTGATCAAGGCATAAAACTAAAAAAAACTCTCATAAAAAAGGAGGATAATTCACAGTTGGACAGCTGTTCTTTCTTGTTAGTGATATTAAAAATCTCTGGCCACAACATGTAGAATATTGGTTTAGATACGCTGCACACCTTTTCTGATGGTACAGAGAAGTAAGGTTGCTACCTTGGCCTAGCATAGCAAAAAGGACTTTCTCTTGAGAGGGTTTTGTGAGGGCATGGAATATAAATTTGACCCCTTCTTTGGTGCCCGCTAAGGAGAATAGCCCTGTGGCTCCAGAGAAAGCAGCTACATCCAACTCATTCATGCCAGCAGGATGATGCTGGCAGCCTGGTACATTGGACCTGGATGATCTTTGGTCCTAAAGGCCACTTCTGGGTGAAAGATAAATTTTTGCCAGTCAAAGAAACTATTTAAAGCATTTATTCAGTTAACAAGATGTAATTTAAAGGACTTTCCATCTGTTTGCTGAAAATGCTTTGGCTTATTAATGGACTCATTCTTCTCATAAATGTTGATGGATTTCTGATCATCAGACACACGAGAGGGGAAAAAATGACAGCAAAAAATATATTATTCTGTAATATGAAAAGAAAGCCAAGTCTTCACTCACCCCAGAGCGGTGCCTCTCTGACTCATCACAGACTCTAGTTCATCCAGAAAGATTGTTGAAGGGGCGTGATACCGAGCAAGTTCAAATAACACCTGCACCAAGAAAAACACAACCGTTTAAATGCTTGTTACAAGTCTCAGCAGCTCTCACTTCAGGGCTTAGATGGATGCAGTCATTAAGCATTTATGGTGAATCACTATAAAAGTTACAATCATTGTACATCCTAGTACTATCTCTTGGGCTTAAATGGTCTTATTTCCACTTATTATTTGTTAAAATTATATCCAGAAAGAGGTAAGTGATTTGCCCAAGGTTAGCCAGGCCCCAGTAGGGAAGCTCAACTGGGAACTCATTCCCTGACTTCCCAGTCTAGTGCTTAGCCTGCTGACAACAACAGAAACTACAAGTGCATCATAACATATGGGCACACTAGCTATATTTTTTTAAAAGCCACTCACGACTATTTCTCTCATCAGTAATAGATTTATAGTAACAAATAATTACTAGAAATAACTGCAGAAGGGTTATTCTAGGAAAGGGGTGGGGAATAGAAGTAAAAGGATGTTCAATAAGACTTTAGTTTCCCAAAGAAACGAAGTCCAGATCGATCATTAGAAATACTCTAGTTTAAACAGTCTCCTGTTTATTTCCTTGACATAAAACATGATGATCACAAGATTGGAAATGAATGGAGCAACTGCAATCTACTCTAACGAAGAATAAAAAATGAAAGATACAATATAACAGAGCTGTATCACCAATGCTCAAGTAAGCTCAACCACATGTATTAAACAATAAAAAAGAAAAAAATAGATTCACATACAGCTTTGGGAAGTAGGTCACCCACAGACCATGTTTCCCAAGCCCCACCCTCAAGTCTCCTGAACTGGTACAATCCATGAGAAGAGCCCAGATTGGTTTACAGCCACCACTGATTTATATGGGTGTATCACCCATTAGGAAGAAAGGGACATAACCAAACCGTTATCTATAAATAATTCTTTAATTGAAATATGAGAAACAAACATCAGGAAAACTCCTCTCTCTGATTTAGGGGAAGGTCCTAAAGGTCCTGTGAAAGGCTTCTAAACAGAGAGAGCACATTTATGCCAGGTCAAGTGATTTTCCACCGAAGTCAAGACAGTGTTCAACATGAATTTTGACAGGATGTGAATTCCTGAAGTCAGTAGAAGTTAGATTTCTTCTTTTTCTGTTTCTTTTTTAAATAAAGGATGGGGTGGGATAGCCAATATGAATTTATGATAGTGTATGCCTCTAATCCCTGTTAATAGGGAGGCCAAGACTGGCAGATCTTTTGAACTTGAGAGTGCTGGACTGCAATGGGCTATGCTGATGGTTCATATTAAAATATATGGTGAGCCTCCAGGAGCATGGGGCCATGAGGCTACTTAAGAAGGGGCAAAGTGGCCCAAGTCAGAAATGGAATAGGTCAAATTTCCCATATTGATCATGGTGGATCCTGCCCATGAGAAGCTCCTGTACTTCTGCCCTTCCAGACTGGACAAGAGAAGAAAGACCCAGTCTTTAAAATTTAAAACAAAAACAAATTTAAAAATTAAAAATAAAAAAAGTGGACTGGGTCAAGGAAAGTAAACAAATTCCTCCCTATTGAATTGGACTTAGATACAACAAAACCCCAAATAGCTAAAACCCTAGTGAAATGTGAGAATCTGGCTAAATGAATTTTCTGTTTAATTCAAGATTAACAACAAAATCAAGTCTTTTTTAACTCACCCTTGATGCAAATATTAACACATCTGAGCTGACTTATTTGTTTCACTCAAGTCCAGTCTTCAGGGAACATTACCAAACTTCTCTTTGATAAAGTGTTTGTAGAATTTTCAGTATGATAGTTCTGAACATCAATTCTAGAAAAAGTCCAGGAGGCTGAGCTGAATGTGTACTACTTCTGGGACATTCTGATTCTGAAGTGTGTGTTTGTATGTGCGTGTTCCCATTGTAGGTTATGTGGTATATTTTGTTTTGCTTGCAGGGGTGGGGAAATTAATAAATTCTTAATGTTTGTTAACTTTTTAGAAACACTAGATTTGTAAAAAGTAGACCAGTTATTTTTTCTTTAAATTAGTCTAATTGAAAATTCTGGTAAATTGGATCTTGGTTATTTGAGGTTTTACTATATTCTTTTAGTACCTATTGATGAGAAAACACAAACCACAAATTTAAAGTCACTTGGTAAGCTATAAGTGACATAATGAAAGCTTCCAAATAAGCCACAATCTATCAAAAAGAAGCTGAATGGTAGGCCCAGGGGACATTAATTTAGCCACTGAAATATGAGAATTAATTTTTCTTTAACTACAAGAATATCTGACCAAATAAGATGCTTGTGAAAGCATTTTGTAAACCTTAAAGCATTATGTAAACATAAACTAATATTATTATTTTCTTATTGCTTACTCATTATTCTCCTGAAGGCAACAGTATAGATCCCATTGCCTATTTCTCCATCCTACCCCCACCATGTTAGACTTTGGATTAGACTTTGGATTTCACCATTACCCTTTAGGGTTCCATTTCCATAATAAAAATTTTTTTATATTCCTCTACCTACCTCTTATCATTCTCTCTCTCCCTATGCCTCATTTTCCTAACGCTATTTTTTTTTTTTTACCACATACCACTCTACATAGAAGCTATTCCAAACCACATTTTCTCTTCAAGCCTGTCACATGTCCTTCTCTCCCTCTTTCTATCCACTCAAATGAGGACATCCCTTCTTACTTCACTGAGAAAATTAAGGTCATTCCTCATGAGTTCCCCCTCTATCCTTGCCAGCATTTCAAAACCTCCTAACATTATCCCCTACTCCATCCTTTCCTCCAGTCTCTGAAAATGAAGTGGCCCTCCACTTAATGAAGGCCAGATTTTCTACAAAAGCCCTTTAATCCTATCCCTTCTGATACTGTCTGGCAGATTGTCCCTCAACTATCCTCTCCCTTCAAATGTTTAACATCTCCCAATGTACTGGCTCCTTCCCTGCTGCTTACAAACACATCAAGGTCTGCTCTATGAGGAAACCCTCCCTACACATCTCTGCTACCATTCTCATGTTTCTCCTCCCTGTCTTAGCTTAACTCCTATAAAAAGCTATGGACACTATTGTCTTCACTTTTTCTCCTCTCACTCTTTCCTCATCCCTTTGCAATCTAGCTTCTGACCTCATTGTTCAAGTAAAACTATCCTCTCCAAAATTATCAACAGTCTCTTTATTTGTCAGATCTGATGGTCTTTTCTCATTCCTCATCCTCGACTTCTCAACTGCATTTAACACTGTTAACTGACCTCTCTGTCCTGGATCCATACTCCTTCTGGGTTTTCATGGCACTTGTCTCTGCTGGGTCTCCTTCTGCCAGTCTCATCACTTCTTCTTAGGATTCGTTGCTGGTTTATCATTCATATTATGCTACCTAAGGATGAGTGTTCTCCAGTGTTTGGTCTTGGGCCATCTTTTCTCTCTACATTCTCCCTCAATAACTTCATCAGTTCCCATGGATTTAATTACCATCTCTATGCAGCTGACTCACACATCTGTACATCCAGCCCTGGTATCCCTCCTGAGCTCCAGTTTCATATTACCAGCTGCCTCTTAGACATCTCAAACTCAACACATACAAAATAGAACTCACATGTTTTTCTCTTCCCTCCCCTCCTCCAAACCAACTCCTCTTCCCATTTCTGTCAAGCATGTCACCATTTTTCTAATCTTCCCAGTTTATAACCTTGAGTTTACCCTCAACTCTACTGTCTCCTTGAAATCACATAACTGAACAGTTTCCAAATCTTGTCATTTTTTACCTCCACGTCTCTTGTACCTGACCCCTTCTCTAGTCATAGCTGTGATCTTAAGTGAGATGCATCTTCCCTAGACTATTGTAATGACTTCCTCATTAATCTCACTTCCTCAAGTCTCTTTCCATTCATATCCACCCTCTACATAGCTGTTAAAAGTATTCTTAAGCACAGGTCTGATGACTTCATTTACCCACTCAATAAACTCCAATTGCTTCCTATTTCCTCTAGAATCAAATATAAACTCTTCTATTAGAATGTAAAGTTCTTCATACCTGCCCCTACCTTTCCTTCCAGCCTTATTTGCCTACTGCTCCCATTCTCATACTCTACAATCCATCCAACTTGGCCAGTTCTCTCTACCTCACACATGGAACTCCATGACTTTGGAATGGCCATTGCATTCCTGGAATGCACTTCCTTCTAATCTCCACCTCACAGAATTTCTTCTTTCAACACACACCTCCAAGCCCCAATGCCTACAAGAAGCCCTTTCTGACTCCCCTCCCCAACTGCTTGTGCCCTAATTCCCTAATCACCTTGAATTTTCTTTATATAGCTTTATTCTGTATATACATGTCATCTTTTCCTCCCCTCAAATAGTTCCTTGAGATAAAGAATTATTTTTGTCTTTGTATTCCTAGTGTCCAGTACATAGCAGGTACCTTATAAATGCTTTTTGAATGACTGAAAACTTTTGAAAACATAGAGACCTAGTAATAAAAACCATGTAAAGACAATGTGAGGGGCAGCCCATCCCTGTTGTCTTGTCTGTGCTTCTCATGTTGTGCTGAAGACATTCGCAGTGAGCTTGCAGAGGATGAGGTTCCATCCTAAATACATTTATTCCACTACAAAAAGCAGTTATTTCATCTTCTTGTGCAATAATGTGTAGAACATTACATGTAAAGGACTAGAAATAGAGTGGCAGCTAATCCTCAGCCTATTTCTATCTGCATTGCATAGAAAAAAGAATGTGATGATAATGATAATGATAATGATAATGATGATGACGATGACATCAACAGAGAAGCTTTGGAATAGTAGAGAGAATAGACATGGGTTCAATTCCTGCCTGAGAGACATACTAATTGTGTGCTCCTGGGCAAGTCACATAATCTCTTTGTTTCCTGGGCAACTAAATTTCAGAGTAGTTTCTGAGTTGTATTGGTAGATGGAATTTCCTCAAACCAGGAGTTCCCTATGCCAATGAAATCATAAATCTAATAAAAAAAGAAAAGAAAGTGGACACTTACATGCCACTCAAAGTTTGTAAAGAACTTATATGTTATGTCATTTGAGATACTGTATAATAATAAATGCAAGCAAAGTGCAATGTTAAGTACAAGGGAGGAAAGGAAATTCAAGGGAGGGGCTAGCTAAAGGCAGGTTCAGAAGACTTTATGGAGGAAGTCAGTAAGATGGTTTTTACAGAACATACTGGAATTCAATAGTTGAATAGTGATTCCAGAAACTGGGACAAAGGAACAATGGCAAGAAAGTATGGGCTCATATGAGGACAAGAAGTAATTCACTGTGGCTTGGAAGGCAGACACCTGGGAGAGAATAACATCAAAAATATGGAAGACAGATAACATGAGGAAGTAGGATAGTGTCAAGCTATGGAGGCCTTTGACTACCTATATGTTACTTAGTAGGTCACTGAAGACTTATAAGCAAAGGAACGACATGAACTTGCTTAAACAATGCACAAAGAAGAGAAATTTGACCACAGTGTGAGGGTCTGGGGGAAGCAGAGAGTAGAAATGGGAAGAACTATTGGGAGGCTAGTCTTAAGAGTCCAGGTGGGGCTAATGATGGCCTGTACTGAATGGTGGCAAAAGAAACAGGGCATATGTGATAAAAGTGAGAGATCATATGCAAGAGAAACTTCATAGGGCTTATGTATGAGAGGTGAGAGAGAGGGAAAAGTAAAAGAGCCACCAAGAAATCTAAACTAAGAGACTGAGTAGAGTGCTGGGACCCCTGAGAAGCAGCATGAGAGAGTGGGGAGAAGTCAGAAGGGCATGGTTGCAAATCCTGCTTTAGACACTTGCTAGCTGGATAGCACTGGGCAAATCATCAGACTTTTATGAACTTCAGTTTCCTCATCTGGAAAATGGAAATTATGGCGACATCTACCTCATAAGTATATTGGGAGGATCAATTAAAGCACTTTGCAAACCTTAAAAGTATACACATCAGCTATTTTATTATTATTATTTACTGAAGTCAGATGCATATTTGTTACAAGGATCTTGTTTTTTCTTCTCTTTCTCTTTTTTTAAAAAAAGGATAGGGGAGGGAAAAGGAAGATGGGGATGGATTTTCCAAAGAAAAAGAAAGAAAAGAGAGTCACTGAAGGATTTTTTTTTGTACAAAAGAGGAAAAAAAGGAAGGCCAAAAAGAATCAGAGATAAGCTGGGTAGCTTTGAAAGTTGCACGTTGAATTTATCATATTTTTACTAATATTTGATTTTCATCAGTTACATGTAAAGTTAATTTGTAACATTCATTTAAAAAATTTTTTCGAATTCCAAATTTTCTCTCCCCTCCTCACCTTCCCCCTCCGAGACAGTAAGCAATTAGATAGATATAGGTTATACATGCTCAATCATGTAAAATGTTACCAAATTAGTCATGTTGTAAAAGAAGACATAGACCCAAAGGGAAAAAAAATCATGAAAAAAATACAGAAAATGAAATATAGTATGCTTTGACCTGCATTCAGACTCCATCAGTTCTTTCTCTGAGGGTGGATAGTACCACCCTTTTTTCTCATTATGAGATTTTAATAACTGTCTTGGATCATTGTACTGCTGAGAACAGCTCAGTCCTTCACAGTTGATCATCATGATGCAGTATTGCTGTTGCTGTGCACAATATTTTCCTGGCTCTGCTTACTCCATTTTTGTATCAGTTCATATAAATCTTTCCAGGTTTTTCTAGAATCTGACTGCTCATCATTTCTTATAGTGTAGTAATACCACAACTTGTTCAGTCATTCCCCAATTGATAAGCATTCCTTAAATTTCCTATTTTTTGCCACCACAAAAAGAGCTACTATAAATATTTTTGTGTGAATAGGTCCTTCCCCCCACCCCACCCTCTATTTTTAATCTTTTTGAGATACAGACTTAGGAGTGGTATTGCTGGATCAAAGGGTATGCACTATCATATGTTTAAAAGAAAAACAAACTAATTTTAAAGAGATTCATAGTTGCGCATGCAAATGTTCTTCTGTTTTATTAAGTATGTGGAAATACTCATTTTCTTTGATGTTTGTTAAATTCAGAATAAAAAAAAAATTAACCCACAAGTTGAAGAGAAGATTATGGTTTAGGAGAAAGACAACAAGGCTAGTTTTGGGAAGTGTTGTGATTGAGGGTCCAAATGAGAAACAGCTGGAAGATGTGGGTCTAATGCATAAGAGAAAGGTCAGGTCTATCAAAAATCTTGGGAGTCGTCTGTGTAGAGATGAGATTTGAAGTCAAGGGAGGAAATGAAAGTGTAAAGGCATAAGATTATAAAAAGGAATGGAGGGAAGACGGGACTTTGGGACCCTTCCAACACCCTTTAGAGATTTCAAATATACTATTCTCATAACCACGAATTAAGCAAAAGGGGTTGTGTAAGTGACAAAACTGAAGATCGGCAATAATAATTCTACAAATACTTATTAATCATCTATTTCTACTGTTAAGTGTTGGGCACACAGAAACAAATATAAACCAGAGCATGTCATCAGAAAGTCTATGTTCTATTGAGGGGCTATGATATGTACCAAGTAATTTGAGGGGGTGTTCTAAAAAGCTTCATGGAAGAGATGGCATATGAGTTGAGCCTAAAAGGAAGATAAAAAGTATTCCAAGAGGCAAAAGATGAGGAGAGACTACATATTGAGTTTGGAGACTAGCTAGCAGTCCAGTTTGGGTGGAATATAAAAGTACATGAAAGGCAAAAATGTGAAAGAGCTGGAACAGAATTCTTTGAGTCAGATGGTAGAGGGCCTTAAATGCCAAACAAAGGAAATAAATAAAAAGAGGTTGGGTTTTTTTTTAAAGCTATATTATAGATAATCAAAGAAAGGAGAAAGCAGCTGCTTGGAATGCATGGCATAACAATAACAAAGGACAAAAGGAAAGGTGAATTGTTTAATTCTTACTTTGTTTCTATTTTCTCTGTAAATGACAATAATCCATGCCCTGGAAAAGGATGGAAATAAGATGGGCAATAAGTTGCTAGGTGGTACCATAGTGTACAGAGATCTGGGTCTGAAGTCAAGAAGACATGAGTTTAAATCAGACACTTAGGAGCTGTGGGACCCTGGGCAAGTCACTGAACTTCTGGTTGCCTCAGTTTCTTCAACTGTAAAATGGAGATAATTAACAGCAACTACCTCCTAAGGTTGTTGTGGGGATCAAATGAGATAATGTGGCACATAGTAGGTGCTATATAAATGCTTTTTTCTGTTGCCATTCTCCCAAGAAACTACAATCCAATGAGGATGACTGTCCTTTGTTAACGATCCTATGATAGGATGTGGGATCAAAGGCCAAGTAAAAATGATCATCCTATTTTGTATGTTCTTGGAAAATAAAAGCCCACAGTGAAATTTCTCACAAGCATCATCTCTGAAACCAGGGGAAATCACCTTCTCACTTCCTTCCACCCTACAAGAACTTAAAGAAAACAATACCAGGGGTTCCTACCCGGACGAGTTTTTCTGAATCACCTCTCCACTTGCTGACAATGGTGGATGCAGAAATATTGAAGAAGGTTGTTTTGCATTCAGTAGCCACAGCTTTAGCCAACAAAGTCTTTCCAGTACCTAGAGATGCAGGAATGAGATTGAACTTTCTTAAATGTATAAAACACAGAGATGCAGAAGCCAGACACCATCTAGAGGTGGGTTCAGCTAGGCTGAGACCTAATAGCAACTTTTCCAACAGGTAGAAGTAGAATATAACACTTTCAAAATGAACTCGTCCTTCTCAACAAAAGAATAGTTCAGTTAACACAGAAACAAAAGCAGAAGATATAAAAATGTGTATTTACCTGGAGGGCCATAAAGTAATAGTCCTTTCCATGGGGAAAGAATCCCCGTAAACAGCTGTGGATACTATGGAAACAAGAGAAATTCGGGGACAATTATGTGTTTTGTAGCAATGTGTACTAGGAAAGCTAGCAAAAACAGAAGTGACAAACAAAATCCTGGTCTCTCAAAGAATACAGTTGCAAGGTGTATTGAATAGGATTCAGTTTCACATCTGGTGACCAACTTGATTTTTTCTGGCTTCGAATTTTTTAAAAATTTATTCTTTTTTTTTCCTTTTAAAAAAATGTTATTTTATTCTGAATTTAATAAACAAAATATAATTGCCATTTCCATATACAAGGTAGAGATAGCAACAGACTCCAATTCCATTGGGATAGGGAATTCCCAGGTGAGGAAATACCCTCCAACAATGCAGTTCAGTATTTTCTCTGCAACTTAAATTTCTTAGAGAATCACATAAAGTACTAAGAGGTTATATAAGTTGCCCAGGATTGCACAACCAAGTCAGGACTGAAATCCAGGTCTTCTGGGCTTTGAGGTCAGATTTCTAACCACTATGGCATCCTACCCCTTCTTTACAAAGTAGAAGGAAAAAAAGGATTGTACATGGAAACAGAAATCTCTGTTACGTACAGCTGCTTTTCAAAATACATATAATAAATCCAACATGATATTTTCAAAGCTGTCTAGTTTGTCTGTTTCATTTTGGCCTGTTTTTTTTCTTCTGTACATGGTACATTTTTTATATTTATCAGTGACTCTCCTTATTTTAGGTAGCCTTGTCAATAATGCACTTTCTCAATATTCCCCGTACCTCTGCCTAAGGAATATGAAAAACAAAACCCTTATAATATGAGCATAGTTAAACAAAATGAATCGACATAGTGGCCAGGTCCAAAGATGTATGTCTTATTCTATTGTTGAAAGTTATGTTGACTCAGCATCCCATTGTTACCACCCCTACCTATCAATCAGTGTTGGAGGAAGCTCTGGTAAAAATTTATTTTTAATAAAGGTACATGAGGATACTATGTCTGGCAGCACATTTCACAGTATTTCTTACAGGCTTGTCATTATTTTGCCCTTAATTCTATCTACTACTCTTGAGAAATCTATTGAGATTGTATAAACTCTGCTAAGAATCTTTCTGCTTAAAGATAAAAAGCATTACCAGAACTAATAAAATACAGGATATGTGAATTAAGCATCACTACTGTTTTGAAGCAACATGTTTCACACATGAATAATATTCAGCAACAAATTCAGTAGGAGATAAAACAAAGGATCTTCACTCTTAACAGATATCCTTGTGATTTAGTCATCTGAACTTTTGGCATGCAAGCCCACAGACCAATAAACATGAAGATGAGCCAAGGAAGAATTTTACAAATTAGAAATAGTAACTTGATGTTTTTATGATGTTCATACAACTCCAACATAATACATATGTTTTCCAGGGCAATGCAGATGTCATGTCAAAATAACATAAATACTTAAAGGATCTGTGAGTTGATTGGTGAAAACAACTCCTATTTGTGGCAAGACTTCCAAACAAAGCAGACTGTAATTCTATCTCAGACTTAGTAGAGAAGTTCTTAGTTGCCAGAGGCTGGCACATATAACAGGAATAGCCTCCTTTTTTATAGTTTATCATAAGGGTATTTTATTTGGATTGACTGATTAAAATTCAACACATATTTGAAACTTTGCTACATGGTACAAGGCATTATCACGAGATTGTAGCTCCTTGAGAGTAGGGGTTGTTGAATCTGTGATGCTTAGCACAGTGGACAGCACATAGTAAATTCTTAATAAATATTTATTTATCAACTGATTAGTAAGTGCTATGAGAAATACAAAGCTGAATGAGACAGTCTCTACCCTCAAGGAACTTGTAATCAGAAGAAATAAAACAGGTACGTAGAAAGGTAAATATCTTGAGAAAGGGAAAAAGTGCTTTACGAATTGAGAAGAAAAAGAAATTACATTTAGTTGGGTGGTTTTGGCTGTGTGCTCTTTCCAGTGTTGGTAACTTCTCTGTACCTCAGTTTCCTTACCTTTATAAAGAAGAGATTTAATGATCTCTAAGGGCCCTTCTAGCACTAATATTTTCGATAACCTGTTACTCTCTCTGATTCTCAATTTATTCACCTGTAAAATGGGGATAATGATACTTAGCCTATCTGCCCCACATAAGATCCAATGAGGATAATATGGGATAAAGTACGTGGGTGAGCTTTATCCTTTAGAGGAAAACATTTTCACTATAAAAGGCATATAGTTTTAGGAGGCTGATGTGAAGTTGAATAGACAGTGACATGCTATTCAAAGAATGACTGAATACATCCAATTAATCCCTAAGCCCTAAATCTATGATCCTGTGGCCCTGCGATCTTAAGGAGTTATTTCACCAGCTTTTCACCTTAGACTAGAGCATCAATATGATAGGGTTTCCAAATGAACATTAACATCATGGACTCGGCTTTAGATTGCCCCAATCTGGGCAAAGCAGCATGATACAGCGAAGAAGCTAATTCATGGAAGACAAAACACCCTGTGCTTCATTTTCTACTGTATTTGACTCTAACATATATCTGTCCAGTTGATACTGGTTAGGGATAGCTCCCCAGAGGTGACTTTAAGGCTTTTTTGTCCTTACCCTTATCGGATACACAACAGCCTCTTTGACTAACTGCTTGGCTGCATCGAGTCCAATAATGTCATTCCACTTTATGTTGGGATTCTGGAGATAAATGTCCTGCAATGCACATTTGATCATTTTGTTAAAATTAATGTTTTTCTCTACAACAATAATAAACACAGAGGCAGAACAACACTTGACTTATAATAGGTCATAAAGTGCCAGTTATAAAACTTTTCACATTATACATGGACACACTGGAATTTTTGACTAGTTCACCAAAGGGAGGCCATGGAAACATTCAATTCTTTTCCCTGGAGAAGCCATTGATGACAAGATACTTCTAGAAAAATTCTTGTAAATATGGAGTTCACCTGTCTTCAGTCAATAACAAATAAAGGTGATTTATGGCAATAATTAAAGAGGCTCCAGAATATGCCTTCAAATTACAGGAGCTTTTACTGTGAAACAGAATTACTGAAGGAGTACTAGGCTCTTTTTTTCTCCTTGGTCATGCTAACACTTTCCTAATGTATTACACAAAAAGAGGTAATGCTATTTAGAAAGCAATTTCTTTTTTATCCCCAGTGACAGCTTCCTGTTTCTATCAGGTAGCAATTACTCCTACCAAATTCAAAAAAGTCAACTACGAAACTAGAGTACAGGTTTCTCTCTTATAGAGACTTCAATCTTGTGATTTTTAGATGCATTTGCAAGTATTTGGCACAATCAATTAAGATGGTTTTTACTGATAACTAATTTAAGAGTTTCTAAACTTCAATTTCACAAGAAGCATAAGAAAGGTCTCTCAGGGTCTTTCCCTGAATCAGGCCACCTGAATTTGTAAGCCTTTTGTATCAGAAAAGCTTTCTTTCTAACACGATTCAATGTTACAATGGAAGACACAATCACAGAACTGTTCTTACCATAAGACATCCTATAAAGATCGTGAGGCCTGTCAACGTATATTAGGAATGCTAACAAAGACATGAGTGACAAACACTATAAAATCAGATTCCTCCACAGGTTAGAGTTAGAAGCTGTATTTAGTAAGATTAAATTTCACATCTCGTGACCAACTTGACCTTCAAAAAATTTTTACATGTTCCCTTGATTGCCAATCACTACCTTATGACCTACTTTGGGGAAAAGGCAACAGACAAAGACCAAGGAAATGGATATACCTACTTGGTCTTCAAAGTACCTCTGGGTATAGGCAGCTATGTTCCAACTGAAGACTTTTTTCCATAATTGAAATTAAAGTTGGTATCTTTATAAACAATATCCTTACAGTGTGAGCTCAGTATAGGGAGGTCATTTCTCATGATTAAAACTGTCCAGCTCTGGAGGTGGTGAAATTCCTAGCATTGGAAGTTCTCAAGTAGAGAATGGATATATAACTACTTTATAGGAGTGATATAGATGAGATTCTTGCTTTGGGGACTGGTGACCTCTAAAGACACTTCCAACTTACAGTCTATGACTGTTTTGTTCATATTGTCCATTTTGCAAAAAGAGACAATACTTGTGAACTGACGCCAAGTGAAGTAAGCAGAACTTGGAAAGCCATATACATGATGCATATGTAATGTAAATAGAAAAAATAATAATAACAAAACAACTAAAAATGAATGTTATATAATTACAATAATAGCTAATATTTATATAGGACTTACTATGTGCCAGGTGCTGTGCTGAGTGCTTTATAATTATTATCTCATTTGCTCCTCACAGCAACCCTAGGAGGCAGATGCTATTATTATATCCATTTCACAGACGAGGAAAGTGAGGCAAACAGTAGTTAAGTGACTTGCCCAGGCTCATACAGCTAGTGAATGTCTGACCAAGCTTGATCCAAAGATGAGAAGACTTCCCTGACTTCTATGGAGAGGTAGAGGGACTATGGATGTGGAACATGTGTGCAATGTGCTAGTTAGGTTTAATGAATTATTTTTCCTCTTTTTAAAATTCTGGGAGTGGGAGTGGGAGATATACTGGAAAATGTAAGTGATATTTAAAAAATAGTAATTTTTTAAAGTTACAGCTGATAGGACTCTTGGGTTTTTTTTAAGTGACTGTGGAGCTTACAATATAGTCACATATTCCTAATGCTATAGATTCTAATGTCAGATTTCTTTCTACAACAAAAGTTTAGCCCAAGGAATCTTCCAGCCTTTGCTGGAGCACTTCTGATGAAGTCAGTCAATGTGATAGTAGGTGGAATTGAATGATTTTTAGAAATGGGGGTTGAAACACGGTGCCAGGGAAAAAGTTCATATTCAGGAATCAAAAGTTTTGGGTTCATATCCTGCCTCTCTGCACTTGTGTTTGGACAAGTCATCTTGGCCCTCACGTTCCTAATCTGTAAAAGGAAGGAGGCCAACTAATGTCTTCGAGATTCCTTCAGCTCTGTGGCTATTCTTTATGAGGGAAGGGGGATATGTTGGACTTTTCTCTGAGACAAGTCCATTGTTTATATAACTACAGAAGGTAGCATGAAATTAGAAAGAAAGCTGATATTTGAGGATCTATCTTGTTTCTCACATCAGTACATGCATCTAAGTCATCCAAGTGGTTTCAAGTGAGACTGAGACTCAAAATATCACCATGCATGGTAGCAGCAGATATAATCTGCTACCAATACCAATTAATCAATCAACAAGCCTTAAGTGCTTACTATGTGCTAAGTACCAAAGATGTAAAGATAAAGCAAAAATCAGTCCTGCTCCCCTGCCCTGGAGGAGCTTAATTTTACTGAGGGGGGGGGGCGGTGAGTGGAAATGGGTATTGCAGAGAGCTAGGTCCAGTTTATTGCAATTAATAAATCTTTTGAAGTGGCCACATTATTTGAATTCACATATTTCCACTGTGCTGGAACCAACTAGCATATTTTACATTAACTGTAACTTCAAACAGCACAAATTTGGCCACAAGTGACTTCTTCAGTGACTCTAAAAGTACAGATAAAGAGGGAGAACATTCTAGTCATGGGAACAGACAGTACAAAGGCATGGAAGTGGGAGAAGAGTACATACATATGAGTTATATTGTGGAAGGAAAACAAGATTTGGCAACTGATGGATGTACTGGGTAAGAGTAAGAATGATGACAACAACCAATGTTGCAAACTTGGGTGACTGTGAAGATGATGACTTCCTCAAAGATAGTAGAGAAAGTAGGAAGACAGGTGGGTTTGGGAGGAAAGATATTGAGTTCTGCTGTGGACATGCTGAGTTTAAGCTATGGTATATGCAGTTCAAAATATCTGATAGGCAGTCAGTGATATAAGACTGGAGCTCTGGAGAGAGACTGGGGAAGGATACAAAAATCTGGGAATCATTAATGTAGAAATAATTGGGACTTGATGAGATCACCCAGTGATAGAGATAGTGCAGAGATAAAAGAAAAGAAAGCATGAGACATGACTTGTACTTAACTGAAAACTAGATGGACTACCCCAAGCAGAGGCTGGGTACCACTTGCTGAAGATCTAGTGGCGATCCATCCATCAAGCATCGGGCTGAACTGCATGGCCTCTGAGGTCCCTTCCTGCTCTCAGCACTGATTTACCCTCTTGCTTTGTCTGCTTTATGAAGCATGGTTCAGGCAATGCTTCCTGCTATCTGCCTCCAGACTCTAATACTAATACTGTGATCAACAAGCATAACAAGTCAGAAATAGTCCTTTTGGTTGGCATCATCAGTGAAATCTCTTTCATAATGGTCTAGTTTATCCTGAATTATTTCAAATTATGAAATCTTCTTCTTGAAGTCCCTTTGCCTTTCTCTGAAACTGATTAAATAAAACCTAAAGAAGTTTTTTTGTTTTATTTTGTTTTTTGACCAGGGGTGGGGGTGGTGAGGAGACAGTATTTTTTACCTTAGCTGCACCTGTTTTCCTTAGCAGTAAGTCCTTCTTCAGTTGGTTTTGTCAGTCTCCATAGTAAGATGGGCTTTTTAAATTGTAATTTGATGCTTCTATAATTTATTTATCATGCATTATTGTGCCTCTAAATATAAGCATCTTCGCAAGTGGGAGTACTTTATAAATAAATGATCATATTTATTGTTATTAATAAAAGAAACCACCTACATGCTCCGGTAGCCACAATCAGACTCAGTAAATTTGTGAACTGAATATCAGAACTTACCCTGCTCACAACAGCTGCAAGTTCTCTCATCTCACTATTCATGCCAATAAATGCACTAAGAGGTTTCAGCAATCGTACCTGACGATGGAAACAAAAAGCCTTATATTAAAATGTTGTTTCATAATTTAGGAAAGGAAAATAGCATACAAGAATACATGCTAGCACATTACAATAACCTTGGATTTGATCTCTATTTCTAATTGCATTTCCAAGAATTTGATTTCTAAAGTTCATTTAGGATTTTGGTATCTTTTGAAAGACAAATATAACATAACTGCCACTTACTGAAGGGTCTGGATTATAGTCAAAACTGTTTAAGGTTATTTCATTGGTTGTTCCTTTGATAGCATCTGTGATCAACCCATGGAAGTCAATTACTTGACCCTGAAAGTTAACAACAGTTATTTTACTACGTTGAAATACTTTGCTTGAATTTTAGACTTAAACATTAAGTTAATCCCCCATTTTATTAAAGCTACAGGAATTATTTTTATGTATTTGTTAAATATATAAGGTGAGATTTCTAAAACAAGAAAGATAGCAAAAAAGTGGCCTGTACCTAATAGGATCATAGAATCCTTGAATCCTTAAAGCAACTTTAGATAGGACATACTCAACTCCCAACATTTTAGAGAAGAAACTGAGGGTCACAGAAATGAGTTGACTTTCTAAAGTAAAAGACCCAGGAATAGAACCAGTTTTCCTAATTTCCAGCCCAGTGCTTACTCCACTCCACCACAAGATTAAAGAACCATAAACATTTTCCCTTTCCATTGTAAATGATCCCAACATCAGAGATAAAAGGTGACATTAGAAAGCCACTGCTGAGTGAGTAAATAAAATACTCATTAAAAAATATGTGGCAGACCTACTGATATTTACAACCTCGATTATAATAGACCCGCACTGCAATTGAAAAAGGTATCCTATTTGTTTCAAAGTCTTATAAGAAATCTTCCTATTTCCAATGATGAGTATTCCAGTGTTTGACTTACCCTTCTTGGATGGGCATTTTCACCTCCAATGCCTTTCTGGATTCCTGATATATTTAAACCAAAGTCAGAAGTCTCTAAGGAAGCTGTATTGTCAGTCTCCTGAAGAAGGAAGAAAACAATTGCAAGGGTAAAAATTCAGCGTTGAGCACTGGCCCAGCTGCACACAGCAATTGCATATGCTGTATTTGTAATGTTGTATATGTGATGCTGCATATTCAGGGTACCCATGTTTGTGGCTTATCCTACAACTGGGCAATAAATTCTGTGAGGGCAGAGACTATGGACCTGGCACAGTGCTCTGCACACAGTAGGCAGTTAATTAATTTTTGGTGAATGAGTGAATAATGGTCACATTTCCTCCGTTGGTTGCACTGAAATAATTCATTGAGTATTCTTATAAGAATACACCATGGGGAAAAAGAAATCTTCAAAAATTAAATATAACATGTTGGTCTTATGAATGGGGAAATTTCTTCGGTGTTATTGTGATAATTCCAACTGATTGAAACATCATTCTCTATGTAAGACGGTATCTTTTATATACCCAAGTGATGTTACTAACCAACCAGCCAAAAGGCAAATCCCTATCAAGAGAACACATTGAACAGAGGTAACTAGCCTATCTCATTATCCATTACCTTTGCTTCTTTAACATCACATTGTAGTTACCTGAGGTAGGTACTCAAAAGTCAACCTACATAAGAATTACAGGACCTGATTAGATGTTGAAAAGATTCTGCTGGCTAACCAATGATTAACATGCTCATATGCCTTTGGATCCCATGAGTTTTCCTTTATAAAATTTCTTTTGATCCTTTTTCTTTGCCTATCTGCTTTTATTTTCCATTATACAGTTTCCCCTCAATGCCTTAAGCATGGGTTGTCTGTACTTATGTATTCCTATCTGCCCTGTGGATTACAGAAATAAAGATAAGAGGAGTTACATTTTTATCATGATCAGCTCCCCTAACCTTCCAATTCACAGCAACCTGTATTTAAAAAAAAACAAAACAAAACTTTTGTGATTTCATTAGTATAAAGAAGTCCTTGTGAGAAAACTCCCTCTACCCATGTAAACTAGCACTTGCTCTGAAAATTTAGTCTTGAGAGTTGCCTGAGAGGTTAAATGACTTGTCCACAGTCACACAGTTATTTTGTCTCAGAGGCGAGATTTGAAACTAGGTCTTCATGATTCTAAAGCCATCATTTTCTCTCTCTCTCTCTCTCTCTCTCTCTCTCTCTCTCTCTCTCTCTCTCTCTCTCTGTCTCTCTCTCTCTCTCTCTGTCTCTCTCTCTGTCTGTCTGTCTGTCTGTCTCTCCTTCCCTCAAGCTATATTTTTGAAATTGGGCTCATGAGAAGAGAAAGCCTTGAAGAGAAGTTGAGCCACTGAAAAGGTCACTGCAGGTTGGGAGACCTTGCTTAGTTTCTCCCTGCCCTGACTGAGGCCACAAATCTCATAAAGTATTTTGGATCTAGTACCCATGTTTAAAGGATAAGTAATATTATCAAATTCCACCAAAAAGTCACATGAGAAATCTGAGTCAAACAATGATTTCCTCTCACCATGCACTGGGAGAGAATCAACTTGATTCCCAAAACAAAAAAAATAATAATTTCTCCCCTTTGGCTAGTTATATCTTAGCATAAAAGACTGATGAGGACCAATTACAAAAACTCTTTAGCAAGCAAGCTCAGGCAGTTCTATTTTAACCTGTTTAGAGTTATCCTTGTTGGGGGGCTTGGGCTCCAATGTCTTCCCTGATGTCGTCTTTGATGGCGGCCGATGCTGAGGGATCCTAGGAAGATTCTGAGAAGCATCACTCACCACCCTGTGGTACAAAAAACCTTGAAGGATATTATTTTAACTACTTAATTTACAGCAAACAAGCAATCAGAAGTACAGTACACCTGAGGGGAGAGAGTCATATATTAAGAAAGTCCTTTATGCACACTTCTGCCTCCTGTTCATGCCCTCTGACCTTCCTCTCTACCTATTCACATTCTTCAAATCTGACTCAAAACTCACCTCCTCCAGGGGGTTCCCTGAGTCATCCTATGATCATTCCTGTTTTCCACCTTCCCTCAGCCCTTATATATGGGTTTAATCAGGTAGCACCTTGTTGTTTGGTAGGTAGTATCAAGTTCTTTTTGTCCCTTCATCTAACTAGAGACTCCCTAAAGACAGGAACTGTGTGCTTTTTACTTATTTTTGTGCCCTACTCCCTCTGCACCTGACTTGTGGTGGAGCCTTCCAAGCTCATATCAGTCTGATCAGACACGTTGCACTTTGACCCCAACACAGCTGTATCATTTGAGTCGTCTTGGAGAACAAAGAACAACAACCAACTACTGCTATAGACAATAAATACTCAAAAACATTTGCTGAACAAAATTAACTTAAAACTTGACACAATAATTACTTAGAATTCAGATTTACAAAAGATTTAAAAAATAATTCTTACCAGTTATTCCTCAGAATTATCTCTATGAAGTGGAAATAAGCTCAATATAACATCCATTTTATAAAGTATTACACAAAGAAAAGCAAATGACTTGACTGGGGCCATGTGATAAGTAGGGAAATTCAAGAAACCTTGAAGTTATGTTCAATTCTCTCTGATACACTTCTTAAAAACACAACTTATGTGCAAAGTGTTCACTAGAATTTTCCCCTAATACACTAATTGATCCCACTTGTATTTTTGACTTAATTTTTTCATGGGAATTGAAAAGTCACAGTTTGTATATTTGCATTTGATTTTATAGCCCCAATGAGATAGCCCATGTTATTAGTAGAGTATAAAACATATACACTGCCATTCTCATCCTGTGGAAAATGCAATGAGCTAAGAGTCCAGAGACCTGGGTTCCCGTCCCAGCCCCTCCAGGAACTACCTAGCTGTGGTGAACAGAGAATGGCAACTTTTCTCTTTCTCACTTTTATCTTATATAAAATAATGAGACAAATTGCATTCTACATACCTCTCTACGCCTTTGTGAGGATGTACATGTTGTCTTTCCGAATGGAATATAAGCTCCTTGAGGGCAAAATCTATTTCATATGTCTCTGTATCTCCTACACCCAGTAAATGCTATTGGTAATATGAAATATCTACGGAAGTCCTATGAGAAGTAAAGACACTTTATAGAATGCAAGGCCTTCCAACTTTATTCCCAACTCCAGGCCTTTTCCCTGGTTGTCCTTAATGCCTAGAATGCTCTCTTTTCTCCCCCATGCTTTCTGTTCCCTGGCTTACTCCAAAGCCCTACTCAAACCTCAGCTTCTGCAGGAGGCCTTGCCTGGTACTCTCCACTCTCCCCAAACTCCACTGCCTTCCTTCTCCATTACCTTCCTACTGCTCTGTATACATCTGATGGAGAGCTCTTGGGGAGTGGGGACTGTGTTTTGTGTCTTCCTGTATGTTTTCAGAGCTCAGTAATAAATGCTTGTTGACTGACTATAGTTTGACATAAAATAATTTTCACTTACATTATTGTCTTTATTTCAAGATCCCTAGGAAAATGACAGGAGATGGGAATTTTTATATCCATTTGACAAATGAAGAAACTGAAGCATAAGAAGACAGATGGAGCATGCTTGGAGATTGCCAAAGAAGTCAAGGAAAGAATTGGAACCCAGGCCTCTAGCTCCCCAAACTCACTTTCCCTATTACCTTACCTAAGCACAAGCAATTATGGGCTTTTAAAAAAGGTCTATTTTTAAGAAGAAATTTTGAGAGGAGGAATACATACATACATATACATACACACACACACACATACATATATATATTCTTAAATACCCCTTGAATTCATTCTTTTTCTTCCTTTCTGAACTAATCCATGTTTAATCTTTAGCATGAACAGAATGTGTTCAGTTGTTTTTCAGTTGTGTCCAACTCTTCATGACCCTATCTGGGATTTTCATGTGGTGTGTGTACCATTTTCTTCTCTAGCTCATTTTACAGATAAGGAGAATAAGGCAAACAGGGTTGTGACTTGCCCAGCTAATAAGTGTCAGAGGCCAGATTTGAACTCAGGAAGATGAACCTTCCTCATTCTAGGCCCAGCACTGTATCCCCTGCATCACCTGGCTGCTAGCTAGAATACATACATACATACAAACAGACATACATAATACATACGTACACACATATCTACACACACAGATACACACATATTTTCTAGAACTGTGAGCTAGGCCAAGTTTGATCTTTATCAAGGACATACACAGACATACATAGATACACACACACATAGACACACAAGGTCTTCTACAATTCTAGAATACACACACACATACACATACACACATATACTCTAGAATAGAGCTATAGTCCAGTTTACATACATATACATGTAGTCTAGAATTCTAGATTATATATATATACATGTTCTTTAGTTAGAGTGTGTTTCTGTATTTGTATATATAAACATACATACATTCTTCTAGAATATACATAATATTATATATAAATATTTACATATATTTATACAAATTTATATATAATTATATATGTTCTAGCTAACATTCAAACTTGAACAAGCTCAAAAAAACCAAAGAATAAATTCAAGGGATTAAGAATTAATTAATTTCTTAAATAATTAATTGTTTAAAAAATTTCCAGTCTTGATGACAGTCCTTCATAAGCAAATGCTCACTGGGTTTTCTTCCCTGATGTGAAATACAAAAAGCATTAATCATGAATGACTACTAATTTACTAATGACAGAAATAAAGGCACAGATTCTTAAATAATTCTCCTTAGCAACTGAAGTTTAATGGGAACATAATTCATTAATTTCCTATCCATTCTTCCCAGCTTTAATCATCGTTCATCCAAATCATGGAAGGGCAGTCCAAACACCTGGGTTCAAAGGCCAGAGCTGCCACTTATCAGACGTGACTTTGGGGAAGCCCCTTGCCCTCTCCAAACCCCAGTTTCTGCATCTGTTAAATGGGATTATTTAAATGGGTCTACTAGTATCGCCTATCTCAAAGAGTTGTTGTGGAGATCAAATGAAATTGCATGGAGAAAGGTCATAAGCACAAAATGCTGTATATCAACTCTTATCTCATATGTACACATGTGCATATGTATGTATACATGTATGTATATGTGTATATGATCTCCTAGATCCACATCACCCCTCTGACCTTTATCACATATTAATATCTATGTATCTCTTGATGCATATACACACCCATCACCACACAAACTGGAGCAGAAGCCCTCCCAAGCTGTCCAATCATCCACCAGGCTTTTGCTACTCCAGAGAAACAATGAACTCTAAAAACCCTTCTCACTCAATTACAGAACTTCTTGCCAGGATGAGAAAGGTTGAAGAAGTTTTGAGAATGAATCTGGGTTGTAAATAATCAGAATTCACATGTGTTCCAAAGCCCTGCTTTTTAAAATGCCCCCTCGCTGTTCCCTCTCACAAGTAGTTACCATTTATTACTATAGTCTGACTAGTTTTATGGAAACCGTAAATAAAAGAATAACACTTTTGTCAAAACAGTAAAACTGTTCCGAAAGAATGGTGCAAACTATACTAGCCTTAGGCAGCGTATTAACATGAAGCATTTCAATAGCACTTCCAATTATGCACATGCTCCTCTCCAGTCATTTTTATTAGCTACTCCAAACAAGCCTGTGAGGTGGGTGTAGCATACTCTTGACTAGTCTCCTTTTAGAGATAACCGATGAGGGAATAGGTAACCTAAACAAGGACATGGAATTAGGATATCTACCCCTTAAACTTTTATCCAAATAGGCTATGCCAACCCTGTCACTGACAAAATCACTAGGACATTCTATACACATTTTTCATTCACAGTTTACAAAATGTTGTGAACTCTGCAGGTGTTCTAACTTTTCCTTCCAATGAAGTTTAAATCTTTTAATGGCAAAAGGAATATTCAAGCTTCTCTAACCAAAGAAGCTATTAGCTGGCATACTCAGATTTAGAAAGATCTAAGCCTGATGCTAAAAAGCCATATTATCTCCTTAGGGAAGTGGTTCCTCCAGATTTTTTTTTCTTAACCCTAATCTGGCAGGGGCACAGGGGAAGGTAGAGGAAAAACCCAGAACTAGTGAAGAAAATTGGAATAAGGATTGAGTGGAGGGAATTAGGCAAAGAGGGAAGGATGAATTTGGTGGTGTAGGATGGACTTTGTTGGGAAAAAAAAGCAAATTTATTTATAAAGGAAAAGAGAGAAGTCATACAGGAATTCACATAAAATGCCACAGACCCACAGTGGAGTTTTGCTGTGGGATGGGATGGTCCAGGTTAAGAACATACAATGGGGAAAGGAAAGGAAGAAGTCAGAAGGAATTAAGAGAATATGGACAGATCCACCCTAGTAGTAGAGTACGCAAAGGAGTAATAAAAGCCATAACTTTAAGGAAAGCCTGACTTGCTGTGACATACCAGTGGTGCCTTTTTGAGAAGTTCTGCTATGAATTGCTCAAAGAAAATACTGCTGTACTGACCTACTAGTAAATCAGACAGGCTTAATGGAGTTATTTAGATACTACTGGACAAAGATCCAATCCAATCCAATCCAAACAGTAATGTTCCCTTGTGGTCAAGCTGGTTCCCGACCTTTTGGTGGAATGGGATCAAGTTTGGGGAAGGAGTCTATGGCCTGTCAAGCTCATGTGCCAATGTTCAGCTACTTATATGAATGACCATTCATAGATGGATCATTGGACTCTCAATCCAGAAGCACCTCCCATTGAATGAACAGGAATCAATGTTTTACCCCAACCATAATGCCCCCAGGATAACTGCAATGAGATATTGAGAAATAGTTAATTCCATTTACTTTACCTTCTGGACTTTCCATTTCGTTGTATCTTGTTTTCTTCTTCAGGAAAGGAAATGGTGAAAAAAGAAAAAATAGTTTGACCAAATTCCAAACAAAGGAAAGAGTAATTCTGACATTTGTCCCTCCTTTTAAGAAATTTATGCCTGTGACTGTAAACCCTACTGAAATCCAGACTCATCCCATTCTTGGTCAATGATATGTGAAAATAAATTACCCTGCTATGAGGAGAGCCAAGCCCGATAGACTCTTGTGTGAGAGGCACCAAGGCCATGGGATATAAGAGACCTTGGGATCATGAGGACCTTCGACCAGTTTCATTTAATGAAAGTGTTTGATCTTATCTCACTGCAATGTGAGTGACACCGAGTCAAGATGTGAGCCCTGTTGGATATTTCATAACATTTATATTATCTTCAAAGAAGCAAAAATAGTGATGTCAGAAATAACAGGAGAATAATGTACATATGTGCCAAGTGTTACATGAGAACCAATGACCAAAAACCCACACCTTATATTACTTCCCTGATGATCTCAAGATTATGACTTATCATGGCTTTTCATTTGATTTCTGGACAGAAAAGCAACATTTTGATTTTTGTTCTGTGGGGATAATTGAATTAGATAACCTACAGGGGTCCGTCTAACTCCAATGATTTGGGGATCCCCAGGCTCAGCTGTGCTGAGCACCTAGTCCTTCTAGTTTTCTGGTCCCTGAAGTCAAGTCTGTGGCTTAACAAGTCCCTTGTAAAGAAGACAAAGATCTTCCTTGATTTATAATTACTTCCTCCACTTATGGGCTTTTAAGAGTCAATCTATTACTACAAAACACAGGGTCCTGACTTTAGATACTCCCTCAACCAGCCTCTATTTACTGCTAACCTATACTGGACCTATGTATTATATTGATTATTATTTGAATTGATAGCTTTCAAGAGTATTTCATTATCTATACATGAGCTATTAGCTTCACCAGTGTCCATTTCCCTGTGACTTTCAAGGCAGCTAATAGGTCTTCCTAACTAGCTGAAAGATCCCTTGTCACATAAGCTCCTTCTAAAACATTTCTTTCTATCTTTAATAGAAAGAAAGAGCAGTAACTCACATTATAGAGCACATTAGCACTTACATGGCAGCCCTATGAAGAAGGTAGTGGTATATGGTTATCTCCATTTTATCAGCAAAAAAAAAAATGGAGACTGACAAGTGAAATAACATTCCTTGGGGTAAGGACTAGGGTCGGTGCCATGAACAGAACATAGGTGTCATGGTTCTGAGTCCAGTGCTCCCTCTACACACCCTGCAGCCATACAGGAAAAGTATGTCTGATCCCTTATGAACTTCTTATGACAAACTGGGATTCTGATCTTTCAGTTCTAAAATGACTCTACTGGCAAGGTACCTGCACACAGCAACGTCCAGACAATCACACTTAACTGACACTATGGTCTTTCTAATATGTTATCTTAATGTTGAATAATGGGCATCGTCTTTATTGGGGAGTAAGATGAAAAAAACCCTAAAAGTTAAGAGTTATTTCATATACATACACAAACACATATATTGCTACATACCAATTTCCACTGCCTTTCTGACAATTTTAGGGTATTTCTGGAATTTTACAAAATAATAGCTCTCATATTCCATCAAAATAGTTTCAAGATCAACATTGTCACAAACTTCAAAACGCCGTAAGCCTTGTTTGGTTTCTTGTTCCAAAGCATTGGCAGCATCAATATATCTAGCAATTTCAAAAGAAGCAGATTAGTCATTATCAACAACCCAGAGAAAAAATAATGAAGGAAACAGTAACCACTGGCTCAAAGAGAAGCATTATACAAAAGAACAGTTAAAAGCATTATACAGAAAAAAGTTAAACAGAGCGGAATGCATCTGAGGTCATGAGGGTATGACTAAAAAATAACAAGACTGCCTTTGAAACAGGTTAGAATTTATACATTCATATACATGTTGTATCTTTAAGAATAGTTACTTTGAAAGACTATACAGAGTACATATACATACATACAAATGCACACACACATATATACATATACATATACATACATACATATGTGTGTGTGTGTGTGTGTGTGTGTGTCACAGTCCTACAGTAAAATTCAGTGACTCCTTTATCACCTGTGGGATAAAATACAAAATCCTCTGTCTTTCATTCAGACCTCTTCATAACCTGATGCTTCCCCTCCCCCACATCTTTCCAGTTTTCTTATAACTTGCAACCTCCCAAATACTCTTCTATCCATTGCCACTGGCCTCCTTTTTCCTTAAACAAGACTCTCCATCTCCTGACTCCAGGCATTTTCGCTGACTGTCCCCATCCCTCAAGTGCTCTCCCACCTCTTCTCCACCAACTGGTTCTCTAGCTTCCTTCATATCCCAGTCAAGATTATTTTCCTGACTGCACTTAATTCTAATTTAAAGAGGCCTATTCACTGAATGGGCATTACCTCACTTTAAGAGAGTGCCTAAAAAGGCCTTGCTCTAAACTGTCAAGGTCTCCCATTGCATCCTGGGTCATCTCCAGTCATCCTGATGAATATCTGGTCACTGGATTCAGATGGCTCTGGAGGAGAAGTGAGGCTGGTGACCTGCACAGCCCTCCCTCACTCAAAACAAAGTCAAGTGCAAGTCATGTCTTCATTTCTCTGATGTCATGGTCCTCTTTGAAAACAAAGGATGAACGCACAAGTACAATATATATCATGCTTACTATGTGCCAAGTAATTATTATTTCATCCGATCCTTATAACAGCTTTGTGAGATACGTTCAATTATTATCCCTATTTACAAATGAAAAAAATGAGGCAAGTAGAGGTTAAATGACTTGCCCTGGGTCACACAGCTAGTAAGCATCTAAGGCTAGATTTGAACATGAGTCTTCCTGACTTCCTGACTCAAGCCCATTGCTCTATCCACTTTACCACCTAGTTACCTATAATCAATAATGCTACTGTTGCTCACAACATTTTTCAAATAGTAAACTGAGAAATTTGGCAGTTATTTTTCAAATTTATCTATAAGCCATATGAGAAAAAAATATTAATACTTATCACTGACCAAAAATGATATATTTCAAACCTATGTTTCATATCAGTCTTTTGGACTGATAGCTTTCAAAAGCATTTCATTATCTTTTTATGAGCTGTGATTTTCACCAGTGCCAGGTTCCCTATGATTTTTAGGGAGTTACAGGCTTCCCAGTCTAACTAGAGAGATGTCAGTCAAGAAACATTTATTTTACTAAGTACTTGGGCAGTGGATGACTCAGTGGACAGAATGCCAGGCCCAAAGTCAGGAAGATTCATCTCCCAGAGTTCAAATCTGGTCTTGGGCACTTACTAGCTCTGTGATGCTGGGCAAGTCACTTAACCCTGCTTGCCTCAGTTTCCTCATCTGTAAAATGAGCTGGAGAAGGAAATGGCAAACACTCCAGGACCTCTGCCAAAAAAAATCCCAAATGGGGTTATGAAGAGTCAGTTATGGTCAAAACAATTGAACAGCAACAACAAGCACCTACTATGTGCCGAGTGCAGCACTAACTGGAAGACCCCAGGACCCCAGCTTCTGGGACAGGAACTCACTGTTTAACGAAAAGTGCTGGGAAAATTGGAAAATAGTGTAGCAGACCAATGCCTGATGTCATACTCCAGAATAAAGTCCAAATAGGTACACAATTGGGTATAAAGATGGATACTATAAACAAATTAAGGGAGCAAGGAATAGTTTATTTGCCAGATTTGTGGAGAATGGAGAAACTTATGACCAAACAAAAGACAGGGGACATTATGAAATGCAAAATGAATAATTCCGATTATATTAAATTGAAAAGTTTTTTTCACAAAGCCAATGTAACCATTATTAGGAGGTTAGCAGAAAAGTGGGAAAGAATTTTTACAACTGGTATCTCTGATAATGGCCTCATTTCTAAAATATATAGAGAACTGAGTCAAATGTACAAGAATACAAGTCATTCCTCAATTGATAAATGATCAAAGGATATGAACAGGCAGTTTTCAGAGGAAGACATTAAAGCTATCTATAGTCATATGAAAAATGCTCTAAATCACTATTGATTAGAGAGATGCAAGTCAAAACTGCTCTGAAGTACCACATCACGCCTATCAGATTGGCTAACATGACAAAACAGGAAGATGATAAATGTTGAAGAAGATGTGGGAGAGTTGGAACACTAATTCGTTATTGGTGGAGTTGTAGGTTGATCCAACCATCCTGGAGAGCAATTCGGAACTATGGGCAAAGGGCTATAAAAATGTGCATATCCTTTGACCCAGCAATATCACTTCTAGGACTGTATCTCAAAAAGACCATAAAAATGGGAAAAGGACCCACAGGTACAAAAATATTTATATCAGCTCCTTTAGTGGTGGCCAAGAACTGAAATTCAGGGAATGCCCATCAATTGGGGAATGGCTGAACAAGTTTTAATATATGAATGTAATGGAATATGACTGTGCTATAAGAAATTATGAACAGGTGGACTTCAGAAAAACCTGGAAAGACATATGAACTGATGCTGAGTGAAATGAGCAGATCCAGGAAAACATTATACACAGTGTTAGTCACAGTGTGTGAAGATTGTTTCTGATAGACTTAGCCTTTCACAGCAATGCAAGAACCTAAAACATTTCCAAAGGACTCTTGATGCAAAATGCCATCCACATCCAGAGAAAGAACTATGGAATTGGAATGCAGAATGAAGCAGTCTATTTTCTCTTTCATTATGTTTTGTTTTGATTTTTCTCATGGTTTCTTCCATTCATTTTAATTCTTCTATGCAACATGACTAATGTGAAAATGTGTTTAATAAGAATGTATGTGTAGAAGCCATATAAGATTGCATACTATCTTGAGGAGGGAAGGGGAAGGGAGAGGGAGAAAATTTAAAACACATGGAAACTATTGTTGAAAACTGAAAAAAAAAAATTAATTTTAAAAATTAATTAATTTTTAAAAAATAGCAAAAAACAGTCTCTGCTCTCCAAAAGTTCACAATCCAAAAGGGGATATGAATAAAAAAATATGCACAAATAAGACATAGATAGAAAAGATAGAAAATAATTACCAGAGGAAAGGCACTAGAATTAAGCTAGGAAAAGCTTCTTGAAGAAGATGGAATTTTAGATAGGACTTAAAGGAAGACAGGGAAGACTATAGCCAGAGGCAGATGGGTGAACATTCCAGGCAAGGGAAACAGAGAAAATGCCTGGAATGGAGATTTAGAGTGTTTTGTTTGTGGAACAGTAAGAAGGTCAATGCTACTGGACTGAAAAATACGCAGTGGAGGGTAAGGGTAAAAAGACTGCAAAAGAAGGAGGGAGCAGATTTTGAAGGACTTTGAGCACCACAGGATTTTGTATTTAATCCTGAAGTTTACTGGGTTGAGGGGTAGGAAGATGTGTGAGACATGGTCAGACCTGTGCTTTGGGAAAATCACTTTGGTGGGTAACTGGACAATGGCCTGGAGTTGGAGAGAGACTTGAGGCAGGCAGACCCTCCACTATTCCAAGCATGAAGTGATGAGGGCCTGTACCATAATCAGAAAGAAAGGGACAAATAGAAAAGACTCTACGAAGGTAAAATGTCAGAATTTGGCAAAACAAAAAAATGGGGGATGGGGAGAGAGAGCAAAGAGTTGAGGATGATACCTAGGTTGTGAGTCTGGGGAATTGGGAGGATGTTCTTGTCCTCTGCAATATTAGAGAAATTTGGAAAGGGAGCAGTGGGGTGCAGAGAGTTTTAGGGGAAAGATAATGAGTTCTGTTTTGGACATGTTGAGTTTAAGATGTCTACTGGCTATCCAGTTCAAGATGTCCAAAAGGTAATTGGAGATGCAAGATCTGCCATATATCTCTACTTTATTGAATAGCCCAGGCTTTTAAAGGGCTATTTTCTTTGACAGTTTCCAAAACAGCAAATGAATCTACTCTCAAAGGACAAAAATTTGCTTCAGCTGTGATTCTTTAAAAGACCATGACTAAAGGCAACTCTAAAACCCTTTGCACAATAATGGGAATAAATGTAGAACCTCCCCTAGTGACCGCTTTGACAGAAACAACACTCATCTAGATATGTAAGTTCTGGTAAATTTGTGGGTTTTGGTTTTTTTTAAAGTCAATCACATAGGTTTCTGTAATAAAAAAAACTTTATATAATTATCAGTATTTAGAATCTTAACTGGAGATTCTCTACAGAAAAAAATTATTCAGGGTAAGGTCTAATCCTGCCTATAGTAAAGAACATTACAAATAAAAAATATTTCTGAAGTTTCTGAAATCCAAGTGCCTTTTTAGTTTCTTTCTATATATGTGCTTTGCAGCTGGAAGATATGAGAGAAGGGAGAAGCTTCTTCTCTTAACATGTCTTTTCAGGCAGGACTACTTCACTGAAATTTGAAAGACTACTGTTTATAATGTACCAGATACTATTTTTCTGTTAAAGCTACCACATACAAATGTAATCATTTTAAGTGTCATTACAAATGACACTATATGTTTCCTTATTTTACCAAACAGTCTAACTTTTCAGGAGCTTTCTAAAGTCAGGGAGTCAGTCAATAAGGATTTATCAAGCACTTACTACGTGAAAGGTACTGTTCTAAGCACTGTGAATACAAAGAAAGGCAAAGACATTCCAGCTGTCAAGGGGCTCACAATTTAATAAGGAAGATGAGATGCAAACGACTATGTACAAATAATGAACAAAATAACATCCAAACTAGCTATGTACAAATACTATACATGTGGGGGAAACTGGAGATAATCAATATAGAGAAAGCACCAGTATTAAGGAGAATTGGAAAAGGCTTCCTGTAGAAGGTGGGATTTTAGCTGGACCTTGACGGGAGCCAAGGAAGCTAGGAGGTAGAGATGAGAAGGAAGAGTATGCAAGTGGGGAGGGGGAAAGGGCGAGATGAAAATGTATAATCAGAAATGTTCCAGGAATAGGAAGGGGACCAGTGTCATGAGATCGCACAACAAACAATGGGGAGTAAGGTGTAAGAAGACTGGAAAAGTAGAAAGTGGTGAGGTTGCAAAGGGTTTTGAATGCCAGAAGATTTTATACTGGATGTGAAAGGGAGCTACTAGAATTTGTTGAAGAGGGAGGTGACATGGTCTGACTTGCATTGTAGGAAAATTAATTTGATAGCTGAGAGGAGGATGAACTGAAATAGGAGAGATTTGAGGTAGGGAAATCAACTGGCAGGCTATTACAATAGTCCAGGCATAAGGTGATGAGAAAAGGGAACAGGATGCTGGCATGGTGGCTATAGTGTCACAGGAAAAAAGGGGCCATGTAGAAGAGATGTTATAAAGGTAAAATCAACAGAATTTGAAAATAGATTGGATATGGGGGAGGAGGGGGAATGAGAGAAAATGAGGATTCAAAGGCTGTGAACCTGAGCGACTAGAAAGGTAGTAGTACCTTCAACTACAATAGAGAAGTCTAGAAAGGGAGGAAGCTTTCAGGGGAGAAAACAGAATTTCTTTTGGACATGTTGAGTTTGGGTTTTCCATGGAACATGCAGTTTGAGATGTCGAGTAAACAGTTGGTGATGCAAGCCTGAAGGTTAGGAAAGAAGTTAAGGCCGAATGAGTAAATCTGAGAATCATCAGCATAGAGATGATAATTCAACCCATACAAGCTGATGAGATCAAGTAAAATAGTACAAAGAAATGAAGAGGGCTCAGGATTGAGTCTTAGAGGACATTTGCATGAGTGGCCATGACCTGGATGAAAATATAGCAAAGGAAACTGAGAAATGACCCGACAGATAGAACAAGGATAGAAAGGTGTCACAGAAATCTGTTGGCAAGATTAAGAAGAAGAGGGTGATCAACAGTGTCAAAGGCTGCAGACAGGGCAAAAATGAAGAGGACTGAAAAAAAGTCTTTAGATTTAACATCAAGAGATTATTGGTAACTTTGGACAAAAGTTTCTGTTGAACAATGAAGTCAGAAGCTAGACTTTGGAAAATTAAGAAAGGAATGAGAGAAAAGGAAGTTGGTGGCATCAATTATAGATGGCCTTCTCAAGGAGTTTAGCCAAGAAAGGGAGGATATATATAAAGATTGCCTTGCTTCAGTAAGAGCCCTGTGGTGATTACATATCATAAAGGGATAGTGGAGAGAATTGTAGTCAACACAGTTTCATGATTTTTTTTAGCACAAGAGTAGCATCAAAGCCAGTAAATTGTGACAATAATCCAAACTTCAGCCTTGGCAGGACAAGATCAGCATTAAGGTAAGAAGTCAAGGGATTAGAGAGAAGAGGACAGTATTAAATTGAATTGGTTCACCAAGAGGTCAAGATGGGGAAAATGGAAGAGTGTTCGGGGTGGAAAAGAACTGAGAGGCCCTTTTCCTCTCGCCATCTTCTCGCTTGGCACCATGAAGGTCGAGCTGTGCAGCTTCAGTGCGTACAAGATCTACCCGGGTCATGGAAGGCGCTATGCCCGCACAGACGGGAAGGTTTCCAATTTTTGAATGCAAAATGCGAGTCTGCATTCCTTTCAAAGAGGAACCCCTGGCAAGTCAACTGGACTGTTCTGTATAGAAGAAAACACAAGAAGGGACAGTTGGAAGAGATTCAAAAGAAAAGAACTCGCCGGGCTGTCCAGAGGGCCATCACTGGGGCTTCTCTTGCTGATATAATGGCCAAAAGGCACCAAAAACCTGAAGTTCGAAAGGCCCAAAGAGAACAGGCCATCAGGGCTGCCAAGGAAGCCAAAAAAGCGAAGCAAGCAACTAAGAAGACAGCTGCATCTGCTGCTAAGGCTCCTACAAAGGCAACACCCAAACAAAAAATTGTGAAGCCTGTGAAAGTTTCTGCGCCACAAGTTGGTGGGAAATGTTAATTGTCTACTAAATTGGATTAAGTAAAATAAAATTTAAAGCAACTGTGTTGACTTTCAAGTGCCTTGTGAATTTTACCTCAACTATGAAGATGTGGCTTGATGTTAATGATAGTTTAAGAAGCATACTTTCAGTTTTAATTAAAAATCAAGCTGTTCTAAACTAAGGAAATGATGGAATTGCCCTAAATTGTGAAAGTTTTTGAGGAGGACCATTGCTTAACTCCTATCAAGTTGAATTTCCAGTATTATTTTCATGACATAAAAGCCATAAGATTAGGTAATTTTGCTCTGAGTTCATGTAGATTGCTAGATTTTTACTTCACTTACAATGAGACATGCCAATATTAAAATGAAAAAAAAAAGGAAAAGAAAAAAAAAAGAACTGAGAGGTCAAAGAACTGGAAGTCATAGTGAGGATGAAAAACAAAGTTTGCAAGCAAGGTGAATGACAACAGATTATGACCGAATAAGGGAATTTCAGAGTTCATGAACACAGGAGTGACATACATATGATGGTGATAGGAAGGTCAAGGGTTATGACCATCTTTGTGTGCAGCTGAGGTAGGATGGAAGAGTAGATTATGTGAAATGAATAAATTGGGGAACTGTAAGGTTAGGGTACTTGGTAGAGTTTCCATGTGTATGCTGAAGTGCCCTACTATGAGGGAAGAAAGTGGGGAGAAAGCTATAAGCCAGTCACTGAACTTATTGAGGAAAAAGGGAGTGTCCTGGAGTTCAGTAGACAACTACCATAATTGTGACTGGATATACCTGGAAACCAAATGTTTGGTGACTCCCTAAATCAATACTGGTAATTATTACCATCTTACAAATGGAGAAAATGAGGCACAGAGTTTTGTCGATTTTTTAAATTGAATTATTTTGTTTTCAGTGCTCAACAATCACTTCCATATATCTTAGATTTTTTTCCACTCCCTCCCTCTTATTTCCCCCTCCCTCTCCACATCCTCCCTGAGATGGTTTACAGTCTTATATGGGTTCTACACATACATTCCTATTAAATGTATGTTGCATAGGTGAATTAAAATGAATGGAGGAAACCATAAAACAAAACAAAACATAACGTAATGCAAAAGAATAATGGTCAGTTTCTGTCTGCAATCCAATTCCATAGTTCTTTCTCTGCATGTGGAAGGTGTTTTGCCTCAAGAGTCCATTGGAAATTTTTAAAGTCCATGCATTTCACTGAAGTACTAAGTCTACCAGAAAAATTCCTCGCACACTGTGGTTGTTGCTGTGTACAAAGTTCTCCTGATTCTGCTCCTTTCACTCAGCATAAGTTCACATAAATCTTTCCAGCCTCCTCTGAAGTCTTCCTGTTAATCATTTCTCATAGTACAATAGTATTCCATTACATTCATATATCACAATTTGTTCAGCCATTCCCCAATTGATGGACATCCCCTTGATTTCCAATTTTTGGCCAACACAAAGAGAGCTGCTACAAATATTTTTGTACATGTGGGACCCTTTCCCATTTCTATGATCTCTTTGGGATAGAATCCCAGAAGCAATATTGCTGGGTCAAAGGGTATGTACATTTTTGTAGCCCTTTGGGCGAAGTTCCAAATTGCTCTCCAGAATGGTTGGATCAGCTCACAGCTCCACCAACAATGAATTAGTGCTCCAACTCTCCCACATCTTCTCCAACATTTATCATCTTCCTGTTTTGTCATGTTAGCCAATCTGATAGGTGTAATGTGGTACCTCAGAGCTGTTTTGACTTGCATCTCTCTAATCAATAGTGATTTGGAGCATTTTTTTATATGATTATAGATAGCTTTAATTTCTTCCTCTGAAAATTCCTTGTTCATATCCTTTGACCATTTATCAATTGGGGAATGACTTACATTCTTGTACATTTGACTCAGTTCTCTATATATTTTAGAAATGAGGTCTTTATCACAGATACTATTTGCAAAAATTCTTTCCCAGTTTTTCTGCTTTCCTCCTAATCTTGGTTGCATTGGGCTTGTTCGTGCAAAAACTTTTAAATTTAACATAATCAAAATTATCCATTTTGCACTTCATAATGTTTTCTATCTCTTGCTGGGTCATACATTTCTCCATTCTCCATAGACCTGAAAAATACACTATTCCTTGCTCTCCTAATTTGTTTACAGTATCAATCTTTATACTTAGATTTTGTTGATTTTCTTGAGGGTACATGAAAGACATAAGTGAATCTGATTAAATGTACTGATTTCTTGGATGCCAGTTCAACAATAAATCAACTTAAAGAAATTTCTTCAAAGGAGGAAGCTGGGCAGAACAAAAAAGAACACAAGCTCAGAAGCTGGCTAGCTGCATGACTGTAAGCTTCATTTAACCTTTCTGGGCCTCAGTTTCCTCATCTGTAAAAGGGAGAGGTTATGATCTTTAAGGTCTCTTCCAGCTCTAACTTTCTGTAATTTTTGGACTCAACCAATGAAATTTTTTTCCCTACTACTGTTCTAGGTCTTGACTTCCTGGCTAGCTGATGACTTTTTGGCAAAGGAAGAGAATGTGGTTTCGTAAATCTTCTTCCTTCAAAGACCCAGCCCAAGCCCCACTTCCTTCATGAAGATTTCCCTGACTACTCCTGCCCACAATAACCATTCCTTTTTCTTTGATTATAAATCCTCCTAGTAACCTCTTCCCCCCAACCTTTATTTTTCTCATTTTTCTTAACTTTCCTGATTTTCTCATCCTGCCTCTCTACAAAGCCTATATTTTGGTTTTCACCTCCAAGGCCCTATTCATTTGTCAGTTTCCATCAGGTTTCTGGAAAAATTGTCCCCAGTAACCCTGCATTTTGTCATGCTAATAATGTAAGGATATCCTCCAGTGGTGAAAAAGATAACTGCAGAGGGTGGGAAGGATCTGGGTTTTGTTTTGTTTTTAAGCACCAGGTCTTTTGGAAATGGTTTCTCAGACCTCACTGTTGCCCAAAAGTAGGAATTGCTATTTTTGTCTTTCATTGTATCCCCATGGCTTGGCACAGTGACTGGAAAAGACTACCTGCTTTATCAATGCTTGTCAACTGCCCACCTGCCTACGTATCCATCCTTCTAGTGCTTTTTTCTGGTTGTTTGTGAAAACAGTTTATGAGCAAGGTCCAGATTTTTTGTTTATTTTGAGTCTGTCATATCACATTAAGTTCTGTGCATGTAATAGGAGACATCTGTCAACAGACAGATACCTATTGTACATAGGACAGAACACCTAGCTAAGACTAAGGGCAAATACAAATGCTAAAATTAGCACAGAAAATTATTTTGTCTTCTCTTTAGTGAGGCTGAGCCACTTGATTTACCTTAATCTGAACCTAGACCCCAGGGCACAGCTAAGCTGGCAAAGAACTGGATCTGAGGTAGGGTAATAGGTTAATTTCATAGAACTAAATTGATTTAATAACATATTTTCCTTTTTAAAAAGCACTTTGGAAACCTTAAACCACTATATAAATGTGAACTATCACTAATATTACTGTTCCAATAGAGTATTCCTCAGAGGTAGCTAGGATTTCAGCACAGCAGAAAATTAAAGAGTCCCACCCAAGACCCTCCTCTTTGAAGGCTTCCTTGCCAGGCCAAACCAGCCATCTCTACCTCTAAACTCTCACAGCACCATAGTAGTATCTGTTATTACTCATTTGGCACCTGTCTCATAAACCATCTATTATACTTATTTAAATTTACATCTGTACTGTCACAAAACAACAATAGCATTTATCTAGTGTTCTAAGATTTACAAAGTACTCTCCAAGTTATCTCTTCTGATATAAAAATGTCAAAAGTTTGACTCTCCAACAAGTTGTAGTCTCCCTCAGGTCAGAAATCATTCAACTCAATAAACATTTTGTAGGGTCTATTAGTATGAGGCATAGTCCAGACTTTAAAAAACAAAACAAAACAGCCTTCAAAGAGCATACATGCTGAGAAGATGCCACTCAGCCTTCATTTTTAAAGAGGACCAATAACCTCGAGGGGTGACGTCTTGACCTGCACGTGAATTGGACTTAAGGCAAAATTGCACAGTCATCTTCACTTTCTCATGCAGAGTCATCAAAGTCCAGCGGCAAGACAAAAATCAGGATGACTTGCGATGGCCTGGGATGCAGTGAATGATCTTCCATGTCTGATCAAGTGCTAATACTTCCAAGTTGCCTGCTTCAGCCACCTTCACGGCTATTGGAATAAACTGCCCTTATCTGTTCATTCTTCCAGGGGAAGTCTTCACATACTTGGGGGAGACATCCCCCTAACTCACCAATGCAGGCCCTCAAACTGGTTTAGCTCATCTGCTGAGATGATTTTGCCAGGGTAAATCACAGCCTCTTGGAGTCATATGTGAGAGTCAGGTGAAAGGTGGATGAGCATTCCTGAAAAGGGTTCAGTAAACCCTCACACCAGACGTACTAGTCCTCCTCAACACCCCCATAAGCCATATACAAAAGAAATCCCCCTTTCTCCCATGCCATCCCCAACAAGAGGATATCCAGTCTCTGCTTGAACACCTGAAAGCAGGGTGAGTTCACCACCCCTCCACACAGTCCATTCTACTTCCAGACAGCTCTAATGGGTAGGAAAATTTTCTTGAACTCAAGTCTTCATTTGCCTCTGCAATTCGTACTCACGTCTCTTGGTTTTGCCCTAAAGCCAAAGGGAGCAAGTATAATCCCTCACCTACTTCACAAATACTTGAAGGCAGTTATTATGGACCCTAAGTCTTCTCTTCTCCTAGGTAATGGAATGGACTCCAGGGTAAGTGGATACAATATACACAAATGGTAATTTGTATACAAGGCAATTTGTGGAGGAAGACAGCACTGACCACTCGGACTGGGTGTGGGAGGAGATCAGAAAAGGCTTCACACAGTGGTAGCAATTGAGCCAATGAGGCTCAAAGTTCAGAGACAGAGGTAAGAAGGGAATGCACTCCAGGCACAAGATAAGAGATGGAATGTCAAGTTTGATTAACTGGTGTTTTTTGTCCTTGGTACTCAAGGAAGACAAAAGTGACAGTATTATGTCAGAGTCAGTGTACAATGTATCCAACTGTGGCTGATCAGACCAATGTGAGTTCAGAAGTCTCTACCACAGGCAGGACACAAATACTCATGAACATTTGGAGGACATGTCTCTAAATTTGGGCATCTTTCTATTTTTGAGCTACTGTAATTCTACTTTGCTCACAGAACACAGCACCTTCTTTGATGCAGTTATCACACCATGCTGGATGGTCCTCTGTCAGTGTCTCCCATGTCAAATTTAGAAAACAGCTAGTAGTCAGTGTGGCTAGAACACAGAGAATGAGAAATAAAGTGAGAAAGGGAAGTGGGAGCCTGATTGTGGAAGGCTTTAAATGCTTGCCCAGGAGTTTGTATTTTATCCCAGAGACTCTAAGGGGAACCACTGAAACTTCTGATCAAGTATTCTGACATAGATCAATATCTTCAGAAGATGATTCTGGTATCTGAATGGAAGATGGAATGAGGAGATTGGATAAAGGGAAACCAAATAGAAGGCTCTTCCTCTTTTCAAAGATGGAGATAGATAAGGTGATGAGAGACTGAGACAGGATGGCCTGGTAAGTGGAGGGAAATAAGTGGATATGTTAAGTGTCATGGAAGCAGAATTAGAAAGAACTGGCAATTTATCATCTGGATATGAGAGGCAATAAAGATAAAAGAGTCAACCACTCCTCCATTCTACCTAGGCTATGGAGATCTTGTAATCACCAAGTATTCCACTTCCATGAAACTCTGAAAGCCTTCCTGTTTCCTGATTATAGCCTTTTACTATTCCATCCTTCCCTTTGCCTTATGGCCCCTAAACTTGTTCTTTATCCTCACCAAAACTGACAGTCCTTCCATCTCTCAGTTCTTTCCCTTCTACTATATATACACCTTCCCTTGCCTGTCTTGATCCTCTGTTGAACTAGCTCAACTTTACACTGTCCTCTCCTCTTGAATCACTTGTTGCCTATCTTATCACTGATCATACCTTGGTTCACTCTCACAACCTGCCTTCATGCCTATTCATATACTGCTGAAAAGAGTTGCAAAAACACCCGAGAAACTGCTAATTGGGCTTTGCTACAAATTTATTTTATATGATCTTAGCTGAGCCCTCATTGAAGAAAGGTAATCTTTTAGACCTTCCTAATTGATTGACTCTCCCACTCAGCACAGAGGCTATTCAAAACCTTTTTATCTCTCCTCAAACCACCCCTTCTCTCCTATCCCTTCTTCTTCTTCCCCTCTCATTTTGCATAATTCAGATGTCTTCCCTCACTATTTCCTACTTCATCTTTTTTTCAGGTCAAGGCAAACCTCCCTGTGTCCATCCTTGATCTTATGCTATCTTCTCAAGTGTCCCCTCAATCAGCCCCATTCTCTTCCTAATCTTCAATCTCTTTCTTTCTACTAATTTACCTTACACACCCATGTCTTCTCCATCCTTAAAAAAAAAGCTCTCCCATGATCTAACCACCCCTGCTATCTATCATCTTTGGCCTTGTTGTCTAAACTGCTTGAGAAAGTTGTGTATACTGACAACTTCCAATTCCTCTTGTGTCACTCTCTCCTAATCCCTCTGCAATATGGCTTCTGACCTTATCATTCCGTTGAAACTGTTCTCTGCAAAGTCATTAGTGATCTCTTAATTGCCAAATCCAACGGCAGTTTCTTAATACTCAGCCTTATTGATCTTTCTGCTGCCTCTGACGCTGTCAGTCACTCTCCTGGATATTTTCTCCTCTCTTCTTTTTGTGACACTGATCTCTCCTGTCCTGTTTCACTGTTCAGTGTTCTTTGCTGGGTCTCCAGGTCATGCTCACTAACCATGGATGTCTTCCAACATGCTGGCCTGGTCCCTCTTTCTCCTCCATACTTAACCTGGTTCTTAACCTGAGGTCCATCCACTTTGTTTTTAAGAATTTTGAGTACTGTATTTCAAAATATAATTGGTTTCCTTTATGATCCTCTGTATTTAATTATTTGAATTTTAAAATATTATTTTCTGAGAAGGAATCCATAGAGTTCACCAGATAGCTAAATGGGTTCATGATACAATAGAGAGTATATACTATTTCATGTGATGGTGATGATCATTTTTAAGCAAATGATTCCCAAATTTATCTAATATACATATACATACACATACATATATACATATACACACACACATACACACACACACACACACACACATCTTTTCCTTACCTATCTTGAGCTCCACTCTCCCATCACCAACTGCATTTGAACTGGATGTGCCTTAAGCATCTCAAAAGCAACATGTCCACAACCTCTTCTCAACCCCAACCTTCCTTTGTTGCAAACTTGCCAATAAATGTCAAGAGCATCATGATCCTCCCAGTCTCTTAGTTTTACAACCTTAACGTAATCTTCAGCTCTTCCCTTGCACTCACTCCATATATCTGATTTGCTGACAAGTTTTGCTGTTTCTCTCTTCTCATTATATCCATTTCTCTGCACTCGTACAGCTACACACTCCCTTACCCTGAAACAGGCTCTCATCACCTCCCTCCTGAAGCACGGTAATGCCTCAAATCACTTCGCACCCTCATCCAAAGTGATTTTCCCAAAGCTTGGGCCTGACATTATGGACAGTGTCTCCATGTTAACCTCCAGCATCACATATAAAATCCTCTGCTTGGCATTTAAAGTCCCTTACACTGCCCCCTTCCAACTTTAATTTAGTCTTAACTTTAGTCTCTTCTTCATGCTTTATGATTCTTTTTGGAGGGGCAAGGCAACGCAATTAAGGTTAGTGACTTGTCTGCAATCACACAGCTAGTAATTTTTTGAGGCTGGATTTGAACTCAGGTCCTCCTGACTCCAGGGCTGGTGCTCTATTTACTGCGCCACCTAGCCGCCCCTTTTCTCATGCTTTATGATTCAGCCACACTGCCTTTCTCTCTCTCTCTTTCATATACATGTACATACACACACATATATACATATATATGTAGCACTACACTGGCTTTATAACTCTGAAATAACCTAATACTACTTCCTTACACATACCCAACAGTCCAGTAAAATTGGACCACTCAATGTTGTCTAAGTTTGCCCTGCTTCAATGAATTGAATTGCATTAAGTCTGCTCACATCTTTCCCTACCTCTGGAATGTATTTCTCTCTCCTTCCTACTCTCTCCTTCCATCTACTGAAATTTTCGGTCACCCCTCAAGGCCCATCTCCAGTGCCCGCTGCTTCATGTAAGCCTTCCCACCATCTGGAATTGATCTCTTTCTCCTCACATCTCTCACAGAACTCTGATAGTGCCTTATTCACACACTTCTGCTTACTCCATTCTGCATTATAATTAATTGCTCATATGCCTTACCTCCCGTTGTTGTTGCTTAGTTCTTTTGTGCCTGACCCTTTTTGTGACCCCATTTGGCATTTGCTTGGGAAAGTTACTGAAATGTTTTGCCATTTCCTTTTCCACCTCATTTTACAGATGAGGAAACTTAGGCCAACAGGGTTAAGTGACTTGCCCAGAGTCACACAGCTAGAAAGTGTGTCTGAGCAAAGTGTCTGAGGCCACATTTGAACTCAGGGGTTCCTGACTCCAAGCCCAGTGCTCTATCTGCTACACCACCCAGCTATCTTTATCTCCTGGAAATTCCTTGAGGGAAGCATACGTTTTTCTGCATCTTTATTTCTCCCACAATGGCGACACTATTGTGCCCTGCACATCAGAAAAAACATTTACTTATTGGAATTAGAAAATAGATCCAACAGAGCACATATGCATCACAGAGAGAAGAATAGGATAGATGAATAAATAGAGTATTGCCATTTATGGAATAGGACAATAGCAGTAGATTGGGTTAGATTGTTCAGAGTCATGTAGCTAGTTAAAAACAGATATGGGGATGTGAGGCAGAGGTGGGGTTGTAAAAATGGCTATGGGACTAGAACCCTGATTTGCTAAATTCTCTAGTTTTATGCTAATTACAGATAAAACTCGTCAGGGAAGGAAAATGAACAGTTAGTTCATGGTCTGGGTAGGCCTTTTAAATGTTTATAAGGGATATGACAAGGAAAAATAATTATCTAAATGAAGGGAGAAAAAGGAAGTAAAGCAAGAGGAGAATGAATGAGTATAGGTAATCTTAGATAGATAGATAGATAGATATATACTTAATATAACATACCCTTCCTGTGTTAAATAATGCAAAATCAAAATGAGGAGATTTTTTCGGCGAGCTTCTGCCCTCATTTCACCCTGTAAACAAAGAGGGAAATGTAGATGAGATGGAGGTGAGACATAACATATTCTTTTTACAACAATAAGTACTAGGAGGTAGACAAAATAGCATGTCAAAAACAGCATGATTTAAAAGGGAGAAAGCGATTTACAATCTCAAGGGGGGCATAAAGTTGCTTTCCATTCTGACTTCCTTCTTCAAGCTGCCTTTTTGATTGTAAACTTAAGGTACAATGATTTAAATTAGAAACACAATTTACCAGTTGAACTTCTTACTGAAAAGCTAATGGGGCTTTTATCGCAGGGAGTTTGTGAAAAAACACAACTGTGATTGGGACTGTGTGAAGGCCAGAAGAGCAGCAAGAAATGCATAACCAGGAGCCAGAAATAAGACCTGCTGTGGGAGGCTTCTTGTGCTCACCTGGGACTCTATCAGTCCCTACAGAAGTAGAAGGTAGCATTCCAGGAAATCATTTAGGGTTCTTAGGGCTTACCTGGAAGGACCCTTGGAGGTTTGCGACCTCAATTCATAGATGAGGAAGCTGAGAACAAAGAGGTTCTATAACTTGCTAATCACGGGAATAGTGTAAGATGCAGGGCTGGAATTTAAACTAGGTCCTCTGCCTAATCAGAAATGGCATCTGGAATGTTCACAAATATTATAGTAAATGCCATAAAAGGAAAATTCTTAAAAAGCAGACTCTTCTCATTGACTTAAATAATAATTAAATTGTGCAAATTTGGAAGCTTTATTCATAGTGTTAATGCACAGCTACATTTAGTTCATAGATTTAGAGCTGAAAGATACCAGGGGTTTTTAACCTAGGATCCATGGATTTCAAGGGGTCCCTGGATAGATTTCAGGAGGCCTGTGAATTGAGTTTTGTAATATTTTCATAACTGAATTTCAAGATAATGGTTCAGTAATGAATTTCTTTGTAACCCTATTTTATTTGTGCATTTAAAAACATTCTGAGGTGGGGTCAACAGTCTTCACCAGAGGGGGTTTTATGACAGAAATAGATTAAGAATCCCTTGATCTAGACCAATCCCCTCATTTTACAGATGAGGAAACTGAGACCCAGAGAGTGGAAATGCCCCAGGTGACATAGCTAGTAAATAGCATAAAGTAGAATTTGCACTCAGCTCCTGTGACGCCAAATCTATGGCTCTTTCCATTTTACCACCCTGCCTACTTCTGAGGGATGGACTAAGTTTATAACCAGTATGCAAAATACTTAGGAACTGAGTTTAACTACTTTATAGTCAGGCTTCAGTCTTCTCTATCGTACTTGGTTCTGACAGAGCTGGGGACCATCCAAAAATCAAATAAACACACCTTCAAAGGATAAGGATGCACCACTATCCAGGCTGCTCGAAAAATGTGCTTCAGGCAATTCACAAAAAGGGCTTCCAAAGTATGATCAACAACTTCTCAAAATAACTGCTTAGAAAGAATCAGCGCTGGTTTGTATGTCTAAGTTCCAGCACGTTGTTTGTTTCTTAAAGGAAAATGACTTTGCAATCACAGCTAGCACAAAAGGTTTTCAAATAGAATAAAAACCAGGTCACTTAATATAGCACTTGAATCACAAATCCTCTCTGATCCTTTGTAAACTGTAATTAAACATTGTTGGTCTAAGTTGGTCCTGCCAGGACAATTTATACCATGACTTGTATGCCAGGAAGAAACTCCCTTAAGGAAGGAAGTATGTGTCATCTGAAAGCTCCCTATTTTAACTAGTTATTTTTGCTTACCAGGTATTAAACTCAGTTGATTCTAAATGAATGAATGAATAAGTATTTATTATGCACTTACAAGGTACTGGGCATTTGGCTAAATACTGGGCGTTCAAATACAAAAAAAGAAACAGTCCCTGCCCTCAGAGTTTATATTCTGATAGGGGATTTGTGGCCAGAAAAAGGTGAAGCCATGAGGATGATGAGTGGCATCTGAGTCAGTCACCCTGTCTGTCTGTCTTCACACACACACACCACTACAATATGGCTTGGGGTTCCCAGAAGCCCTGGTTGCTAATCTCTATTAGGGTTCTATCAGGTAACCCCAAGAAGCTGAGCCTCCTCCTGAGTCAGTGGTGGATCTCCCAGTTATCAGTTAACTAGTAGGTATCAATTAACTTTTAGAAAGGGTATTTGCTTTAAAAATATAGCACAAAAGGTTGGTACTGTAGCCCAAACCAGGTGCATGCTATGTCCTTGCACACACAAAAGTCCCTGGGAAAGTGAGCTCCAATTTAAAATACAAAGGTAGTAAGGCACTTGATTAGGTCAGAGGCAGACAGAGATTGTCTATTACATGCTCTCTGCCTACACTTCTAAGACTGAAATCAAGTAGGCCTATCTCTGCATGTGTCAGGCCTACACTAGCCAGTTCCTTTCCCTCACCCCCTGCATAGGTATAAACAAAATCGATTCTAGCTAATTTGGGGCAGAAATGCATTAACAGTGGCTGGGGGTGTGGTACAGAAAAGGCCTCAGGTAGCACTAGAGCTGAGAATAGAAAACAAAAACACCTAGAGATTTAAAGAGGTAGAAAGATGAGAAGAGAGTCTGTTCCAGGCACAGGGGACAGTCAGTGCAAAGGCAGACAGAAGCATCATGTATGAAGTCCAGCAAGAAGATGAGAAGACTGTGTGGAATATGAGAAAGGAAATATGTGTAACAAAGCCAGAAAGGTACAATGGGGTTGGGTTGTAAAAAGTTTTTACTTGATCTGGAGATGACAAGAGTTTATTGGAGTTGAGTAGGGAAGGACCAAGACCAGACAAGAGTTAGAAAAATCGCATTGGGAAGAGAGGTGAGAAAAAGATCAGTTAGAAGGCTATGGCAATAGTTCAAGTGACGGGGGCCTGAACGGTGACTGTGTGAATGTAGCAAGGGATATAGGTGTGAGAGATGGCAAGGTATCTGGGGCAAGGGAGGGTGAGGACTCAAGGCTAAACACTGACAGCCTCGAAGGATTATGTTACCCTCAACAAAAAGGAAATCTGGAAAAGGTAAGTAGGGAGCTAAGTGAGTTCTTTTTTGGACCCTGAATACAAGATGCCTCTAACCAGTCTGAAATGTCCAGAAAACAGCTAGTATCACAGGACAGTGAATGCAGGCTGATCAGTTTCATCAGGCTGATGTGGAGCTGGGTTTTTTCATAGTTCTTCAAGAGGCTGTGGAAACAAATAACTGGTCCTTTCAACTCTGAGGTTTACTCATTTGTTGATGTTGCTCATGCTGAGCCTGTAAAATATCACCCCCAGAGCGATGCTGATGAATCAGCTGGTGAAAATCGTGGTGGTAGGTCCCAGCCAAACACACTGGGGAAGGGCTGGTAAAGGCCCAGGCAAAATTCCTACATTAGCCTCAGAAATTATCTTAATATGCTTGTTGAATGTTACAAAAATTGCAGCAACAGAATATAGACATATTCTATAAAGAATATAGAATTTAATCTAATAGAATATAGTATATTTCCTATACTGTTGAGTGTACTACAAATCCAGTTAGTTGATTTCACTTAACACACACACACACACACACACACACACACACACACACATTCAACACTATAAAGAATCACAATCATTATGAAGGCATTACATTATCAATGCAGCCCAGGGTCAGAGAGCTAGAATAAGAGGGGATCTCAGAATCCATTTGATTTTTGTTCACCTTTTTCATATTATAGATGGGGAAAAAGGGAACAGCGTGTCAGTCCTGGTGGGCAACTAGGTACTGCAGGGAAGAGAGTTCCTGGCCTGAAGTCAGGAATACTCATTTTCCTGAGTTCAAATTCCAGCTCAGACACTTACTGACTGTGACACCCTGGGCAAGTCACTTAATCCTCTTTGCCTTGGTTTCCTCATCTATAAAATGAGCTGGAGAAGGAAATGGCAAACCATTCCAGTTTCTTTGCCAAGAAAATCCCAAATGGGGTCACAAAGAGTTGGTCAACGACTCAAAATAGACTCAATAAATATTAGTCCAAGATATTTTACATACCTCCTAGGCTAAACATTTTAATAGCAGGCCTTGACATCCTTCATATTTCTCATCCTTATATACACATATATTATGGGTATCTGAACTACCACCCAGATTTTGCCTTCTTCCTGCTTTGCCAATCTCTTCTATAACAAGGTATTTAAAAGGTAACAATGACCCACAATGCCAGCACCAGCACTCCTCCCACTCTTTACCAGATGTAGGGAGATCATACAGTCAATTCAAAGGGCCTATAGATAGTACATTTTCTCCCACAATGCAAAACAACTTGCCCATAGTCACCAATCCAGATAGTCTTAGTAAGAGGGGTCTGCAGTTCATTCTGCAGGCCTCCAAACTTGCCTCAGGGCATTTTATTTTGAAAAATAGATCATCAGGAATGCAATAGACACATTTAATAACAAAAAATACCTTAAGCTAACATTGATAAACTGGTGCACCAAATCCCAGTCAACTTGAAAATAAAATTGTGAGAATACAGAGCTCATGCAATTAATAGCCCAACATATGACATCTCCTCCCCACTGTTATTCCTAACAGAAACACAGTATGGTGTTAGTACCATTCTGACCTCTGGATCTAGGTCCCATACCCTGTGGGCATATTTCCAATCCATTCGCTGCTATCATAAGATGGAAGAGGACAAGTCCTGTATAGCTATCAGGAAAATCTCATGGCAAAAAAGTTATATAGGAGAGGCCTGCAGCAGAACAGAAGTCTGACCCCGAATAAATGGAAGGAGAATCATACTCTCTGCAGTAATAGGGAAATTAAGAAGAGGGGTGGATATGGGAGAAAAGGCAGTGAGTTCTGTTTTGGAATACTGCATTTGTGATGCCCATGACATATCCAGTCTGAAATGTCTACTAGGCAGGTGGTGATGTGGCTCTGGAGCTCAGGTGAAACAGTCTAAAACCCTAACTGATGGAGTCACTGAATCTGAAGTAGTTCCAAAGTCACAAAGCTGGTAACAACAGCAGAGGCAGGTTTCTGAACCCAGCTTGCTTAATCCCCAGTTTTATGGGTGAGAGCACCACTATCCTTCCAGTCCCCCATAACCTAGGTGTTATCCTTGACTCCTCATTCTTTCTCACCTCTGTAACTAATCTGTTGTCAAACTCTGTCAGTTTTACCTTCATAGCATCTCTTGTATTTATCTCCCCTTCTCTTGATGTTGCCGACCTCCTGGTCCAGATTCTCATCACTTCACACCTGGACTAGTACAAAGGCCTGGTGGTTTGTATTCCTGCCATTAATCTCCCCCCATTGCAGCCCATTCTCCACTCACCTGTCAAAGTAATCTGACCACACTCCCCCCACCCCATTCAATAAACACCTCCAGGATCAACTATTATATCCTCCATTTGGCATTCGAAATCCTTCCTAACCTGAACCCCTCCCAACATTCCAGCCCTCTTCCCTCTTCCTTATTCCCTACTACATATTCTGTAACTCAGTGACACTTGCCTCCTCTTCACACTAGACACTTTGGTCATTTTGGTTAGCTGTCTTCAGTACAAGGAATTCTCCATATCTCTGTCTCCAGACCTCTCTGGATTTCTTCAGGTCCCAGTTAAAAGTCTACCTTTTACAAGAAGCCTTGAATTAAAATGACCCTGCAACAAACATCTATTACTTTTGATATTACTGGGGTTTTGTCTCCCTCTTCTGTGAAAATCCCAGAGCAGCTGCAAAGGACTGAAGCATTCACATAGGCTTCCAGTGCACTATTGTGAAAGGAAATATCTTCAGCTCCTAGGGAGGGGAGGTCAAAGCATTCTTTCCCTCATCCCAATCTTGGAAAAGTTCTATTTCTGGGTTCGAGGCTACAAACAAGATACAGGCCAAGGTCAGAGGGTGGGGCCAGCCAGACTTTTCTGCCCCATTAGTGGTGCCTGCTCCCCTCCTCTACCTTTCTGCTTGTTACAGATGTGTGTGTGTGTGTGTATTTTTTTTTTTCTACAAAGGTGCCTGGTCCCATTTGTATCTGAACTCAGATGACAGGACAGGTATCCAGGAGTGACATAGCACCAGGAATCAACCTCACTTACTTGGCTGCTTAAAGTCCTCCCAGATATCCCATTTCCATTTCTCAGAGCTACCTAAGGTCCTTTCCAGTTAAGACTCAAACTTTTGAGTACAGATATTTGGCATGGCTGTGAATTAACTATTTGCACTGTGCCTTCTATCATAAGCAGGGTTTGAGGCACTTTATGCTCCCTTAGCCCATTTCTGGCACTCCTACAAGGTATTCTTCCAATGTTTACTTCGGTGCATCTGGTTCCTACCTGCCTAGTACAATACTAATCCCACTTCCTCTTCAGTTCGTTTAACTTTTTTATTTTTCCAGGACTGTGGCATATATTATATTCTATCCTTCCTCATCTATGGATGACATCATCAGGGGTTAAGCAGATAAAATACTGCTTTTCACTTTGAGACTGGGGGCGCACCCCTTGTTATTTTCTATTTCAGAAACCCCACTTATTGTGCCGATTTGTCTTGGATCATTCTGATAACAAAAGTAATTACAGGTCTAACCTTTGAATCCCCAAAATAAATGCTTATTAGGGACCCAAATATTACAACATATATAATCATATATCTCTATATTTACATATATGTCTGACATATGTGATACACATAAATATCAAGGAGCATTTATCAACTATGTAACACTGCTAGGCACTGGGGATACAAGGATAAAAGTGAAGGCATTCCTTATCCCCAAAGTGCTTGCTTACATTATATAAAGATAGATAGGCTCATAGTAAAAACATATATACTGTCCACCTAGTGTTGGAAAACTATTACCACAGTAAACATGAGATAGAGTACCCAAAGAGACAGCATCACTCATCTAGCGCTGGATTTTTTGTTTGTTTGCTCAGAGTTTTCTGCAAGGCAATTGGGTTTGAGTGACAAAGTCAGCAAGTGTCAAGTGTCTAAGGGCAGATTTGCACTCAGATCCTTCCTGACTCATCTAGTGTGGTAAGGTGGTACTGTCTGGTGTAGGCTGGTCCTTAGACTAGACGGTCTCTCCCAGATGGTCCTTAGGCTAAGAATTCTATACACCTATCCTGGACTGTGGTTTATCTGTCTTTGATGAGTGATCAATTATTCAACAAGCGTTCATTGACTACTGTGTGCTAGACATTGTTCTAAGTACTAGAAATACAAAGAAAAACGTTCCTTACCATTAAGACTCTCTAAACGCTGAAGAAGTTTTTCCTTGCTCTTTTCTTATTGGCAATTAACTTCATTCCAGGGAACTACTACCTAAGGAACTTCAAAGGAGTGGTTCATACACAATCTCATAGGAGGTCAACATACAGCATATCAAAAAAGGTTAATGAACCCTAAAAAATTTCTGAGATGGGAAATCTTTGGAAAATGTTTTTAAAATATTATATATGTGTAAGTGTATATACATATATAAATATATGGTGAACATCCTTTGTAATGAATGCTTATAGCACCGTCCAACTAAGTGATTTCTGATGGTCCATCTAGCCTACAGTCACTCATTTAAATCTTTGTTCCATAAAATTATCTTAGATGGTTACTTAAAATGTGTACACACACACACACACACACACACACACACACTAACATCAACACAAGTGTTTGGATTTCATCTATTCAACAAACATTTCCTTACTATTCCAATCCTCATTGATTTTCTTCTTCTCTCAACTAGAGTGGGTTCCCCATCCGCAGGTTCCCCACCCCTAATCTGGACTATAGGAATCCCTTATTCATATAAACTAGAAAGGAATTGTAAATTGTATTTGTCATAAAATTCTATCACTTAATGCCTTGAAGTTTTGATTAGCTTTACTTACAGTGCCATCTAGTGGAATATAAGGAAAACACTCTTTCATGAACTTATTCCAATAATTTGATGACAGTTCCTTAAACTATTTACAATTTAAATTCTTCTTATGCCATAAAGAAGGACCATGTCCCTTACAGAATCAAGTTCTTTTTTTAAAATGACAAAAAATTGAAGAGGAAGAATCAGGAGGGAAAGGATGAGTTTGATAGCCTGATTTAAAATGACCAACTCCTTCCCACCCTTGGCTCTACCTATAAAAATACAATCTACTTTTCAAGGTTCAACTGATGTCACAGCCTCCAGGAAGTCTCCCCTGATGCTACCAGACATAAGGAATCTCTTCTTTTTATGTATCTATCTTCTGACACTTCATACTTTCTGTCTGGTGCTATAGGTATTTGTGCGCATGGCTCACCTCTCTATCTAGACTGTAATCTCCTTCAATACTCATCACATCTAGTACATTGATTTGCTTTACTGAGTAGGATGGTTCTATAAATAACTTCTTGAAGAAAATGAATCAATGGAAATTGCCATTGAGATATGTTAAGTGACTTGCCCAAGGTCACACAACTAATTATTAGTTGTAATAGAACTAGAACTCAAATCTCCTTATTCCCAGTTCAGTGTTCCTTCCATTAGAGTATGTTGGTTCCTCCCTCCTTGCTTTTTAATTTGCCTACAAACATTTTACGGCTATGGTTACCTAGTAATTAGCCTTCAGATAATGTGAAGTAACAAATGAGTATTGTTTTAAAATTCCTCCATCAACCCTGGAGACTGTGATTTTATTTATGTCTTTTATTTTTTACACCACTTGTAATTTCCTGATAATATAAATGGAAGGTGATAAAAGAAAACAGTTAAAAACAAAACTGACTGACATCACTGCCTCATCTAATAGGGTATGTAACATCCTGTATCCATACTCCCCCAATTTTCTACCAAGAAGATGGACATGTATTTCCTCATCTATTATCTGGGACCAAAATTGGCCACGTACCTAATCTGAGTTGAAGTGTTATTTCCATCTACGTTACTGTAGTCATTGTGTATATTGTTTTACTGGTTCTATGCCTTTGTTTTGTATATGTCTTACCATATTTCTCATATCCATTTTACTTCTGGTACAATAATATGCTATTAATTTAAATACCACAATTTGTTCAGCCATTTCTGATCACCGGGTATTGCAAGAACTGTGGGATCTTTCTGTCCTTGATAAAAAATTTTCCATAATGGCTGGCTCAATTCACAGTTCCATCAATAGCACATGAGTGTTCCTTTTTCCCCAAAGTTCTACTAATGTCAACTATTCCCATCTTCTGTCATTTTGCTAGATGTAAAGTAAAACCTCAGAGATATTTTAAAATTTGCATCTATCTTATTATTAATTCCTTGGGCATTTTTCATATGGTTATTTCATAGTTATTATGTGCTTGCAGTTCTTCTGGAAACTGTTCATATAGTTTGATTGGTGACCTTTTAAAATTTTTTGGTTAGAACTCATTCAGAAGATAGCTAGCATTCTAAGCTAGAATAAATACGCGTGACTGGCTAGAATGTCAAAGTCCTCTTACCCATGTATAAAGCCTTCCACAAGAAATCTAGGGTTGAAAAGACCTTAAAGAAACCAACAAGTCTATCTCTACGTGCACCATTAGTTAGAGCTGCAAACTGGCCAGCTATTCTGGAAAATAATTCAGAACAACAGGGGAAGGAGAGGAAGGGAAGATTTGTGAGGTACTATGCTATGCACTCCCTTGTGAAGTAGGTGCTAGGATCCCCATTTGTAGAGTTGAGGTAGTCAGAAACTATATGTAACTTAGATCCTGATATGTCTTAGATATCAGAGAAACATGTTGCTAAGATTTTTTTTCCAAATTAACCATTTCCCTCCTAATTTGAACTACATGGATTTTGTTTGTGCAAAAATTTGTCTATTTTATCTCCTGTGATCTTCTCTAGCACTTGATTAGTGATGAATACTTTGTTCTATTCATAGATTTTTATATTAATTTTATTTGTTTTCAGTGTTCTACAATCACTACTATTTAACTTAGATTATTTTTCCCCTCCCTTTCCTCTAAATCCCCCTCCCTCCACAAGACGGCATACAATTTTATATAGGTTCTACACATACATTTCTATTAAATACATAGTCATGTTGTGTAGAAGAATTAAAATGAATGGGAGAAATCATATAACTAACCAAAATGTATACAAAAGAAATGATTTGCTACATTCTGTAATTGAATTCCATAGTTCTTTCTCTGAATATGGAAGGTATTTTGCCTTAAAAGACCATTGGGAATTTTTTTAAGTCCTGGCCTTGCAATGAAGTTCAAAGTCTACCAGAAATAACTCTCACATACTGTGTTCATTGCTGTGCCTCTCTGAAGTCTTCCTGTTCATCACTTCTTATAGCACAATAGTACTCCATTACATTCACATACCATAATTTATTCAGCCATTCCCCAATTGATCCCCTTGATTGCCACTTTTTGGCCACTACAAAGAGGGCTGCTATAAATATTTTTGTACATGTGGGACCTTTTCCCATTTTTATGACCTCTTGGGGACACCTAGTCACAGTTTTGGTTCTCTAAATTGTCTATAAATGACATTTTTGATGCAAAACACATAGATCTTTTTTATATCTTTTTATAACCAAATATGTCTATTTGGAGTTCATTTTGGCAAATGAAGTGAGAACCTCTGCCAGAATCCACTGCGCTGCCTTCTCCTTTATGGGGCCTTTCATCCCATTCGTGGTTATGATAAAGTATCTCCCTATAGTCTATCCTCTAACCCTTTTTTCCTCTCTGTATTGCTCATCAACCCATGTCCCTCTCAAACAATGATGAAAGGGAAGGAATGTGCTCACCACTACACACACATGAATGTATATATGCACATACATGCGTATGTACATGCACTACGTGTACATGTATATGTGTATGCACGCGTGGGTGCCTGTGCACATCCACGTCTATATAGCTGTACATGTATGTGTATGTATGTGCACATATACATTCATGCAGATACACATCATATATGTCACATATGAAATTGCTTCTGCTCCACTGCCTAATTCTCTGCCCCTTGTCCAGTCTTCACTCACAGTTTCCTTCCTTTAACTGCTGCTCTCCTAAGCCACCCTTCAAGCCAAAGTTTGACCAATCCCTTCCTAAACCTATCTTTCCTCCTTATTGTTCCTGCATGTCTCCCTAATGAGATTAATGTATTTCTACACCAATCTCTTTGTCTCCATGTGTTCAACCTTCCCTTATCTGTTTCAGACCAAAGTGAGGTCCCTGTTTAGCCTGCTTGTCCCCCTACACCCCTCAACCTCCTCCATGTCTTCACACACATTCTTATTACATGAGTTATTAAGGGTCATCTCTTTCCTCTTTCTTCTCTAGTTTATTCCATTTGCTCCCCTGCTTTTTCTTCTCCTCAGATCATCAAAGCAAACCAAAAGCAGTCCCAGGCTCTCTTTTATTTATTCCCTCTATGACCCTTGAAGAAGTTAAAGTTCTGAGGGACGCTGGTTTCTTCTCCTAGTGTTAGAATGCAAACATTTCACTATCCCTTCCAATGACTCAAATGTATTTACTTTTTCTGTCTCTCTGGACAACTCTGCTTGCATTTCAAAGTCACTGCTCAGCTTCATCAGGAGAGGGATTCTATTTTATTAGAGGTCTATTCTTCCCCTCCTTGGAAAATTATTCTCGGTTATAAACCTTTATCTTTGGACTTCTGCCACCAGATTTTTTTTTTTAACCTGAAAGCTCTGGGTTGTAACTATGACATTCATGGGAATGTTCATTCTGGGTTTTCTTCCAGGAAGTAACTTTGCCCTCTGTTATTAAAAAGCTAAGCAGCTTTCATTCATAATTTCTTGAAATATGAGGTGTTGGCTCTTTTGTTTCAGTCATAGTTTTCAAGTCATCTTGAAAAAGTTATTCAAGTAACTCTTAGATTATTTTAGAAATTAGTTATTTTGAATGGAATTTCTCTGTCTCTTCCTTTTGGGCCTTGTTTGTAGTATACAGAAAGGTTGATGATTCATGGGAATTTATTTTATATCTTGTCATTTTGAAGAAATGATTGATTTTATTGGAAAGGGCTCTAATTTATCTCTATTATATAAAATACCAGATTTTGGTTTGGAATAGATAACATCTGCAGCATTAAGGAAAGTTCCATTTATTCCTGTGCCTTTTTGTGGCTGCTAGGGTATACAACGGATAGAGTGCTGAGCCTGGAGTCAGGAAGACAGGAATTTAAATCTGGCCTCACATATTAACTGGCTGTGTAACCTGGACAAATCACTAAACACCTTTTTTTGGCCTCAGTTTCTGCATCTGTAAAATGGAGATCATAATAGCATTACCTTCCACAGTTATTATGAGGATCAAATGAGATAACTGTAAAGCATTTAGCCCAATAAAGGTATGTAGTAAGCACTACATAAATATAATTATTATAGATATTATAGAATTATTCTCTTCTGAGTTTGTGTTTTGGGTGTCCCTGGCTTCACAAAATTTCTTTATCATTAGTGGTTTCTTTTATTTACTCAGTTTTTCCATCCTTACTTCCTGAGTTGGTATTTTGTGTCAGGCACAGACTCTGTATACTTCTAGATGGAGACCTTTTTGGTCCCTGTCTGTATTAGAAGGCATACTGTAACTTCTTCCTCCAGGCTGTGAACACTGTGTTCTTCAAGGGCCTCAGGGGTCATTCAGGCTAGCAATCTATGCTAGAGCAGGCTGATCCAGGGAACAGTGTGATCAGTGCCTGTTTCACAGGGCTGGATATGCAGCATCAGAGATGCACAACTGTGACCCCGGATCTCCCCTGCTTTCCCTTATACATCTTTGTCCCCTCCTGGGCACTTAGATGCAGGCTCTAGGCTTCCCTGGTTTGCCCCAAGTCCAGAAACTGAACTTTTCTGGCTGGAGTTATTCCCTAGAACCAGCAGGTTTTTGGCTAGTTCCACGTATAGATGTGGGCTATAAAGATCCAATTAACTGTAGTTTCTTCTTGGCTTTCTTGATCATTACCTGGTCTGGTGGCACTCTTTCATTCCTGTTAGAGCAGGTGTGTGAGAGAACTGGTCCCATTTATTCCACCACCTTGAGAAGATCTCCCCTCAAGTCATTTTTACAGTGCCTATGGATATGTTAAAATTATGTGACATTTTTCTTACATACGTATCATTATTATGACTGAAAAGGCTGTACTGCTGACTCACTGTTAAGCAGAATGAAACAAAGAACAAGAATAAAGAACACTGGGATCTAATGCCAGGGTATTTAATCTTTTCATCTTAAGAAGATTTAATATGAAGTCTATTTTCCCCAATGAAAACAGCTTTTATAAATTTTCCAGAAAGCCTTATCCATTCTCCTTGCCTGAGCTGTCAATGTCCCTACCTCCTTCATAAGCCTTTCCCCTAGAACCTCAAAGCTTCCCAAACTGCTTTTATTGTCTCTACAGGAGATGATCCATGGACAGGAGCTCCTTGGTCCAGTGATTCAGGATTCTGTCAGCTTGGTAACAAGGCCATTTCAAAACTGGTTTTCTTATTATGGCAGACTGTGAAACAGCTTGTAATAGGAGCCTCTAGGCCCTGAAATAATAATGTGATTTTTACTTTTAGACAAGTTTGATGGAAACTCAGAACTTAACACTAGAAAAGAGATAATGACAAGGAAATGTACAATCCAATCCCTCCCTGCCAAATATATCAGCTTTTTTATGGTGGCTTTTATTAGTTGGAGTCAAAAATTCAGTTTTCCAAATACAGTAATTAAAGAAAGATGTGTTCAAGTCCTGATGAACCTTACACATTTACTTCTCAATACTCTGAATGTTTGTTGTAATGAGTTATAAAAATGAAATTCAAATTTTTACAGAAAACTCTTCTGACAAACTGAGATCAATGAAAGGTGTAAGAGGGTAAGTGGCTGGACACATGAGCACAATTAAATGTTCAATTAATTTGTTTCTACCTAGGGAGAAGCTTGGGAGAGAGTATTTGATCTTGGCATCTCATCTATCCCTGTTTTCAATGATCTCGACTTCTTTGATCATCATTTATTTCCTTTGTGGGCTATTGTGTAGCAAGTTTTTCTATTATGACATTCAAAATTGAATTCTATGATACCAGAGACAGAGAAAAAGGAAGCATTGAGTATCATTCCCACTTTCACACTTAGAAGATATTTGTAGGAAAATTTTCAGTATATACAACACATACAGCATTAGTGTTTTTAATTTCCTTTTTTACGGGTGCAGTGGAGATTAACTTGCAATAGCTTATTTCAATTTCTATAGCACATTCCAATTTTTACATTAAGCTTTCCATCTCAAAAATGCACAGTTAAAAAGGATACATCTATTCCTTTTGAATGCTTTTATTGTAGTTCTATTCTATCTGTAGTCCCTGAATCTAATATTCACTAAGAAGCTTCAAAGTATCCACTCACCAGTTCTAATGTTTTTTCCACAACTCTCTCTTCCTTTCCTTCAGGAATCCTTCTAGATTATCTGCAAAAGGATCACTGCTATCAAAAGAAAAAGTATCTACAATTCTGGGAAAGATGTGGATTACATTAGATACAACAGCATAGTTAGCCAAGTATGCACAGGAGCACAGTGTTCCATAAAGGGAAACTTTTTTAAAAAAAATTTTCCTGATTATGGCTTTCAAAGTGTACATTCAAACCCAACGAACTTTCTCTATTAGATTATTGTCATTATCCAGGGAACTAGATTATAGAGTTATCACTGACTCATTTATATATGTGAATGTTAATACCCTAAAAATATTCCTCTCTTTAAATTATCTTGATTTGTAAGGCAGTATAAATATAATATCAGAAAAATCCCAGTTTGTATTTCTAAGACAACTAGAAGCAAAAGCAAAATTAAATGACAATATAAAGAGTATGGAATACATTTGATCTAGCAATACAACTCTTAAGTCTGTATCCCAAAGAGATCAAAACAAAGTGAGGTGAGGGGAAGAACCTATTTGTACAAAAATATTTATAGCAGCTCTTTTTGTGATGACAAAGAATTGGAAATTTAGGGGATGCCTATCAATCAGGGAATGGCTGAACAGTTGTGGATATATGAATATAATGGAATACTATCATGGTATAAGAAATGATGACCTACCCAGCAAAACTGACTATAATACTTCAGAGGGAAAAATGGTCATTCAAAGAATTAGAGGACTTTAAAGCATTCTTGATGAAAAGACCTGAGCAGAACAGAAAATCTGACTTTCAAAAATAATATTCAAGAGAAGCATGAAAAGGTAAACATGAAAGAGAAATCATAAGGGATTTATTAAAGCTGAACTGTTGACAGAGAGAGAGAAGGAACAGGATGAGTTGAATATTAAGGGCTGATATCTAAAAAATAAAATAAAGGGCTGAAAGAGGAATGTGAGAAGGAGAAAGAGAGAGGTCGAATGAAGTAAATTATCTCACATAAAAAAGGCAAGAAAAAGTTTTTACAGTGGAGGGGAAGAGGGGGAAGGTGAGAGGGAGTAAGTGAGCCTTACTCCCATCAGATTCGACTGAAGAATGGAATAACATATGCACTCAACTGGGTATGGAAATCTATCTTACCCTATGGGGAAGCCGAGGGGTGGGGGGTAAGGGGATAAGAGGGGGAAATGATAGAAAAGAGAGCCAGTGGGAGAGGGGTAATCAGAAGCAAACACTTTTGAGGTGGGACAGGGTCAAAGGAGAGAATAGAATAAATGGGTCCCAGGATAGGATGGAAGGAAATATAGTCTTTCACAACATGACTATTATGGAAGTGTTTTGTGTGACTACACGTGTATAACCTACATCAAATTGCTTGTCTTCTCAATGAGGATGGGTAGGGAAGGTGGAAGGAAGAAAATAAGGAACTCAACTTTTAAAAATGAATGTTAAAAATTGTGTTTTACATGCAACTGTGACATAAGACAAACAGGGAATGAGGTAGAAATCTATCTTGTCCTACAGAAAAATAGAAGGGAAGGAGATAAGACAAGGGAGGATGATGGAGTGGATGGCAGATTGGTAGAAGGGATAATCAGAATGTATGTTGTCTTAAGTTGGGGGGAGGGCAGAGATGGGGAGAAAATGTGGAACTCAAAATCTTGTGGAAGTGAATGTTGAAAACTAAAAATTAATTAATTAAAAAATAGCTCACACACAGAAAAAGGATAAGCAAGATGATTTCAGAAAAACCTGGAAAGATTTAAATGAACTGATGCAAAGTGAAGTGAGCAGTACCTGGAGAACACTGTACACAGTAAAAGTGCAATACTGTATGATGATCAACTATGAATGACTTAGCTATCCTCAGCAATACAATGATCCAAGACAATTTCAAAGGACTTATGATGAAAAATGTTATTTACATCCAGAGGAAGAATTCATGGAGTCTGAATGCACATCGAAGTATATTATTTTCTCTTTATTTTTTTATGTGTTTTTTTTTCTTTTGGTCTATTCTTTTACAACATGACTAATATGGAAACGTGTTAGACAAAACTGAATATACATAACCTATATCAAATTGCTTACTTTCTTAGGGAAGAGGTAGGTGAAAAAGGGAGGGAGAAAATCTGGAATTTAAAATTTTTAAAAACACAAAGGTTGAAATTTGTTGTTTACATGCAAAAGAAAATACTTTAAAAAAAGAATATGGAATACAAAATAAATTAAGCTTCTCCTGCATCCTATCTATTTAACTCCCAAACTGTCAGTATTTCTCAATGGGATAGGCATAAGTAATATCCTTCTACTTTAAGTTCCTACAGCATTTATTTTCTATATCAGAATTTCCCCATTTATATCAGAATTATTCTGAGATCCTAGTGTTAACTCTGAAGTGAAGAAGGTTCTGTGGGAAATTATTATTGTTAATCAAAGCTGGCAAAGTGCTGAGAGGAGGGGAAGGATTGCACAGGAACTAGAAGGAACCTGGGTAGGTCAGGAGTTCAGCCTGGGTAAACATATGACTTTAGGCTTTCCCAGCCCTGCCTAGGTCATGAAAGACACTTTCACTGTCTGTGTTATCCCTGTCATAATAGAAATCTGTGATAAAGAGAATCTGAGGCAAAAAAATTCTGAGCATGTTCAGTTTACTAGCAAAACTAGCAGTTGCCAATAAATAGGGTTAATGACTCCTCAGTAGCCAAAGGCAGAGCATTCTTACTATCTAAAAAGGGACACTAATCAAAATACATATTCATGAGATGAATGCATATTCATAGGATTTATAGAAACAGTGAAATATAACAGGAGTAGGGAAGTATGTTAATTTTTAACAAATGGGCTGCAAGCATTCCCAACTCCATGTGACTTTAATTAGATCAAATCTCAGCTTCCTCATTGGCTTGGATATCTGATCAATGAAGTAACTTATAGATATACTACGAGAGCATCATGAACTGTTTTGTAAGCTTTCATGAGTCTATGTGAGGAATTAACTTACTTACAAAAAGGGGAACTTCAATTTATACAGAGAAGGGGAAATCGCACCAACAAGGGAATTGGACTCACAAAAGCAGGGAAGTTAAAAACTCTAATAACTTACTAATAAAAGTTAGCTTAATTAAGTTTAATAATTCATAGCAGACCTTAGGTAAAAATCAAATCTGATGATAGTGACTAAACTCAATTCCCATCCCTATTTCCCTAGAGTTTCAACCTTCCATCTCTCTCACCATAGCTCTATCATACACATACTTCCTATCTTATTTATCCTGCTTCATGTCTTGTTTAAATGTTTGATTGGATTTATGTCACTGGTGTATCTTGTAATAGAGTGACTATCAAGTCAGGGGTGGGAGGGCTCATAAGAGGTGGATTTTAATAGCTGATTAATTATAATAACATCTTTAACCATGGTAATACTAAGTGGATCCCAGAACTTAGGGGGAAGGAGACAGGGCTGGTTTATATATTCATGTTTTCATAGAGTTTACAGTCTAGTGTTCAGATTATAAGAACAGAATGCTTTCAATGGTGGGGACAGAGAATAGAAAGGAAGGAAAGGTAGTTCAGGGAAGGCTTCATGGAGAAAGTAGCATGTGAACTGTCTTTTTAAAAAGAAAGGAAAATTTAACAGGAAAAAGTGAAGAACAAAAACATGAAGGCAGAAATGTGAGTCTGTTCAGTTTCTCTGAAATAGAAACAGGTAATGGGGACTACTAAAGCTAAAAGATAAGTAAGATTGTGTAGGTCAGGCAAGTTCGATAGGCACTGAGGAACCAATCAAACTTCTAGAACAGAAGAGTAACATGACTAGATCCATAAAGATTAGTTTGTGTGAATAATGAACTGGAAGGAGTAACGGGGCAAAGAGCTGTTGGGTGGTGATTGCAGTTGTCCAAGGGAAAAGAGGCTTGTATACAGTGTGTGACCAGTCACTCCCTAATATCTCAAAAAAATTTGGCATTTAATGTCATTCTTAAAGTTTGTATTCATAATTAGTTGTTAACTTAAGGAAAATTAAGTTTAAGTATTTAGTTTCTTTTGTTTGATGAATTTAATAATGTCTTTTATGATACATACAGTATTCAATATTTTAAAAATAGCAAACAGTTCCCTGGGGAGCAAACCCCATGGAAATGTGCCATGCATGCCTAGGTGATGAGAATGGATGGATAGAAGAAATATTGGGGGAGGTAGAATTGACAGAACTTTTTTTATCAACACATCTGCTTACACCTTCTGGGCTTGGAGGACAATGGCTGATAGAGTAGCCTAAGGTTTGCAAAGTATTTTGTATGTACTTTGAGCCTTAAAACAACCCTGTGTGGTAGGCACAACAGGTGTTATTATCTTCATTTCTTAAATGGGAAACTAAGGCTCACAGCAGTTTGTTGTCTTGCCCCAAGTCACACAGTTGTTAAATATCAGAAGGGATTTAGACCCAGGTCTTATCAATCCAAGTTTGGGACGCTATTCCATTATGCTTTGCTACCTCTCCATGACCCCAAAGATATAGCTAATGAAATATAAAACATTTTGACCAATTAGAAGCTGATATTTCACTGATGTCCACTCAGTGTTAAGAAATCTGGAGGAAAATCACCAACATGTTGTGTAGACCTCTGTGGAGGATCTATGGCAGGATACACAGCAAAGTCACACAGGGTGAAATGGCAAGGATACAGATTGTACTACTAAAGGCAGGAAAATATCATCATCAATAAATCATAGTTCAATCAAAATAATAGCTTTCTTGGCCCAATATTTCATTTTTGGACAGACCATAAGAAAGGAACTTAAGAATAAGTAACAACAAATGTAAAATTTCATCCCAGTATTTTAAAAAGCTATAAAAAAGCAAACATGTTTATGTGGGTGGGCCAGGCATGTTCCAGAGCCTTCATGTGACTTTTGCAAGTCCCCAGAATTGACCCTATAGCATGTGCAAATGTTTGGGATTGGTTATCTAACCTGTATGCCTTGCTCAGTACAGGTACAGGAAGAACATGGCTCCACAGTAATCACAGCCATTCCAAGCAGTGCCCACAAGTCTGCAGCAGTGGTCAGTGATGAAGTGGTTAATCGTTCTCATCAGTTAACAAAGAACAGCACTTAAAACATAAAAGTTACTTAAAATTCAGTTTAGCTTTATTGTGATTTAAAGTTTTTTTAATTAGTATTTAGAACTGCATGTAGTTTATAGCTATTGGTATTTCAATAGATGTTTAAATGTTTGAACGTTTAAAGTTTAATAAGCTCCAGTTCTTTCAAGAACAACAACAAAAAAACAAACTGATGTAATTAAATTTTCAATTACTGTGGAGAGGTTTTTTTGGTCCACACAATTAATAAAAGCTAAGGCACTTAACAACATCTCATTTGAAAAACTAAATAGCCAACCACCTCATTAATTAGCAAACATTTACAGTAGATTTTATTTCAATATAAAAATCTGAACTAGGCATAGGAATAATTCCCAGAAAGGATTTAGTGTGATTCTGTAAGAAGAAAAACATAGAAACCCTACGTTTCTTGGTCAGTTTACAATACACACATAAATTTATGTAGCAAACACCACTTATGGATCCAAACCACAGTTGGTGTGCTGATGTGGTCAAGCTAAAAATGTTAAAGCAATTTGCTCACCAAAGAGCACATTTCTGAATGTTTCTAAGAGACTAGTAAAAACTGAATTTAAAAAAATACCAGTTTGATCTTGAGCTCACTTTGACCTTTGATATTTGCAGGGATTAGGGCAAGAATCTGCTATTTCATTTTCAATACTCCAGTGAAAATTTAGTCTCACTTATGTGGACGCTCCTAGGGATGCAGATCACAACTCATCCACTGCTATTTCTAGTGCATTTAAAAAAATTCTCAATTTAGTGGTTGCCAGCATACTTATTTTTTTTTAATTCACTGCCTCAAGGTCAATGACTTCAATATTCCCATTATTTGGAGAAGTCAAAGGTTCAATTTATTTGAATTGTAAAAATTCACAATTACTAGATTTCTAATAAAAAAACTGAATGAACATATGAAAGCAGACTGGGGGAGCCAAGACAGTAGAGTTGGGAAACTAGCAGAAAGTTCCCAACATTTCCTCTCCAAACAACTTTAAAATAACACTTCAAATCAAATTCTAGAGTAGCAGAGCCAACAAAAGGTCAGGATGAAACATTTTTCTAGCCTAAGATAACTCAGGACGTTGGCAGAAGAGGTCTATGATACCAAGGTAAGGGTGGGCCCTGGGTCCATTCAACAGCAGCAACATTGGTGGGCCTTGGAATAGCTCTGATAGCAGCAGCAGCTGCAGCTTTGGGAGTTCTCAGTCCATAGATGGTAAGACTACTGGTCAGAAAGACACTACAAGATGTCTTTACAGTTGGTGCTGACTGGCATCTCTACTGCCTATAAGCAGTTTGGGGTCTCAGTTCCATGCCAGAAAGGGGTGCTTATGATTGATTACAAGGGAGCAGGGACCCTGGGTCCCAGCTGCAAGGTAGATAGGATGCTAGTGTTTGTGCATGCAAGAGAGCAGGGGAACTGATCACCATTCCAGGACCAAGAAGAGCACTGTGCTTGTAGGTTCAGAAAAACAGGGGCCCTGTGCAGATAAAGAACAGAGCATAAGGGAGAAAAGCAGTGACCATATATCTCTCACCAGATACCACCACCTTGAAAGCACTGAAAACTTAAACACTCCCAGAACTAGTTCTGAAAACAGCAACACAAAAAAACCTTAAGCTTGGGACAGTGCCTCCCCAGCCCAGGTGAGCAGAACTCAATTTTAAGATAAAGTTCAAAGTCAAGAAATAGGCTGGAAAATGAGCAAACAATAACAAAAAGAACTGACCATAAAGAGATACTGTGGTGGCAGAGAAGACCAAGACCCAAACTCAGACATGTAGGGGGGAAAAACTAAACTAAAGCCTCAAAGAAAACTGCTAACTAGACACAGGCCCAACAATAATTCCTGGAAGAGTTTAAAAAAAGAAATGAGTGATAGAAGAAAAATGGGGAAAAGAAATCAGAGTGATGAAAGAAAATTTTGAAAAGAGAACTAAAATCTTAGTCAAAAAGGCAAAAAAATTGAAGAAAATAATGCCTTAAAAATAAAATTGGCCTAATGGTAAAAGAGGCACAAAAATTCACTGAGGAAAAAAACTCCTTTAAAAGCTAAATAGGCCAAAAGGAAAAAGAGGTACAAAAATTCACTAACGAAAAGAACTCCTTAAAAAAGCAGAATCAGTCAAATGGAAAAAGACGTACAAAAACTCACTGAATAAAATAATTCCTTAAAAACTAGAATCAAACAAGAAGAAGCTAATGGTTCTGTGAAACATAAAGAAGCAATAAAACAAAGTCAAAAGAATGTAAATATCTCACTAGAAAAACTACTGGGAAACAGATCAAAGAGAAAGAATTTAAGAATTATCAAACTACCTAAAAGCCATAATGCTAGACATTATGTTTCAAGAAATTATCAAGGAAAACTGCCATGAGATTTTAGATCCAGAGGGTAAAATAGAAACTGAAAGAATCTACTGATTATTTCATGAACTAGATCTCAAAATAAAAACTCCCAGCAAGAAGAAATTAATGGCGGGGAGAAGCCAAGATGGTGGAGTAGTATATGCTAGCTCCTAACCCACAGCCCATAAAATACCTGTAAAGAAGAACTCCCACCAAATTCTGGAGCAGCGGAAGCCACACAGCAACGGAGTGGAGATTTCTGTTCCAGAGAGCCCTGAAAAATCTACACGAAAGGTCCGTTGCGCACAAGACCCAGAGCAGAGCTCAGCCCTGCATTGGCCGTGGCCCCCAGAGGAGCAGATCCAAGCAGGCTTCAGAGACAGAATCTCCAGAGGCAGTCCAGGTCCCTCCACTCACAGGTGCCAAAGGTCAGTGAGAGGGTCTTTTCAGCTAGCCAAGAGGGGAATGGGGTGTCTCCATAATTCAGGCCCCCTCAGGAGGCAGCAGCGGACAGAGCACCTGGGTAGGTGGGAGCTCAGATCCATTGTTGAAGATTTTGGCATAAATCCCCAGAGGGAACTGAGCCCCATGTGGCGGCCCTGCTCCCACCTGAGCATCTGAACTTAATTTCACACTGAATAGCAGCCCCGCTCTCACCAAAAGCCCTGAGGCTGGGAAGCAGCATTTGAATCTCAGCCCCCAAGCACTAGTTGGGTAGAACAGGAGGCAAGGTGGGTTTGGAAAGGAATCTCATAAGTCAAGTAACTAACTGGGGAAATGCCCAGAAAAGGGGAAAAAAAATAAGACCATAGAAGGTTACTTTCTTGGGGAACAGATATCTCCTCCCATACTTTCTGATGAGGAAGAACAATGCTTACCATCAGGGAAAGACATAGATGTCAAGGCTTCTGTATCCCAAACATCCAAAATAAATATTCAATGGGCTCAGACCATGGAAGAGCTCAAAAAAGGATTTTGAAAATCAAGTAAGAGAAGGGGAGAAAAATTGGGAAGAGAAATGAGAGAGATGCAAGAAAAGCATGAAAAGCAGGTCAACACCTTGCTAAAGGAGACCCAAAAAATGCTGAAGAAAAGAATACCTTGAAAAATGGGCTAACTCAATTGGCAAAAGAGGTTCAAAAAGCCAATGAGAAGAATGATTTAAAAAGGAGAATTAGCCAAATGGAAAAGGAGGTTCAAAAGCTCATTGAAGAAAATAGTTCTTTAAAAATTAGAATGGAACAGATGGAAGCTAATGACTTTATTAGAAATCAAGAAATCACAAAACAAAACCAAAAGAATGAAAAAAATGGAAGATAATGTGAAATATCTCATGGGAAAAACAACTGACCTGGAAAACAGATCCAGGAGAGACAATTTAAAAATAATGGGACTAGACATCATCTTGCAGGAAATTATCAAGGAAAACTGTCCTGATATTCTAAAACCAGAGGGTAAAATAAATATTGAAAGAATCCACTGATCACCGCCTGAAAGGGATGTGAAAAGAAAAACTCCTAGGAATATTGTATCCAAATTCCTGAGTTCCCAGATCAAGGAGAAAATATTGCAAGCAGGCAGAAAGAAACAATTCAAGTATTGTGGAAATACAGTCAGGATAACATAAGATCTAGCAGCTTCTACATTAAGAGATCAAAGGGCTTAGAATATGAAATTCCAGAAGTCAAAGGAACTAGGATTAAAATCAAGAATCACCTACCCAGCAAAACTGACTATAATACTTCAGGGGGGAAAATGGTCATTCAATGAAATAGAGGCCTTTCAAGCATTCTTGATGAAAAGACTAGAGCTGAATAGAAAATCTGACTTTTAAACATAAGAATCAAGAGAAGCATGAAAAGGTAAACAAGAAAGAGAAATCATAAGGGACTTACTAAAGGTGAACTGTTTGTATTCCTACATGGAAAGATAATATTTGTAACTCTTGCAACTTTTCTCAGTATTTGGGTAGTTGGAGGAATTATACACACACACACACACACACACACACACACACACATATATATATATAGACAGAGGGCATAGGTTGAGTAGGAAATGATGATATCTAAAAAAATAAAATTAACGGGTAAGAGAGGACTACATTGGGAAGAGAAAGAGAGATATGGGATGCAGCAAATTATCTCTCATAAAAGAGGTAAGAAAAAGCTTTTTCAATGGCAGAGAAAAGTGAGGAGGTGAGAGGGGAAAAGTGAAGCTTACTCTCATAACATTTGGCTTAAAGAAGAAATAACATGCACACTCAATTTGGTATGACAATTCATCTTACACTACAGAGAAGTAAGGGAGAAAGGGGATAGGTGGAGTATGGGGGGATGACAGAACGGAGAGCTAATGGAAGGAGGGAGTAATTAGAAGCAAACACTTTAGGGGAGGGACAAGGTCAAAAGAGAGAATAGAATAATTGGGGGGCTGGATAGGATGGAGGGAAATAAAGTTAGTCTTTCACAACATGACTATTATGGAAGTCTTTTGCAAAACTACACATATATAGCCTATATTGAATTGCTTGCCTTCTCAGTGGGGATGTGTGGGGAGGGAGGAAAGAAGTTGGAATTCAAAGTTTTAGGAAAGAATGTTGAGAATTGTTTTGCATTCAACTAGGAAATAAGAAATACAGGTAATGGGGTATAGAAATCTATCTTGTCCTACAAGAAAAGAGAGAAGATGGGGATAAGTGAAGGGAGGGGTGTGACAGAAGGGAAGGCAGATTGGGGGAAGGGGTAATCAGAATGAATGCACAGTGTTTTGGGGGGAGTGGAGAGGTGGGGAGAAAATCTGGAACTCAAAATCTTGTGTAAATGAATGTTGAAAACTAAAAATAAATAAACAAATTAAAAAAAAATACAAGGAAGATCAGCTGTGAACCTGTCTAGTGACAAAAGTAAAGCCCTGGCTCTAGAGATCAGCATTGTATAGGAACCTGGAATGCAAGATCTATGAACCAAGGTAAGTTGAATGTGGTCAGACAAGGAGATGGAAAAATTAAACACTGATATTTTGGGTAGGAATGAGTGAATTTAATTTAATTCAGGTGATCACTACATATAATACTGTGGGCAACAATCCCTTAAGAAATGAAATAACCCTTATGGTCAATAAAAGAGTGAGAAAAGCGTAGTACTAGAATAAAATTTTTTAAATGACAGAATGATATCTCTTTGAATCCAAGGAAAACTGTTCAACATTATAATAATACAACTCTATGCTCCAACCACTGATGTCAAAGAGGCCAAAGTTGATCAGTTCTACAAAGACCAACACCATCTTCTAGAAATAACACCAAAAAAAGAGATATATTTTCATCATAGGGGACTGGAATATTAAAGTAGAAAATCAAAAGATAATTGAAATGAGACATTTGGCCTTGGAATACTAAATGAAGCAGGTCAGAAAAGAATGGTTTTGTCAAGATGACTTCATAGCAAACAATTCTTTTTCAACAACTCAAAAGGTAACTCTACACTTGAACATTATCAGATGGTCAATAAAGAAATCAGATTAATTATATACTTGACAGTGAAAGGTGAAAAAGCTCGTACAATCAGTTAAAACAAGACTGGAAGTTGACTGTGGCTCAGATCATGAGTTTCTTATTGAAAAATTTAGATTTAAATTGAAGGAAGTAGGGAAAACCATCAGACCAAGTAGGTATGACCTAAATAACATCCTTTATGAATATGAAGTGGAAATGATAGCTAGATTTAAGAGATTAGATCTGGTAGATAGAGTGCCTGAAGAACTTTTGACAGAAGTTCATTATAGTATAGGAGACAGGAACAAAAAACATTCCAAAGAGAAAGAAATGTAAGAAAGCAAGATGACTGCCTGATGAGGTTTTACAAAAAGCTGAGGAAAGAAGGAAAATGAAAGGGAAAGGAGAAAAGGAAATAGGAAACCCAACTGAATACAGAATTTAAGAGATTAACAAGGAGGGATAAGAAGCTTTTCTTAAATGAGAACTACAAAGAAATAGGAGAAATTAATAGAGTGGGAAAGACAAGAGCTCTCTTCAAGAAAATCAGAGCTATTAAGGGAAAGCTTCATTTAAAAATGAACATGATGAAAGACAAAAATAGTGGGGACTTAACCAAAATATAAGAGAGTAAGAAAGGGTGGCAAGAATATACAGAAGAACTATCCAAGAAAGATCTTAACATCACCAATAATCACAATTACTGATCAAGAGTCAGATATCCTCAAGAATGTAGTCAAATGTACCTGAGGAAGCATTCCTAACAGAATTCCAGCTCAGTTATTTAAAATCCTAAAAGGTAATGCTGTTAAAGTGGTTGCACTCAATAAACGAGAAAATCTGGAGAATTCAACAGTAGCCATTAGATTGGAAAAGATCAGTATATGTCCCAAACCTAAAGAAAGGCAATGCCAAAGAATGTTCAAATTACTGAATAATTATACTTATTTGACATGCTAGGAAGGTTATGCTTAAGATTTTTCAAGCTAGATTTCAGCAATATGTGAATCAAGAATTACCAGGAGAGCAGGTTAGTTTTTGAAGAATCAGAGGAACTAGAGATCAAATTGCCAACATTCACTGGCTTACGGAGAAAGCAAGGGAGTTCCAGAAAAAACCTACTTCTGCTTCATTTATGGCGTGATCTCCCAAAAAAATGGGAGGACTAGATCTATCTTACTTGTCTCCTGAGGAACCTATATGCAGGTCAAGAAACACCAGTTAGAACTGAACATGGAAAAACTGGTTTAAGATTGGGAAAGGAATATAACAAGGTTATATATTGTCACCTTATTTATTTAACTTACATTATCAGATGAAATGCCAGTTTGGATAAACTAAAATCTGGAATTAAGATTGCTGGGAGAAATATCAACAATTTCAGATATGTGAATGATATCACTCTGATGACAGAAAATGAAGAAGAATTAAGAAACCTTTTGATGAGGGTGAAATACAACAGTCTAAAAGCTAACGTGAAGATTAACATCAAAAACCTAAAATCTTGGCAACTGGTCCCATCACTTCTTGGGCTACATTGGTGCTGAAACGGAAAAGTGTGTATGACTGCAGAAATCTTGTGGGACTGGTTCAACAACTTCTTCATTCCAGAGGTGGAATGATATCTGCAGATAAAAACCCTTGCATTCAAGTTTCTTTTCTTTATTTATTTTCAGTGTTCCACAATCACTACCATACAACCTAGATTTTTTCTTTCCCTCCCTCCCCCTCCTTCCCCACCATCTCCCCTCTCCCTCTCTGAGATGGCATACAATTGTATATAGGTCTTACATATACATTCCTATTAAATACATTTTCACCAGTCATGTTGTATAGAAGAATTAAAATGAATGGGAGAAATCATATAAAAAACCAAAATGTAATACAAAAGAAAATGATCTGCTACAATCTGTGATTGAATTTCATAGTTCTTTCTCTGGATGTGGAAGCCATTTTGCCTTAAAAGATCACTGGGAATTTTTTAAGTCCTTGCACTGCAATGAAGTTCTAAGTCTACCAGGAAAAGTCTTCACACACTGTGGTTGTTGCTGTGCACAAAATTCTCCTGGTTCTGCTCCTTTCGGGCCCCTCTGAAATCTTCCTGTTCACCATTTCTTATAGCACAATAGTATTGCATTACATTCATATGCGATAATTTATTCAGCCATTCCCCAATTGATGGGCATCCCCTTGATTTCCAGTTTTTGGCCATCACAAACAGTGCTGTTATAAATATTTTTGTACATGTGGGATCCTTTCCCATTTTTATGATCTCTTGGGGATACATCCTAGAAGCGGTATTGCTGGGTCAAAGGGTATGCACACTTTTGTAGCCCTTTGGGCATAGTTCCAAATTGCTCTCTAGAATGGTTGGATCAGCTCGCAGCTCCACCAACAATGAATCAGTGTTCCAGCTCCCACATCTTCTTCAGCATTCACCATCTTTTGTCATGTTTGCCAATCTGATAGGTGTGATGTGGTGTCTCAGAGTTGTTTTGATTTGCATCTCTCTAATCTCTAATAATTTAGAGCATTTTTTCATGCAACTATAGATGGCTTTGATTTCTTCTTCTGAAAACTGCCTGTTCATATCCTTTGACCATTTATCAATTGGGGAATGACTTGTATTCTTCTACAGTTGACTCAGTTCTCTCTACATTTTGGAAATGAGGCCTTTATCACAGATACTAGTTACAAAAATTCTTTCCCAGTTTTCTGCTTCCCTCCTAATCTTGGTTGCCTTGGATTTGGTTGTGCAAAGACTTTTCAGTTTAATGTAATCAAAATTATCCATTTTGTACTTCCTAATGCTTTCTGTCTCTTCTTTAGTGAAAAAGTCTTCCCTTCTCCATAAATCTGATAAAAACGTTATTTCTTGCTCCACTAATTTATTTATAGCATCAATCTTTATACCTAGATCATGTACCCACTTGGACTTTATTCTTGTGTATGGTGTCAGGCATTGGTTTTTGCCTAGTTTCTGCCACACTTTTATCCAGTTTTCCCAGCAATTTTTGTTAAACAGTGAGTTCTTGTCCCAGAACTGGGTCAAGTTTCTTTTAATAAGCAACAACCAATTCATATTTGTGACCAATTGGAAAATTCCCATGAAAACATAGAACTTGCTTTTCTACCAGCCAATACCACATCTTTGATCCAGCCTGCGGATCAGGGAATCATAACAGCCTTCAAGTCCCAATATATTGGGGCAATCTACTGTTATGCACGTGACTGACTATTTGGAAGTGAGCCCAGAAACCACCATGATGGAATTCTGGAAATTTGTCACTGTGCGTCAAGTCGCTGACTACATTAATGTAACCTGGGGAAATGTTCCACAGGTTCCCTTAAACAACTGCTAGAAAAAAGTGTGGCATGCTTATTATGTCCAGGATTTTGAAGGCTTCAAAGGTGTTGATGAAGCAGTGAGGCAGAATTTGTCTAGCAAACATCGTTGGAGGCAAAGGGTTCAAAGATATGGGAGAGGAGGATATCTCTGACATAAAGCAGGAGCAACCCCAGGAGCTGAGGAATGAGGAATTAGATGTGATCGCTTAGGAATGTCTGCAGCAAAAATGATGATGATGAACAAGCTTCCAAAATTGTGCCACTCTGTTTCCAGGCTTGAAGGATGCCTTGGCATAACTGACCAGCTGGCTAGAGACATCAAGGGTGCCAATCCCATCATCAATTTCAGCCTCGGGTTTAAATGTCAATTCACCTCTGCTATGTTCCCATTCTTTAAGTTCCTTAAGAATCTCAAATAGTGCATGAAACAGACATCACTGACATATATTTCAAGCTGGTAAATCCTTCTTAACCTCTTGTCCTCCAATATCCATGAAAGACGGTGCTGGAGAAGATGTTGAGACCCTGACAATCCTGGCATCTTCTGATAGCAGTGACTAAAGTCCCAGCAACTTTTCCCTGGTTTTCAAAGAGTGGCCAAAGTAGAAAAGTTTAGAGCAGTATAGTATACAGTACAACTCCTTCATACTGACACATGTGACACAGTGGAATGAATGTAAGATTCAAGTTTAAAAATGTTTTCATTTCAAGAATTTTATTTGCTGTTCTGTATTTATGGTACTATAGATTTCATATGTTACAAAAGTGAATAATATCTGAAATAAAAAAAAAATTTTAATTGAGATGTTAGCACAAAAGATCACAGAATTCTAGGGAATAACTACTGAGAAAAATGTTTTGCATGTTACCAATTTTATTTTGTGTACTACATTATGGGATATTTCATGGTTGCTGTGTTAGGAAAAGTGCTCATTATCAGAATGAAAGTTTTGTTATAAACAACTGTATGCAGAAAAGTGTATTTTCAGCAGTCTCTAGCAAAAGATTACAATTTTTGGTGGTTGCAGGAACTTAATCCCCATTTTCCATAGGTTCAATGTGTTTCCATAGGTTCAATTCATGTTTTTCACTTTCATGTTATTTTCTAGAAACATAATGTTAACTCCCAGAAAAGTGGAGGATTGATTGTGTTTTCCTCTTTCACTGAACCCTGATATATGTGAGGAGGAAGGAGTAAGGAGGAAAAATTAACAACAGACCACTACAGTATTGGGGGTATTAATAAGTACTTAGTAGAGTCTAAAATGTACCTAAAAATATGGAATTCATAACTTTTTAAATGTTTATAATTCCTTTGCTTCACTGACCCTCAAAGACTTTACAAAGTAGTGATTATAATACAGAACTGGGGTTTCTCACTAGTATCTAAGAAACTACTGATAGATCTCAAAGTTTTCCCTGGTGACTTTCTAAATGGATTGTCATCACCACTCATATCCCTCACCTCTTGGGCTTCTGACAGGATTTTCATCCTATTTTCATGTCAGGGGCATGTTTGTTTCTGGATATAAAAGTCAGTCTATAAAGTTCAAAAGAATCGGTATCAGATTATCTCACCTAAAGTTTTCACATATGCATTTTCATACAGAGGCAATCTACAACACTTCTGGAGTGCAGATTCAAAATATAAACTTCAAGGAATGGGAACCAGGATGGCCTTAAAAATTTTCTGGAGCAAGAACTTCGGTGCTCTAATACAGTCCTAGTTTGCCAACTCCCTGTCATATGTGATATAATACTAATCTAGTGAAATTTTTGACTTGTTTTATATTCTCTCGTTCATTCATTCATTCATTTATTCTATGTGTGTGTGTCTATATAGATCTCTCACTCACACACACACACACACACACACACACACACACACATCCTCCTCAGAAGAGGCAGCTTGGTGGTACCATGGATAGAGCACTTGGAATCAGGAAGACTTATCATCATGAGTTCAAATCTGAACTTAGATGCTTACTAGCTATGTTACCCTGGACAAGTCACATAACCCTGTCTGCCTCAGTTCCTCAAGAGTAAAATGAGCTGGAGAGGAAAATGGCAAACCATTCCAATATCTTTGCCAAGAAAACCACAAAATGGTTCACAGAGAGTTGGACACAACCGAAATGACTCAACAACCTCCTCAGAAGTCCTATGTTAAAGAATTATATATCTAAAGCCAGAAGACATCCAAGAGGACATCTAATCCTTTGAGAGATGAGGAACCTGATTTCACCTAAACCTTGAGAATAGAGGGAAGGTAATCAACCAATAAAACTCTACTATGTTCCAGAAACTGATTTTGAATAATGAAGTGTTAATGATAATTAAACTTTTAATTGAAAGTCTCTAGTTATTATTGCTAAGAAAAAAGTTTGTGAGGAAGTCTGGGGAGCCCAGGACCATAACTAAGTATATCATCCTCCAGAATGAAAATCCTATCTAAAGCCCAAGAAGTGAGGCATAACAGTATGTGTGGTGGTGGCAATCTGTTTAGAAAGTCACTAGGGAAGACTCAGATCTACCAGAGATTTCTTGTATATTAGTCAGAAATCCTGATCTACACTGTAATTATTAATCTGTACTGTTGTTAAAAGACAATAAACCAAAAATTTTTATTATATGCTCTCTGAGTGAGGGAAGGGGGAAAGAAGAAAGGGAAATGTAGGTAATGTATAAACAAAAGATATCAATTAAATTTTATTTTTAAAAGAGCAATGTGGCAATGTTCATTAGAATGTCTTTGTACTTTTGGAAGAAAATATGATTCTGGATTTTCATCACATCCCTACTTTATAATGTAAGAACTATAATTAACCATTTAAGTTATTTTTAGGAACACTAAGTGGTGCAGTGGATAGAGTCCCAGGTCTGGAATCTGGAAGACTCATCTTTATGAGTTCAAATCCAGCCTCAGACACTTATTAGCTGTATGACCTTGGGCAAGTCATTTAACCCTATTTGCCTCACTTTTCCCATCTGTCAAAAGAGCTGGAGAAGGAAATAACCACTTCAGTATCTTTGCCAAGAAAATCCCAAATAAGGTCACAATGAATCAGACATAACAGAAAACATAACAACAGCAAAAAGCTATTTTTAAGCCTTCATACATTAAAACTTCTCTTCTAGTTATCTTCTGATTTAGTTCTTCCACTCCCACTTAACTTTAAACCAAGCATAGGATGGTTTAAGTTAGGACATAGGTATTATGTCCTAAGACCGGTTGGACAAGCTTTAAGTTATTCAAGGTGAAAATGATTAGCATCAGAAATTCTAGCAGGTTCTCTGCTAGAATGTAATCGGCAAAGCCACTGTTCTAGCCGAGGGATCTGAACTACCTGTAAGACAATGATTCCAGTCTTTGTCTCAGTCATAACCTCAGTAAAATAGATACAATTTATAACCCCAGCCAGTACTGAGGCATTGCTTCATAAGTGGTCAAAATGGCCCAGAGGCCCCCATCAAATCCAGGACATTGTTGCTACCATTTACAAAATCTGCAAATGCAATGTTAAAAAAACAAAAGAACAAAAACCTGCGGTGGCTAGCTGGACTTTTAAATAGGCTCCAAGAGGGGAACACACTGAAGGTCAAACTTGTTATGCAATGTCTTAACCAGCATATATTATCTCATAACTACCAAAAGAGAACTGCTTCATTAAAAATGGAATTTTAGTAACTTAGGCCTTGAAACATTAATACAAAGTAAAACTAAAAACAACAAATGAGTTTTGGTTCCTATGATAATGATGCTTTGATTCTTTTTACCTCATGTATCTGTGGTTTGTCATGTCTGACTCTTCATGGATCCATTTGGAGTTTTCTTGGCAAAGAAACTGCAGTGGTTTGCCATTTCCTTCTCTAGCACATTTGATAGATGAGAGAATTGAGGTAAACAGGGTTAAATGACTTGCCCAGGGTCATACAACTAGTGTCTGAGGCCACATTTGAACTCAGGTCTTCCTGACTCCAAGTCCAGCCCTCTATCTACATTACCTAGCTGACTTCTCAGGTATCTGTACACTTAAAAATATATGAATTATCAACATGCAAGTCTTCATCAGTGACCAGATATGTGGTTCTGCTAAAGAAGCTAACAATATTTGGCATTAACAAAACATGTTTAAAGCATTTAAAAATCACTATGTCTGGAATATTATATGTCAGTATTACTGTACACATATCCAAATAAAAAGATTTTTTAAATGTCCCAATGAAGTCATGGATAATTAGGCTATGCATTCTAAAATATCTAGCTCTCATCGATAATCATTTATTAAGGACCTACTACGTGTCAGGCACTAATGCAAGATGCTGAGGATACGCAGACAAAAAGTGAAACTACACTGGAGACGTGTGCGTATATGTGTCTGTGGACTAGGTTAGAGGCATCAAACTAGGCAGGCTGCAAACTACTTTAAAAAATGTAATTGGGAAATATTTAACAAAATAAATAAAAATATTATAGAACACAGATAATGTTAACATGTGATTTTCTAAATCACTATATGGCCACAGGGATCTTTAGTTACAGCTTAGTGGCCACCATTTCCATTTGTACTTGATGCCACTGGATTATATCATCTCTGAAATCTTTTCCCATGTAAAATTCTTTATTCTAGTTCAACCCATTTACAAGTAAGGAAAGTAAAACTCACTAGAATAGGTGAGGAGGAGGGAAGCCTTATAACTGAGCCTTTGAAAAGGAAAGAATTTTTAATGGTATATTATTTTTTCCAATTACATACAAAGACAAATTTTAACATTCATTTAAAAAAATTTTTGAATTCCAAGTTTTTTCCTTGCTCCCTCACCTAAAATGGTAAGCAATTTGATATAGTTTATATATGTGCAATCCTATAAAACGTATTTCCATATTAGTCATATTGTGAAAGAAAAAAGAGTATGCTTCGATCTGCATTCAGACTCCATCAGTTCTTTTCCATCATGAGTCTTTCGGAATTGCCTTGGATCCTTGTACTGCTGAGATGAGCTAATCAATCATAATTGATCATCACACAATGTTGCTGCTACTGTGTACAACGTCCTCCTGGTTCTGCTCCTTTCAAAAAGTGAAGAATTATAATATCTAGTGGTTTTGAATACTCCTTATTTGTTTTATGAACTGTGCTTTGGGAGGCAAAGGGGACAATGAAAAAAGGACTAGATTTGGAAAATCAAGTCCCTGACCTTCCACCCACAGTATTAGGTAAGTCCCACTCTCCTAACTTCAGAAACAAGGGTCTGGACTTTAGAGGTGGGTGGCTTCCACCTCTACATGGGCTGCTAGGTGGCGCCACAGTGCACAGAGTGCAGCTGGCCCTGCTCTGGCCTCAGACAACTACTAGATGGGTGACCTTGGGCAAGTCACTTAAGCCTGTTTGCTTCATTTTCCCTTCCTGTCAAATAAGCTGAAGAAGAAAATATCAAACCATGGCAGTACCTTTGCCAAGAAAACCTCCAATAGGGTCATGAAGAGCCTTCTTTGAAGTAAGATTCCAGCGCCAATCCTTTCTCTATATACACTGTCATCCCCTGACATTTTCAGGTTTCATATTTTTAGTTTGGGCTATTTAGACTTGACCATCAGATAATTTAATGAGGAATTTTTAGAAATTTGCAGGATGATGCATATGTGTAAAGAAAACTAAAAAGATTTTAGTAATAAATGCATAAATATTGTACCAATTTAATTTACTACCATAAGCATGCATACATAAATTTATTATAAACACTTAAGTTTTGTTAAAAGTTTCAGTGCATTAAATAATTACGGGCCACACACTCTTTTGGCATGTCTCCTCTTTGTCTCTGCCATTCAGACTCAGTCACGTGGTTTTCTCCGGCAATGATCCTTATGGCTTGTGCCTTTTCCTAGGAAAAGAAATCCTTGAAGCAGTTGTTGTAGCTGTACCAGAGGCTGCCAGGCTCCTCCACCTACAGCTTTCCAGGCATGGTGCTAAGAACTTCTCAACTCTAAGTGACTTAACAGAGGTTGCAAAGCTTATTAATGACAAAGCCTACAGAACAGACTACAGTTGTCCTAATTTCAAATCCAGTGTTTCCACTCTACCAGTTTATCTCAGTTTAGCTTTTAAGTCCAGAACTGAGGGCTCTTTGTGGGTAGAGTAAGTCATTGAGGTGGGGAGGGACCGAATGAAAAATTTGACTCAACAAACATTTATTAAGGACTTCAGAAGTGGGAAGCACAGTGGGAGGCTAGGTACAAAGGTTACTGAGACAAAAATGAATCTGTACTTGCCCTCACCAAGATTGCATTCTGGGGGCAAGAGATGGAGAGAAAGGAAGAATGATAAAACATATGCAAATTAAGTCAATACAAGGAATATACAAAGTAGTCGCAATAGAGAAAATGCACCAGATCCCAGTGGGGTGCAGATGGGGGACCTCAGGACAGGTGGCACCAGAGCTGTGCTTGGAAGGAAGCTAAGGATTCTACCAGGAAGAAATGAAGAGGAAGTACCTTGGGACCACACAGAGACGGGATAGGAAGGGCTGGCAGGCCAGTGTGACAAGAAGAGAGAATCCTGGAAGGGAATGGAGTGGGAGTAAGTGTGTGAACTTAGCATGGACAGTAACATGAAAGAAGAATGAGAAACGGGAGCTGAATTGTGGAAAACCTGAAATACGAGGTGGAAAAGTTTGTACTTCAAGTTAGGGGTAAGAGGGAACCAAGACTTCTGAGGGAGGTAGGGTCAGATACCTGTTTTCAGAATATTAATTTGGCATCTGGGTGGAAGATACCGAGTGGAATGTATTGGAGACTGGGGAGCCTAGAGACAAGGAGACCGGTTAGGAGGTTACATTTGAAAAAAGGGTGTGAATTACTACAGAGGCTGTATGAGGAGAGAAAGAAGGGTAGATGAAAGAGATGGAAAGACAGAGGCTGATGTGTAATTAAAGTTTGCAAAACCTTTGTGTACATTATATAATTTTAGTCTTATAACAATTATGTAAAGTAGTTATGGTCCTCATTTTACAGATGAGGAAACTGAGATTTAGAGAAGTTAAATGACTTGCCCAGCATTACACAGCAATTGTTGAGTTATGTGCAATTATTCATGACCCTATTTAGGATTTTCTTGGCAAGGATAGTGGAGTGGTTTTCCATTTTCTTCTCCAAGCCATTTTACAGATGAGGAAACTGAGGCAAAGAGGATTGAGTGACTTGCAGGGTCACACAGCTGGTTAGTATCTGAGGCCAGATTTGAACCCAGGAAGATGAGTCTTCCTGACTGCAGGCCTAGGGGCTTGGCTCTATCTACTTCACCACCTAGCTGCCCAGGGTCACAGAGCTAATTGAGTGTCAAAGATGGGATTAGAGCCCTCCTCTTCCTGACTCCAAGACCAGCACTTCCCTCATTCCGTCTTACAGCCTCTCAGGATATTGAGGGAGGAGGGGAAAAGGAGATGGGCAGTAGGGGCTACAAGAGAGAAAAATGAACATAATGTTGAGATGATTGAGTTGGGATTCTTGAGCCATACCAGGGAAGAGATAGTTAACTGGACCGATATAGAGAGATCAATAATTGAAAAAAATGTTATTTCTAGGATTAGAGAATATTTGGTGATTTCTGAAAATACTATTTCAGTAGAACCTACGGACTGAAATTAGATCACAAAGGTGTTAAGGAGAGAATGGAAATTAAGAAAGAAGTAAGTATTTCCCCTAAATTCAGTCCTGGTTACTAGCCCCAGCTGTCCTCATCTCTTTTGGCTTCTGGAATCCCATTTTCTAATCTTTTACCTATGCAAATCCTACTGTCCTTCAAGGTCAAACTTGAACCTCAAGGTCAAATCTCATTAGGAAAGCCTTATAGACCATTACAGTCCAGTGAACTCAACACTTCCTGTCTGCCTTCCATTTCATAGCTACAGTGAACTACCTTTCAATACTTGTCAATGTTGTTTAACTTGTTCAGGTCTGAGGTCAAAACACCAAAACTACAGACACTGGGCTTGCATTATGGATATGCCCAAGAAAAAGTAAGTCTCCACTGGCTTTGTCAATTAACAGTTTATACACTGAAGAAGAAAACAAAAACCTACCTCTTTTCTTTTTTAGTTCAACTGAAAATATTAAGAAATAAGATTTTCTCCAGCCTAAAACCCTTTCCAGATTTCTCCCTATAGGAAAATGGGTAGAAGGTCAAGAGCAAAGATTTAAGTCCTAGGAATGTAATTAAGGGGAATGACCAAACTAATTCCTTGTCTATTTAGGGTCACTGCCTTCAGTGGGGAAGAGAGTGATTGATGCTACCCCATGTCCCCTTCTCCATTAAAGGAGCATTTCACAAATGTTATAACAACCATAACCACTCGGCCACCACAACAACACCCCCTCCCCCAAGGTAGATTCTATTATCTTCCCCATTTTGCAGCTGATGGAGTGAGGTAGACAGAAGTTAAATGACTTGGTCAGGGTCATACAATTAGTAAATGTTTGACGTATATTTAAACTCATTTCTTCTTACCTGTTTTCAGACCCAGCGCTCTATCCACTGTATCACCTAACTTCAAGTAAGGAATCTATAATTTTTAGCCAAAGATTAAGTAACTACAGTTCTAGAATATTAACCCCAAGATGCACATTAACATATTGTGACCTTTTCCTCAGTCAAGATTCCTATAATGTTATTTCAAATTGCCTTGGGACCCATGAAAGGGCTGCAGTAGGAGGAACACAACTCTCAGTTTGGACATTTCTCTAAGCTAGAAATGCCTAGATTTAAAATAATCTTAAAGTTATAGTTACTGGCAAACTTGTGCCTATAGTAGGAAGATATTAAGGTATTAAGGTATGTGCATGGTATTAAGATGTTTTTGTCAACAATACTCATCTTTCACAATCACAAGCACATGTAGTCATACAACAAATATTTTAAAATTATATTTTGAAGAGGCTGGACAATAGACTAGACATGAAACTTCCATCCTGTCTTTCATGAAGAGATCATACTTCTCCTTAGGAAGGTATGCATTCCTGATCTCATCTCATCCCATTTTCTTTTGTAGACTGGTCCTGATGGGGTTCAGACTCTGGGAGCCTCCTTGAGCTCCCCTTGGATCTTCCCACTTAATCTGGCCTTTCTTATTCAAATCTAATCTTCCCATTTGTTCGGCAGTCTCAGGAAGCCCATGGGCTTTTCATTATCATTTCAGGTCTCTTGCATTCCCCACCCTTGATCCCATCAAAAACCCTGTCCCAGGCTGCCCACCACTCCCATCAAGATATGTATCCATTCTCATACTTCCCCTATCAAGATCTCTGGATTGCCCCACCAGCTTCCCACCCAAACCCTCCATAGTCTGATATCTCCTGATAGCCTCCAGCTGTTTCCAGCCTTTGATCCTCCTTGGACTTCTGCTCAAGACCCTTCCTAAACCCCTCCTCCCATCACCCTGGACTACCAGGCCACTCCCACCCCCCATCCCTCCTATAGTCTTTTCTATATTTAAATTCCATCCTGCCTCTATGAAGGCGCTCAGATTCAATCCAGCTCAGACTCTGTCTAGCTGGGATTCTATCTGGCCCGCTTGTGAATACAAGCGTTACAAAAGTTTAGGCTCCTTAAGAGGTAACCCAATTAGGCGAATCCTTAATAAACTCTGTATTCTTCGGCTTTAAGAAGGCTTGGGTCGAATTCATTCGAGCACGACCCGGACTGTCCGTATTTTGGGGTCCCCCATCACCAATAACCTCAACTGTCCCGCTAACTCCCCTACTCTCTCTAATCATTGATCTCTTCCGGTCTACTGATTTCTTCCTAGGTGCCTCTAAGCCCATCCAGTTCTACTCAATCCTTAGGAAACGATGACTTGATAAAAACATCCCTACTGGCTATCATCCCATATTTCTTTCCCCTTCTTGGCTAAACTTGAGAAAGTTATCTAAGGCTGGATGTCTCCGTTTCCTTCCTCTCCCTCTCTTCTAAACCTTTTGCCATCTGGCTTCCAACCTCACCATTCAACTGTAACTGCTCTCTCCAAACTCAGCAATGATCTTGTAAGGAACAAATCTAATGGCTTTTTCTCAGTTCCCAGTAATTTTCCTAATGCAAAGGTCTGACCATGATCTCCTACTCAGTTGTCTCTAGTGGCTTCCCATTACCTCCAGGTTCAAATATAAAATCTTACTTGGTACATTAGGCTCTTCAATGAGTCCCCTACTTATCTTCCCAGTTTTCTTACAGGGTCAATAAGCACTTATTAAGTACCAGCCACAGCACCAAGTGCTGAAGATACAAGAAGTATAAACGGTAGTCCATGCCTTTGAGCTCCCAATGTAAAAAGGCAGACAAGAGGCAAACAACTACATACAAATAAGTTACATACAAGATAAATTGGAGATAATCAAAAGAGGGGAGGAACTAGCATTAAGGGTGATTGAGAAAGCCTTCTAAGAGAAGGTAGGATTTTAGCAGGGATTGGAAGGAAAGTGAACTAGGAGACAGAAATGAGGAAAAAGAATGTTTCAGGTGTGGGGGTTATTCCATGAGTTTCCAGAGTCAGAAAATGGAGTCTTGAACTAGTAAAAGCCAGAAGGCCAGTATGAATTGCAGAGAATAAGAGAATATGGTGGAGTGTAAGAAAAGAGGAAAAAGTAAGGGTTATGGAAGTCTTTTTTTATTTAAATTTTATTTTTAGTTCACATCCTCTTCCTCCCTCCATCCCTCCCCCACCCTCTGAAGAAGAAAAACAATATTCATTATACATAAGGTCACGCAAAACATTTCCTCATTAGTATGTTCTGAAAAAAGAAATAAAGAAAGGTAAAAAAAAATGCTTCAATCTGCACTCTGAGTCCGTTAGTCTTCTGTCTGGAGGTGGTCTATCATGAGTGCTTATCATTATATTAACTAGAGTTGTTAACTTTCACAGCTGATCATCTTTACATTATTGCTGTTACTATGTTCTCCTGGTTCTGTTCATTTCACTTTTTATCAGTTCATACAGGTCTTTCTGAGTTTTTCTAAAACCATACCCTCCATCGTTTTTTACTGCACAATAATACTCTATAACATTTATACACCAAAACAGGTCATAGCTGGTTATGGAAGTCTGTAAGTAGATTTTATCCTCTCTATGGAGGATTTTGTCAACAGGCAATCACAACTTTACAAAACTTATGTGAACATTAGGTTTATCACAAGAAAAATGAATATGAATGTGGAACCCAAAGAGTTCACTATCCACACAGAAGTTTGCATATTTATGACAGTAGGTCAAAGGGAAGAGGAGAAATTTCCACCTAAAGGGGCATAGCATGAGGGTGAAAGGTGAGGTAAAGGTAGGAAAAGAACAAAACCTCTACACTATGAAGATAGGAGGGCCCCAGCTGCACAAGCAATTTACTAGTCTAGTGCAGACTGACTGATGCCTGTCTTGACTCCCAAAACACAGAGGGAGTCCAGCTTGGGGTGCAAATAACAAATTATGTCAGGTGAGGGGGGAAGGGGTTTTTTTTCTTGATACACTCCGGACCTTCTGCACACTCTGGGTCCAGTGTTTCTGGAAAATACGGCAATTCAAAAAGACAAGCTCAAGAGAGCCCCTAATAGCCCTTAACAATTTTATCTTTGATCTTGGAGGCAAGAGGGAGCCACTGGAGTTGACTAACTATGGGGTAATATGGTCAAACTTACACTTTAGGAAGATCAATGTGACACATGAATGGAGGATAGACTATTGCAGCGATTTAGGCATGAGATGAAGAGGGCCTAGTGGTGGCAGTGTCAGAGGAAAAAAGGGCTTACATATGAGAGATGTTATGAAGATAGAAAGGACAGGACTTCGAAACTAACTGGATATGGAGTGTGTGTGCAGGGAGGGGGGTGTGTGTGTGCATAACCTTTTGAGAAATGCAAATTGGGAATTGTGTTCAATCAATATAATCAGACTTGATTTTTAGCTAAGGCCTTCTAGGAATTGCTAAACTTAAATAAGCTACCTTTTTTATTAATAAGTTGTTAGAATTTAACTTCCCCACTCTTGTGAGCCCAAGTCCTTGTTTTATTAAGACTTCTCCTTTACTGTATGAATTAAAGTTTCCTTTTTTGTAAGTTAATTCTTCACTTAGACTCATGAACACTTACAAAACAGTCCATGATGCTCTTGTAGTATATCAATGAGTTATATTATTAATCAGACTCCTGAGCCAATGAGAAAGCTGAACTTTGATCTAATTAAAGTCACATGGAGTTGAGAACACCTCCAGCTCAAATGTTACAAATCATTCCTATTTCTGTATATGAAAATGCAGTCATACCATGAAAACACATTAACCTCCTGAATATGTACTTTGATTGGTTCCTCTTTTTAAACTTATAAGAATTTTCTGTATTCTGCCACGGAAGTCTGGCTACCAAGGAGCCATTAACTCTATTTATTGGCAAATGCTAGCTTTGCTAATAAACTAAATGTGCTCAGAATTTTTTTGCCTCAGTTTTTCTTTTTTGCAGTTTTCTACAGTGACATTTTCTCTTTTCCATATACTGTGTCTTGCTGTTCCTCAAACAAGACACTCCATCTCTTGACTCCATGTCTTTTTGCTTGCTGTCCCTCAAGCCTTGAATACTCTCCCTCCTTTCCAGATTCAGCTCAGATTTAAACTTCTGCTTTTCCTTGTTTGTCTCACTACTAGTGCCTTTAGATTACCTTCCATCTACTCTGCATGTATCTTGTGTAGATATACAGAATATGAATTCATTAAGGGAAGGCACTGTGTGTATTTCTTTGTAACCTCATTGCTTAGTAAATTGCCTGGCACACGCATAGTAAGAGCTTAATGCTTGTGACTGACATTTAAATTGTACAAGACAGTGGTCTTTCCATATATGGTTTAGCAAAATCTGCTCTTATAAACTCAGCATACATCTAGACCTTTGACAACTTATCATAGATCCTCTCTATCTTTCCTTCCACCAGAATACAGTCATTATTCCCATTCATCCCTTACATCAGGACCCCTGACCCTACAAGTGAGTATATACTTCAGTGTTCTCTTCTTTTCAATTCTCTGTACTTTCTTTTGGTGGTCTCATTAACTGCCTTGAGTTCAACTATCATCTTCATACATACAAACATTCAGATCTATATGTCCAGTCCTAGTCTCTGTCTTCTAAGTTCCAACCACATACCACCAACTTCATGTTTACAAGTATCTCAAACTCAGCTTGTCTAAAACAGAAATCATTATTTTTCAAAAAGAAAAAAAAACTTTTCTCTTTTCCTAATTTCCCTATATCTGTTGATGGTACCATCATCCTTCCAGTCACTCAGATTTATAACCTTAAGGGTCATTCTAGACTCTCTACTCTATTCTTACCCATCATATCCAATCAGATATCAAGTCTTTTCAATTCTACTCAACATCTCTCACTCACATCGACTTCATTCTCACCACTCACATAGCCCTAATTTAGGCCTTCGACACTTCTCTGCAATAGCCTCCTAATCACTCTCTGCTTCAAGTAATTCTAGTGCTTAGTACTTCAGGTAACTTCCCTTTCCTGACCATTCTCCACCTACTTAGCAAACTGAAATTATTTTTGATTTTTTCAATTAATAAGCATCTATTTCCTCCTCCTCCCCCCAATTTAAAAGGAAAAAAAAACCTTCACACAACAAATGTGCACAATAAAGAAAAACAAATTACCACACTACCCGGGTCCAAAAATGTCTCTCTACAGCTTGCATCCATCTTATAAACTCAGCATACATCTAGACCCATAGAAGGTGGATGACAGAAGGTGTCATAATTCATCTTTAGTCAGAAGACAGAAGGTGACATAATTCATCTTTAGTCCCCTGGAATCTTAGTTGGTTACTGAATTGATCGAATTCTTAAGTGTTTAAAAGTCGCCTGTCTTTACAATGTTGTTACTATATAAATGTTCTGCTTCTCACTTCAATTTGTATTAGTGCACAGAAGTCTTCCCAAGTTTCTCTGAAATTATCCCTTTTGTCATTTCTTATAGGACAATAATATTTCATTATATACCGTATGTTTCGTGTATATATATACACACACACCATAATGTGTTCAGTTATTCCTCAACTAATGGGAACCCCTTAGTTTCTTGTTACTCACCCCTACAAAAAGGTTCTATAAATATTTTTGTACACATGGGTCCTTTTCTTCTTGGATCTCTTTGGGGCATCGGTGTGTTAAAGGTGTGTGGGTCCACAGGGCTAACTCAATATTCCTAAGGAATGACTGCCTTCATCGCTTTCCCATGGGTTGTGGCTGTTCCCCCTTCTTTCTCTTCCCTCTAGGACAAAACGCAAACTCCCGGGTTTAGCGCTTGAAGTACCATCTGGACCCACCCCTCCTCTCCCGGCTCTCCGCATTTCCAAGCAGCGGCGCCCCTACAGGAGGCCCTCTCTCATGCCCGGCTTCGCTTCTCCCAGACCTTGGAGCTCCCAAGGGTCCCGCTCCGGCCCCACCCCCACGCAACAGCGCCCCTCGCAGGCCGCAGGAGAGAGAAGACAGCGCGGCGTAGGCTAGCCAGGCTCGCGGCGTGCCCAGCTCAGGGGTTGTGGTCTCGAGGGGCGGAGAGGCGAGGCACACAGGCAGCAGCACCGCCTGCAGCCCAGCGGTCGGGACCGGAAGGGCTCCCGCGCCCCTCCTTTGCCCTAGCCGCGTCCTGACCCCAAGCTGGCTCAGTGACAAGGACGCAGGCAAAACGATCCTTACACGCCCTTCTGTGGTTCCGAGATGGCTCGGCGTTTATTCAGCGCCTGCTGCGTACTTGTGTTTATGTGTGTAAGTGTGCCTGCGTACGCGTCCACACGGGCGCACTTTCGTATGTACACACACGTACACGTACACGCGAGGGGCTGTGGAGGAACGCAACGGAAAGCGGACCCCCTAGGTGTGACTGATGCCCAGCACACAGAAAACGTGGGAGCTCGGAGACCCAGCGGCCCCCTGCGGCGGGGGCGGGACCTGGGCCTGCGCGACTCCGGGAGCCCGCGATCGCACCTCCGGCCAACACCACGACCCCACCCCCATCGGGAAGCCAATCGGAATGCTCTTTACGCCTGCGCAGAGAGCTCGGCCCGCCTCAGGGGCCTTTTGTGCGCTTGCGCTGCTCCGGCTCATGTCCGGCTGTCACCATAGCAACGGGTGACTCTCCCGACCTGCCTCCTCTCCGCTGTGCGGACAAGGCAGCGCAGGGTGCTCGGAGTCGGCCGCTTCTTTCAGGCAGCCATTACTCACCGCTTCTCGAGCCTGCTGTGTGACTTTGAGAGTCTGGTAGGAAAGCTCCATTAAGCGCTGTATTATGGCCGGGAGGAAGGAGGAAAGGAAACTGACCGTCGCCCGACCACCTCAGTAGGTACTATAGTTGCGGCTCGTGAAACCTAGCGATTATGTGCCCCGCCTCCTTCGGGATAGGGCAGGGCCTAGGAAGAGATGACCAATCATCAGCCAGAGTTGCTCTAGGGTCCCTGTCAATCACTGTCTGTAAAGGCCGGGCGGCGGTTAGAATTTGTTGTTGAGTACCCAATCATATTTCAGTTTGTCCAACCGCTGGCCAATCGTGGCTTGAAAAGGGCAGTGACCAGAAAGATTGGCAGGGCTGGGCAAGAAAGCCCACCGGTTGGGCTTAGGGCGGTTCCTTTTATTCTCTGTGGTTGTTGCGTTGTGTATGTCCCTCCCTCTTTAAATCTCCTGGACCTGTTGCATCCCTTTCCTTTCTCTCTAGTACGGAGGAGAGATGTGGAAGTGTGTTCCTGCATTCCCCCCGAAATAGGCTAGGTTGTCTCCGGCCTCTGCATGCTGGCATCACCAAGCTGCCCAGGCTCATGCCTGGTCCTCCTTGTAAAGCCCAACTCCCCTGCAACCGTCTCCAGGAAGTCTTCCTAATCCCTTCCTACCTCACCCGGTGCTGTTTAGAGAGACTCTCTTAGCGAACTGTCTGCGTGGCCCACACCTAGCACGTGCTAACGGACTGCTTCTTGAAAAAGATGGCCAGCTCCGAAAGAGCGTTAAGTAACTTCATTGACATTGTCCTGGCAATTGTCCTCCGATCCTTATAAATAAAAAGAACTATTTCATTAGTATAGTTCGTTAATTTCATAAAGTATTTCATTAATAGATGCAGGATCTCATCGGTGGGCACTCTCTCCACCCTTCCTGTGGTATCCCATCTATATTTTCTCATTCTGTGCAACTCTTGTCTGTGCCCTAATAAAAATCCTTCCTGGTGGATTTACTGCAATGTGCCAGGGGCCTTTTACTTGATAATTTTAATATCTTAGGGTTCTTAGACTGTTTTTCATTATGGTTATGCCAGATGCATGACCTGTCTACTTCTTCTGCTAAGACATGTATCATATTATTATAAATGTATAATCATTGTGTTAATATGTATCATTATAGAATTATAATCTATTTAAGTCTAAAATTATATTGATAATTATATATAATATATATTTTATATTATATAATATGTCTATATATAATTATATATCTAATATGCATATAATTATTATATGTCATATGTCCTTATGCTCCTTCCTTTAATTCTATTCATACTCACAATTGTATTTATGTAATTATATAGGAAATAATTGTATATCATCATTAATGTTATAATTTTATAATTATGATAGAATTATATATTGTGATCCATATAATGTATATGTATATTTGGTAGAGTCTTTTATATTGCTTCCTATGCTTGGACATTATAGTATTTGTTGTATTTATTTTCCCCTTTAAGAACTATGAAGATAAATAAAAGAAAAAAGAAAAGACAAAAACAAAACAAAAAAAGAACTATGAAGACACAAAAACAAAACTGCTACTCAACCAACAATATGTCATAACATGAGATTTTTATTTCATCTTTTAATTTCCTTTATTATTATCATCATGAACTTGGCAAGTATTAATAAACATGAAAATTTTCCCAGACAGAGAGGAACAAAAAAGACTTAAGTGAAATTATGTAACTTTATTACATATAGCTGGTTTTTTTCTAAGTGTATTTCAAATTTAAGATGTTATTTCCAATATTGTCTGTCTGGCTTGTCTCTGTCCACTTTTTGAAATTTCTTATGCTTTGTCCTGTATATTTAAAAATGATTCATTGATACTTTTTTTCTTTGTTTTCTTGCTTTTTAAAAATTAATATGACTACACTTCTCATTCCCTCCCTTAACTTCCATCTTTCAAAGATAAAAAATAAAAGGCCTTCTTTGTAACAAATAGTATCATGAAACAAACAAGCTAAAAGAATCACATTGGCAATGTCTGAAAATGTCTAATTCTGTACCTTTAGGTCACCAGCTCTATCCAAAAGGTGGCAAAATGACTCAGCATCAATTGTCTGCATTCTTGATTAGTTACTGAATGAATCATGTATGGTTCTGAAGTCTTTCACAATTTTTTTAGTGATTGTATAGTATTTTTCTCCTAGTTCTGCTTATTTTAGTCTGAATCAAATCACACAAGCCACCTCAGGTTTCTCAGAATCCATTCTTTTTGTCATTTCTCTCACGGAAAATAATGCATTCATAATTTGTTAAAGTACTATCCAGTTGTTGGGCATGCACCTTATTTCCAGTTCAAGAATGTTATTATTAGGCAACAAATATTTATTATATGCTTACTATGTGCCAGGCACTGTGGTAGGCTCTAGGGATAGAAAGAAAGGTAAAAAAAACCTGTCTCTGCTCCCAAGGATGTCACATTCTAATGGGAGAAGCAAAAACATAAGCAACTATGTACAAACAAGATAGATAGATACACAGATAGATATGTATGTGTAGGGTATGTATGTGTATATATACATATACTGCGTAACTAGAAGGCAGTTTCAGAGGGAAGATACTAGTGGGGAGAGGGCCGGAAGAGAAGGGGTAGAAGGCTAGTTAGAGAAGTTAGGGCTGAATAAATGGACACATGAATCGAATGCCTAGTTGATATCTGAACTTAGAGGAGGCAGTAAGATCGCCAAGTGAGACAGGAGAAAGAGAAAAGAGAAGAAAGGCCAAGTCAGTGCCTTGGAGGACATCCACAGTTAATGGGAACCCGAGGAGGGTCAGTTAGGTAGGAGGAAGACCAGGAGAAAAGCGTGTTATTAAAGCCTAGAGAAGAGCAAACAAACAGGAGAAAAAGGTGATTATCAGCACTATAGTTTGCAGAGATATCAAGAATGAAGACTGAAAAAAGACCGTAAGATTTGGTTTCCTGACGGTTTTGGAGAGAGCAGTTTCATGGGGTTGGAAGTCAGACTATAGAAAAAGCAGAAGACGGTGAGAGAATAGGAAGTAGAGGTCCCTAGTGTAGATGACTTTCTTAAGGAGTTTAAAGAGCTATCAGAAGATAGATACTGGCAATGGTCAGATCAAGGGAGGGGGTTTTCTAAGTTTATTTGGAGGATTCTTAGAGGAGAAGTTAAGGGAGTTACAGGAAGAAATAGACAGCAAAACTATACTAGTAGGGGACCTCAGCCTCCCCTTCTTTGAACTTGATAAATCTAACCTCAAAATTAACAAGAAAGAAGTTAAGGATAAGGTAGATATGATAGATCTCTGGAGAAAATTGAATGGGGATAAAAAGGAATATACCTTTTTCTCAGCAGTACATGACACATATATAAAAACTGACCATGTACTAGGGCATAAAAACCTCACAATCCAGTGCAGAAAGGCAGAGATAGTCAATGCATCCTTCTCAGATCATAATGCAATAAAATTATGTTATAAAAGGCCATGGAAAGATAAATGAAATATTAATTGGAAACCAAATAATCTAATCCTAAAGAATGAGTTAAACAACAAATCATAGAAACAATCAACAATTTCATTCAAGAAAATGACAGTAATGAGACTACTTACCAAATCATATGGGGTACTGCAAAAGCAGTTCTTAGGGGAAGTTTTATATCATTGAATGCCTACCTGAATAAAAGAGAGAAATGAATTGGCCATGCAGCTGAAAAAACTAGAAAAAGAACAAACTGAAAATCCCCAAGTAAATATCAAATTAAAAATACTAAAAACCAAAGGAGAGATTAACAAAATTGAAATTAAGAAAACTATTGAACTAATAAATAAAATTAAAAGTTGGTTTTATGAAAAAATCAGTAAAATTGATAAACTTTTGGTGAATTTTATTAAAAAAAGAAAGAAGAAAACCAAATTACCAATATAAAAAATGAAAAGGGTGAACTCACCTCCAGCGAGGAGGAAATTAAAACAATAATTAGAAATTACTTTACCCAACTGTATGCCCAATAAACTTGGCAATCTAAATGAGATGGATGAATACTTTAAAAAATATAAATTGCCCAGATTAACAGAAGAGGAAATTGAATACTTAAATAATCCCATCTCAGAAAAAGAAATTGAACAAACCATCAATAAACTCCCTCAGAAAAAATCTTCAGTGCCGGATGGATTTGCAAGTGAATTCTAGCAAACATTTAAAGAACAATTAATTCTGAGTTTATTTGGAGGAGTAATTAGAGTGTTTGTAGGCAACTGAGAAGCAGCCAGTAGATATCGAGAAATGGAGGATTAATGAGAGAATGTGAATAATTGAAGGGACAATCTACTATAGAAGATGTAATGGAATGGGGGTCAAGGTGTATGTTAAGGGATTGGCCTTGGCAAGGAGACTTTACGTGAGACAGGGATTAGGGAAGAGATAGTAGGGGTAGACACACCTGCGTGATGTAAGATAAGAGGAGGAAAAAAGAAGGAGCTATAGGGGAATGGCTTCAGTTTTTTAGGTGAATTATTATCTCCTCAGCTGAGAGGGTGAAACAAGGGGATGCCAAGGTGGGCTTAAGGAGAAATGAAAAAGTTTGGAATAACTGTTGTGGTGAATGGGATAGCAAGATGATTAGGGAAGTGTGAAAGGTTACCTTGCTACAGTGAGGGAGGTTTCAGCTGAGATTATCTAATAAATTTGTAGTGTTGGGACAGGTAAAATCTGAAATGACTAAGGAAGCAGAGGTTCAAGCTTCTGAGCATATTGATTTCTTAAGCAGTGAAAGCCAGTTGCTCAATACATTGGGATCAAGTCTTTTCAGCTTGGCAACACACCCTGAATAGAGGGGGAGAGAGATTTTTATGAATTAAAAGAGAACAATTAAAAGGATATTAACCAGGATAGAAGATTAACTAATCTGATTTCTAATGGAAGGAAAGATTAGGTGCTTTCCAGGTTGGGGTGAAAGAAACATGCAGTTCCCTAAAATCAGAAAAAGAAGTGCCCCACTCTTCTCCAAGTGTCTGTATTCAATCAAAGGAACAAGAGAACAGTAATTAATTGGCTAATATGGAACCAGTTTTCAGATAAGACCCATGGGTTATTTGAGATGTATGACTGTGAGAAAACTTACATCAGTCTTCAGATCTGTTTGGGTTTCTGGTCAGCATAACCTAGATCCTTAGTTAAGGGTCTTTAAGTAACAACAGACAGAGGTGATCCAGCTTCCTGACCACCCTGGGCTATGTTCAAATAATACAATAAAGTTTTCTCACAAGACAGAAATTGGACTAGACCCATCATTGAATAGAAAGGGAGCTGAGCTAGATCCATAATGGAGTCACAAGATGGAGTCAGTGTGGTTAACTCAATTTCTCCACAATTCCCACAGTGGACCCAGTTAGTATGATTCTTTGACTTTCTCCATCTCTGTTGAATACAAGAATAGTGGGGGAGTAAGCCAAGGCTGGAACTTTTGAGAAGACATAATTGGTTGGTTGGTTGTTGTCCTTCGTTTTCGAAGAGAATCAAAATGACATCACCATGATAAAGTGAAATTTCAGTGTGGCTGACTGTGGCTGATCAGACCAATATAAGCTTGGAATGCTCTACCACAAGTTGGACACAGACAGTCCGTATGAGTATTTGGGGTGGATACTCCAAATTTGTGCATCCTATGTTTACTTTGTACTGTCTCAATTCTGCTTTGCTCATAGAGCACAGCACCCTTTCTGATGTGGGCATGCCATGCTGAGCTGTCCTGTGCCAGTGTCTCTCATATTAGACAGTCAAATCCAAAGTTCTTGAGAGAGACCTTGAGAGTATACTTGTATCACTTCTTCTGACCACCTTGTCATTGCCTGCCCCATGTGAGTTCTCCATAAAATAGTCTTTTTTGGATAAGCATATATTTTGCATTTGAACAACATGGTCAGCCCATCGGAATTGTGCTCTCTGAAGCATAGTTTGAATGTTTGGCAGTTCATCTTGAACAAGGACTTCAGCATCTGGTACATTATCCTGCCAGGTGATCCTCAGAATCTTCCTAAGACAGTTCAAATGGAGGTAATTCAGTTACCTGGCATGGCACTGGAAGGCATAATTTATGAAAGGATAAAGAGACAAGGGTCTTAGAGTATAAAGGACAATGTGTAATTGAACTGGGGGACAGAAGGAGGGAGGGGCTGGAGAAGGAGTGCAGCTATTGTAGGGGTGATAGCTTGCAATAGCAAGTGGAGGATTAAAGGTAATGATAAGGGAAAAGAACAGGATGGGGGTCATCTTTTCCCTCTTTGACCTTTTGGGAGTATATGCTTTGTTTTTTGTGTTTCTAGATCACAAGGTATATGCAGTTAAGTGACCTATGAGCATAGTTCTAAATTGGTGTCCTGATTAGTTGGATCAGTTCATAGGTTTACTAACAACACATCAGTATTCCTGTCCTTTTTTCTCTCCAACAGTTGTCATTTTACTTGTACGTCATCTTTGCTAATCTGATAAGTGTGAGATGATTCGTAGTTCTCCTAGTGTTAGTGATTTGGAATACTTTCCATGTGGTTCATAGCTTGCATTTCCTCATTTAGGAACAACCTACTCATATAGACTTTATTGTTTGTTGTGTAGTCACTTTGCAGTTGCATCCAGCTCTGTGACTCCCTTTTGGGTTTGCCATTTCCTTCTCCAGTTCATTTTCCAGATGAGGAAACTGAGGCAAATAAGATTAAGTGACTAGCCCATGGTCACACTGCTAGTAAGAGTCAGAGGCAAGATTTGAACTTGGAGCTTCCGGACTGCAAGCCCAGCACTTTATCCACTGCACCACCTAGCTGCCATATAGACTTTGATCATTTACATATTGGGAAATGCCTTTTTTGTCCCTATTTCTTTCAATTCCCTATATAGCTTAGATATCAAACTTTTATTAGAGAAATTTGCTGTGAAGATTTTTTCCCTCTACTTAGCTATTTCCCTTTTTATTGTACATTGACTTCCCTAACAAATATCAATGAGTGCCACGTCACATGTATCATGCACCCAGCCCTGTTTTAGGGGTGCTAGCAAATACAAAGAATGACAGTGGATAACCTCCAAGAGTTTATTATTAAGTAATTAGAGAGAAAACAATCATAGAACTTTCAGTCCTAGAAAGGAACATCTCCTCCCTGACTACCTCCTCATCCCTCCCAATCATAAAAAAAAAATTATGACTCTAATGAATTTGTCATCTCATCAATGTGAATACTGTTTCCAGAGGAACAGATCATAGTGCATCCATTTCTTCTCATCCTGAGTGACTCTTTTGTTCTGATCTTTCCAGAAATCAATAGGATCATAGATTTAGAGCTAGTAAAACATCAGAGGCTTTCTAATCTAAACCCCCTCCTTTTACAGATGAGGAAACCAAGGCCCTTAGTGGTAAAATGACTTGCTGAAGACAGACAAGATATTAAGGCTGGATTTGAATCCAGGTTGTCTGACTTCAAAGGTAGCAGCATTCTTTCCACTGTGTCCCACTGTCTTTCAGCTCTTCCATAAAGGAGTTCATCCACGGTACCAGAGACCTAAGTGGTTCAATATTTTATAAGCATTCAGGCTGTCCCTGAATTATCCCTTGCTTTAAGGCTACTAACATGCCCATTCCAGTCCACCTTCTCTTCTGATCAAACACTTCCTGGATCGACCTTTTTATCCCACTTAATTTTTTTTTCCTTTTTGGATGTTCAGCAATTTTTTTAAATATACTGAACACTTATTCTCAGAATTTTAGAGGCACCTTTAATGCAGTGTGCCATGATTTTGGGATTGTTGTGGTTGAGCTATTTCAGTCATTTCTAAACCTTCATGACCCCATTTTGGGGTTTTCTTGGCAAAAGATACTGAAGTGGTATCTTTTTCCTTTTCCAGCTCATTTTACAGATGAGGAAACTGAGGCAAACAAGGTTGAATGACTTGCCCAGTGTCATAGCTAGTAAGTGTCGGAGGCTGTATTTGAACTCAGGAAGATAAGTCTTCCTGACTCCAGTCCTGACCCTCTATTCTCTGCACCACCTAGCTGTCATGACACCTTTGTTTGTTTGTTTTTAATATTAAAGAAAAATTCTTTTTCACTGATGACTTTTGTTTTTAACACGACAGCCATTACCTTCTCTCTAATGAAGCAAACGTGTGACAAAGAAAAATAGATAATCAAACCTTTCCAGACTTGCTTAATCAGCATACCAAACCAAGTATGGAAGCCTGGAGCTGTCCTGTTTCCAGTCATGTGCAAGGGAAGGTTCTTTCTCCCTGTGCCATCCCCTTTGAAGCATGTGCAGATATCCTCTGACTGCTGTCTGTGGACCATAATAAATTAGGGCAGGGGTGGGGAACCTGCAGTCTCAAGGTGGCTCAGTGTGGCTCTCTAGGTCCTCAAGTGCGGTCCTTTGACCTAATCTGAACTTCACAGAACAAATCTCCTTCGGGGTTTGTACCGAGGAGTGATGAAAAACCTCTCAAGTGGCTGCTGATCTAGAACTCCATGTGTATACTAACGGGGAGATTCCAGATGCTTGGAGAAGCTCTTGCTGCCATCTCTGAAGTACAGGAATGACTCTCTTATGGTTAGAGTTGTGATGCCCTTACCCCCATGTGGTGGCTGATTATGAGCTCAGGGCCTCTGAGGTAAGGCAGTCCTCGCCTGTGCTTCAGGATAAGTGGCCCACTATTTGTGTTTTTCTTTTAGCACAGGGCCTTATGAGATCTCAAAAGACAACTGGCCTGATGCTGAGTGAAGTAAACAGAACCAGGGCATTGTATATAGTAACAGCAACATTGTAGGATGATCAACTATGAATGACTTAGCTCTTCTCAGCAACACAACATCCCAGGACAGTCCAAAAGACTCATGATGGAAAATGCTATCCATATCCAGAGAAAGAACTATGGAATCTGAATGCAGATTGAAGCATATTATTTTCACTATTTTTTTGTGTGTTTTTTCTTTTTGTTCTGTTTCTTTTTTTTTACAATATAACTAATACAGGAATATGATTAATATGATTACATATGTATAATCATATCAGATTGCTTGTCATCTTGGGAAAGGGGAAAAAGAGGGAAAGAGGGAGAAAAATTTAGAACTCAAAAATCTTACAGAAAAAAGAATGTTGAAAACTATCTTTACATGTAATTGGAAAAAATGAAATAGTATTTACAATTTTAAACAATTAGAAAATAAAAAAAGTTACACACACACACCACAACAACAACAGCTGGTGTCTTCTTCCTGAAATAGCCATCAGGGTAACTACTTCTGGTGCAGTCAGTCAGCATGCCTTATTAAACCCTGTGTGTCAAACTGACACAAATGAAGGCAAAAACAGCCCCTCCCCGCAGATTTCAGGTTCAAAGGGAGAAGACAACGTGCCAAAAATTGTACCTACAGCATATTTGCTACGTTTTGTTGTTCAGTTGTGTCCAACTCATCATCAAGAGAAGAGAGATGGACAGAAGGGTCTGTTTACTGTTATAAGATGTAAAACTGGTACTTCACAGCTCTTAAAAGGAAACTATTTGCAAATGGCCTGACCAGACTTAACTCTTGTTGGCCTCAAAGTTGATTGACTAGTCCTGATAAATGACTGGGCTGCTTTTCTAATTATTCTGATTCTTTATCACTTAGCATATGTTTTGCAGTACAAGACTACAACTCTCTGTTCAGTGCTTGATTTCAGCTTTGTACTTTGGGGACCTTGTTATTCCACCATCACCCTTCCTTTTCAATCTGTGGAAAACTCTTAGATTAGAATCAGAGAGAATTGTTCCTTGGGTAGTCTAGGTGGGGTAGCTCTTTCCGAGAGGTTAGGTTCACTGACCTGGGTTAATCCTGGGTAAACCTCCACGGTAGGTGAAGATCATCAGGAGGTGAGAGATATCTGTAAATAAGCCACTGTGCTAAACATACAAAATATGTACTACGTAACATTTTTTTTTTTGATAGGGAACTACTAGCTACTGTTGAGATCTGGACAAGTTCTGTTTAGAAAGTGGTACTTGACATTTTTAAAAAATGCACAGAAGAGTTGAAACTTTAGGGTTGTTTTGATTTGCTTTTTCCTACTTGGAGATTTGGAGGACTTGTTTATATGTAGTTAATACTTTGTGACTTTTCTTTTGAGACCTGTTTGTTCGTATTCTTTGACCACTTAGCTATTGGGGAGTGGCCTTTGAGTATGTGTGCATGCGAGCTTGAGTTCATGTGTGTGTATGTTAATTGTCTATATTTCTTGGATACCAAACACTCATCTGAGAAATCTAATACAAAGGTTTTTTTTCCCCATTAAGCCTATTCCTTGCTTATCCTAGATGCATAAATTTTATTTCTGCAGAAACTTTTCAATTTCATGTAATCAAAATGATCTGTTTTATCTTTTATGACTTCTTTCTGGTCTTTACCATATTATACTCTTTAATATAAATCCTACTGTAAGTATGGTGGATCTTAGGGTGTGTAAAGTGAATTTTTGTTATTATTTTTTATTGCTACTTGTTGTCATCATTCTTGTTATTTGTTATTATTTCCCAGGATCCATAGCTATAATGATCTCTTGTTCCCAGGTATTAGATATGAGTTCTCATGGCGATGGTTCAAAACATATCTACCATGCTTGCACAGAGTTATAAAATGGTAAATAATATAAACATTTGTGCTTAAATTGTAAACACCCACTGCCACTGCACAGTGAGATACAGGGATGAGGTGATGTAAACTTGTAAGGCTATTGCTGGCAATATGCCTTCTTTGTCCATTGCCCTATGAAAGGAGTGTATACCGCTCAGTGAATGGGAAAACCCTTAGGGCTGAATGCACAAATGCTTTGTGTGCCTAGATGGGCCCCCATCAAGGCTTGAGGGGATTTAGGGGAGTGCACAAGTTGTGCCTGTCTTGATTGACTCCATCTAGAAATAGGGGTAGTTGCTCCCCCTTCTTGTGGCCACAGAGAGAAGGGTAATTAGGGATTGGTGTAGGAGTTAAGCTCCCATTATCAGCAATCCTCTTCTGAGAAAACTAGAGTAGAATAAAGTAAGATTCTTAACCCCTTCGAAGCTGTCTTAGTGTCTTTCCTATCTGACCAAACCAGACAGAATGAGTCTGGGCTAGCAGCCCTTCTCAGACCTACCCACAGCTGTGAAAGATATATGATCTACTTCTCTTAATTTTTTATGATATGATCATAGGAGAAATTTTGGCCGTGTAAAAACAAAAGATAATAAAAATTTATTTTTCTAAAGCATATAATGAAAGCAAAGACAGTTCTGAGGGAAACATAGACAAGTGGGACAGTTTGGAACTGAGGTTCTGAATTTGTTATATATATATACTTTTGAAAAAGCTACACAAATAGGAATGTGTGGTTACGTGTAGAATCTTCATTTTTCCCCTTTGTACGTAATTTGGGACAAAGACCATTCTCATAAAACTCTCCTCATTACTAGAGAGTATTTATTCAATGCTGCACTTCTGCTTGAGGGGTGGAGTTGGAGAGAGTTTAGGAGAAGAGAGATCCTGGTCTTCTGATCCATCTTCAAAAGAGAAGACTTGTGATTCTAGTGTATGGTCAGCTTGTCGCAGTCTTTCTCTCTGTTTAGAGACTTCCTGAAGAAAATCTAGAACTTCTTTGGCTAACATTTTCATATTCATAGTGTATATTGTTTTCCTGGTTCTGTTTGTTACATTTCCTCAGTTCACATAATCCATGTTTCTCTAAATTCTTCATGTTTGTCATTTTTTCAGATATAATAATGCTCAGTTATGAGAACTGGTTTTATGTGCCAGGTTTTTGTGAGTTTTTTAGCCATTCTCCATTTATTTTTAGGTCTTTGCTACCCACCACAAAAATGCTGCTGTATTTAGGTGTATATCCATCCTTTTTTTTTTCCTATCTTTAACATGCTTGGGATCCTAGCAGTGGAATTTCTGGGCATTTCAGTCTTTTTAAAAAAAAAATCACTATAACCCTAAGTTGCCTTTTAGACTGGTCCCACTAGTTCATATAGTTCCACCAATAATAGTGTGTTCATCTTATCACAGCACCTCCAAGGGTGACTATTTCTGTCTGCCTGTCAATCAGTTAGTTGTGAGTTGAAATCAAATAGTTTTTTTTTAAATTTGCCTTTTTCTTGTTATTAGGGATTTGGCTTAATCTTTCTTATGTTTGTTGATAGTTTGCCATTTTTTTTTTTGAGAACTATTTGTTTCTATCTTTTCACCACTTATTTAGTGTGGTCTCATATATGTGTATCCTATGTATCTTAGACATTAGACATTGTAGAAAAGTTTTAAGAGTATTTTCTTCTATAAAATAAATTTTTCTGTAGTCAGTAATAAGCTCAATGAGATCATTGATTCTTTGAACTTTTTCTTTTTTTTTTAAGCCATATATATATTTTGGTCAGCAAAAACTTGCTGTCTCTTTCCCTCCTATTTCCTGTTTCCAATTGAGAAATGAGGTAAGTGATTATTAATATTAGGATACAGGGTTTTTACTTCTTCATTCAAAGCCCATCCCCTGTGGGTCAGTCTGTGAAAAATATTTCTGATAAAGGAAACTGCCCTAGAATCCATCCCATCCAGAGAATCTAATCTAGGTAAATTCCGGTCCTAAAAGCATAGGCTCACTTCCTTAAAATCCTGCTATGTTTCAGCTTGAGTGGTCTGGGTGGAGATGTATTCTTTTGTCCAGCTAAGGGCTTTTGGCTCACCCCCTCATTAGAAAAAGTCCACCCACTCATTAATTGTTAACTAGTCAAAGTTGATTTTTACCTATCAGGAACAACTCCTTTTCCAAAGGCATTTAAGCATTCAGTTATCTCCATGACTTTGGTTATGGAGAGAGATCACTGACCATCACTTTATTGATTATTTGCTAGACTAATTAATAAATTGATAAATAAATTAATAAATTGATTCTTAATTACCCAGAAACTCTGTCTCAGACTCTTCATTTGTCACAGAATGAAAGAAAAAAACAACTCTTTTATAAACATGTACAGTCAAGCAAAACAAATTTCCCCATTGGCTACAATCCAAAAAAATATGTCTCATTCTGGACCCTGAGACCCTTATTTCTCTATCAGGAGGTGCAAAATGTCAGACTGCATGAATCAGAAGCCAGAATTAAGGTTTCCAAGAGAAGTATCAACAATCTCAGATATGCACATGATAGTACTCTGATGACAGAAAGTAAAGAATTTAGAAACATCTTGATGAAGGTGAAAGAGGAAAGTCTAAAAACTGGCTTGAAGTTTAGCATTGAAAGAAACAGATCAAAGTGATTGATTCCGTCACTTCCTGGCAAATAGAGAGGAAAGAAATGGAAGCAGTATCAGATTTTATTTTGGACTCAAAGATCATAGCAGACAGTAACCAAAGCCATAAATTAAAAGACACTTCCTTCCTCCTTGAAAGGAAAACTGGCAAATCTGAACTGCATACTAAAAATCAGAGACATCACCTTGTCCACAAGTGGCTTTTCCAGTAGCAATTTACAGCTATGAGAGTTGGACTATAAGAAAAGCTGAATACGACAGAATCAATGCGTTTGAATTGTTGTGCTGGAGAAGATTTTTGAAAGTCCCTTGGACACCAAGAGGTCAAATCATTGAACACTTAAACTGATTCAGATTATTCACTGGAAGGTCAAATACTGAAGCTGAAGCTTAAATTCTTTGGCCATATAATGAGAATATGGAACTCGTTAGAAAAGACTTTGATGTTGGGAAAGATGGAAGGCAACAGGAGAAGGGAGCATCAGAGGATGAGATGGATAGATAGTGTCATGGAAGCATTGAACATGAGCTTGGACAGACTTTGAGAGTGGAGAATAGAAGGGCCTGGTGTGCTGTGGTTCATGGGGTCATGAAGAGTCAGACACGCCTGAACAAATGAACAAAGCATGATTTATTTTTAGTCCTCTGAAAGGATGGTTGGTCATTACACTGAACAGAGTCTCCAGTTCAGGGGTGGGGGACCTGTGGCCTGGAGGCCACGTGTAGCTATCTAGGTCCTCAAGTGTGGCCCTTTCACTGAATCCAAACTTCACAGAACAAATTTGAAGTTTGGATTCAGTAAGAGGGATGCACTTGAGGACCTAGATAGCTACATGTGGCCTTGAGGTCACCAGTTCCCCACCCCTGTTCTACTTCTTTCAAAGTTGTTTGTCTTTACCATGCTATCACTGTTAATTATTCTCTTGATTCTGTTCACTTCAGTCTACATCAGTCCCAGGCTTCTCTGAAATCATACCCATCATCATGTCTTACAATGCAATAATATTCCCTTACAATTACATACCATAATTTGTTCAGCCATTCCCCAATTTAAGAACACTTCCTTAGATTCCTATTCTTGTCTCACCAAAAAGACCCATAAATATTTTTGTACATCCTCAGAATTAGTTTTGCTTAAGATTATTCCCTCCCTTTATTTATCCTTCCTCCGACTCTCCCTTGCCCTCTTTCCCTCCTATTTCCCTGTTATGTGTGAGAGTGTGTATTCTTCTTTCTGTAAGGTCATATAAGATTCAGGTGTTGGCTACTGGCACTTCCACTCCCCTCTTTGTTTATTTAGATGACCACTTTTTGACCTTGATTCTATGAGTTAATTTTCCCTAAACATGTTTTTCCTTTCCTCATAGTATATTTCTCTTTCCAGCCTTCTTTTAAGATCAAGACATAACAGCACTACTCCCAGACCCTGTCCAGTTAGAACCCCCCTGTGATGCTGATAGGGGTCTGAGGCCACGCATGCAACATCTCCCTACATTAGAATGTAAACAGTTTTATTCTTGTTTAGCACATTATGATTATTTGAATATATTTACCTTTTTATATTTCCCATGAATCAAAGCCTCTACAAAACTTTGATCTTCATAAACAATGTTTGGAAGTCCTGTATGTTATTTTAAGATCCATTTTTCCCCCTGTAGGATTATGCTCAGTTTTGCACATTTAAGTTATTGTTGGCTATAAATCTATGTTCTTTGCCTTCTGGCATATGGTATTATAAACTTTTCACTCCTGTGTAATTGTGGTTGCTAAATTATGGGTGATCCTGCCTATGAAGTCTTAGTACTTAGATGCATTTTTCTGACTGACTAAAGTATTTTTTCTTTCATTTGGAAGGTATGGATTTTGGATTTAAAGTTCCTGAGAGTTTTCATTTTAAAGTTTCTTTCAACAAGGAACTGGTGAAATCTTTGTAATTCTGTTTTTCCCTCTGATTCTAAGAGATCTGGGTAGTTTTCTTTTTTTTAACATTTCTTGAAATGCGATATCCAAGATCTTTTTTTTTTTTTCTTTTTGGTCATGGTGTTCAGATAATCCAGTTAATTCTTAAACTTTGTCATCTCAATCTCAATTTCCAGATCAGTTGTTTTAGCTATGGGAGACCTACTACATTTTCTTGTACTTTTTCAGCCTTTTTACTTAGTTTCAATATTTCTTGTTGCCTCGGCTTCTGTTTGATCTATACTAATTTTCAGAGAGTTTGTTTCCTGGGCAAATATTTTACCTCTTGTGCCAAGCTATTAATTCCTTTTTTTAATTCTTTTTTCCATAGCTCTCATTTTTTCCCCTTAAGCACTCTCGTTTATTTAAAAAAAATTTTAAACTTATCTTAAGCAAGCTGTGTCATTCTTTGAAGTTTTGCTTGTAGATGTTTCAGTCATTCTCTTCTTTTGGTTTTATGTCATGAGACTCCCTGTTACCAAAATATCTTTTTATTGTACTTTTTTTGTTTGTTTACTCATTCTTCCAGTCTGCTCCCCAACTTCTTTCTTGTTGTTAGGACCAGGCTCTGGGTACTTCTGGAAGGAAGGTCTTAGCTGGACCTTTTGCTGCTTTTTTAGGATATTTAAGTGATGTATTATTCCAGGATGTTAGGGATAGCTCAGGCTGGGAACCTGCGAGCTATTAGTGCTCTGAAAGTGGTCTGATTGAGGACAAAGTTTGATTATTCTCCTCTCTGGTCTGAGCTCTTCAAATTTCCGACTTGGGCTTGAGCCTGAGCAATTGCTTCTGGGCTCAGCTGGGACATTCTGCTGGTTCAGGGTGACAGAATGGCACTTTCTTTTTTGGTCTGGGATTCCTGCCTTGGTTATTCCTTTGCAGTCTTCATTCTGGGCTAGAAGCTAGAAATCAGACCCAGTTGTGCACCTGAGATATGAGCCATACCACTGTTACTTGCTTCTGAACTTGCTCCTCTCTTGATACATAGCCTATGGACTACCATTGCTGTTATCCAGAAAGCCCCCTCGTTTCCTCCATTGTCTGTGACCCAAAACTGGGTAGTGGGCCCCAAAACTCACAGGGGGTACTCTTTCCTGTCAAGGTACCCTATGATGGGTTTGAGACCTCCTCTTGGATTAATGCACAGCCTCTCCTGTGTGTTGGAACCCTCCCTGAAATCTGGGCCAGATCCCCATCTCCAGTATCCACAGAGACTTCTGTCTTTCTTTGTTGATCTGGGCTACAAAAATGACTCACTGTGATTTCTTAAAATTTCCCCATCAGGATTCAGTCTGGTGAATTTTCTAGTTCTATTTGGAGAAGGTTTTTTAGGAGAACTTAATGTACTGCTTCCTGCTATTCCTCCATCTTGACTCTGAATCCTCTCTGTACCTTTAATCAATTATATGACTATAAAGATATGATAGTATAGATAACACCATTTTAAAAGTCTGCCAGATCCCTTCTTGCACCTTCATCAGGGATATATTCCATATATGTGCAGATTATTCTTTTATTTTATAGAGATGAGAAAGTAGCCAGATGAGTCAATGTTTACGATATTTGATCTCCTGGATTTTCCTAGTAATAAAATCTGTGAGTTTTTCTAAATTTTTGTTAGTCCTCCCTTTTTCAGATATTTTGAGAATTCATCCCTCCACATCTTCAAAATTATGTTGGCTCCAAAAACACCCTCCTCTGTGTATAGTTGATTTAATACAGTTTGTTTTCCTCTATTTTTTTAGTGCCATTTTTATTTCCTTATGCACCAGAGAGGGGACAAATTATTAGGGTCCAAATGCAGTGGTTCCAGTATCATTGATGGAGAAGAGTTTGTTACAAAAACATTTACAGATCTTTTCTGTTTTTTTTTCTTCTCTTTTGCCCTCTATTGAGTTTCATCCCAAAATGGTTCTTGGAATAGTTTGGCTTAATTTTGTATCTTGCACCGAGATTCCTGTAGACTTGTTTTGCCCCTTCATTGCTTCTCACTATTATACAGATATAAATATAAAGGATGCCTACTCTTCCTCTAAATGATTTTACAAATGAGTTTATATTCCAAGCCAGTGTTGCCCTTGGCTGCTATATCTTTCTGATTAAGATCAAGTGTTTGCTAACTACTGTGGTTTCTAGGGTCATTTGATCTCATATTGTGGCAATTGATTTACATTGCTTATGCTTTGTGAGGAAATGATAATAGGCTATACTTATGTCTGTTTTATCCATTTCTTTTTGTTGTTAAGAACTTGGTTAAACAAGTCAGGTTGGACTTCAACTGTGTGCTTGTATTATCTTCTCTTTCTTCATTTTTCTAGTGTGGTATTTTATTTTCATCTTTGCTTTAATAAATTGAAGGTCCTACCATACAGAGAGGGTTGATTCAAAAATGGATCCCATAACATTAGCCAGTTGTATTTTTTGTTAAAATATAATTGGTCACATGACCAACAATGGAGGACTAGATCTTTTTTCTTAGTCCCTACTAAGTCTCCAGAAAACCCCTCAAACACTAAAGGATGTATAGTGTGCTAGAGCTATAACAATTACAGCTGAATCCACAGGACCAGAAAGCAAGAAGCCCCACAAGATCACACATTCATTCAACATTTTTTCGCAGCCAAGCTCTCATGTTCCCACAGGGTGCACAAACCAACCCATGGACTTGTGCTTTAGGATACAAAGATTTCCCTCCTGCTGCTTACATATTTCACCCACTTCTCATCTCTTAACTCTTTTGTAACTAACAGGAGATACAGCTGCCCAACCATATGAAGAGGAGGGTAGGAATTGGAGGGAGCAAGTTGGATTTGCTTTATGCCCCTAGTATAGGGAGCCTCAAGGCTGCAGAAACTCTGCCCATAGCACCATTTTGCCCTCCCTTAACCCTGCAAAAACTGGAACATACCAATTTATGCCAGTCAAAGAAATAAAATACAGGAACCAGAGATGAAACTGGGTCAATATCTGTCAGTGTGCCCGGTGGCACTCAGACTGATAGAAAATGGACTTAAATCTACCTGAACCCATTCCTATACCCCACAGAAACTACTTAGCATAGGTACTGAAACCAATAAAGAGTGTATTACCAACATAGGAGGAGCTTGAATCTGTTTTGCAGCCCAACCCTGGGGGCATACCCACCAACAAAGGGGAAGAGTCAGAAACTGAGTGATAGGAGAATGTAAGGGAAAGAAGGCTAAAACCACAAAAGATTTTGAGGGGAAGAAAATTAATTTAAAAACCTATAGCACAATAGAGAGAATACTAAAAATGAGAAGTAAGATTGGGTGCTGAAACCGTGAAAAGGTTATAAACTTATTTAAAGAAATATTATACAACAAAGGGAATTAAATCAACATCTGATGAAACAGACAGCTCTGTAGGATCCAAAGACATCATGAAACAACAGCAGGTTGTACTAGAATGGTTCAAAAGACAAGTAAAAACCATAAAAAAAGAAATTTGGAGAAATTTGGACTGTTAAATTTTGAAAATTGTGCTACAGATTAAGGCTTAAGCAGTTGTTTTGTAGATTAGCTAGACTTAAGTGTTAGTAATGCATATTAAGCTTAAAAGTGTGTCATGTGTACATTTTTTCCCCAGAGATATGGTTGTTAAATATTCACCAGCCTATCCCTGCATGTACAGCAGAAACAATTAGTAAGAAAGAAAGACTTAAATCTACAGGGGTGAGTCTCTCCAAACAAGTGAAAACTGATTTTTAATAAAGGACAACAGATTTGGAACGCAAATTACTAAAGTTAAGGACATTCTAGAAGTTAAGCAAAAGGCAATAATGCTGAAAGATCACAGGGTCTCTATACAAACATAAGCCATTGATCTTCACGGCAGCATTCAGAGAGACAACTTAAGCTCCAGAGATTTTCCAAAGAATGTAATGCATCGAAAAATCTATAAGAAGTAATGTAAGAATTTCAGTAAACAGAAAACAAAGCATTGATCAGAAGAATCCATGATCATCTCCAGAAAAAAAAGCTTTTCACTTCACACTCCAAGACACATAGTGGTTAAATTTAACAATTTTAATTCCAAATAATATTCTGCAAACAGCTGAGACTAAGGCTTCTAAATATAATAGAAGAGAAATTTGTTTAACAGAAGTCTATTCTGCATCCACTTGAAACTGCAAATATAAAATAAAAATAAATAACCAAGGAACTCAATATGCATACCAAACTGACATCCTGCAAACCTGAGCCTAATGATCAATGAAGAAAGATGGGCATTCCATAAAGGAGATGCATTTTGAGGCTTTCCAGAAGGAAAACAAAACAAAACAAACAATAGCACACACATACAAAAAAGAAAATGTCAGAATAATTAACTTGTAAACATATCAAGCAGAAAAACAAGAAAAGTAAATAAAAAGAATTACCAGAGAAAGAATAAGTACATAATGAAATAAATTGCTTATTTCTAGAAATTATTATTTAAAAAAAATCCAGAACAAGGAAGACTGACCTATCAGGTGTGTGTGTTTGTGTGTGTATGTGTGTGTGTATGCGTGTGCATGTGCATGTGTGTGTGCATCTGTAGTCACCATAATATATATAATCCATTTAATTTTTGTGTGTTTAACCTTTCTAGTGACTCATGTTTTCCTTCTTAAAGAACATATTGATAATACATAATTCTAAAGCTACTGTAGAATCTATAAGACTTTGACCATTTTTTCTTATTACTTAACTACTTTTTCCAACACATTTTCCAACATCTTCTCATTTTTCCACTTGTGCTTTAAAGTCAACGAATATTACAATATTTTAAAACTTCATCTGGAGAGTCTTATTCATGGAATCTCTCTTTATTCCTTATCTTCTACAATAGATGTCGGTACAAAAGCTGTAATTCTATAGAGTTGTTGGTTTTTTTACTCTCAGAAGGATTTCTATTAATAAGTTATATAGATGTGTGCCCTAAAAGCCAGAGCAGACTGCCCCTGATGTTGGGGGTGGGCCAGGGGTTCACATGCTGTAGTACATAATAAGGCTTTAGGATTTAACCTGGCAGAAACTTTACTCACTGGTTTGTGTAATATGCCTATCATAGACATAGCTACTTCACACTAGACATAGTGTGACTGAATAGCAAAGGCACAGTATAGGGGGTACATTGCCAAATGCGGGGAGTCATATCTGGAGCAGTTCATGGAGTGTCCAAATAGATACCTGGAGTGTGGGCATATGCAGTCCCTGCGTGTCTCTCATTGCACTAGTTCCTATACCGAGGTGACACTGAGATGCCAGGTGTGTGACTTTTACCCTGAGGAGATCCCATTGACATGTCTGTGGGATGGATCAAGGACCCAGTGCACACTGACACCAATCCTGCAAGAGATGGGACCTTCCCAAGGTGGATAACTATGGGACTATGAGGAAATGAAGAAAAATGAGAGACTGCGTGAGACTGTCCCTGTCTATCAGGGTCATTATTAGTGCTCTCTTCAGTTACCAGGGATTTCTTAATTGCCAGATCCAATGCCCTTTTCTCAGTCCTCATCCTTCTTGGCCTCTCTGAAGCCTCTGACACTCTTGATGATCCTCTCTTCCTGGATACTCTCTTCTCTCTAGGTTTTTGGGAGTCTACTCTCTCCCCTTATCAGACTGCTCCTTCTCTATTTCTTCCTGCCTCTTCCTCCTGGTGTGCCCCTCAGATGTCTCTCTCAAAGCAAGACCTGACTTGTGTAGGCCTGAGAAAGAAACAGAAATGCTCACATTTTCATTTCCTGTCTCTTCTAGTTCTTCCCCCCACCTCTTATTTTCTTTCTCCAAATTTGCCCCTGTGAGCTTGGTTGTTCCTCTATTAGCCAAACTTTAGGGTAGGAAGAATCCATCAGTGCCTTTGTCCTACTTATATATTACTTCTTATTCCTTCCATCTTCCTCCTTATCCTGAACAACTTTGTATGGGGCAAAAATGGAGTGTAATTAGAGGACTTTTAGAATTCCCTCTATTTGATGTTGCATTGATTTTTGGGACATTTTTCCTAATTTTTTTTTTTTTTGCTGAAAGAAAAAGAAAATTCATGCTGAATTTTGATGTTATTTTTGTTATTTACTGAATCTTCAGTTCTTACCACCACCATCCTTCCCACTCCCCACCTTCACTCCCCTGAGCCTGGCCCTATCTAAATCAGAATTATGTTTTGGTGGGGTGAACTTTATGACATGTAGAGAGATTCTGGCAGTATGATAGGGAAAAGAAGTAAAGACTTTAAGACTTTTGAGAACTGTCTTGTTTTCTAGACACCTTCTGACCAACCACCCTGCCTCTGCGTGGGTATCCTTCTCCATCCTCACATTTTTCACCTTTTGCCCTATGAACCATAACGAAACCAATACCACCATTGCTCCTGAAAAGGCCATGCTATTGTCTTTTCTCTGATTCCACTCACTGTTGCTATGACTTTCCAGACTGAAACACCCTTTCCTGATCAACATTCCCATAGATGTGTTGTTTTTTTCCCTATTAGAATATAAGCTGATGAGTAGTGGGGACAGTATTTTTTTAAAATTTGTATTCCAAGAGCTTAGCACAATGCTTAAACATATAATAAGTACTTAAGAAATGCTTTTTATTCTTTTTTAAAAAATTCATTCTTGTTGCCAGTTGGTTCTTGATAAAGCACATGCTTCTTTATTTGTCTTTCTGAGGATACCCATGAGCCATCATCCCATTTAGCTACAGCTTCTCTTTCTCTACAGTTTTCATTACGACAAAAATGTCAAGGTTGATGTGATTTAGTTGAGCCAGGATATGTCCATAGACCTCATGGTTAGAGTACTAACACATCAGTTTTTATTTTAGCCAAGTTAACAGGACCTTCTGTCCCTCTTCTACCATTCTGCCATGCTAAATGAAGGAACCTTTTCCTTTGTATCAGCGCTTCAACTGCCTGCCATCTACAACCCCCAAATGGGCAGAATTCAAGGGACACATAGCATCTCATGTTTTTCTTCTACTTTCATACACTTTGTGTTAACTTTGACACTGAGCAGAATATATGAAATGTATTTCCCACACCTAAAGGAACAACATGCTTTGAGTTCCAGGACACTTCTAGACAATTTTACTACAATTACATTATAGATTCAGTAACCTTAATAGCTGAATGAACAGAGATCATAGGCAGATATGATCCTTGTCCCAGAATCATTGGGGAGGTGACTCTCTAATACCTTAATCTCTACTAGTCATGCCCTGACAGAGGCTTGGTCACAGAGATAACCTGACTGGCAAGCAGCTTCTGCTCAACCTGCAAGCATGGTCATTGCAAACTACTCAAAAAGTGCTAGCCATGGGGGGTGGAGCCAAGATGGTGGAGTAGAAGGACACACGTTTACGAGCTCCGAAACCACAGCCCATAGAATTAATGTAAAAAGAGACCCCCATAACTTCTGGACCACTGAAAGGTGTACAGAAACGGAGTGGAAGAGATTTCCGTTCCACAGAGCCCTGGAGAGCCGTCCCCAGGGTCCGTCGCGCCCCGGAAAGCGGACCCCACCCCAGCGCAGCCCTGGCCGCGGCCCCAGAGAAGCTGACCCGAGCAGGCTTCAGGGACGGAAGCTCCGGCAGCCGGGAAAGTCCCTCCGCCCACAGAAGATACAGGTCAGTGAGAGAGAAGGCTGGGCTGGACGAGAGGGGGAGCAGAGTGTCTCCGTGACTCGGGCCCACCCGAGAGGAAGTGGCAGTAGCAGAGACAGGGGCAGGAAGCGGCGGAGGCAGAGGCATGGGCGGCAGCGGAGGCAGCAGCGGTGGCGGCGGCCCGGGACTCCCCAAGCAGCAGGCAGGATCTTCATTACTGAAGGTCTCTGCATAAACAACCTGAGGGAGCTGAGCCTGGGAGACGGCCCTGCCCCCACCCCGCTCTATTACTGAAGGCCTCTGCATAAAGCCTCTGAGGGAACTGAGCCTGGGAGGCGGCCCTGCCCCCACCCCAGCACCAGAACTAAAGCTCACATTAATTAGCAGCTGGGCGGCGCATTTGAATCTCAGACCCCAAGCACTAGCTGGACGGATCTAGGTGGGGGTGGACAGGAATCTCAGAAGTCAAGTAACTGGCTGGGAAAATGCCTAGAAAAGGGAAGAAAACTAAGACTATAGAGAGTTTTTTCGAACAGATGCAAATGATCCCGACTTTCGGATCTGACGAGGAAATAGTCTTGCCATCAGGGAAAGACGTGGAGGGCGGGGCCTCAGTACCCCAGACATCCTAGGGGGATGTCGGGTGGGCTCAGGCCTTGGAAGAGCTCACAAAGGATTTTGAAAAGCAAGTTAGACAGGTGGAAGAAAAGCTGGGAAGAGAAATGAGATGCAAGAAAAGTATGAAAAACGGGTCAATACCTTGGTTAAGGAGACCCAAAAAAAAATGCTGGGGAAATTAACACCTTGAAAAATAGGCTCACTCAATTGGCAAAAGAGGTTCAAAAAGCCAATGAGGAGAAGAATGCTTTCAAAAGCAGAATGAGCCAAATGGAAAAAGAGGTTCAAAAGCTCACTGAAGATAATAGTTCTCTCAAAATGAGAATGGAACAGATGGAGTCTAATGACTTTACGAGAAACCAAGAAATCACCAAACAAAACCAAAAGAATGAAAAAATGGAAGAGAATGTGAAATATCTCATGGGAAAAACAACTGACCTGGAAAACAGATCCAGGAGAGACAATTTAAAAATTATGGGACTACCTGAAAGTCATGATCAAAAAAAGAGCCTAGACATCATCTTCCATGAAATTATCAAGGAAAATTGCCCTGACATTCTAGAACCAGAGGGCAAGATAAGTATTGAAAGAATCCATCGATCACCACCTGAAAGAGATCCAAAAAGAGAAACTCCTAGGAACATTGTGGCCAAATTCCAGAACTCCCAGCTCAAGGAGAAAATCTTGCAAGCAGCTAGAAAGAAACAATTCCAGTACTGTGGAAATAAAATCAGGATAACTCAAGATCTAGCAGCTTCTACATTAAGGGATCGAAGGGCATGGAATAGGATATTCCAGAAGTCAAAGGAACTAGGACTCAAACCAAGAATCACCTACCCAGCTAAACTGAGTATAATACTTCAGGGGAAAATATGGTCTTTCAATGAAACAGAGGACTTTCAATCATTCTTGATGAAAAGACCAGAGATGAAAAGAAAATTTGACTTTCCAACACAAGAATGAGAAGCATCATGAAAAAGTAAACAGCAAAGAGAAGTCTTAAGGGACTTACCAGAAGTGAACTGTTTACATTCCTACATGGAAAGACAATATTTGTAGCTCTTAAAACTTTTCAGTATCTGGGTAGTTGGTGGGTCCCTACACACACATGTACACGCATGCACGCACACACACATACACACATGCACACACATACAGAGACAGAGAGCACAGATTGAACTGAATAGGATGGGACCATATCTTAAAAGAAATTAAGGTAAATGGTGAGAGAGAAATGTAGTGGGAGGAAAGAGGGTGAAATGGAATGGGGTAAATTATATCTCATTCAAGAGGCAAGCAGGAGACTTTTTAGTGGAGGGAAAAAGAGGAGAGCTGAGAAAAAAACAAAAAAAACCCAAAAAACAAGAAGTTTACCCTCATCACATTTGACTAAAGGAAGGAATAAAATGCACACTCATTTTGGTATAAAACCCATCTTACAGTATAAGAAAGTGGGGGAGAAGGAGATAAGCAAGCGGGGGGATGATGGAAGGGAGGGCAAAGGGAGGAGGGAGCAATTTGAAGTCAACACTCGGGGAGGGACAGGATCAAAACACAGAAGAGAAACAATGAGGGGCAGGTTAGGAGGGATGGTAATTCAGTTAGTCTTACACAACACGACTATCAGGGAAGTCATTTGTAAAACTACACAGGTATGGCCTATATTGAATTGCCTGCCTTCCCAAAGGGAATGTGTGGGGAGGGAGGGATGGGGAGAATTTTGGAACTCAAAGTTTTAGGAACAACTGTTTAGTATTGTTGTTGCTACTAGGAAAGAAGACATACAGTTAAGGAGGAATAGAAAGTCATCTGGCCCTACAGGAGAAAAGAGAAGATGGAGACAAGAGAAAGGAGGGATGACAGAAGAGAGGGCAGATTGGAGATAGGGAAAATTAGATTGCTTGGGGTATTGGGGTGGGGGAGGGGTTAAAAGGGGAAAAAAAATTTGGAACCCAAAATTTTGTGAAAATGAATGTAAAAAGTTAAATAAATAAATAAATTTTTTAAAAAAAAAGTGCTAGCCATTAGACCCAAACTTTAGGAAAATATATCATGATAATAGACATATGAGACAATTTAAGGGGAAGTCCTACAAGGATCACCAGTGAAGGACTCTAAAGGAACACCCAGAAATATAACACAATTAGAGATTCACTGCCTGATTTCCAGAGCCCCTCACGCCTCCTACTTCTTACATGTAATTAGAATTTCCTACATTCATAGAATGGTGGTGGTAGCTAACAAATTATCTGGTGTCTTAATACATTTCGGTATAAAAATTGCTTTCTCTCCTTAAATACTCTGGCTAAGCCTAGCCTCAGAGTGGATGGAAATTGTCAGTTCCTTCACCCATTAAAAGGCACTTGCTTTCACCAGCCAGGTGTGTTGTCTCTCAGGCTCTTGTAATAGGCAAAGCCTACTTTCCATCAGTTCTTCTTCTAAGTCACTTATCCCTTTCAAATGTACAAATTTCCCTTTCAGGGGCAGTCTGGTGATCAGTGGAGTCATAGGTATGGGCATATAGCTTCCATAACAGTCATACATCCAATGATGTTTCTTGTGCAGTGTTTATCTCAGAAGTTTAGGCAGAAAAATGATGGATTCATTGATGGACATGGAGTTAAAGGTTCTGGTGGGACATCCAAGTTGAGATGTCTGTCAGGCAGGTGTTAGTGTTGAACTAGTGCTCAGATGAGGAAGCAGAATTGTGACCAGCAAAGTGATGGAGGTAGATTGAATAAGGCTGCCAAAAGAAGGTGTGGAAATGGAAGAAAAAAGGACCAGAGCAGAGAGGCTTAGAAATGCTATATCCGTGATAAAGGACATCTAACATGCCTTTCTTAAAAGATACTATTTTTTCTTTTTTTTAATATTTAAATTTATTTAAGTTTTCAATATTCATTTCCACAAAATTTTGAGTTAGAAATTTTCTCCCCATTTTTCCCCTTCCCCCATCCCAAAACACTGAGCATTCTAATTACCCCTATCACCAGTCTGCCCTCCCTTCTAACATTCCTCTCTTCCCTTATCCCCATCTTCTTTTTCGTCCTGTAGGACAAGATAAATTTCTATACCCCATTACCTGTATTTCTTATTTCCTAGCTGTATGCAAGAACAATACTCAACAGTTGTTTCTAAAACTTTGAGTTCCAACTTCTCTTCCTCCCTCCCTCCTCACCCATCCTCATTGGGAAGGCAAGCAATTCAATATAGGCCATATCTGTGTAGTTTTGCAAATGACTTCCATAATAGTCGTGTTGCGTAAGACTAACTATATTTCCCTCTATCCTATCCTGCTCCCCCATTTCTTCTATTCTCTCTTTTGACCTTGTCCCTCCCCAAGAGTATTGACTTCTAATTGCTCCCTCCTCCCACTGCCCTCCCTTCCATCATCCCCCCCTACCCTGCTTATCCCCTTCTCCCCTACTTTCCTGTAGTGTAAGACAGGATTTCAAATGAATGTGAATTTTATACCTTCCTTGAGTCAAATGTGATGAGAGTAAGCTTCATGTTTTCTCTCTCACATCCCCACTTTTCCCCTCCACTGAAAAGTCTTTTATTTGCCTCTTTTATGAGAGATAATTTGTCCCATTCCATTTCTCCCTTTCTCCTCCCAATATATTCCTCTCTCACCCCTTAATTTCATTTTTTAGATATGATCCCATCCTATTCTATTCACCCTGTGCTCTCTGTCTCTCTCTCTCAATGTGTGTGTGTGTGTGTGTGTGTGTGTAATCCCACCACCTACCCAGATACTGAAAAAAGTTTCAAGAGTTACAAATATTTTCTTCCCATGTAGGAATGTAAACAGTTCAACTTTAGTAAGTCCCTTATGATTTCTCTTTGCTGTTTACCTTTTCATGCTTCTCTTGATTCTTGTGTTTGAAAGTCAAATTTTCTCTTCAGCTCTGGTCTTTTCATCAAGAATGCTTGAAAGTCCTCTATTTCATTGAAACAACATTTTTTCCCCTGAAGTATTATACTCAATTTTGCTGGGTAGGTGATTCTTGGTTTTAGTCCTAGTTCCTTTGACTTCTGGAATATCATATTCCACACCCTTCAATCCCTTAATGTAGTAGCTGCTAGATCTTGTGTTATCCTGATTGTATTTCCACAATACTCAAATTGTTTGTTTCTAGCTGCTTGCAATATTTTCTCCTTGACCTGGGAACTCTGGAATTTGGCCACAATGTTCCTAGGAGTTTCTCTTTTGGGATCTCTTTGAGGAGGTGATCAATGGATTCTTTCAATATTTATTTCACCCTCTAGTTCTAGGATATCAGGGCAGTTTTCCTTGTTAATTTCATGAAAGATGATATCTAGGCTCTTTTTTTGATAATTACTTTCAGGTAGTCCCATTTCCAGGTCAGTTGTTTTTCCCATGAGATAATTCACATTATCTTCCATTTTTCATTCTTTTGGTTTTGTTTTGTGATTTCTTGGTTTCTCATAAAGTCATTAGCCTCCATCTATTCCATTCTAATTTTTAAAGAACTATTTTCTTCAGTAAGCTTTTGAACCTCCTTTTCCATTTGACTAATTCTGCTTTTTAAAGCATTCTTCTCCTCATTGGCTTTTTGAACCTCTTTTGCCAGTTGAGTTAGCCTATTTTTCAAGGTGTTATTTTCCTCAGTATTTTTTTGGGTCTCCTTTAGCAAGCTATTGACCTGCTATTCATGATTTTCTTCATCCCTCTCATTTCTCTTCCCAATTTTTCTTCCACCTCTCTTACTTGATTTTCAAAATCTTTTTTGAGCTCTTCCATGGCCTGAGACCATTGAATATTTGTTTTGGATATTTGGGATACAAAAGCCTTGACTTTTATGTCTTTCCCTCATGGTAAGCATTGTTCTTCCTCATCTGAAAGGATGGGAAAAGATATCTGTTCACCAAGAAAGTAACCTTCTATAGTCTTATTTTTTTCCCCCTCTTTTTTGGGCATTTTCCCAACCAGTTACTTGACTTTTGGGTCCTTCATCAAGAGTAGGGTATACTCTGGGGGGTCTGTAAGATCTCAGTTCCTCCAAGGTGCCACAATCAAGTGTGTACACTCGTCTGGGAGCAAGAAGAAATTTTTGTGCCCAGAATCTGAGTAATAGAGTTTTCTCTTCATTACCACTTGGTCTCCAGTTCTGCCAAGCCAGCACTGGGGGCTGAGATTCAGATAAGCTGGATGGGCAAGGCCACCATTCAGTGTGAGATAAAGATCAGCTGTTCAAATCCCCCTGGAGTATTAGGCGGGGGCAGGGCTGCTACATAGGGCTGAGGTAAAAATCAGCTGCTCAGTGCCCCCAGGGGTTTTACGATCCAACAATGGTTGAGGGCTGCTGTAGGGGCTGCTGTGGAAGCTGCTGCTGCCTCCCTCCAATCTGACCTCTGTGGTTGCTACCTGAGGCCAGAGCTATGGGAAGGCCCTTCTCCCTTCTCTGCCAACTGAAAAAACCCTGTCACTGACCTCTGGTGCCTGTGGGTTGAGGGATCTGCAAACTGGTGCTACTGCAACTGGGGATTCCATGCCCGAGGCTTGCTCCCATCCTCCTTCCAGAGTTGAACTGTGTGGCCAAGGTTGGGCTAGGCTCTGGGTCTGGTGAGACTTATGTTTTCCATCGGCCTTTCAGGTCACCCTGAACTGGAAATCTCCTCTACTCTGTTGTTCTGTCGCTTCTGCTGCTCTAGAATTTGTTGAGAGTCTTTCTTTACAGGTATTTTATGGGCTGTGGGGGAAGAGCTAGTATATGTGTGTCTTTCTACTCTGCCATCTTGGCTCTGCCTCCCTCTAACATGCTTTTTAAGGAAGAAAAGGGACAAATGAAGAGAAGATGTAAGATGCATTAAAGAGCATGGATGCTTGTTGGACCAAAGTCCTAGAGAAGGTGGGGGGGGACTGTCACTAATGATAAAAGTGGAAGGTTGGCTTCTATAAAGAGAAGGGCCACCTTTTCCTTTGAGAAAGGAGCTTCAAGATATAAAAGAGGAGTATTTTGGATGCCTTTAGTCTTCTCAATAGGTGCAGATAGGTGGTGTAGTGGATAGAACCCCCGACCTAGAGTGAGGAAGACTCATCTTCCTGTGTTCAAATCTAGCTCCCCCAGAAATGTATTAGCTGTGTGACCCTAGGCAAATCACTTAACCTTGTTTGCCTCAGTTTCCTCATCTATAAAATGAGCTGGAGAAAGAAATGGCAAATCCCTCCAGTATTTTTACAAAGAAAACCCGCAGTGGGATCACGAAGAACCAGACACAATCTTTTTTTTTTTTTTAAACAATCTTAATAAGGAAGAAAGCAAGAAAAGCAATGTAGCATAAGGGAGAGGGAATGGAATTTGGACTTTAGGAGACTGGAACAAGTTGGTAGCAGTTATTTAATCGATCAATCAGTAAGAATTATTAATTAATTACTATGTGCCAGACACTCTGCTAAGTATTGGAGGGATTGGAGGGGTGTGTGTGTGTGTGTGTGTGTGTGTGTGTGCGTGTATATGTGTGTGTGTATTCAATCACTTTTTTTTATTGTGTCTGACTTTTCATTGGAGATAAAAAAACAAAAATGAAAAATCTCTGCTCTCAAGGAATTTATGTTCTATATGGGGAAAATATGTGCACATATAAGTAAAGATAACATATGTACTTGATAAATACAGGGTCATTTGGTAGGAAGGCATTAGCTGCTGAGGAATCAGGAAAAGGCTTTAGGAGAAGGCCTTATGAGGAAGTAGTACTTGAGTTGAGCTTTAAAAGAAGCTAGGTATTCTAATTGGGACAAGAGTGAGGAGGGAATGCATCCTAGGTGTGGGAAATTGTATGAAGACCAAAGAACAGAGATGGACTTTTATTAGGAACTAGGAAAAGAGTATTTATGTGTATTTATAAGTGATACTGTTCAGGTGGCATTATGATGTTAGGCACTCTCAGATTTAGACTGGTAGTTTCCCAGGGAGACTTCAGCTAGTAGTCCATCTTTGCCACCCCCATACTCTAGTGCAGAGGTGGGGATCCCAAATCATGAGGGGATTCGTTCTGTGAAATTTTGATTTAGTCAAAGGGCCGCATTTGAGGATCTAGAGGACCACATGTGATCTCAAGGCCGCAGGTTCCCTACGCCTGCTCTAATGAATTTAGATTAGCTAAGTTTTAAAGCTTGTAAGATATATTTCAATGGTTATTGACTGAAGGACTTGAAGAAGGCTGCTTCCAGTTATAATAATGTCTGTGTGCAGTATCTCAATATTGACCCTTGGGTAGATAAATAGGTGAACTGTGAGAGGAATTGGAGAACTAGCCTCATCAGTGTAGTCTTTTCTGAAGACAGGAACAACAACCCCAATCTAGTTGACAATAGGCCCATTATCTCCTTTAACTAGCATGCAGACTTATAGCATGAATTAATAATTCTGAAACAGAAGTATCAGGATTAAATCAGAATGAAAAAAAGATGAGATGATGATCAAAATATGTAAGGAAATGACATAAATGTCTGAAACCTAAAGTCATTCCCTCATAAATGAGGTAAAGCATATGAACTCTTCAAAAGAAGAGCTGTAAATACCAACAACTATATGAAGATATGTTCTCTATCACAAATTGTGAGAGAAATGAAAATTAAAATAACTCAAGTGTTCAGTATACCAATCAAATAGGCAAAAATGATAAAAAGTCAGAAAGCAAGTATTGAAGAAGCTGTGGGAAGACAGATATACTAAAATAATCCTTTGGTAGAACTATAAGTTGGTGTAACTATTGGCTGAGAAATTTTTAATTATGTGAGAAGAGTTACTAATCTGTTTATATCCTTTAATTAATAATTCCTTTTCTTAACATGCATCCCAACGAGGTCAAATACCAAAAGAAATACCCCATATCTAACTAAATATTTGCAGCAGGACTTTTTGTTGTAAGAAATATCTGGAAACAAAGTGTCCCCTCAATTGGGAAAGGGCTGAATAAATTGTGGTATGTGGCTACTGGAGTATCATTAGGCTATAAAAAAAATGACAAACATGAGAAATTTGGAAGAGCTGAAGGAAGATTTGTACAAATGACTGGGCAAAAAAAGCTCAACAAGGAGAATGCATTGACTACAAGGTGAGGATAAATGGTGATGAGGTTCAGGAGATAGGTTGTCCAGAAAGAATTCAAGAGGCAGATATTCTCCTAGGCAATTGACACAAAGGCAGGGGGCTAACTGGGGAGTGAGGGGTAAGGAGGAGCAGTTTTCAGAAGACAGAGGCTTGTTTTTATACAAAATTTTGGGGCATTCATCCAAGAGAGGAATATGCTTCTATGTGAGTAGTTAATGCAGAGAAAGAGGGAAACAGGAAAGGGAAGCAGGAGTGCTGAAAAACCATTGAAGGACGTGATCCCAGAACAAGGAACTTTGCTTGCTCCAGTATGGAGGGTGGATTACATACACAGAAGATGGGCTAAGGAAGCAAAGTTTTTGTTATCTCAGAGAGCTTCCTGTTACTGGGCAGATTGGCAAAAATCAGCCTCATTAGAACTGATTTCAGTTTAAATGCAAAGACGAACTTTTGTTTTGTAGGATGGTTGGTACAACACACTTGCCTCTTCTACCCACAGGGGTGGGCAATTATGGTTGCCAAATGTTGTCTATTCTGTCAATGTGGCCTTGTCACACTGTTTTGCTTGGTTGTTTTTCTTTGTTACAAAGAGAGATTTTTCAGGAAATGACTGTGATATAAAACAAAAAAAAAGGAAGTGGAAATAGAAATTTTAAATTAATAATAATAAAAAGTTGTACTGAGTAGTGAAAAGTTGGAATTTGCCAGCAATAACAAAATAAGAAAAAAAGAAATTAAGCTCAATGAAAGTATGTACTCTCAACCTGTCATTCCCAGACCAAAAGTGGCAGAAGGAGCACACTTAGCAGTGGGTCCCTGTAGGTCTGCTCTATCTCCTCTACTGACCCTTCCACGGTAACATAAGTGAAAAATACACCATAAGGCTCTCTAATAATCTTTTATGCAGCCATCTAACTGGTCCTTATAAGGAAAAGAAATGTTTGCCGCACTAGACAGATTGAAATATGTGGTCGTACAAAGAACACTGCCATATCCACCTCCATCATGGGAAAGTAAGGACAAGTTATCACTACATGTTCTTCAAACTGAAAAATACATATATATTGAAGAATAGTGGCATTTTTTTTTTGCTTTTTTTTCCTGTTCTCTCTTATGCTCTTTGCTTCCTGAAGGATGATATTCAATTGTCATCCCATCTCCTTTTCCGTGGTTGTTTCTTACTGTGGGAAGAATTATGTTGATTTTTGTTTTGACTGTCTTTAGCTCAGAGAGGAGTTTAGAAAACACTTCCTGCTTCTTCCCTTCCCACTTTCGTAAACCTCTCTCACTTTTTCTTTTTTTTTTTCCTGAGAACCTGAGAAGTTTAGAAACTATTTTTTCTTCCTCACAGGAGTTCCAGCACACTACTGGAAAAATGGTTCAGTAAGATCCTGGGTAAAGTGGCTTCATTGTTCTTCTTCTCTTCCCAAGGGAACTTTCATTGCAACTTGCATCCTCCATTTATGTTCCCAATATTTTAGTTCTGTGTTTATTTCTTCTCCTTCACTCATGACTCTTAGCTCTTTGTATCTTCTCTGCTTGCCTGTGGATCTGTGTAGTTTACTTTTAGAAGTTGTTCAAACTAAGATCCTGATGCAAGATAGCTCTCTGATCATTTTTATGAACAATTCTTGTTTTTATGAAGAACAATTTACATATTTTCCTATGAGCTGAAATTTTGCTGGTATAATATATATTTTAATTTTGTATACTTAATACATTGATGATCTTTTTTTGTAAATAGTATTTTATTTTTTCCAATTACATATAAAGATAGTTTCCAGCATTCAGTTTTTATAAGATTTTGAGTTCTGAATTTTTCTCCCTCCTTTCCTTCCCCGCTCCTTCCCTCCCTTCCCCACTTCACAAGACAGAAAGGTTATATAGGTTATACATATGCGATCATACTAAATATATTTCCACATTAGTCACGTGTGAAAGAAGAATCAGAACAAAAGGAAAAAAAAATGCGAAAAAAAAAAGTGAAACTGGTATGTTTTGATCTGCATTCAGACTCCATAGTTCTTTCTAAGGGTCTGGATAACATTTTCCATAATGAGCCTTTTGGAATTGTCTTGGATCATTGTATTGCTGAGAAGAGCTAAGCCTATCAGGGTCAATCGTCGCACAAAGATGATGTGTGTTGTTGGATGTTGTTGGATGCAATATGATGAGATACATGGCCAAAGAAGTTAAAAGGTCCCAAGTTCAAGACAATTCATCTGAAACATAGATAGAAAGAAGGCTACTGAACCTTATTTTGTGACATGATCCCTTTGGCAGTCTGGTAAAACCTGTGGTTTTTTTAAAAATTGTTTTAAGCTAAATTTCAGTTAGAAATTTATGAAGATAAAGATGTAATTGTTTTCTCATCCAAGTTCAGAGGCCCTAGGTAGAGAACTATGCTCCTATGTGTAGCATATATACTTGCCCAGATATGATGGGTTTCCATATGTAAAAGAAGCAGAAGCTTCCACTTTTGAGAAAACTCATATATGTACAAGATGGGATCCCAAGTTATACAGGATGAGCCTCTTGTATAATATGTGCACACTGGCATAATAATAATAGCAACAGCTAGGTGGTGCAATGGATAGAGCATCAATGCAGGAGTCAGGAGGACCTGAGTTCAAATCTCACCTCAGACACTTGACACTTACTAGCTGTGTGACCTTGGGCAAGTCACTTAACCCCAATTGCCTCATCCTGGGTCATCTCTAGTCATCCTGATGAATATCTGATGGAGAAGTGAGACTGGTGACCTGCACAGCCCTCCCTCACTCAAAACAAAGTCAAGCACAAGTCATGTCATTATTTCTCTGATGGAATGGTTTTCTTCAGCAACGGGGGACAAACAATTAAAAATAGCAGCAATTAAGGTTCCAGGTGTAACAATAATACATGTGTACATAGCCATCAAAGAAATTAAATTACATAAGAATTCAAAGATAGGAAACAAAGGTGTAGACCTAATAGGCTATTTTTTGCTAGCAGCTGGGAAGGACAAAGTGTGTGTGTGTGTGTGTGTGTGTGTGTGTGTGTGTGTGTGTGTGTGTGTGTGTGTGCTCATATGGGTGAGTGCCAGTGCAGCTGAGACAGGACTTTTGAGCTAAGTTCCCTTTAATGAATAGGGAGAAAGCAAAAGGTTCCACCATTCTGCTATTCACTCTGCTTCCATAACGTGTCCTTCAGTTCTTAGCAGTTGTTAGCTTGGCCCTCACTCCCTTTGATCACCACTGCCTTCAACAGCAACTTTTAAGAATCCCGGGAGGCCAGGGTAGAGTACTCAGAGATAGGGTGCTTGTCCAAGATAGATTCTCAATGTCCTTCTTACCTACATTCTCAAAACCAAGGTCAGTATCATGGATGGCTCCTGTCAACCTCAGACAGAAGGCAGTTTGGAGATCCATCCACTATTTTGACTGGCATTGTAAAGACCTTCCTCTAATGATGAGCTAGGGCTAAATGTAGAACATGAGGAAAAGAAACATATGTCTATAAGAATCTTCCTAATAAGCTTCACTAGGTTTCTGTGGACTGCATTCTCATTGTCCTAGAGGCCCTTAAACATTGCACTTCACACATTTGTTAACATAGTTGAAATAGTGCTAATCACTTACTACTGGACTCCCCCTGGTCTACCCTGGCAACTTTAGGATAGGGAAGATTTCCTGGGTAGAATTCCCTTATTGCCCAAATTAAGTATTTGAATATTATAAGTATAGCAATAGAATGTAAGTGATCCAGTAATAAGCCTTGAGCATATAACAAACCTCTTAATTGACCTACCCATTATGTTAATCAGGTTAAATGGAGCTATATTACCAGTGTCAGAAGATCAGTTTTTTCCACCCCTAAATTCAGTTGCCTTGAGAAAAAGGATAACATTTCTAGGCTCCTACTGTATGTCTTTATCGTATCTCATTGACAGTTTCATTAAATCTTTAGGATAATTTAGTAGCATTGCCATCTTTATTAAATTAGCATGGCCATATATATTAACTATTTCTAATTACTTAGTTCCTCTTTTATTTTTGTAAAAACTATTTGATAGTGATCTTTATAAATCAAATACCATTTGCCACTGTAAATGGTATTTCTCTTTATATAATTTTCTTCTGTTCTTTAAAATAATATATAGAAATGCATGTTTTTCTTATGTCTTATTTTGCAGAAGCTTTTTATTATTTTGATTAATAGTTTTTATTGCACTTCTTGGGTTTTCTAAAATAAGCCATCATATATCTACAAATTGGACTATTTAAACATCTTTCTTATCTGGGTTTACTTCCTAAATTTCTTCTTCTTGCCTAATATTTAGTTAGCATTTATAAAACAATAGTTCATAGTGTTAGTAAGAGTTAATAGCCTTCCCTTACCATTGTTCTTAATGGCATGGTGCCTACATATAATGCTAGATCTTATAGTCAGATAAATGATGGGTTTTTTTATGTTAAGGAAAATCCTTCCATTCCTGTATTTTTTAGTATTAAAAAAATACAACTGGGTCTTGTACTTTATCAGAGGGCTTTTCTGGATCTACTGATTATATAATCATATTATAAGGGGGCTAATTGGTCAATGAGCAATTGATTTCATACTTTTTCTCCATATTGTTGTAGTCATAGAAAGTAAGGGGTAGATAAGGAAGTATTAATCTAACTGTAAAAATGTAATCATACCCAATTCAATCTCAACAAAAGTATGACCATGTTTCACTTTGATTGAATTGAAAGGTGAAATGGACATATCTCTGATGAACTCTTAAAAGTCTCTCTCTTCTTGGAGAGTACAGGTTTTGAATAGCTTTATAAGTGTGATCCTTGTGTAGGAGTGGATTTATCTCTCCTCCTCTCCTTCACTCCTTACCCGCTACCCTGCCCCTCCCCCCTCAATCAGGCACAAGGCCCTGCTGTTAGAGTTACTCTCCCAGGATGAGTTAGCTCATCTAGGAGGAAGGAAACAAGCATTTGTTAAGCACTTTGTGCCAGACACTGCACTAAGAGTTGGGAATACAAGTAAAATAAAAAAGAAAAGTAGTCCCTGCCCTCAAGGATTTTACTTTGTAAGAGGAGAAGACAACAAAGGAAAGGGAGCTAAATGGTATGTGGATGGGGGGGAGGGATGCAGAAACCATGTTGCAGGGCATGGTTGTGAAATATAGAAGCAAGGAACAAGGTTGGCCTGAGCCCCTCCAAAAAAAATGGCAACTCCAGGAAGAGCTTACCAATAGGAGAAAAGGTGGGCTTTACAGAGGGATGTTCCAGGTTGAGAAGGCCATAGTTGTATGTTATAGAGTAAGGAGGACCCAGGCACAGATGGAGTTCCAGGTTGAGACACATGGTTTGGAAGTCAAGAAGCTAGGAACAAGACTGGAAGGGGAATGAGCAGTTCATGAATTCATTATCTTGGAAGAATTAAAGACATGAAGACATATTTCCCAGTCAAATGTGGATACAGAAGAACCATTGACTCAAGGAAGCAAGAAATTTCAAGGAGTGTGACCTCTGGCAAAAGAGAATAAAGTAGATCATGGAAGTAAGGGCAAGCAAGTCTTGGCAAACAATGATGTTGATGATGATGATGATAATAATAATAACAATCTAGCTATAGAAAGAACTCCCTAAGAAAAGAATATACATCAGGGCGCTGTAGTACCCAGAGGTGTGAATTACTTTGGTCATATGTATGTCTTATTACCATCGCATTCTAAGTTTGTGTCCACACTGCCCATGGAATTTGTGAATCTTTGTGGGAGAATGCTCTCCAGGTTTATGAAGGGAGTGTTATGTAGCTATTAGGAGAAAAATCCTGTTCCAGGCCTCACCCTTGTCAATTAAAGACATTCAAAAAATAAGACAAAAAGAAGTTTATTAGAACCCTAAGGCATCAAGCAATTGGAGTGGAGCCACCAAATCAAAGCTCTGACCTGCTTTTATTGATATTAGTAGAACAATTTGCATATAAATGTAAAATAATCCTGATTGGTACATGTTTTAATGAGGAGATAGGATAAGTGTCATCTTAATTTCTTCCTATTACAGCATCACTGGGAGATGAGATTAGTTTTCAGGCTAAGGGAGTAGCCTAAAGGGGATCTTCCCCTTTCCTGTAGCTTGGCTAAGCTCAGTACCCAAAAGTTGAGGAAAGTTAAAATATAAAGGTGTTTTAGATTATATTTTGCCCAGTGGCCTGACTTTGCATATAGCTACCATTCTTAATATGCCATTTTAGGGGGATCTGACTCAAAAGCTCTTGAAATCCTTGACATTTTTAATCCTCAGATCCTACACTGTGATCTTACACTGAGCTATCCAGCTTTCTAGGACTCAGTTTCCTTTCAAATCACATAAAGGATTTGGACTCTAAGGTCTCTGAAGGACTTGTCACATTTTATTTTTGGAAATTTGTGGGTGCACATTAGACACTCTAGGCCTCAATTTCAGGCAGAGTCCATAGAGGAGTCTCTAGTGAAAATGCTTTTCATTTTCAATGTCCCAGGTTCCACTTAAGGGCTGGCTCATATGTTAATCCTTCGTTGCTGAAGAAGACCATGCCATCAGAGAAATAATAACATGACATACACTTGACTGTGTTTTGAGTGAGGGATGGTTGGACAGGTCACCAGTCTCACTTACCCCCGCCCCTCCCCCAGCCATCTGAATCCAGTGACCAGATATTCATCAGGATGACTGGAGTTGACCCAGGATGAAGCAATTGGGGTTAAGTGACTTGCCCAAGGTCACACAGCTAGTAAGTGTCAAGTGTCTGAGGTGAGATTTGAACTCAGGTCCTTCTGACTCCTGCACTGGTGTTCTACCCACTGCACCACCTAGCTGCCAATGGCTGGCTTAGAATGATTATCAATAGTAACAGTTTCTCTTTTCCTCCCAGCTTCATTTAGTTTTTTTTTCTTTTGCCCATTAAAAGAGCCATTCCCTGATTACTTCTTAAAGAGGCCTATTCACTCAATGGGTGTTACCTCCCTCTAAGTGAATACCTGAAAAGGCCAAGGTCCCCCACTGCATCCTGGACTGTCTCCAGGCATCCTGATGAACATCTGGTCACTGGATTCAGATGGCTCAGGAGAAGAAAGTGAGGCTGGTGACCTTGCACAGCCCTCCCTCACTCAAAACAAAGTTCAGTGCAAGTCATGTCATCATTTCTCTGATGTCATGGTCTTCAAAAATGAAGGATGAAGACAACCTGTGATTTTAGTAAATGCCTTTATTTTTAGGTACTTATGTCTATGCACTAACTGTTAAGGGTAAGTTCATTGGTAGGGGCTCCTAAACTTTAGTTTTGGAAGTCCAGACATAAAGGGGACCCTGCTCTACAAATCAACTATTGGTGCTGTTTTAGAGAGGTCACTCAAAGGAAATGCTGTACTATATTAATACTGTTCTATATATTTTAGGGACAAGTCTGCCAGAAAAATTATTTTAAAGTTAATTTAACATTATTCTAAATAAAAGTATTTTTAGTTAGGTGAAAGAAATGTTGAAACTGACATAGTGCTTCTATTCCTGCAGATATCTCCTTACCCAAAAACAATAATTTGAGATAACATTTATAGGAATTTTGAAGAAAATTTGTCAGAATATGTTAAAATTTTGCGGTAACATTCCAGAACAATAGTGACTAACAATTGTCACTTAATCTTTAACTAGTACTACTTAATTCCTTCCTTGACCTCTCCCTTCAAGAACTGAAAAAAATCTTTCCCCTTTGGATCAATATTTTAATGCTTTTTGAATAAATAAGGGCACTTGTTTTATAAGGATATTTTATAGCCAGTGGCTCACAGGATGAGGAAGGTAATTATCTTTAAGACAATTAACAGAAGATCACTTTGCCCCAAGTTTTGGTTTATACCCTTAGGCTTTTTTGTTCTTGACCACTGTGTCTGGAAAGGGTTTTTTTAGACTAGTGTGACCACTGAAATCTGAAACAGCTTGAGAAAACAAAAGACATACGGGTTGCTTGAGATGTATAATTGTGAGAAAATTCCTTGAATCAGTCTTGAGATATGACTGGGTTTCTGGTCAGCACAGCCTAGGTCCTCAGTGAATAAAACCACAGGAAAGGCAGTTTTCTGCAGGGCAAATGGGCAATGTTGGTACCTCAGCAAAAGCTAGGGTCCTGAGCATTATCCGTCCATCTGTTTATTTAGTTAATTGCTGTTGGCTTGTTTTTCTGGAGAGATTCTCCCTGGGGCACAGAGCTATTAAATATCTGATGCTGGATTTGAACTCAGGTCCTCCTGACTCCAGGGCTGGTGCTCTATCCACTGTGCCACGTAATCAATTTATTGTGCAGGCTAGCAGTAACCAAGAAATTGTGTCTACGACCTCTCTCTCTCTCTCTCTCAGTGACTAAAGACCAGGAGTGAGGGCTGACAGGGTCTTTTATTACTTCAGTTGTTTTCTTACTTTCAATTTTATTAATATTCCCTTTGATTTTCAAAATTTCTAATTTTGTATTTAATTGGAGATTGTTAATGTGTTCTTTTTCCAGCTTTTTTTAGTTGCATGTCCAATTCACTGATCTCCTCTTTCTCTATTTTATTCATGTAAGCATTTAGAGATACAAAATTTCCCCTAAGAACTGCTTTGGCTATATCCCATAAATTTTGGTATGTTGTCTCATTATTTTCATTCTGTTTGATGAAATTATTGTTTCTGAGTGAAAAAGAGTCAGTGAAGACTTCTCAGAACTTGACAGTAGGCTTCTAGTAGGTAGTTAGGCCTAAGTTTCTATCTCCCAGAAATTATATCACCTTGAAGAAACTTGAAACTTAACCCCACCTTGGAGTGCCACCTCAGCATACTGCATGCCAAATAAGGTTATGAGCATTGTGTTAGCTTTGCATTGGCTGTTTTACTACTTCCTTGCTCCTTATTTCTAAGGTAAATTGCCACTTTTAGATTGTGAGCCTGACTCCCAAACAATGAGAGTAACAGTTAGCAGGAAAGGTGGGGGATTTCTGCATTTGGACTATATAATCTTTGTTCTTGCCTTCTGCAAGCGCCTCGCTTTCCTGATTACTTTTGAGAGAAGAGATGTCCTTTCTTGAGAGATCATAATAAAATCTTGCTGCTTTGCTTCTACCTTGAAAAGTCTCTGATTTTCATTTGAGTCGGTGGTCTCTGACCCATACATTTCTATGATTTGTTGTTTGACCTACTCATTCTTTAAGACTAGATTATTTAGTTTCCAATTAATTTTTAGTCTATCTTACCATAGCCCTTTATTGCATGTAATTTTTATTGCATCATGATCTGAAAAGGATGAATTTAATATTCCTGCCTTACTGCGTTTGTTTGTGAGGTTTTTATGCCCTAATACAAGGTCAGTTTTTGTGTGGTGCCATGTGCACTGAGAAAGAGGTATATTCCTTTCTATATTCATTCAGTTTTCTCTAGAAGTATATCATAGCTAACTTTTCTAAAATTCTATTCATCTCCTTAACTTTTTTCTTGTTTATTTTATAGTTAGATTTATCTAGTTTTGAGCAGGGGAGGTTGAGGTTCCCTACTAGTATAGTTTTACTGTCTTATTTCTTACTTATTAATTTAACTTCTCGAAGCATTTGGATGCTATACCACTCAGTGCACATATGTTTAGTACTGATATGAATTCATTGTCTAGCAAGGTGTAGTTTCCTTCATTATCTCTTTTAATTGCAGGTATTTTTGCTTTTGAAAAAGTACATCATCTGAACCTCTTCTGGAAAAGATAAGGCAGTCTGGTTTGGAAGGTGGGTTGGTCTTCAGATATGGATGCTCATACCCCTCTCCAGCAATTAAAGAATGTTAATTGCTTGATGGGTGTCAACCACCTAAACTGGTTCTCTACTAACAGGTAAACCATCAGTGGCCTCAGCACTGATTGATGATGGTCTGTTGAGAACACTATGGAAGTGTTCAGCCCATCTCTCTAGGATCATGTCCTTATCACTAGTCAATGTGGCTCTATCAGCACTGAGTTGTGATGCACCACAGATTTTTGGTCCATAAATAGCTTTCAGGGAATCACAAAAGTGCTTTGGATTGTTACTATCAGCATAAAACTGAATTTCCTGAGCCAGGAATCCTGCATCTCTCTAAGCTTTGCTTGTACTTTGCTTTTGAGGGAATTAAATGTTACCTTCATAGAGGTGGATGAACTATCCTGCTGGTAAATCCTGTGGAGTTCTTGTTTTTCATTTAGCAGCTTCTGAATTTCCCCATCATTTTCATCAAACCATTCTTGGTGTAGGTTGAAGTCAATCCCTCCTAAGCTGAACTTCCAACAGAAGAAGAGGTTTTGAGGGCCATTAGACTCCTTTCATGTGGCAAAGCACCTGGTGCTGATTCTATTCCAGCTGAGATTTACAAGGTAGGAGGACCATTGCTCATACAAAAACTAACTGAAATTTTCCAGGTTATATGGTAAGAGGAGGTTACCCCCAGAAGTTCAAGGATGCCTCCACTGTCATTCTCTATAAGGGTAAAGGGAATAGATTGCCCTGCGACAATCACAGGGGGATCTCTCTCTTAGTCATTGCGGATGAAATTCTTGCTAGAGTCCTCCTGAATAGGTTGATCTTTCACCTAGAAGATAGTCATATACCTGAGAGTCAGTGTGGCTTCAGAAAGGGCCAAGGAACAGTCGATATAGTGTTTGCTGCCTGATAACTCCAGGAGAAATGCCAGGAGCAGAACAGAGGTCTGTACACAATGTTTGTAGATCTGACCAAGGCCTTTGACACTGTTAGTTGTAAGGGCTTATGGAAAATTATGTCAAAATTTGATTGCCCAGAGAAGTTCATCAATATTGTATGTCAATTTCATGATGGCATGTTTGCCTGGGTTCTGAATAATCGACAAAGCTCTCATGCCTTCCCAGTTACCAATGGAGTAAAACAGGGCTGTGTGCTTTCTCCCATGCTTTTTAGCATGATGTTTTCAACCATGTTATCAAATGCTTTCAATGAAGATGAACATGGCATCAAGGTCAACTACCACAGTGATGGTAAGTTCTTCAATTTGAAAAGGTTACAAGCCAAGACCAACGTGGAGGGAGAGCTGGTGCATGATTTTCTGTTTGCAGATGATTGTGCACACAATGCAGCCTCTGAAGCTGAGATGCAACAAAGTATGGATCAGTTCCCTGCTCCTTGTGCTAATTTTGACCTAATAATTAACACTAAAAAAACACAGGTGCTCCATCAGCCACTACCACACCAAAAAGACTATTTTATGGAGAGCTCACATGGGGCAGGTGATCACATGGTGGTCAGGAGAAGTGATACAAGGACACTCTCAAGGTCTCTCTCAAGAGCTTTGGATTTGACTGTGCAACATGGGAGACACTGGCACAGGATGGCTCAGCATGGCATGCCCACATCAGAAAGGGTGTTGTGCTCTTTGAGCAAAGCAGAATTGAGACAGCACAAAGTAAATATAGGATGCACAAATTTGGGATATCCACTCCAGATGTTCACATGGAACTATCTGTACCCAACCTGTTGTAGAGCATTCCAAGCTCCTATTGGTCTGATCAGCCACAGTCAGACAACTGAAATTTCACTTTATCCCGATGATGTCATTTAGGTCCTTTTCGAAGAGGAAAGACAACAACAATATCTCACTCAAAGTAAGATTGTGATAAGACCTTGACCTGAAAGGGCCAGGATCTTACCTTGTATCCTAGGCCATCTCCAGTCTTCCTGATGAATATCAGGCCACTGAACTCAGATGGCTCTGGAGGAGAAAGTGAGGTTGGTGACCTTGTACCGCCCTTCCTCACTCAAATCAATGTCAACTGCAAGTCATGTCACTATCTTGATGTCATGGATCTCTTCAAAACACAATAGATTCCTTAAGAGTCTGGTCAATGTGGTAGGTTTTTAGAATCACCCTCTATAGGTGTTTTAATAAATGTTGTCTTTAGTAGAAAGAAAGCTTGGGCCAAATTCATTCAGGCAGGACCTGTGTCATTATTTTGGGGTCCCAGAACCCCTAACTTCAACATCACAGAATGACAGTAATGTTGACAAAACTCTGTACTGTTGACAGAAACTCTGCAATGTTGACAGAACACTACTACTTCTCATAGACTATTTCTAAGGTGGGTACTTTTACTCTAGTTGATGCTATTTCTCTCGTGGGGGGTACTTAGCTACAGAATTCCTGTATAGCTAGGTAGAAATCTAGCTGCCTCTTTCCCTGGATATGTAGCCAACTTCTGTTCAGTAAGGATTTTAAGACTAGCTATCAGGAAAGTTAAACAACTTGACCAATTCTTGTGGACCTGAGTTATTATACTTCTTTAAGTAGGGACAAAAATAAATTTTACAATTTTATCTCTTTTTTTAATTAATTAATTAATTTAATTTTTACATTCATTTTCACAAAATTTTCGGTTCCAAATTTTCTCCCCTTTTATCCCCTCCCCCCACTCCAATACACCAAGCAATCTAATTTTCCCTATCTCCAATCTGCCCTCTCTTCTGTCATCCCTCCCTTCTCTTGTCTCCATCTTCTCTTTTCTCCTGTAGGGCCAGATGACTTTCTGTTCCTCATTAACTGTATGTCTTCTTTCCTAGTAGCAACAGCAATACTAAACAGTTGTTCCTAAAACTTTGAGTTCCAACTTCTCCCCATCCCTCCCTCCCCACCCATTCCCTTTGGGAAGGCAGGTAATTCAATATATGCCCTATCTGTGTAGTTTTGCCAATGACCTCCCTGATAGTCGTGTTGTGTAAGACTAACTGAATTACCCTCCATCCTACCCTGCCCCTCATTGTTTCTCTTCTGTCTTTTGATCCTGTCCCTCTCCAAGTGTTGACTTCAAATTGCTCCCTCCTCCCTTTGCCCTCCCTTCCATCATCCCCCCCCCTTGCTTATCTCCTTCTCCCCCACTTTCCTATACTGTAAGATAGGTTTTCATACCAAAATGAGTGTGCATTTTATTCCTTCCTTTAGTCAAATGTGATGAGGGTAAACTTCTTGTTTTTTGTTTTTTTTTTCTCAGCTCTCCTCTTTTTCCCTCCACTAAAAAGTTTCCTACTTGCCTCTTAAATGACATATAATTACCCCATTCCATTTCACCCTCTTTCCCCCCACTACATTTCTCTCTCACCATTTACCTTAATTTCTTTTAAGATATGGTCCCATCCTATTCAATTCACTCTGTGCTCTCTGTCTCTGTGTGTGTGCATGTGTGTATGTGTGTGTGCGTGCATGCGTGTACATGTGTGTGTGTGGTCCCACCAACTACCCAGATACTGAAAAGTTTTAAGACTTATAAATATTGTCTTTCCATGTAGGAATGTAAACAGTTCACTTCTGGTAGGTCCCTTAAGACTTCTCTTTGCTGTTTACTTTTTCATGCTTCTTCTCATTCTTGTGTTTGGAAGTCAAATTTTCTTTTCAGCTCTGGTCTTTTTATCAAGAATGCTTGAAAGTCCTCTGTTTCATTGAAAGACCATATTTTCCCCTGAGGTATTATACTCAGTTTTCTTGGGTAGGTGATTCTTGGTTTGAGTCCTAGTTCCTTTGACTTCTGGAATATCCTATTCCATGCCCTTCGATCCCTTAATGTAGAAGCTGCTAGATCTTGAGTTATCCTGATTTTATTTCCACAGTACTGGAATTGTTTCTTTCTAGCTCCTTGCAAGATTTTCTCCTTGAGCTGGGAGTTCTGGAATTTGGCCACAATGTTCCTAGGAGTTTCTCTTTTTGGATCTCTTTCAGGTGGTGATCGATGGATTCTTTCAATACTTATTTTGCCCTCTGGTTCTAGAATGTCAGGGCAGTTTTCCTTGATAATTTCATGGAAGATGATGTCTAGGCTCTTTTTTTGATCATGACTTTCAGGTAGTCCCATAAATTTAAAATTGTCTCTCCTGGATCTATTTTCCAGGTCAGTTGTTTTTCCCATGAGATACTTCACATTCTCTTCCATTTTTTCATTCTTTTGGTTTGTTTGGTGATTTCTTGGTTTCTCGTAAAGTCATTAGACTCCATCTGTTCCATTCTCATTTTGAGAGAACTATTAAATTCAGTGAGCTTTTGAACCTCTTTTTCCATTTGGCTAATTCTGCTTTTGAAAGCATTCTTCTCCTCATTGGCTTTTTGAACCTCTTTTGCCAATTGAGTGAGCCTATTCTTCAAGGTGTTATTTTCTTCAGCATTTTTTTGGGTCTCCTTAACCAAGGTATTGACCCGTTTTTCATGCTTCTCTTGCATCTCTCTCATATCTCTTCCCAGTTTTTCCTCCACCTGTCTAACTTGCTTTTCAAAATCCTTTGTGAGCTCTTCCAAGGCCTGAGCCCACCTGACATCCCCCTGGGGTGTCTGGGGTACCTAGGCCCCGCCCTTCACGTCTTTCCCTGATGGCAAGAATACGTCCTCGTCATCAGATCCGAATGGCAGGATCATTTGCATTTGTTGGAAAAAACTCTCTATAGTCTTATTTTTCTTCCCTTTTCTAGGCATTTTCCCTGCCAGTTACTTGGCTTCTGAGATTCCTGTCCACCCCCGCCTAGATCCGCCCAGCTAGTGCTTGGGCTCTGAGATTCAAATGCGCCACCCAGCTGCTAATCAATGAGCTTTAGTTCTAGTGCTGGGGTGGGGGCAGGGCCGCCTCCCAGGCTCAGCTCCCTCAGGGGTTTTATGCAGAGACTTTCAGGAACGACGCGGGTGGGGGGGGGCCGCCTCCCAGGCTCAGTTCCCTCAGGGGCTTTATGCAGAGGCCTTCAGTAGTGGAGCAGGGTGGGGCAGGGCCATCTCCCAGGCTCAGCTCCCTTAGGTTGTTTATGCAGAGACTTTCAGTAATGAAGATCCTGCCTGCTGCTGGGGGAGTCTGCAGCCCACGGCTCTGTCTCTGCCGCTTCCTGCCCCCATCTCTGCCGCCGCCGCTTCCTCCCGAGGGGGCCCGAGTCACAGAGACACCCCACTCCCCTCAGCCAGCCAGCGTTCTCTCTCACTGACCTGTATCTTCTGTGGGCGGAGGGACTTTCCCGCCTGCCGGAGCTTCTGTCCCTGAAGCCTGCTCGGGTAAGTTTCTCTGGGGCCGTGGCCAGGGCAGCACTGGGGTGGGGTCCGCTTTCCGGGGCGTGACGGTCCCTGGGGACGGGTCTCCAGGGCTCTCTGGCATGGAAATCTCTTCCACTCCGTTTCTGTACCCCTTTCAGTGGTCCAGAAGTTATGGGAGTCTCTTTTTACATTAATTCTATGGGCTGTGGATTGGAGCTCGTAAATGTGCGTCCTTCTACTCCACCATCTTGGCTCCCAATTTTATCTTTTTGATGACACTTTATTCTTCATTTCTAGAACATCTTTAATTAGAGAAACACCAATAAGTTAGGTGACTAAACTTCGTGATATGCTATGATCAGTCAGTTGGTGAGTGAGTTGAATGGGGAGAGGGGCGGTCAGGTTGTGAGGAGGAAATGCCGTTGATCAAACTGAATGAATTTCATAAACCCTGAAGCACTAGAAGCCTGGAGAAGATTGCAGATTCAGTTCATTTACTTACCAGGTTTAGAGATCAATACCATATTTATTATCTCATAAAAAGTTTAGTAAAAAGATGTTTTTATTTTTTTGAAAAGAGATAGTGTGATACTGGATAGAGAACTGACCTCACAGTCAGAAAGACCCAGATTAAGATCTTGTGTATATATACTGGTTTTGTGACCTTGGGCAAGTCACTTAACTTCTCTGGGAAGTTCTCTTAGATTGTAAACTGCTCAGAAGATCCTAATTTACTTTGATAGAAAAAGTTGCTCATCAGAAGCTCTCTATGTGGAGGAAATCACAGGCCTAATCCCTATCCCCATTTACTTTATATAGCATAAGAATTATTTGTTCTTTGAATGTTTGATAGAATTTATTTGTGAATCTTTCTAGCAATGATATCTTTTTTAAAATAAATTTAACTTTTTACATTCATTTCCACAAAATTTTGGGTTCCAAATTTTCCCCCCATTTCTTCCCTCCCCCACCCCAATAAACCTAATTTCCCCTATCAATCTGCCCTCTCTTCTATCATCCCTCCCTTCCCTTGTCCCCATCTTCTCTTTTGTCCTGTAGGGCCAGATAACTTTCTGTTCCCCATTACCTGTATTTCCTATTTCCTAGTAGCAAGAACAATACTCCACAGTTCTTCCTAAAACTTTGAGTTCCAACTTCTCCCCGCAGGCAATTCAAGATAGGCCCTATCTGTGTAGTTTTGCAAATGACTTCCATAATAGTTGTGTTGTATAAGATTAACTATATTTCCCTCCATCCTATCCTGCCCTCCATTGTTTCTATTCTGTCTTTTGCTCCTGTCCCTCCCCAAGAGTGTTGATTTCAAATTGCTTCCTCCTCCCATTGCCCTCCCTTCCATCATCCCCCCCACCCTGCTTATCCCCTTCTCCCCCACTTTCCTGTATTGTAAGATAGGTTTTCATACCAAAATGAGTGTGCATTTTATTCCTTCCTTTAATTGAATGTGATGAGAGTAAACTTCATGTTTTTCTCTCAGCTCCCCTCTTTTTCCCTCCACTAAAAAGTCTCCTGCCTGCCTCTTCTATGAGAGATAATTTTCCCCATTCCATTTCTCCCTCTCTCCTCCCAATACATTTCTTTCTCTCTGCTTAACTTCATTTTTTAAAGATATGATCCCATCCTATTAAACTCACTCTGTGCTCTCTGTCTCTGTGTGTGAGTGCACATGTATATGTGTGTGTGTGTGTGTGTGTGTGTGTGTGTGTAATCCCACCAACTACCAGATACTGAAAAGTTTCAAGAGTTACATATATTGTCTTCCCATGTAGGAATGTAAACAGTTCAACTGTTACATAAGTCCCTTATGATTTCTCTTTGCTGTTTACCTTTTCATGCTTCTTTTCGTTCTTGTGTTTGAAAGTCAAATTTTCTTTTCAGCTCTGGTCTTTTCATCAAGAATGCTTGAAAGTCCTCTATTTCATTGAAACACCATTTCCCCCCTGAAGTATTATACTCAGTTTTGCTGGGTAGGTGATTCTTGGTTTTAGTCCTAGTTCCTTTGACTTCTGGAATATCATATTCCATGCTCTTCTATCCCTTAATGTAGAAGCTGCTAGATCTTGTGTTATCTTGATTGTATTTCCACAATACTTGAATTGTTTCTTTCTAGCTGATTGCATTATTTTCTCCTTCACTTGGGAATTCTGGAATTTGGCCGCAATGTTCCTAGGAGTTTCTCTTTTTGGATCTCTTTCAGGCAGTGATCTGTGGATTCCTTGAATATTTATTTTGCCCTCTGGTTCTAGAATATCATGAAATTTCATGATGAAATATCATCACAATTTCATGAAAGATGATGTCTAGGCTCTTTTTTTGATCATGGCTTTCAGGTAGTCCCATAATTTTTAAATTGTCTCTCCTGGATCTATTTTCCAGGTCAGTTGTTTTTCCAATGAGATAGTTCACATTATCTTCCATTTTTTCATTCTTTTGTTTTTTTTTTCTTGGTTTCTCATAAAGCCATTAGCCTCCATCTGTTCCATTCTAATTTTGAAAGAACTATTTTCTTCAGTGAGCTTTTGAACCTCCTTTTGCATCTAACTAATTCTGCTTTTTAACTCATTCTTCTCCTCATTAGCTTTTTGAACCTCTTTTGCCAATTGAGTTAGCCTATTTTTCAAGGTGTTCTTTTCTTCAGCATTTTTTTGGGTCTCCTTTAGCAAGGTGTTGACCTGCTTTTCATGCTTTTCTTGCATCTCTCTTATTTCTCTTCCCAGTTTTTCTTCCACCTCTCTAGCTTGATTTTCAAAATCCCTTTTGAGCTCTTCCATGGCCTGAGCCCATTGAATATTTATTTTGGATGTTTGGGATACAGAAGCCTTGACTTCTATGTCTTTCCCTGATAGTAAGCATTGTTCTTCCTCATCTGAAAGGAAGGGAGGAGATATCTGTTCACCAAGAAAGTAACCTTCTATGGTCTTATTTTTTTTCCCTTTTCTGGGCATTTTCCCAGCTAGTTACTTGACTTCTGAGATTCCTCTCCATCCCTGCCTTGCCTCCAGATCTGCCCAGCTAGTGCTTGGGGGCTGAGATTCAAATGCTGCTTCCCAGCCTCAGGGCTTTTGGTGAGAGCAGGGCTGCTATTCAGTGTGAGATTAAGTTCAGCTGCTGGGGTGGGGGCAGGGCCGCCACCAGGGGCTCGGTTCCCTCAGGGGGTTTATGAGGAGATCTTCAATAATGGATCCGAGCTCCCGCCTGCTTTGGGAGCCCCTGTCCACTGCACAAATCATCTCTTTTAACAAAGAATGAAATGGTAAGTTAGTTTTGCTCTTAGCATTGAATCATCAAATAAACCATTAACATAATAATAGCTATAGCAATATCCAGGGAAAATTTTATACACCACAATACTTATATTAATAGAAAAGAAAAAATTAATGAGCTGAGTTCATAGTTTACAAAACTGGAAAGAGAAAAAATTAGTACACTGAATACAAATACAATACAAGAAGCTGACAGAATTAAAAGAGAAATTAGCACTATGCTAAGTACTAGAAATAACAGAAACTAAAGTCAGATAGTCCCTGCTCTCACAAGGAGCTCACATTTTATTGGAGCAGATGACACATAGAGAAGGTTTCAGTTGTAAATCAGATAGGAAAGTCCCACAGTCATTAGGGTATAGCAGCAAAGCAAATGCTAATGCATCTTCTTTAATGTCATTTCCATTATATCATATCAGTGTCTGATGCTGGACCTTTTGAAAATGCTAAGGATTTTGGTGGCAAGAACATTTTTCCTGGATCTTCTGTAACTAATACTGAAAATCTGTAGGAGCAGTGGCCTAGTTGCATCTCCACAAGTGTTTTTTTTTTTTCCCCAAGATGATGACTTTGGGCAGTGGGCCATTCCCAAGCCTCTTAGGTCCAGAGTCCTTTGCAGTCTCCATCAGGGTCTGAGGGGAGAGGCTGGTCAACGTAGTTTGAGTTGCCTGTTACATGTTGCCTCCTGACTCTCCCTCAGGGGATGAGAGATTACCACAGGAACTAACCCAGGAGAAGAGGGTGAATGGTGTCAGATGCCACAGAGAGGTCACAGAGGATGAAGATGACTAAGGAAAAAACATTATATTTGGCAATTAAGAGATCAGTTATTGGTCACTTTGGAGAGAAGAGTTTCAGTTGAATGATAATGCTGAAAAGCAGATTGCAGAGGGTTTAAAAGAGGGTGAGAGGATGGGAAATCAAATCACCAGCTTTTTCAAATAGTTTAACTGAAGACAGGAGGAGAGTTACTGGACTATACTTCACAGGAATGGTAGGATCTAGTTAGGGTTTTTTTTTTCTTTTTTCTTTTTTAAGGATAGGGAAGACTTGGGCATATTTGTAAGCAGCCAGGGAAATAATCAGTAGAAATTTAAGATTAGAGGGGGTGATGTTATTGTTGGCAATGTTCGAGAGAAGACAAGGAGATGGGATCATGTTAACATGTAGAGGGGTTGACCTTGAGAAGGAGAAGGACCACCTCTTCATTTGAGACTAAAGTGAAGAAGGAAATAGGGATGTTGTGAGATATAAAGGGTGAGAGGAGAGGGTGGGAAGGAAGCTCACTGGAAATGTCCTTGATTGTTTTCATGAAGTATGAGGAGAGGTTCTTAGCTGAGAGGGAGGATGGGGAGCATGCTGTGAGAGGTCTGAGGAGACAGGTTGTTGTTGTGTTCGTCTTTCGTTTTTAAAGAAGACTATGACATTAGAGAAATGATGACATGACTTGCACTTGACTTTGCTTTGAGTGAGAAAGGGCGGTGCAAGGTCACCAGCCTCACTTTTTCTTCCTGAGCCATCTCAATCCAGTGACCAGATATTCATCAGGATGATTGGAGATGGCCCAGAAAGCTACCCTAAGGACATAAGAAAAGACTTGGAATAATTGTGGTGAGTAGCAGAATTGATACAGTAAAGGCTCAGTTGGGACTGCTGTTATTGAATCATTTTTCAGTTGTGTTCAACTCTTTGTGAACCCATTTGGGATTCTGTTGGCAGAGATAACTGGAGTGATTTGTCATCTTTCTCCAGCTCATTTTACAGAGAAGGAAAATGAGACAAGGAGGGTTAAGTGACTTGCCCAGGGTCACATAGCTAGTAAGGGTCTAAGACTAGATTTGAATTTAGGGAGATGAGTCTTCCTGACTCAAGGCCAGACACTCTATCCACTGGACCACACAGCTGTCTTCTAGTGGGATTAGATTACATAAATGGATTTAGTCAGCAGCATTTCTTTGTTTAGCTCTGTTTAACAGCATGTGAATAGAAATGAAAGTGTCAGTTAGGAGTAATCCTGATTTGGAATTTGGCAAGGCATGATTGACAAAGAATATGGAAAGAAAAGATTTGAGAGTAGACGATAGTGTGGTGTCAAATTGTTTAATCAAGGGGAGGGATGGGAAGGGAAGTCATTTTGTAACCAGGGTAGTGATGATTGCCTAGAACAGACAAATAAAGTCAATAATAACCATTTATGAAGTGCCTACCATGTTTTATTTATGAAGTGCCGACCACTATGCTAAGCACCAAGGATATATAGAAAGGCAAAAAACTAAAACACTAGTCCTTGCTGCTAAGGAGTTTACATAGTTTAAGGGAGGGGACAATTTGCAAACCATTAGGTGCAAACACTATACAGACGAGATAAATTGGAGATAATCTCATGGGGATAATCCTCAAATCAAAGAGGACTGGAAAAGACTTAGAATGGGAGCATTTAGCTGGGACCTAAAAGAAGCCAAGGAAGCCTGGAGGTCTTGAAGACAAAGACAGAGAGAATCCTATACTTATACCAATTTATACTTAAAATTACTGGTTTCCCAAAGCATTAAAATCTAAGCAAAGAATTTTATATTTGATCTTAGAGGTTATAGGGAAACACTGAAGTTTATTGAATGGAGGTGGGTGGGTAGGATGAAGGGACTGATTATATGATCAGACCTTCACTTTAGGAAGATCAATTTGATAGCTGAATAGAGGACAGACAGAGGGTAGAGAGACACTTGAGGGAACAAGACCAACCAGAAGGCTGTTGCATTGGTCTAAGTCCAATGAAGTGATGAAGGCATGTACCACAGTGGTTGCAGTGTCAGAGGAAAGAGACATATAGGAAAGATGTTATTAAGGTGGAATTAACAGGACTTGGCAAGTGACTGAATATGAGGAGTCAAAAAGAGCGAGGAGTGGAGAATGATACCTAGGTTGCAAGCCTAGATGACTAAGATGTTAGTGGTATCTTCCTCAGTAATAAGGAAGTTAACAACAAGGGAGAGTTTGAAGGGAAAGATAATGAATTCCATTTTGAACTCATTGAGTTTAAGATGTCTATGGAATATCCTGTTCAAGATGTTCAAAAGACAATTGGAGATGTGAAGCTGGAGGTCAAGAGAGAGGATGTGGCTAAATAGTTTATGAAGGGTAGAGAGAATGGAGAGCATGGTAAAGAAGAATGGTTGGTTGTTGTCCTTCGTTCTTGAAGAGGACCAAAATAACATCACTATGATAAAGTGACATTTCACTCTGTCCGACTGTGCCTGATCAGACCAATATGAGCTTGGAATGCTCTACCACAGGTTGGGCACAGTTAGTCCAGGTGAACATTTGGGGTGGATACCCTAAATCTGCACATCCTATGTTTACTTTGTGCTGTCTCAGTTCTGATTTGTTCGTAGAGCACAGCACCCTTTCTGATGTGGGCATGCCATGCTGAGCCATCCTGTGCCAGTGTCTCCCATGTTGCACAGTCAAATCCAAAGTTCTTGAGAGAGACCTTGAGAGTGTCCTTGTACCACTTCTTCTGACCACCATGTGATCGCCTGCCCCATGATGTGAGTTCTCCATAAAATAGTCTTTTTGCAAGTATACATTTTGCATTTGAACAACGTATCCAGCCCATTGGCATTATGCTCTCTGAAGCATAGTTTGAACGCTTGGCAGTTCAGTTCAAGCAAGAACTTCAGTGTCTGGTACCTTATCCTGCCAGGTGATCCTCAGAATCTTCCTAAGGCAGTTCAAATGGAAGCAATTCAGTTTCCTGGCATGGCACTGGTAGACTATCCATGTTTCACAGTACACACTGGCTCTGTAGATCTTCAGTTTGGTAGTCAGTCTAATACCTCTTCTCTCCCAAACCTTTCTTTGGAGCCTCCCAAACACTGAGCTAGCTCTGGCAATTCATGCATCAACTTCGTTGTCACTGTATACATCCCTGGAAAGTACACTATTAAGGTAAGTGAACTTTTTCATAGCATTCACAACTTCTCCATTTGTTGTACCTGATGGTTGCACATATGGATGGTATAGTGGTGGCTGATGGAGCACTTGTGTTTTCTTGGTGTTAATGATTAGGCCAAAATTAGCACAGGTAGTAGAGAACTGATCCATACTTTGTTGCATCTCGGCTTCAGAGGCTGCATTGAGTGCACAATCATCTGCAAACAGAAAATCATGCACCAGCTCTCCCTCCACGTTGGTCTTGGCTTGTAGCCTTTTCAAATTGAAGAACTTACCGTCACTATGGTAGTTGACCTTGATGCCATGTTCATCCTCATTGAAAGCATTTGACAACATGGCTAAAAACATCATGCTAAATAGCATAGGAACAAGTATATTTTTTGTTTCACTCCATTGGTAAATGGGAAGGCAGGAGAGCATTGTCCATTATCCAGAACCCAGGCAAACATGCCATTATGAAACTGACATACAATATTGATGAACTTCTCTGGGCAACCAAATTTTGACATAATATTCCATAAGCCCTCATAACTAACAGTGTCAAAGACCTTGTAAGATCTACAAACATTGTATACAGACCTCTGTTCTGCTCCTGGCATTTCTCCTGGAGTTTTCAGGCAGCAAATACCATATCGAAGCCATACTGGCTCTCAGGTATATGACCATCTTCCAGGTGAAGGATCAGCCTATTAAGAAGGACTCTAGCAAGAATTTTGTCAGCAATGACTAAGAGCAGACCCATGTATGATTGTCGCAAGACAATCTATTCCCTTTACCTTTATAGAGATGGACAATGGAAGCATCCTTGAACTTCTGGGGGATAACCTCCTCTTGCCATGTAACCAAGAAAATTTCAGTCAGCTTTTGTATGAACAAAGGTCCCCCTACCTTCCAAATCTCAGCTGGAATAGAATCGGCACCAGGTGCTTTGCAATATGAAAGGAATCTAATAGCTCTCAAAACCTCTTCTTCAGTTGGAAGTTCAGCTAAGGAGGGACTGACTTCAATCTGAAGTAAATCGTCAGTGGTCTCAGCATTGACTGATGATGGTCTGTTGAAAACACTATGGAAGTTGTGATTCACCGTACATTTTTGGTCCATAAATAGCTTTCAGGGAATCATAAAAGTGCTTGGGATTGTTACTTGTAGTGGATGGCCCGCGTCCCTACTCGGCTCGGTGATGTGGTTGAAAAAAGTTGAAAAAAAAAAGAGTCACGGGAGGCAGGAAAAGATAGACCAGTTCTGTTTATTGATCTGTGGGTTAGGGTTTATAGACAGAATCTGCAAGTCTACATGACATTCTGCTCGTCTCCTGTCCCAGTGATTTGGCCAGACTTATTGTCTTTAAAGGCTATTAGCATAGAGGACATCTATTTTACATATCCCTTGTTTTCTGTAGTTCCCACGTTTGTCTCACGGAGACAGCAACATCTGGAGAGCATGGAGAGCCATTCTGGATGATAATGAGCACAGTCTCCAAGAACAGTTTCTGCGAAGGTCTTTCCTGATCTTGTCTATAGCACTCCACCCTGGCCCTCAACAGTTACTATCAGCATAAAACTGAATTTCATCTGCCTTCTTACTGAGCCAGGAATTCTGCATCTTTCTAAGCTTTGCTTGTACTTTGTTTTTGATGGAATTAAATGCTGCCTTCTTAGAGGTGGATGAACTATTCTGCTGGTATATTCTGTGGAGTTCTCATTTTTCGTTTAGCAGCTTCTGAATTTCCTCATCATTTTCATCAAAACAGTCTTGGTGTTTGTGAGTGTTCTGACTCAGTTGAGCAAATGCAATGCTGTACACCAAATCTCTGAAAGCTGCCCACACCTTTTCTGCTCCTCTGTTGCCAACTATGTGTTGGCTCAACTTTTCCTCCAAGTTAGCAACAAACTGTTCACACTCACAGAAGTGTTCTAATTTGTTGACATTAAGTCTTCTGGTAGTTATTTTGCCTTGGGGGCAGCACTTTTGATGAATGTCACACCCTGAATACAGGTGACCCAGGTCATAGGATCATTTCTCACTGGAAGCAGCAGTGGGACTTGGAAGCCCCTCTGGGTGTCAGAGCATCCTTTTAAGCATTGAACTGCTCACCTCCTGGTGTGAGAAAGGGGGCTAGAAAAGGTGCCTTAAACACTGTCTGCTTACCCAGCCCTGACCTGATTACCATGGGAGGTGGGGAACCCCACTATGTAGTTGAAACACCAAAAAATGTACAAAATGTACAAAAACATCTGCATAGATGATTCCACTCACCATCAGCACATGGAATGTAGGCACACTTACAGACAGCAAAAATCCAGTAGACCTGAAAGATGAACTGCTCTTATTGCAAGACAACTCAATAGGCATCACATCCAAATAGCAGCCCTGAGTGAAACAAGTTTGGCAAATGAAGGCCAGCTTATTGAAGTTGGAGCTGGATATGCATTTTTCTGGAATAGGTGCAGTGAAGGGGAGCACTGTGAAGCTGGCATGGGTTTTGCAATCAAAACTAATCTAATCAGCAAGTTGGTATGCCTGCCAAAAGGAGTGAATGACAGGATCATGGCAATATGATTGCCACTTGCAGGAAAATGCTATGCCACCATTATCAGTGTCTATGCTCCCACCATGACAAACCCCGATGAGGTCAAAGAAAAATTTTATGAAGACTTAGAGACCCTTACTGTCAATATGCAAGAAGAGGACAACCTTATCATTCTGGGTGACTGTAATGCTAGAGTAAGCTCAGACTACCAGACCTGCCAGGGAGTCCTAGGGAAGAATGGAGTTGGAAACAGCAACAGCAGTGGTCATTTAGTGCTGAAGACTTGTGTATTGCATGACCTTCTCATCACCAACACTGTTTTCTGTTTACCTAAATGCAATAAAACTTTATGGATGCACCCTCACAGCAAACACTGGCATCTAACAGACTATGTGATTGTAAAGAGAAGAGACAGACAAGATGTGAGAGTGACAAAGGCAATGCGTGGTACAGAATGCTGGACTGATCATAGACTTATCCTTTCCAAGCTAAATATTCACATTCATCAAAAGGTAAAGAAGAATATTGTTGTAACAGAAGAATAGTAAACTATAGGGAGAGATATAATGATAAAAGATTATTATTATTTCAATAAAAGAATTTTGGAGTTCTTGAACATGACACACTTATGGGTGGCTACAAGATTATGGGGTATGAGCATGCCTATGTGTAGCTGAAGTGGAATGGAATAGTCATGGGAGTTGAATAGATAGAAGATCTGAGAAGTTAAGGTTTTTGAGGAAACAACAACATATTTTGAAGTCCCTCATGATGAAGGCTAGAATTGGGATGTAGAGGGAGACTCTATGTCAGGCAGTGAATTCACTGAGAAAGGAAGGAAAATATCTTTGATGTTGGTTTGGATTTGAGTGATAAATTTGGATAGTGAGAATCCTAAAGGAAAAGAGGTTGCTAAGTGATGACTTGGAGACTGTTTTTGGAGAAAAACTCCAACTGCCTTTTGGAGATTTTGGACTGGACATCTCATAAACCGAATGTTTAAGACTGAACTCATCTTTTCCCCCAAACTCTCCTGTCTTCCTAACTAGTCCCCATCACTGTTGAAGGGGGAAGGGAATGGGAAAAAGCATTTATCAAGCACCTACTTACTGTGCTCCAGGAACTGTGCTAAATACTTTACAAATACTCATACCACCATCCTCTCAGTCATCCAGGCTTTCAATCCTCATCCTCAATTCCTGACTCTTTTTCTTTCACTCCCACCCCTATCTAGTCAGTTGTCAAGACCTGTCATTTCTGTATTTTTAACATCTTTAATATATACCCCCTTCTCTCTTCTGACTTCATTACACTTCTCCTCATTTCACACCTTGACTATTTTAATAGCCTGTTGGTTGGTCTCCCTGTCTCACATCTCTTCCCTCCAGTCTATCTTACATTCAACTATCAAACTGAACTTCCTAAAGTACAAGTATGACCATTCATCTCCTGTTCTATCAACTTCAGCAGCTCCCCCACTATCTCCAGGATCAAATATAAAATCCTCTGTCTGGCTTTTTAAAGCCCTTTGTATTCTGACCAATTCCTACCTTCCTAGTCTTCTTACATAGTCTTACATAATCTTCTTACACTTGTGAAGTGGATACAGCATTGGACCTGGAGTCAGGAAGACCCAAGTTCAAATTAGACCCCAGAAATTTAACAGTGTGATTCTGGGCATGTCCCTTAATTTCTATTTGCCTCTATTTTCTCATCTGTAAAATGAGGATAACAGCAGCACATCCATCTCAAGGTTGTTGTGAAGATAAAATGAATGATTTGTAAAGCATTCTGCAAAGTTTAAAGCACTATAAGGACATTTATTTATCATCATCATCATCATATCTTACAAGCCTCCCACTTACTTTGTGATCCTGTTCTTCACAGGAGATACCCCCCATCTCCAGACAGCATTTTCATTAGCGATAGCCAATGAATGGACACACCTCATTCCTGGGAGTCTCCTCCTCCACTCCAAATACTCATACTTCAGGCTTCCCAAAGTTTCACCTTCTACAAGAAGTCTTTTCCAACTTCTAAATCTTAGCTCCTTCCCTCTGACATCTGATCTCCAGTTTACTCCTTCTACACGTGTTCTGTTTGCCCGCAGTCTTCCCCTTCAGACTGTGAGTTCCTTGAAAAGAGGGATTTTTTTTGTTTGTATTCCAGTGATTAGCACAATGCCTGACACACAGTAGGAGCTTAATAAGTGTCTGTCACCGACTGACCGAAGAGGCGGATAAGCTGATGCCGTTGGTTTTGTTCTGTGTCCAAACACAGTGCCACACCGACGACAAAGGCTTCCAAAAGGAACAACGCTTCTCAGCGGACACTGGCCAAATCACGTAACCTCATCTGTAAAAGAAGAGGACAGGATCGAAGGACCTGGAAGATCTTCTCCAGGCTAAAGCTAGGTTCCTAGGGAAAATAATAGTACTTTAGATGCCCGCCCCCAGAAGGAAAAAAGCCGTTGGGGTTAAATTAACACATCTGTGACAGCACTCCGCCCAGGAGAATTTGCAATGTAAAAGGAAGTCTCCGTTTTCTTCCCAGGGGCCACCGCACATTTGCATCACACGGAGCCCCGCACTGCCGCAGGGGCAGGGTCCGGAGGGGGTTTCGGGACACGTCCGCAAGTCCGGCGCGGACTGTCCCCGGGAGTCGCCTTTCCCGGCCCGGCTCGTCCCTTCCCACGGCTGCCCCGGAGCCTCGGCCTCTCGCTTCTGCCCCGCTCCGGGTGTCCGCTCCCCCGGGCTCCTCCCCGGGGTCCCGCCCACTTCTGCCGGAGAGGGGAGGTCCCGCCGGGCCTGCCGGAGGGGCGAGCATGGGGAGAAAACCAGGGAAAGGGCAGGGTGACTCCGGGTGGAGAGGGGTAGGACAGGGAGGGGGAACGAGAGTCCGAGGAGACCGCGGCCAGGCGGAGAAGAGCGCCCGGAGCCGGCCCGAGCAGGGGGGAGGTGGGGGGGAGGACCGGAGAGCGGGGGCGGGGCTCCGGGGCGGGGCGGTGGCGGCTCCCCGTCACGTGACGGGGGCCTGGCGGCGGCGGCGGCGGCGGCGCGTCGTTCGCGGCGCCCAGTGCACCATGGTGGTGGTGGCGGCGGCGGCTTCTGTAGAGGCTGCGGGAGGAGCGGCGGCGGCGGCGGCGGCGACGACTTCGCCTGCGCTTGCGGGTGGTAGAAAATGGCGGATTTTGAGGACTTGCGGGTAAGCCCGAGATGGGCAGCGGTAGAAGTTGAGGAGGGACGGGAAGCGGCCACGTCCTCCCCAGATTCCGGAGGCGGGGTCGGCCCGGCGCGGGAGACCCCGAGCGGATCCCGGGCCGAGCTGCGGGTCCTGCAGGGCGCCTGGAGCGAGCCGCGCTCTCCGCGCCCCCTCTCTGTGGGGAGGGGCCGGGGGCGCGAGCCCGGGGTCCGGGGGCTAGGCCGGCGCGGCCCCCCTCGTGGGTGGGAGTGCACGCACGCCTCCGGGCACGCATTGTGTGATGTGGGTGCTGTTTGGGCGCAGGACCGGGTCCAGCAGAGGTGAAACGAGCGTTAGGATCTTTGTTGTTGGGGCTCCCTCCCCGCGCCCGATGCTGCTCGGGCAGAGGCTGAGGCCCCGCCGCCGGGGGTGACCGGAGATCTGCGGCAACTTCTCTGTCCGTGGGCCGGGCATCCCGGGCAGGTTGGGTCGCCCGGTGCAGCCGGGCAGCGCCGCGGGGAGCGCTCCGTGCCCCTCGGACCAGCCTGGAACAGGCGACTGTAATACTAGAACGCACCTTCGAGGTCATCCAGGCCAAGCCTGCAATCATTAAGCACCTACTGTGTTTAGGGCAGAGAGTCAGTATGGCGGAGGGGCTCCAGCATCACATTACCACCAGCGCCTGTTTTTGTCCTTGCAAGCTGAGAATGGCTTTTACGTTTTAAAATACAGTTCTGTAAATGTAAAAATGTAAATGTGGGCTTCCTGGCCCACAAAGCTGGGGAAGGCAGGACTTGATCCCCTGCAGAACTGCTGTGGCGACTGGAAGTTCAGGTTCCTCCCCAAACGCCGCTTGGGTGACCTTAGTTGAGTCCCTTCACCTCCCAGCGTCCTGGCTGCTCTCCGAGTCTTGGATTTGCTGCACGCTTGCTGATGTGCACTGGTCAAAGAAATCCGTGGTTCATCCCTCTGGGAGTTTATATATTGTGTGAGGATGCAGCCTGTTAATGTTTATTAAGCACCCACTTAGTGGGGATCTCCGTGCTAAGCCTTGGGGACACAAAGAAAGGCACAATGTTAAGGCTACTAGAATTTGAGTGCTTACTATGTGCCTGGCACCATGCAAAACACGGGGAATGCCTATACAAAGGAGAAAGACAATCCCTGGCCTCTGTCAGCTTACATTTTAATGAGAGTGACACCACAGAAAGCTGAAGAGTGTGGCATGGAGGGAGAAAATGGAAGAGTAGAGTTTGGGGGCTTGATAGAGTTAGGAATGCAACCTGGCCTGGAGAGCCGCCTTAAAAATGGAGATTCTAAAAGGAACTAGTCCTTGCCCTCTAGCAACTCACTGTCTAATGGATGAGACCACTTCCAGACTATTCCGTATAAACAAGATATATTCTCCATAAATTAAAATAACTAAAACTGGGAAAGCACTGTTATTTTGGGAATCTAGAAAGGCTTCCTGTAAAAGGTGGAATTGTAGCCGATCCCTGAAGGAAACCAGGTGGCCAGATGAGGGAGAGAATTCCAGATATGAGGGGCTAGCCAGAAAAAATGTTTAGTCAAGAGAGGGAGTGTCCCTGTGTGAAGAACAGCAGGGAAGCTCCTGTCATTGAATCATAGTATATTTGGAGGGGGAGTAAGGTATGAGAAGACCGGAAAGGTAGGAAGGGACCAGATTGTAAAGGGCTTTGGATGATAGGATTTTATATTTGATCCTAGAAGTAATAAGGATTATTAAAAGAATAGGGAGGAAGATCAACTTGACTTCTAAGTAGACAGGATGGATTACAGGGAGGGAGAGACAGTGAGTCAGGTAGGATAGGACTCAGGCTATTTCAGTAGTCCAGGTGTGAAATGAGGACGGCAGTATCAGGGAAGTATAGTATAAGATAAGTATATGAAGAGATGCCAACAATAAAAACTTCTTGTAGGAGGTGGCAAACAAATTAGTCTTTGAATTAAAGGTCCTTAAGAGGTGGATTTGGAAAAGGGAATTAATAATTTATGCAAAATAGGAGATGGAATGATGAGTTCATGAAATAGGTAGGCAGCTTTGACTGGATGGTACTTGAAGGGGAGTAATGTGAAATATGCCAGAAAATCTAGGCTGGAGCTAGATGCGAAATTTTAAAATGCCAAACGGTGTAGTTTGTATCAGCAATTGAGAGATACTGGACATTCCTGAGCATAGGAGTGACAGATCAGACTTTTTCTTAACAAAGATTATTTTCACTGCTCTTTGGCGGATGGATTTGAGAGGGAAAGAGGCTGGGATTGCCAGTTATGAAATTGTTGAAAATGGGAGGGACCTGAACTGTGATGTTGGCAGTATGAGTGGAAACGGGTTGGAGATTTAGCGACTTCTAAGCTGTGGGGAGAGAGCGAGAGTGAACAGTACAAGCTTTTTCTTAGGTGGTAAACATGGTAACCTCCACAGAAGTTGAAAGTTTTTGTTTTAGATATGTTGAATTTGAATTAGAAGATACCCAACAATCCCATATCTAGTCCTCTACCCAATGATTACATTTCCTCCACCACATCCTTGAAAAGTGATCATTTTTGCCTATACTTCACCACCTAACAAACAGTTCATTTCACTTTTAGTCATTACTGTGTTTTGGATAGAGGTTGCCTGCTCTATTTCAGTGATTTCATTGGCATAGTGGACTAGTGTTGAAAAAGTTCCTGAAATTCAGCAGTGGCTTCTGACTTAGTCTTGTTTTCCTTTTTTTTTTTTTTTTTTTTTCAAATTCTAGACTTAAACACAAAATATGGGCATTTCCCAATACAAAGTGGGACAGAAGAAGAGAGTTGTGCATGAAACTCAATCTATTTTGTACAACTTGTTGTTCAGACATATAGTGAAATGATTTTAAAAGGTGTTCTGTTTGTTACCCTCTGATAGTAAATTTAAAAATTTACTAATCATTTTTTCTTTTTTTCATCTTATTGCTAGAACTCCACTCTCTCCTAGATCTTCACTAAAAAAAAGGGGGAAAAAAGAAAAACATCTCTAACATATGCAAAACAATTTCCTTATGGGCGTCTGAAAATGCTTGTCTCATTTTGTACTTTGATTCTTATATACTGTCAGGAAGTAAGTAACATGCTTCTTCTTATGTCCTTTAGAATCAGGGCTCTTCATCGAATTCAGTATTTAAATCTTTAATCAATATTTAAATCTTTAAAAGGGAATAAGAGTGATTTTTCTTTACGTTATTTGTTACTTTATAAATTGGTCTCATTTTACTCTTCATCAGATCTGCTATCTTAACCTTTCGTCATTTTTTAAGGCACAGTTGTATTTCGTTGCATTCATTACATTCATATTCCACAACTTGTTCAGCCATTACCCAATTGATGAGCACTCCTTAGTTTCTAGTTCTTTGCTACCACACACAAAAAAACTGCTTATAAACATTTTTGTGTTGTCCTGATTGAAATGTGCAAATAAAAACAACAAATATTTTATTAGCAAAGTGAGTATTTACCAGCAAATGGAGTTCAAGACTACGAAGTAACCAAGGACGATCCCTCCCTCCCCCCACCTTCCCCCAGGCAAGGCAGTTCTTTTATGATTATAAAAAAGGAACCTGGAAAGGGCAAAGAAAGGGACACAACCTATAGCAGTGTGGGCATTATTGAGTTATAATTGCTTAGTATCGGAAAATGGGGATTTTGCCCAGCTCCAGGCAACAGCGGCAACTTCCTGGAATATCTGACATGTGTTTCATGGAATACATTTGACCTTTTAAGTGCCTAAAAGTGGACAGTGAGTGACTTACAAGAGTGAAATGGAAATAAAATTATAGACTTGGAGTTTAAACACATATAATGAAAGAGAATAGTAATTTGAATAAGCCTTAATGAAATGGAGTAGTATATCAAATTTTAATATCACATTGGATTTCTTCCTTGAACTGCCTCTTCTTATCCCTACACTATTTATCAATTGGGGAATGGCTCATATTTTTAAAAATTTGAATCAACTGCTCATAAATCTTGGAAATGAGACCTGTGTCACAGAAACATGCTGCAGAAATTTTCTCTATTTGTTTCTCTTTTAATCTTATCTTTTGTTAGATTTGTGTAAAATCTTTTTGGTTTCATATAACCAAAATTATTCATTGTGTCTTTTAGGCTTATCCCTAAATCTGATAGGCAGTTTTTTCAGTTTTTTCAAATTTTCTTATGACATGACCTGTTTTTATATCTAGGTCACATACCCAGTTGGTGATTATCTTTGTGTGAAGTATTACTCAAAATTATTCTTTTTAAAGCAGAACTTTTAGTTACAGTTTTCCTTTCTGTTTGTTATCATTCTAATCCTTTTCATATAGGTGGGGACTAGTGTTTTATATCTCCACTCTATTAAAGTTTTTTTCTAAAAACTTATAATTTTTCTTTAATATAAATATCATGGAAATAGGAACCACACACCTCAAAAAATTCAATGGCTGATATACACTTATGTATGTATGTATGTATGTATGTCATTTTTGTTGAAATTCACCTTGATTTAGAAAGATAAAAACTTAAAATTCTAATTCTTATGGAACATATTACATCTTCTTTTCTTTCCTTGCATACTCCAAAGGAATGACTTTCTGGTAAACCCTCTTCCTCTGTACCCTTACAGCATGTGAGATATTTAAGATCTGACATTGGACAGTTGTTTGATTTCAACTTTGAAGAATTAAAAACTTGGTTTTCTCTGCAGACTTCCTATTGCTGTGGAATTTTTGTTCAAGGTCATAGAGGTTGTGATTGAGTACAACTGATCTCCTGATCATGGTACATCAGGTCCTTCCTCTTCCTCTTGGCTTGCGAACATCCATTAAAAAATAATGGTACTGCTATGGAAAGATGCCCAGGTGCATTTTAACTGTCACATATGCAGACATAGTGACACGTGTAATAAAAATGCTATAGAATTTCATCTACATGAAACAAGGTGCTTTGTCTACCTTCTCCTTCCTAAATGGAATCATAATGCATCTTATCTTTGCATGTCTCTTAGAGGTTATAACTGACTGAGAATATGCTTTTTGTATTGGATCTGGGCTTTAAATCAGGCTAAAAGGGTCAGGATGATTGATTTCATGTATGTGTATTCAGAAATAGAAATCTACTTGTTATTCAAAATGTTGACTTTCCCCAAGAAAAAGGTAGTTAAGGCAGAATAGTAATAGGTAGAGATAATATTTTCTTGAAATAGTGTCTTCCAGTTACTGTAAGTCCTCAGTGTTCCTTGCTCTATTGTCCATGTCTATCTTTGCATCAATTCATTTTCCTACCTTGGGCAGAAAGATTATTTGAAACCATTCCTGTCCTAGTCTTTCTGCCTCTTTTTGTTCATTTCTGTGATCATTGTGACTACCTGGAACACATCTAGCAGCGAATAATGAGTGCTTGTTTTAGTTCATGTAAGTTTTTTCTAATAGTTAATTGGTTGAATTTTCCAGGATATCTTGAAGTCTATATTGTCATGTGGAAGTTTGTTATCTTGTAGTCCATGACAGATAGGAAGCTTCTGATGTATACATCTTGCTAACAGGCCGTATCTTTCTCTTACTTTTGTTAGTTTATTTATTTATAGTTTTCAGCATTCACTTCCATAAGTTTTAAATTTTCTCCCCTTCCCTCCCCAAGACAGCATGCAATCTGTTATAGGCTCTGCACATACATTCCTATTAAACACATTTTCACATTAGTCATATTGCAGAGAATTATAACGAATGGGAGAAATCATGAGAAAGAAAAAAAAACAAAAAAGAAAATAGTCTGCTTCACTCTGCATTCTGACTCCATAATTCTTTTTCTGGATGTGGATGGCATTTTGCATCATGAGCGCTTTGGAAAGTTAATAGTAGTTTTAAAAATAAGAATTTGTATTCTCTCTTTACCGGAGAGTCCTCAACTATGATGAAATGCTTGTTGACTAACTACTTCAGTATTTGACATCCACTGGCTGCCCTCACTTTTTGTATATTCTTCTCTTGGCTTTCATGATTCTGCTTACTCTTGGTAAGCCCTTCCTTACTCTCCCTACCTGCCTTCCAGTCTTCTTTGTTGGGTCATCATGGCCCTAACTGAAGATCAAGCAAAAGAAACTGTGAGAAAGTGAGTTGGATATGTGGAAGGAGACCTGGGGGGAAGCAGTATTAGGAAAACCTAAAAAAGAAATACTGTTAGTATCAAGGACAAGAAGGTCAGTAGCATGCAAGAGCACTGAAGGCCTGGAAGAATGAGGATTGTGAAAAGGCCATTAGATTGAGCGACTAGATCATTAGTGACTGAAGACAGCAGTTCAAGTTGATTAATGAGGTTGGAAACTTGGAGACAAAGTGGTGGCAACCATTGTAGACTACATTCTCAAGGAGTTCAGCCATAAAAGGGTGAAGAGAGTTAATAAGGTGAGTATAATTCAGTCAGTTGTGTGGTTTTTAAGGATTAGGGAGAGTTGGCCATATTTGTGAGCAGTAGGGAAGCAGTCAGTCAAAGGCAGAGTGGGAAGATTAGTGAGAAAGTGATGTTGAAAGACAGGACAGTCTACTGGAGACAGGTGGAATGGGTGCCTTAGCAAGAAGAGTATCTACCTCTTCATGTGAGATGAGAAGGGAAGAAGGAGGGATCTGTGGAATGACCTCAGTCCTTTCAGTGAAGCAAATAAAGTTTATCTATCTTAATAAATAAAACACTTACAGGGTGGGAAGGGAGGTATATGAAAGGATGAAAAGGTTTTGACTCATCTCTGTGGTTAGGAGGAAAAGGTAATCATTGTGGGAGATGTAAAAAGGTTTGCCTTGTTGAAGTGAGGTCCCAGTTGAGATCATATAATATAAACTTGCATCTTCATTCTCCTCTGGTAACAGACATGTGCAGTTAACACTTTTTTTTTTGACCATATTTTGTATCTCCTTTCAACAGCATGTGAATTATGTAGGGTTGGTAGGGGAAAGGTTTGTAGGAGTTACTTGAGGTTAGAGTTTGACAAACGATGATCAGAGAGAGATGGACAAGAAACAATGGACTCAAGTGTAAAGGGTAGTGTAGAGTTGAACTGATTCACCAAAGAGCTGACCTAGGAAAGGAAGTAGGTGGTAACTAGTGCAAGAGTGATAATATCTGAGAAAGGATTGAAGGTTAACCCTAAGGGTGAAAAAAAGGTTAGGGAATTGTAAGGCAGAGATAAAGTTTGAATAATTTTTAAAAATTATGATCAGATAATGAGATTTATGAAGTCTGAAGGTAGAGTTGGAATATTTGTGAGTGATGGCAAGATCAAGGGTATGATCATTTCTTTTGTAGCTGAGGTAGAGTAGAGAAATAGATGAGGGATAGTGAGTTTATTGAGGAACTGCTATGTTATGGTATTTGAAGGAGTATCCATGTATTTTGAAATCCCTGTAATATCAGGACAGGAGTTGATGGAGAGCCTGAGCCTGGTATGCCTTAAACTTAGTGTGAAAGGAAGGAGATTGTCCTAAGGGGTCAGTTGTTCTGGTCTGGGCCTGACTCAGACTTATTCCTTAGTAGTTGAAGTTGTATATTGTTAACAAAATGAGACACTGGTAGGTAGAATTAACAAAAGAAGATTTATGTAGCCATAACAGGAAAAGGCTATTCAACTAGGATAGACATTTGAGAAACCCCTTGAGTTCATTTAGCTGAGAGAAGCTCTCATCATGGTCTACCAGCCAAACATCAGAGAACCCCTTCGGCTTCTTGTGAATGCTTTATCCTCAGGCAACAAAAAAGCCATAGCAACTGTTCCTTTGTCCCCTGAACTAACCATATCTTGAGAATTGTCAGACTGCCTCTTAAGGAAAAACTCTTAAGGAAAGAGTTAGGACATTACTTATACTTTATCGGTATACCAGAATCTGAATTGGGTGATAGGGTTAGATTGAATGAATCTCAAAGAAAGAGAAGTTACTAAATGAAAGTGGTAGAGAGAAAAGTCTAGCACTGGGAATGGGGAATAAGGTGTATTCCCATTCTTTTACCAGAGGGTATGAGTAATCTGGAAAGGTGGCCAAGGGAATCAATGTCATTAGCAGGGGAGCTAGGTCTCAGTGAAAGTCAGAATTTTGAGGGAGTAAGAGAGGAAAAGGTTTAAGGTAAAAGCAAAATTTGTTCAGTATAGAGCAAGTGGAAAGAGCTGGTGCATCTATAGTGGGAATAGAAGGGGGATAGAAGTTGATGGGCGTAAGATAAGGATATAGGTTGTGGACTTTGGAAAAATGATGAGATATAGAATCACTGGCATGGATGTGCAAGAGGTGAATGAATGGAAGTTACGCTAACATTGAGGTAGTTGTATGATTGTCTGCAGATACCATTTGTTACCAATGGGGAAGTAAGCCCAAGAATCCTGGGAGGCCAGTGCCTCCCAGTCTACCAGTCATACTTCCGTCTCAGGCACAAAGGCATCATCTGGGGAAGCAACTACTATGGAGAAGGGGATAGATAATCCCCACCAACTGCTAACCATTTGCTACTTACAGGCAGGCAATCAGCCTAGCTGAAGCAGCAAAGAGATGGGAGTTGGTATATGCCAGATGAGTTCAGCCAGTGTGTCCTCAGCTCAGCCATTAATTTCCCTCATACTTGAATAGAAACAAGTCAGATCCCTGAGTTTAAAAACCCTAGAAATTGTAGTCCTCCACAGATTGGCCACTGCTCCTACTTGTAGCACAGACTCTACAATCATCATCCTGGGAAGCAAGCCCTATGGAGATTCTACTTGGGAGTTGCTTCTATAGGTGCTGAAGGTTCCCTCCTCCATAGCAACCACAACCACTGAAGACTTTGAAAAAAGAAAATCCTCACCACCAAAGTTCTTGGTATTGTCCAATGGTTAATCATCAGAAACAGTTGACTGTTTTTTTGAATGGAAACAATATTAAAGAAGATACACTGCCATCTCTTTTTGTCACTATACCCTAAGGACCATGGAACTTTGAATGTGAGTTTCCTGAGAGTAGGGACTGTCTCCTCTTTGCTAATTGTATCCATAGTGTACATAGTAATTTTTGTACATAGTACAAATTTTTGTACATAGTAAGCTATTAATGAATTCTTATTCATTCATTAACGTAACATTTTGCCTATGTTTTTACATCACAGTGAGACATGGCATACAGTAATTTCCAAAGAATGAAAAATGATTATTGCACAGAGAGCATTAGCAAGGCACATGATGCTTGTGAGCAGGCTTCATTTTATAATAAGGTATATCAACGAATAGGACCAAAAGGTGCTGAAAAAAATTCATGCTGAGAAGGGAAAATGGGCCAATCACTTGGTAAGGCCTAGGGTTGACAAATGTCTAGCTGCTGTGAGGGATTTCTACCTTCTTGATGTCTGGAAAAATCAAGACAAACCTCTGGCACATTGGGTTTGACTTCCTATGGAAGAATTATTGGAGGAAGTGAACAACAGTCACATGATGGGGTGGTAGAGTTTGCAGTATGCATCGTTGGATGGAATTTGTGAATGAATGAATTGATACCCCTATTTAAGAATTGAGAGAGGATTAGAAGCATCTGATAATTTTGTTTTCAGTTCATCAGTGGTCAAAAATATTGACTTCTATTAGTTCTGGTACTACCTTGTTGAGTTCCCTCTTTATTCTAGGCCTTGACATAGATTGGTGTCAAGGCCAGTGAAGAGTGTTGTCTGGTAAAGGAGTCTGCTGTATGTGACCTCTTTATTCCACTGCTCGTAGATAATCCAGTGATGTGGTGTAGTGTCGTCTCCCTGAGACCTGGGTGGTTGTGATGACTGAAGACACTTTTCACAGATGAGAGTGGGCAATAGCTATCACCTTCTGCCTTTTAAAATAGCTTTTAGGTATCAGGATAATGGTGTTTCTTTAAGTGTTACACTCTTCAGAATGCTAGTTGTCACGCTTTTTGCAGTATTGTCCTTAACCTGGGCCTTTGTTGTGGTGGAGCACTAAAGTTACTGCAGTGTACTCTTGTCCCCCCACCTTCCTAAATTCTTAAATTATAAATCCTTTACTTTCTATAATTTCCCCACCCCCTCCTGTTCTCTCCATCCCAAAATCTGACTTCTACACCTCTGTTCTTGGATATGAGCATTAATGGACAAAAGTCAAATTGAGCTGAGTTCACCTACTAGACATTTAGTTTGTACAAACTAAATCACTACCTGTGATTTACAGGCAGCTGGATGTTTGACAGTCCATATCACCATACTTAGATAGTACCTGTTCCTAACTCCATCTTTCTCTTCTTCTCCCCTTCTCCTTCATACCTCAGTGCCATATGGCCTAGCCTCTTATTTCATTAAAACTGAAAAGCATAATGTTTGTTCTTCACTTCTTTTCCATGCCTCAAGAATTTTTAGCATCGTTATCCATCCTTCTGTCCTTTACTCTGGTAACAGAATGGTCCTAATTAAAACTCCTCCCTCTCACTGTGCCCTTAAATCCTGTTCATGCTTCCTTCTTTCACCATCAATCAACTGTGAGACTCAGGACAGGAAAGTACCCTGTCTGAAGCAGCAAGTCACCAGAGGAGGACATGAGAGGCAGCATGTACCAAGCACATCAACAACCCCGGCCCCCCGCCAGTCCACTACTACCCCCCAGCGTAACCACCATCTCCTCTTAGTGAGAACCGAGGACTCCGAACTCCAGAGCCATGGGAGAAGTAGTGCTTCCTGCCTAGAACCTTCAGCCATCAGCTTAGGAACTCACCTCTGGAGATACGGCCTAGCAACTGCTTCTGCAGCCATAGTTAAGGAAGACTGGAAGAGAAAGTTTTTGCCACCAAAGTCCTTGGTGTTTTCAAATAGTTCCAAATCAGAAATTGATACAGTTTTATCAGTGGAATGATTCCGAAGAAGAGATAATTGCCATCTGCTTTGCTACTGCACCCTGAGGACCCTGTTGGTGTTCCATCTCATTTGCAGCAGAAACTTTGTGTATTGTCTCCTTTAGAATGTGAGTTCAATCTACATGAGTTTGCTTTTTTGAAAAGTATATCATAAATTCAGGATATTTTGAAACTGTCTTGATTATTTGTGTTTCTTGAAGTTCCTTGTGTTTTCTGTACTGTGAAAAAATATTTCAGTGACCCACTTTCCTTACTTTTCTATGGTGTAGTGTTGCTATAATTTTTTTCCTTTTCCTGAATTGCTCCCTTTTAAGAAGAACAATACAAAATTCTTGAATTAGATAAGCCTAGCAATGCAAAATAAATCTATAAATTTACCTGTGTATGCCAATATCTCATTCTGCACTAAAAACTCATCATCTCTCCCTCAGAAGATGGGTAGAGTGTTCATTAATCTGGAGGAGTTGTGGTTGTCCACTGCGTTAATAATGATAGCTCATATTTTCTTACTGCTTACTATGTTGCAGACCCTGTGGTAATACACTTTACAATTATTATCTCATTTAATCCTCACAACTACCTTGGGAAATAGTGCTATTATAATTTTTATTTTCTGGAAGAAAGAACCGAGACAAACAGGTTGAGTGACTTGCCCAGGGTCACACTGCTAGCAAATCTGAGGACAGGTTTGAACTTCTGATTCTAGGTGTTGTGCTCTATCCACTATGCCATCTAGCTGCCTAAGTGACCACCAAGGGATGTAAACTTTCAGTCCTCTGATCTCATACAATAGTTCTTAAGTCTTTTAAAGTTTTTCTTTATTCCCCTGTATCTTATCATTTAGTTTTACATTGTTTTGTACTGGTCCCCCATTTTTTTCTGATTCCATGTCTTTTGTTATTGTTTTACATCACAGTAATATTATATTACATTCATATACCACATTTATTCAGCTATTTCTCAATTTATGGACATTCTCTTAGATTAACGCATGCTTTTCACTCATTCATTCTGTATTTTGAATGGATCTGTCTACTTCACTTTGCATCATTTACTGTAAAACTTCCCATGCTTCTGTGTATTCTTTATGCTAATTGTTTTCTATAGCTGAGTAATATTTCATTACATTTATCTACCAAAATTTGTATAGCCATTTATCAGTCAATAGGCATCTATTTCTTTCCAGTTCTTCGCTTCTACCAAAAGTGCTACTCTAAGTATTTGTGCATTTGGAACCTTTTCTTGGTGGTGTTGATGGTGGGGGGGGTTAGAAGGGGATCATTGACCTTTTTGGATTGTATGTGTAGGAGGGGTACTCTGTTATGAGCATTTTAGTTACTTAGCATAATTTCAAATTACTTTCTAGAATGGTTAAATCACTTCATTGCTCTACCAGCTGTGCATTAATATGTCTGCCTTTTTTTTTTTTTCAAGTAGATGGAGCCTGCATTTTACTTTCAAAGTTGCCTTGCTTGAGGACCTCTAGGTCACTTGATCAATAAGACTAGCCACTTTCTGTGATGCACCTAGGCACCGCCTGGAATCAAGAAAACCTAAGTTCAAATCCTGTCTTAGAAACTGAGTAGTTGTGTGACCCTGTGCAAGGCATTTAAAACCTTGCCTCAGTTTCTCAGCTGTAAAGTAATAATAATAATAGCACCTACCTTTGCACAGTTGTTGCGAAAATCAAAGGAGATAGTATTTGTAAAGTATTTAGCACAGTGCTTAGCACTTGGTAGGTAATATGTAAATGTTTATTACTTTTCCTTTCTTTTCCCAACCTTTCAGACCTCTCCAAAATAGGAATATATACAAGATTTAAATTACAATATATAAAGATATAAATTATGTGCAATATAAAATGTATAAATATATGTACAAGATGCATTTTAGGGTTAATTTATTTCTTTTTAGTTTTCAATATTCACTTCCCTAAGTTTTTTTTCTTGATAAAAAATTTAAATTTTACATTCATTTTCAACAAAATTTTGGGTTCCAAATTTTCTCCCCTTTCATTCCCCCCCCAACCCCCCAATACACTGAGCAATCTAATTTTCCCTATCTCCAATCTGCCCTCTCTTCTATCATCCCTCTCTTCTCTTGTCCCCATCTTCTCTTTTGTCCTGTAGGGCCAGATGACTTTCTATTCCTCATTAACTGTATGTCTTATTTCCTAGTAGCAACAACAATACTGAACAGTTGTTCCTAAAACTTTGAGTTCCAAATTCTCCCCATCCCTCCCTCCCCACCCATTCTCTTTGGGAAGGCAAGCAATTCAATATAGGCCATATCTGTGTAGTTTTGCAAATGACTTCCATAATAGTCGTGCTGTGTAAGACTAACTGAATTACTCTCCATCCTTTCCTGCCCCTCATTGTTTCTATTCTGTCTTTTGATCCTGTCCCTCCCCAAGATTGTTGACTTCAAATTGCTCCCTCCTCCCTTTGCCCTCCCTTCCGTCATCCACCCCCCCCTTGCTTATCTCCTTCTCCCCCACTTTCCTGTACTGTAAGATAGGTTTTCATACCAAAATGAGTGTGCATTTTATTCCTTACTTTAGTCAAATGTGATAAGGGTAAACTTCTTGTTTTTTTTTCTCAGCTCTCCTCTTTTTCCCTCCACTAAAAAGTCTCCTGCTTGCCTCTTAAATGACATATAATTTACCCCATTCCATTTCACCCTCTTTCCTCCCCCTACCTTTCTCTCTCTCCATTTACCTTAATTTCTTTTAAGATATGGTTGCATCCTATTCAATTCACTCTGTGCTCTCTGTCTCTGCATGTGCGTGCATGTGTGTGTGTATGTGTGTGTGCGTGATCCCACCAACTACCCAGATACTGAAAAGTTTTAAGAGTTAACAAATATTGTCTTTCCATGTAGGAATGTAAACAGTTCACTTCTGGTAAGTCCCTTAAGACTTCTCTTTGCTGTTTACTTTTTCATGGTTCTTCTCTTTCTTGTGTTGGAAAGTCAGATTTTCTTTTCAGCTCTGGTCTTTTCATCAAGAATGCTTGAAAGTCCTCTGTTTCATTAAAAGACCTTATTTTCCCCTGAAGTATTATACTCAGTTTTCTTGGGTAGGTGATTCTTGGTTTGAGTCCTAGTTCCTTTGACTTCTGGAATATCCTATTCCACGCCCTTCGATCCCTCAATGTAGAAGCTGCTAGATCTTGAGTTAACCTGATTGTATTTCCACAATACTGGAATTGTTTCTTTCTAGCTGCTTGCAAGATTTTCTCCTTGAGCTGGGAGTTCTGGAATTTGGCCACAGTGTTCTAGGAGTTTCTCTTTTTGGATCTCTTTCAGGTAGTGATCGATGGATTCTTTCAATACTTATTTTGCCCTCTGGTTCTAGAATGTCAGGACAGTTTTCCTTGATAATTTCATGGAAGATGATGTCTAGGCTGTTTTTTTGATCATGACTTTCAGGTAGTCCCATAATTTTAAAATTGTCTCTCCTGGATCTATTTTCCAGGTCAGTTGTTTTTCCCATGAGATATTTCACATTCTCTTCCATTTTTTTCATTCTTTTGGTTTTGTTTGGTGATTTCTTGGTTTCTCGTAAAGTCATTAGACTCCATCTGTTCCATTCTCATTTTGAGAGAACTATTATCTTCAGTGAGCTTTTGAACCTCTTTTTCCATTTGGCTAATTCTGCTTTTGAAAGCATTCTTCTCCTCATTGGCTTTTAGAACCTCTTTTGCCAATTGAGTGAGCCTATTTTTCAAGGTGTTATTTTCTCCAGCATTTTTTTGGGTCTCCTTTACCAAGGCATTGACCCGTTTTTCATACTTTTCTTGCATCTTTCCCATTTCTCTTCCCAGTTTTTCCTCCACCTGTCTAACTTGCTTTTCAAAATCCTTTTTGAACTCTTCCAAGACCTGAGCCCAGCCGACATCCACCTGGGATGTCTGGGGTACCGAGGTCCCGCCCACCACATCTTTCCCTGATGGCAGGCATATGTCCTCGTCATCGTCAGATCCGAAAGTCGGGATCATTTGCATCTGTTCGAAAAAACTCTCTATAGTCTTATTTTTCTTCCCTTTTCTGGGCATTTTCTCAGCCAGTTACTTGACTTCTGCGATTCCTGTCCACCCCCGTCTAGATCTGCCCAGCTAGTGCTTGGGGTCTGAGATTCAAATTGGCTTTCGGCGGCATGCCGGCTGCTAATCAATGTGAGCTTTAGTCCTGGTGCTGGGGTGGGGGCAGAGCCACCTCCCAGGCTCAGTTCCCTCAGGGGCTTTATGCAGAGACCTTCAGAAATGGAGCAGGTGGGGCAGGGCTGTCTCCCAGGCTCAGCTCCTTCAGGTGGTTTATGCAAAGACTTTCATTAATGAAGATCCTGCCTGCTGCTGTGGGAGTACCAGGCTGTCGCTGCCTCCGCCGCCACCCCCGCCTCTGCCTCCGCTGCTTCCTGCCCCTGCCTCTGCTTCCGCCGCTTCCTCCCGAGGGGGCCCGAGCCACAGAGACACCCCGCCCCCCTCTCGGTCCCGCCCAAGCATGTCTCTCACTGACCTGTAGAGTCTGTGGGCGAAGGGACCTTCCAGGCCGCCGGAGGTTCTGTCCCTGAAGCCTGGTTGAATCAGCTTCTCTGGGTCCTCGGCCAGGGCAGCGCTGGGGTGGGGTCCGCTTTTTGGGGCGCGATGGACCCTGGGGACAGCTCTCCAGGGCTCTCTGGAACGGAAATCTCTTCCACTATGTTTCTGCACCCCCTGCAGTGATCCAGAACTTCTGGGGAACTCTTCTTACAGTAAATATATGGGCTGTGGGTTCGGAGCTCGCATACGTGCGTCTTTCTACTCCGCCATATTGACTCCGCCCCCTAGGCATATTTTCACATTAGTCATATTATATAGAAGAATTAGAGTGAGTGAGAGGAACCATGGGAATGAAAAAGAATAAAAACCAATAAAAGAAAATTGTCGGCTTTGCTGTGCATTCAGACTCCATAATTCTTTCTCTGAATCTGGATGGCATTTTCCATCATGAGCCTTTTGGAATTGTTCAGTTGTCCTTAACATTGATGAGAAGGTCTAAGTCTAACAAAGTCAGTGATCACACACTATAGATATTACTGTGTACAATGTTCTCCTGGTTCTGCTCACTAAATTCAGCATCAATTCATATAAGTCTTTCCAGGTTTTTCTGAAGTCTGCGGGGTCATCATTTCTTATAGCACAAATAGTATTCCTTTACATTCATATACCACACCTTGTTTAGCCATTCCCCAGTTGATGGGCATCCCCTCAATTTCCAATTTGTCCACCACAAAAAAATTGCTATAAATATTTTTGTATATGTGGGTCCTTTTCCCATTTTTATGATCTCTTTGGGATACAGCCCTAGAAACTATATTGCTGGGTCAGAGGGTATGTGCATTTTTATATCCCTTTGGGCATAGTTCCACATTGCTCTCCAGAATAGTTGGATCAGTTCACAGCTCCACCAATGATGAATTAGTGTTCTAATTTTTCCACATCTTCACCAACGTTTATAATTTTCCAGTTTTGCTATGTTAGCCGGTCTGATAGGTGTGAGGTGGTACCTAACAGTAAAGTCTGTGCTCTTCCCCCTACTCTTCTCCTCGATCTGAGCTCAGCAAGCTTCTGAACTGACCTTGGGAACTTTTAAATATCTAATTGTTTCTCATATACAATGGGGATGTACTAGAAATTGTCCCTATTATAAATGCAGGAGTAAAGCAAAGATGTCTATTCCCCCCACTGTTTTATGATGTAGTTCTAGACATGTGAAGTTGTCATTAAATTTGATTGAAATTAAATTAACTGAGGCACAAAGTTCCAAGTACATTCATTTTATTGGTAAGACCTAGCAATTACCAATAAAAGGGATCTCTCAGCTCCTCAGCTAGTCAAAAGACCATGAGTTGGAGCTTAATACTCTTTGTATAGTTTTGGCAAATGCAAGAGAATAAAGAACAGGAAATATCATAGATGGAAAACAATATGATTGGTTATAAAGTCAGAAACCAATATGATTGTCTGGAAATCAGGATTCAGACTAGCAGCAACCTCTCTTCCCAACTAGGAAATACTGATTGATTTAGTCCACTTGCAAAAATAGCTAATGGTATATAGATAACAGATTTTTTTTAATTGTACAAGGGCAACTAGTGGCATGGAGATAAGTTTTCTTTTATTTAAGTGATCTTAAATCACTTAAATAAAAGAAAACTGTTAAAAAGTTAAGTCTTTTAAACTTGACTCAGAAACAAACATGATTTGGTTACAGAATAGAATTACCGAATGCAATCAAATAGAAAATCATTATTTGTTTTTCTTTCTGGAAATACCAATAAGACAAAAGAAAGACATTAAAAACATAAAGATAGTTAAAGAGAAGACAGAATATCCCTATTTGCTTATGACCTGCAGATTACTTAGAAAATCCTAGAGAATCAGCGGTGATACTGAGATAATAACAAAGTTGGAGGTTACAAAATAAACTGTCAAAACTATCAAATAACAGCATTTCTACATTATGATAAAATCTGAGAAGCAATAATAGAAGAAATTATATTCCATGTAAGAACAAAATGCATAAAATATCTGGATATCAATCTACCAAGCACACAGAATACTTGAATAGAATCATAGAAATAAAGTACAAAATGCTCCTTAAATACATAAAAAAATTCAAATTGGAGGAATATTCAGTTCATATGATTGGGCCATGCTAATATATTAAAAATGATAATACAACTAAAGTTAGTTTATACTTTCAAGCTATACCAAACTGTCAGAGAGTTATTTTACAGAATTCAGTAAAATAATAGCAAAATTTGTAAAAGTAAAATATCTGAAATATCAGGGGTAGTGATAAAAAGGGTGAAGAAAGAATCATACTTTCATACCTCAAACTATTACAAAGCAGTGGTCAATAAAGCCATCTGGTGTTGGTGTAAAGATAGGTGGAGTAACAGAAGAAACTGGAAAAGGAAGAATCAAAAACAGTGGCATTCATGAAACTAGTTTTTGATGTACTGGAAAACATAAATTAGGAAAGAATTCTCTGTTGCTTACAAAAGAAGTGAAGTTGGAAAAAGTCAAAGAACAGACTTGGCTTCAAGAAAGCCAAACACATTCATATATTCTTTTGCATTGGTAGAAGATTTAAAGATAGAGCGTGTTGCTCTATAGTTTTGAAATTATGGTTTCAGAGTTTTTCAGTGTCTTGATTGATTTTGCTGGATAGTTTTTGAATCTGTTTCCTTTATCTTTAAAAATGCTTGTTTTAATATTGTATGGCCCTCTGGGATGGGGAAGGATATGGCCTTGTAAAAGATGTTTTCTTGGTTTTGCTCACTATACCCACTATCAGCTTATTACTCCCAGGTTTCTCTGAAATCACCTCTTAATGTCATTTCTTATGTGCAGTGATATTCCATTACATTCCTGTGCTATGGTTTGTTCAGCCATTCTCTAGTCTAATTCTCTTCTTTTTCACACGCACACGCACTCGTGTGCACGCCACCTCCTTCAGAAATAGGCCATTTGTTTTGCTTGTAACTGGTGTTATTTTCCCTTTTACCATCACATCCCTATTGGTTTCCCAGCTCTGTTTGATATATTTCTTTTCAGAACTCTTGAGTTTGTATGTGTGTTCAACCATCCTTTGTCTGTTTCAGATAAGACTGAGGTTTATTTGATGCCCATTTACCCCCACTCCTTCCTCTATCATTTTATATTTTCAGAAATCACAGTTACAAGAAATAGTTCTAGCCCCTTCTTCTTCCTTTCACACTAATACTATTTTACCCCTTTTGGTCCCTTAGAATAGAACCCACTCTCCCCATCTCCCACTACTTCTACTTTTTCTTATTTAACTCCCTCAACATAAGAGAAAGAGAATATTGAAAGTAGAAATCAAAGAGTGTGTTTGATGTTTTCATTTCAGGTGGGCAGAGTATGTGAGGGTGGAAATGTTTCATTTAAGCCCCAAGTAGATACTTATTGTTCATTTAAAAAAAAAAGATCTTACAGATATCATCATCATAATTACCTTAGTGATATCCCCTGTATATCACAATTACTCAATAAATTATTATTGTGTTTGAGGGGGAAGCATAACTTTTATCTAAACTAGCCTAACTTTAAAAAATTAGAAATAAGAGATTTTCCTTAATGCAGTACATATTTTTCTTCAACATAATCCTACTCTGGTGCTGCATTGTAGCATGAAAGAGAACCTGGGTTCTTGAAAGCAAGGATAGTGAAAACTTTGATTGGCAAGAGACAGACTACAGCTGCTTCCCACTAATCTGCCTCTCTCAGTATGATGAGGCTCCTCACCTTTAGCCTACCCACTTGTTGCTGAATGTGTTGACCTTGGCAAAACAAAAAAATGACTCTGTCCTCTTTCATTTCTGCAGTGTTGTTGGTTGATACCAAGACAGCAATCATAGAGTTTAAATTGTTTATGAACGCTAATTTAACTTATTACTGAAAAGGTGGGATCCTTTGTTGTATATATTGTCGGATGCTTACAGCATGTGGGTACTGCATAGGCATTTTTATTTTTCTTAACTTTTTTCTTGCTTTCTAGTTTTTCCTAACTTAACTTTAAACGTAGTAAGTCAAAATGTTTGTATGCCAATACTTCCACTCTTCTCTCTGTAGGTTAAAAGTATAGTAAAATACTTAGGATTTTCCTTGTGGTTTAGAGACCTTTTCTCATCTTCATGTATATGCTCAGTCATCCAGAAGTCTTGATTTTCACTGAATGTGAATATAGACTTTCATAGGTTCCTTAAATTTTTACATACTTAATATTCACATATTAATTTTTTTCTCTAGAATATTTTAGTTATGGTAAAATTACCATTCAGTAATTAGTCTGCTCTTGAAATCATTTGGAGTAACGTACATAATTCAGTGTTGAATTTGGACTTACAGAATCTTATGTACAATTTTAAAGTTGTAAGGGATCTAACTTATATAAGAAAAACAGTCCTTACTACAGTACACCTGATGAGTTGTCATCCAGCTTCTGCTTAGCTATGCAATTGGGGGAACTAACCACTTCCTAAGACTTCCCATTTTTGGCTATCTCAGATTGTCTTTCCTGACAGGACAAAAATTTCCTCTTTACAACTTCCACCTATTATTCCCAGTTCTTCCCTCTGGGGTCAAACAGTCAAATTTTCCACGTGATGACTCTTCCAATACTGAAGATAGCTGTCCTATCCTTTTTTTTTTTTTAATTTTAATTTATTTGACTTTTTACATTTTCACAAAATTTTGGGTTCCAAATTTCTCCCCTTTTATCCCCTCCCACCACCCCAATACACCAAGCAATCTAATTATCCCTATCACCAATCTGCCCTCTCTTCTATCCTCCCTCCCTTCTCTTGTCCCCATCTTCTCTTTTGTCCTGTAGGGCCAGATGACTTTCTATTCCCCATTAACTCTATTTCTTATTTCCTAGTAGCAACAACAATACTAACCAGTTGTTCCTAAAACTTTGAGTTCCAAATTCTTCCCATCCCTCCCTCCCCACCCATTCCCTTTGGGAAGGCAAGCAATTCAATATAGGCCATATCTGTGTAGTTTTGCAGATGACTTCGATAATAGTCGTGTTGTGTAAGACTATAACTGTATTTCCCTCCATCCTATCCAGCCCCCCATTGCTTCTATTCTGTGTTTTGATCCTGTCCCTCCCCAAGAGTGTTGACTTCAAATTGCCCTGCCTTCCATCATCCACCCCCCTCTTGCTTATCTCCTTCTCCCCCACTTTCCTGTATTGTAAGATAGGTTTTCATACCAAAATGAGTGTGCATTTTATTCCTTCCTTTAGTCAAATGTGATGAGGGTAAACTTCTTGGTTTTTTTCTCAGCTCTCCTCTTTTTCCCTCCACTAAAAAGTCTCCTGCTTGCCTCTTGAATGAGATATAATTTACCCCATTCCATTTCACCCTCTTTCCTCCCACTACATTTCTCTCTCTCCATTTACCTTAATTTCTTTTAAGATATGGTCCCATCCTATTCAATTCACTCTGTGCTCTCTCTCTCTCTGTATGTGCGTGCATGCATGTGTGTATGTGTGTGTGCGTGCACGTGTGTGTGTGTGTGTGTGTGTGTACGTCTGTGTGTGGTCCCACCAACTACCCAGATACTGAAAAATTTTAAGAGTTACAAATATTGTCTTTCCATGTAGGAATGTAAACGGTTCACTTTTAGTAAGTCCCTTATGACTTCTCTTTGCTGTTTACTTTTTCATGCTTCTTCTCATTCTTGTGTTTGAAAGTCAGATTTTCTTTTCAACTCTGGTCTTTTCATCAAGAATGCTTGAAAGTCCTCTGTTTCATTGAAAGACCATATTTTCCCCTGAAGTATTATACTCAGTTTTCTTGGGTAGGTGATTCTTGGTTTGAGTCCTAGTTCCTTTGACTTCTGGAATATCCTATTCCATGCCCTTCGATCCCTTAATGTAGAAGCTGCTAGATCTTGAGTTATCCTGATTTTATTTCCACAGTACTGGAATTGTTTCTTTCTAGCTGCTTGCAAGATTTTCTCCTTGAGCTGGGAGTTCTGGAATTTGGCCACAATGTTCCTAGGAGTTTCTCTTTTTGGATCTCTTTCAGGTGGTGATCTATGGATTCTTTCAATACTTATTTTACCCTCTGGTTGTAGAATATCAGGGCAGTTTTCCTCGATAATTTCATGGAAGATGATGTCTAGACTCTTTTTTTGATCATGGCTTTCAGGTAGTCCCATAATTTTTAGATTGTTTCTCCTGGATCTATTTTCCAGGTCAGTTGTTTTTCCCATGAGATATTTCACATTCTCTTCCATTTTTTTCATTCTTTTGGTTTTGTTTGGTGATTTCTTGGTTTCCCGTAAAGTCATTAGACTCCATCTGTTCCATTCTCATTTTGAGAGAACTATTATCTTCAGTGAGCTTTTGAACCTCTTTTTCCATTTGGCTAATTCTGCTTTTGAAAGCATTCTTCTCCTCATTGGCTTTTAGAACCTCTTTTGCCAATTGAGTGAGCCTATTTTTCAAGGTGTTATTTTCTTCAGCATTTTTTTTGGCTCTCCTTTAGCAAGGTATTGACCCGTTTTTCATGCTTTTCTTGCATCTTTCTCATTTCTCTTTCCAGTTTTTCCTCCACCTGTCTAACTTGCTTTTCAAAATCCTTTTTGAGCTCTTCCATGGCCTGAGCCCACCCTGGGATGTCTGGGATGCAGAGGCCCCGACGTCCACATCTTTCCCTGATGGTAAGAATCCTTCCTCGTCATCAGAATTGAAAGGCGGGAACATCTGTACCCCATCAAAGTCGCTTTCTATATTCTTATTTTTCTTCCCTTTTCTGGGCATTTTCCCAGCTAGTTACTTGACTTCTGAGATTCCTGTCCCCCCCCTGCCTAGATCCACCCAGCTAATGCTTGGGGTCTGAGATTCACATGGGCTTTCCACTGCAGGCGCGGCTGCTATTCAATCTGAGCTTAAGTTCTGGGGCCAGGGTGGGGCAGGGCCGCCTCCCAGGCTCTGTTCCCTCAGGGGCTTTATGCAGAGACCTGAACTTCTGCCTGCTGCTGCCTCTGCCACTGCCTCTGCCGCTTCCTCTCGAGGGGGCCCGAGCCACGGAGACACCCCGCTCCCCTCTCGGCCAGCCCAGACGTCTCTCTCACTGACCTGTAGCGTCTGTGGGTGGAGGGACCTTCCCAGCCGCTGGAGGTTCCGTACCTGAAACCTGCTCAGATCTGCTCCTCTGCTCCTCTCGGCCGCGGGGCCAGGGCAGCTCAGGGGTGGGCTCCACTTTCCGTGGTGCGACGGACCCTGGGGACAGCTCTCCAGGGCTCTCTGGACGGAAATCTTTTCCACTGTGTTTCTGCGCTCCTTCCAGTGATCCAGAATTTGTGGGGAGTTCTTCTTGCAGGAAATATATGGACTGTGGGTTTGGAGTTAGCATACGTGAGTCTTTCTACTCCGCCATCTTGGCTTGACCCCTGTCCTATCCTTCTTGAATCTTCTAGTCCCCAGGCTAAACATCTCCAGTTTTTTCAATCGACTTTGATGGAATCAAGGTCTTTACCACCCTGGCTGTTTTTCTTACTTGCTAAACTGTGGAATCCCTGATTGAGGATAACACTTCTAATATAGTCTGACTAGAGAGTCTCATCTATTTTTGTTTTTTTTTTAAATTTATTTTTTTTTAGTTTTCAACATTCATTTCCACAAAATTTTGAGTTCCAAATTTTCTTCCCATCTCTCCCCTCTCCCTCCTGAAAACACTGTGCATTCTGATTACCTCTTTTCCCAATCTGCCCCCCCTTCTATCACACCCTTACCTTTCCTTATCCCCATCTTCTCTTTTTTCTTATAGGGCAAGATAGATTTCTGTACCCTATCACCTGTATTTCTTACTTCCCAGTTGCATGCAAAAACAATTCTCAACATTCTTTCCTAAAACTTTGAGTTTCAACTTCTCTCCCTCCCCCCCATCCCTACTGAGAAGGCATGCAATTCAATATAGGCTATATATGTGTAGTTTTGCAAAAGACTTCCATAATAATCATGTTGTGAAAGACTAGCTATATTTCCCTCCATCCTATCCTGCCCCCCATTTGTTCTATTCTCTTTTTTGACTTTGTCCCTCCCCTAAAGTGTTTACTTCTAATTATTCCCTCCTCTCATTAGCCCTCCCTTCTATCATTCCCCCATACCCCATGTGTAAGATAAATTGTCATAACAAATTGAGTGTGCATGTTATTCCCTCTTTAAGCCAAATGTGATGAGAGTAAGCTTCGCTTTTTCCTTCTCACCTCCCCACTCTTCCCCTCAAGTGAAAAAGCTTTTTCTTGCATCTTTTATGAGAGATCATTTGCCCCATTCCTTGTCTCCCTTTCTCCTCCCAATATAGTCCTCTCTTATCCCTTAATTTTATTTTTTTAGATATCATCCCTTCCTATTCAACTCACCTTGTACCCTCCATATATATATATGTGTGTATAATCCTTCCAACTACCCAAATACTGAGAAAATTTCAGGAGTTACAAATATTATCTTTCCATGTAGGAATGAAAATAGTTCACCTTTAGTAAGTCCCTTATGATTTCTCTTGTTTACATTTTCATGCTTCTCTTGATTGTTGTGTTTGAAAGTCAGATTTTCTATTAAGCTCTGGTGTTTTCATCAAGAATGCTTGAAAGTCCCCTATTTCATTGAATGACCATTTTTTCCCCTGAAGTATTATAGTCAGTTTTGCTGGGTAGGTGATTCTTGTTTTTAATCCTAGTTCCTTTGACTTCTGGAATATCATATTCCAAGCCCTTTGATCCCTTAATGTAGAAGCTGCTAGATTTGTGTTATCCTGATTGTATTTCCATAATACTTGAATTGTTGCTTTTTAGCTGCTTGCAATATTTTCTCCTTGACCTAGGAGTCAGGAGTTTTTCTTTTCTGATCCCTTTCGGGAGGTGATCAGTGGATTCTTTCAATATTTATTTCACCTTCTGGTTCTAGAGTATCAGGGCAGTTTTTCTTGATAATTTCATGAAAGGTGATGTCTAGGCTCTTTTTTTGATCATGGCTTTCAAATAGTCGCATAATTTTTGTGTCTCTCCTGGATCTATTTTCCAGTTGTTTTTCCAATTGAGATATTTCACATTGTCTTCTATTTTTTCATTCTTTTGGTTTTGTTTTATAATTTTTGGTTTCTTCATTAGCTTCCACCTGCTCCATTCTAATTTTTAAAGGACTGTTTTCTTCAGGAAGCTTTTGAACCTCCTTTTCCATTTCGCTAATTCTGATTTTTAAAGCATTCTTCTCCTCATTGGCTTTTTGGACCTCTGTTGCCTTTTGAGTTAGTCTATTTTTAAAGGTGTTATTGTCTTCAGCAACTTTTTGGGTCTACTTTAGCAGGCTGTTGACTCATAATTTTCTTGCGTCATTCTCATTTCTCTTCCTAGTTTTTCCTCCACCTCTCTTACTTGATTTTCAAAATCCTTTTTGAACTCTTTCATGACCTGATACCATTGCATATTTATTTTGGAGGTTTTGGATGCAGAAGCCTTGACTTTTATGTCTTCCTGTGATGGTATGCTTTGTTCTTCCTCATCTTAAAGGATGGAAGAAAGTACCTGTTCATTGAGAGAGTAATCTTCTATAGTCTTTTTCCCCCCTTTTTTGAGCATTTTTGAGTCCTTTCTGAAGAGGACGGTATACCCTATGGATCTGTAAGTTCTCAGTTCCTCCAAGATGACACAATCAATGAATAGGAGTTTACTACTCTCCTGGCCTGCCCTTTGGTCTGGGAGCAACCGTAAACTTTTATGCTCAGGATTTGCGAGTAGAATTCCCTCTCCAGAGCCTCCACCAATGCTACCACACCAGCCAGCTGTTCTTCTCACCACAGGGCCACCACTCAGGGCTGAGACCCAGATCAGAGACTCAATTTCCCCAGGCCTGAGGGCTACAAAAATGGATGCTGCCACTGCCTGGGACCAGGGCTAGCTAGACTGCAGGTGAAAGAGCTTTCTCACTGACCTTTGAAGTCGTCTTCGGCATTTGTTGGTTGAGGAATTGGAACCACAGCTGCTGCTGGGGATTCCACCTCCTGAGGCTTGCTTTGGTCCTGTACCTGCAGTGCTGCGTGGCCAAGACTGAGTTGCACTCTGCTCTGCGCTTGGTGTGATTGACCTTTCCTGTTGGCTTTCCAGGCTTCCTTGGACTGGAAATTTCTTTCACTCTGTCGTTTTGTGGCTTCTGCTGCTCTAGAATTTGTTTAGAGTCAATTTTTATAGGTATTTTATGGGCTGTGGGAGGAGAGCTTTTATAGGTCTGTTCTTCTACTTTGCCACCTTGTGAGTCTCATCTCTTTACATCTGAGTGCTGTGTTGTTTCAAAATCTAAAATAGAATGATGCTTCTTGTGGGAGGGGGAGGCCTGGGGAAAGAAGGAGCTAGGTAGTGATGAATAGAAATACTTCTGCAAAGGTCCTTGAAGCCAGAGCTTAGGCCCAGGTTGGGATGCTATTTGTAGTGGCAGACATTCAGAAATTTCAAGGTCAGAGTGGAGTAGTACTATGTGAATAACAGTTTTGCATAGAAATAGCTATCATAATGTAAATCTAGGTTCACATGGATTGGATTATGGGGTTGATCAGATATTGTCTCTCTAGCTTATTGCCGCAGCCTTGAGTTTTTTCAGGAAAATGTAGTATGTTTAGGGTATATGGATGTATTTTACCCCATAGAAAATGCAGGAGACCTAGAGGACTCAAAAGAACCTATAAATAGATACAGGATCATAATCATATAAAAAAGCACACAATAATCGATTAGCTTTCTGTGGAAAGGGAACTGAATGTGAGATTGCCAGTAGGGCTGCACATGCTGACATTCTGGTGAAATCCCTTTTTCCCAGTCACTTTCAAACTCACAGAAGCCCCTGTGTGGTTTAGATTTCCTCTGAAAATGAAACATTTTTCCGGGTGCTGCCAAGCAAGCAATTACATTTTCATTGACCCTGCACTACTTGAGGAGCTCCTTGACTTTGCTCTTCAAGTTATGCTGCCTATGAAATTGTATTTACTCCCCTTTTCTTTCCTTAAGGAGTGCTGTGAATCAGGAAATCTCTCTGTTGAAGGTCTAACCCCCAACCTCTTGAAATTGTGATTACCTATGAAGTAACTTGAAAATTCCCAAAGTTCATATTGTAAAAGTAATAAACTTATTTTTGCTCAATTAATTTGATGAATTACTGCTCTGAAGCCAAGGAGAATACTTTTAACTTTTTTTTTTATTTTTTAGGTTTATGGTAGCTTTCCTCAGCTCTCTTAAAAATTATTTATTAATGCCTTTTGTTTTTATATTGGTCATTACCAGGCATACCTTTCCCCCCTGGGGAAAAATGTAAGCATAACCAATCAACAGGACATATGCAGCATTCCACACTCAGAGGACTTCCATATCTCCAAAGGAAGGAAGATGGTGCATTTCTAAGATTGGTCATTATATTTAAACAGAATTGAGTTTTTTTGTCTTCTTTTTATATATAGTTTAATATAGTTATTATGTATGTTATTTTCCTGGTTCTTCTTTACTCTGTATCAAGTCATATAAGACTTCTCTTATTTTTCTGAATTCTTCATATTTGTTTTTTCTGGTAACACTCCTTTAATTAATTTCATGTATAATAATTTATTTAGCCTTTTCCCAATTGATGGACATCCACCTTATTTTTGATTCTTCAGTACCACAAAAAGTACTGATTTGAATGTGAAAAGTACTTAATTTAGTACTTAAAGTCTGTGATTTCATCCGTATATTTATTTCCTTCCACTTTACTCTTGGCGATAGTCTAAATAATTCACTTGGTGCTTAACCTTTACTAATGAGGAATTTCTTCAAACTTAAGTTAGGCTGCTGGTCTTTGGAGATAGACATAGGTCATCAATGGATCCACATTTGCCACTGCACACATATATTTGGAGATTTTCCAGCTTTGTAGAAGGCCTCTGCCAGAACTTGTTCCACTGGCATAACTTCCTGAAATCTACCTCCATTGCATGTTAATACATTGACAGAGAATTAGTGAACGATTAAGAAGAGAATTTTGGAAATAAATATTTAAATTGGAAAGAGATTTTTTTACCTACTAAATAAATATGAGATAGCAAACTTAGTATCTAACACAGCGATAATGATTTGGTTTTTTTGTTTGTTTATTTAAATATTCTGGTTCATAGTGATATTATTACTTACCTCCGTACATGGCATTCAATTTCATGTCTCCTTTCTTTATATAGACTGCCTCCCGTGCCTTTAACTACATTCCTTCCTCACTTCTTCTATCTCTTTAGAGTCCTTAGCTTGCTTCAAGGTTCATCTCAGCCTTTGAATATATCTTGCATTTACTTAGCTATGTATGTGTAAACTGTTTTGGTTTTGATTTTATGTCCCTGCTTCCTGGCATATTCATAATATAGTAGAACTTAATAAATGCTTTTTGAATGATTGTCATGTGTTATGGATTGTCAGTTTTCAAAGAACTTATTCATCAAAATTATTTTGTGCTAAAATTTATGGAATGCAATTTAATCTAGCTTAGATTTCAGAGGTACTTCAGGATCTTTTAATTCCTTAGAATAACTATAAAAGTAGTGATTGGCATGTAGTGGGTGTGTGAAAATGCTGGTTAATAATGTTCTAGAAGATAAACCAAGCTACATTGTATTTTGTATGTAGCATTTTTGTTCTCATGAGAAGGAACTGTTAGCTTATGTATTTTTTTCTTTTTCTTTTTTAGAATATGGTTTCTAGTTTTCGGGTTTCTGAGCTACAAGTATTGTTAGGCTTTGCTGGACGTAATAAAAGTGGACGCAAGCATGACCTCCTGATGAGGGCTTTGCATTTATTGAAGAGTGGCTGTAGCCCAGCAGTTCAGATTAAAATCAGAGAACTTTACAGACGGCGTTACCCACGGACAATTGAAGGTCTTTCTGATTTGTCCACAATAAAACCCTCAGTTTTCAATTTGGACAGTAGCTCATCACCCGTGGAACCTGACTTGACTGTTGCTGGAATCCACCCATTGCCTTCTACTTCGGTCACACCTCAGTCTCCTTCTTCTCCTGTTGGTTCAGTGCTCCTCCAAGATACTAAGCCTTCATTTGAGATGCAGCAGCCATCTCCCCCAATTCCTCCAGTCCACCCTGATGTTCAGCTTAAAAGCCTTCCCTTCTATGATGTTCTTGATGTTCTTATCAAACCTACAAGTTTAGGTAAGTGTTATTTCTTTTGGTTAGAAATTAAATAGAATTAACTGTCTGCTGTTCATTAAATGGGTTGGTGTTCCTATACAAGTGAGTCTTTAGTTGCTGTTATATCAAGTGAGTAATGTAGGTTACTTGTAGATTTTTTTCCTAGTGCTTGGCTATTCATTTAATTATACTTCTGTTACATTTTAACCTGAGGTTTATTTGTATAATGTCATATTTTGCCAACCTTTTGCAAAACCTTTGGTTTTGCTTTTTTACCACACCCCTCTCCCCCCATGACCCAGAAATCCATTCAGTTGTACAGATAAAAATCATATTGAGAAGACATATGTTTAGAATGTGATTTTAAGGTTATGGCCTTTTTTTCCCTAAGTAATACTGTTTTTTAATGTATATTTGCTAGGTGTTTGACCAAAAAGGTTTTTGTTTCTGAAGATTATTGCCTGTTTGTTTTTAAGTCTAGCATTGCCATAGATATTAACATTGGTTGTAGTTTTGATGATCCTGTTTTACAGTGATCATTGAGAGGATGACTCAAGAAGAGTATAAGGTAGATTTAGGAGATTGAGTTGAGGGTACCTCAGACGAAACAAGACAAAAGGTCCAGGGAAAAAATGAATGTATTCTTGGAATGTCCTTCATTTTCCAAGGTAGAGTGATTATGAAAGAAGTGTGAGGATAAAGATAGGGGAAGACATTTTAAGCTTCTTCATGCTTACTGCTACAGTTGTATTTTCTTTATTTTTTCTTAAAGAGGATAGTTATAAAAGTAAGCAATGTTATATAATAAAATGGCACTACTTAGGATCATAGGATTTTAGAGTACACCTGATGACTTTACCTTATATAGAATTATTAAAATAGCCCATTCTATTTCACTTTTCGGTGGCATAAGCGTGGATATTTATGACTTGGCCAGACAATGCATAAAAAACAGTAAAGCACCATAAAAGTTGTGATATTTGTTGGAGAAGACTTTATAATGGATGTAGGGCTTGACATGATCTTGAAGAATGACTAGGATTTGGATATGTTGAAGGTGAAGGAGGTGAGTGTAGCCCTAAGAGACAGAAATGAAGATGGTATATTATCCCCAAGCAAATAGATTGTCCTCATCATAGAGGAGCATTGAGTTTTTAATAGTTTATAGAAATATCTCTTGACTTATTTTTAAAAGAGGATTGCAAATCTTTGTTATTCACTTTTGAGCTGTTTAAGTATCCTTATATTTCAAAAATTGCATAAATAAGTAATTCTCCTCTCTTATGGTCATATATTTGTGTGAATTGGCATTTTCAAGATAAACAGGAATGAAAGCTGCATTATTATGATGTAAGTGCAGAAATGGCATAAGGCTACCAGTCTTCCCTGTTTACAGTTTATTAGAAAAAAAAATACATGCTTATTTGTAATGTTGTTGAGAGTCGGAATACGAGTTGATTGAAAGTAAGATTTTTTAAGAAATTTGCATTTTTTGGTACAGTTAGTAATAGACACTTAAATTAATTTTAAAAGATTTTACTGCTAGAATTTTGTTGAAAGTTTTGTTTAAATTTTGACTGCTACAAAAAAATCTGAGAATCATTGAAGTAGAAATTAGGTATGTAAACTTAAGTATTGTATAGTTCTACTAACTTTTCATTCTCTCCCATAGCATAAGCAGTCATCTCCATAAAAATGACTTCTAAAACTCTGTCTCCAGCTTCACAGACAGATTTTAAAGAATATCACCCTGGTAAAAAAGCAAACTAACATGTCAACGAATGCATTTTTTCCACATGCATTATCCCACACTTCTCCAAAGAAAAGGACTGTCTTCTAATATATGGATTTCTTATTTGCTCTTAAAGTTTAATAATAGTTCATTTCCTTTCAATACATTTTAAAAGTTCTACTATAGGCTGAACTCTGCCCCAAATCTACTAATATTTTCATAAATGGTACCAATCCTTCAAACTGACCCATGTTCAAAACCTTGTATTAACATTTGATTTTTGTCTGAAGTTTCCACTAGTGTTTGAACCACAACCGTATTGAAGACAACCGTAATGATTGTTTCTGTTCTTTATATGATTATTGCATTTTTCAGTCATTCATCAAGTATTTTTAAGTTTCTGCTCCTAGAATTGTGGTAGGTTTTGAGAAAGAGAGTAAACATTTTATAATCTAGTGTAGGACAAACAATAATACAAATTAGACTGTGGTTCTACTCTAGGAATAGTAATGAGTACTTGACCCCAGTGACATTGTTGAGGGCAAGGATATTGTCACAAACACATTTCGTGGAGGACTTAAGGTGATTTTACATAGATAGTATGGCAGTAGAGAGATTGGAGCATGGACAGTGGGTGAAAATTTTATTCTAAAAGTAGGATATATTCCATGGAGGCTGGAAATTACAGGATGTGTTTGGGAGATGGTGAGGAGGAACACAATATGGTTCGATTGTAGTGTAGGCAAGGGACAGAAGCTGGAAAGATGCAGCCCTTCTTTTGGGCCTTGGAGAAGGCTGAAGAGTTTGGACTTGTACTTTAGAAGCCAACAAAGACATCATCAGATGTAGGATGTATATAGTATGTTGATTTGTAAGGATATTAATTTATTATTCCATAACTGAGTGATTTTTCGATCTTAAGTAATTATCCTAGGTCATACCATAGTAAATGGTAAAATAGCACAGGTGTACTGAGTCTTGGCCTCATTAAATGGGCCATGCCCTGGGTACTTCTTAAATAGGCCTATTCAATGAATGGGCATTACCTCACTCTAAGTGAGTACCTGCAAAGACCTCGGCCTGAAGGGCCCAGAGTCTTCCAGTGCATCCTGGGTCATCTGCAGTCATCCTGAAGAATATCAGGTCATTGGATTCAGATAGCTCTGAAGGAGAAGTGAGGCTGGTGACCTTGCACAGAGCATGTCATTATTTCTCTGATGGCATGGTCTTCTTTGGCAACAAAGGACAGACACAAACTGAGTCTTTAGTTCATCATCCTTCTATATTATAGGAAAGATACCGACTAATGCCTTGCTTAATAAATATGTGAACTATATTTTGAAGATTCTGTGCTAGTAAGTAAATTAGTTTCTGTGTCTTTCCTGTGTGACTCATTCTGATAACAGATAACAAAGTTTCAGTGAAGCTAACAAAAAGAATGATTTAACAGAAAAATAGCCATTATTGGGCTATTAAATCTACTTCATGATTTTGAATAATGTGCGGGTGGTTAGTAAAGAGGAAAAACATTGAGTTAACTATTGAAGAAACAATTCTTTTAGCTTTTTCCACTGGACAAAAGCATTTGTAGGTGTAATGGATAGAGTAAAAGATTTGGAGATAAGGAGACATAGGTTTGAATTTAGCCTCCAGTACTGACTGTGTGAGCCTCTGTAAGGTACTTGCTGCCTTAGTTTCCTTATATGTAAAAGTAAGACTTGGATTCAGCAACCTGAGACCTCTTCCAGTTTTAAACCTATGATCCTGTGAATCTGTTGTACTTGGACTGTATCTCCAAGGTTGATGGAATAATTTTGAATTTGTTAGCTATAAGGAAATAATATATTTTTTGTTTTAGGTTTTATTGTTGCCTTTTGTGTTTCATCATGGTCATTTTCCCTCCCTCTCCCCCGTGCATTAAACCCTTCCTTGTAACAAGGAGAAATATTTGGCAGAACCAGCTGACCATGATCTTCTGTATCACATCACAAATCATAGTCTTCTTGCCTCTCTAATTAGAGGAGGAAGTTGCCTTATTAAGCTCTCTTCAGGATTGATATTATTACAGTAATTCACCAAAGTTTCTATAGCTATAAGGAAGTATAAACCTTTTTTTAAAATCTTTTTTATTTATTTAGTATTTAATTTTTCCCCATTTACATGTAAAGAACAGTTTTTAATATTTTTTTAAAACTTTGAGTTCCAAATTCTCTCCCTTTTTTTCACCCCCATTGAGAAGGCAAGCAATTTCATATAGGTTATATATGTGTAATCATTCAAAACATATCTGTAATAGTCATGTTGTAAAAGAAAGCCTAGATAAAAAGACACAAGAAAAATAAAGTGAAAATAAACAAAAGTTGCTTCAGTCTATATTCAGACACCATCAGTTGTTTCTCTGGGGATGAATAGCATTTTTCATCCTAAGTCCTTCAGAGTTGTCATGGATCGTTGTATTGCTCAGAACAGCTAAGTGATTCACAATTGATCATCCTATAATATGGCTGTTATCTTGTACCCAGTATATTTCACTTTGCATCAACCTGAGGGTTTCTTTAGAAAAAAAATTTAACCATTATTATTATTCCTCAAAATTCCTTTCTAATTTTAAGAAGGCAAATACTGTTAATTGTTGAATTTTTCTTTATTGATAACATTTGTTTTAGGTCAAGTTTATCATATAGTGGATGTACATTATTTAATGTTTTGTATATAGGGGTAGCTCTGTACCTGAAATTTCATTAGGAGAACTCCTGGGTGAGGAAACTCTCTCTACCAAAGCAGATTGGCATCTTCACCATTATGTGTTATATGTGTTGAGGTAGATCTTGAACCCAGATCTTCCAGACATAGATGAGGAAACTGAGGCAGCCCGTAATTGGTAGAAGTAGAAGGAATAACTAAGAAGTTACTTTTTCTGCTGAGAGGGAGGCTGGAAAAGGCTGTTTTTTCAAAGGAGCAGGTTAATGAACACTACCTGATGATTTTAATCCCAGGATCATATCTCCCTTTAGAGTTCTTTTTTTGACCTGTGTTCTGTCTGCTCAAGGGCACTCTTGCCAGTAATGGTACTTAGATCCGCACTTCAGTTCCTTGTATTATGTGTTCTATAGAATTCATTTTATCTTCTTTATTTAAATGCTTTAGGAGTTTATAGTAGTATTCTTGGAATTAAAAAAAAAACCCACCATTATTGGTCATATATTTGTTTTAATGACTCTGAATGCTTGTTTTCCAGAATGTAACTCCCATTTAGAATATTTTACCTTTGGGAAAATTTTAGTACCTACTTCATGACTCTTTCCCATTTTGGAGAAACATAGAGACCAAAATAGACCTTAAAGGTCATTGAGTCCAACCCCTTCATTTTACAAATGAAAAAATTGAGGCATAGAGTGATGAGGTGGTTTGTCCAGAGTTATGCAGCTAGGTCTTCTGGCTGAATGATTTGGGAGGATCATGTTTGGTTCATGATTGCGTTGTACCTACTGCTGATGTCAATTTTCCTGCGCTCATGTGTTTTGGGTACAGAAGTAGTCATCATGTGTAGCTCTATTATAGTTTTCCTTCCCTTGGCTCTATTGTAGGTAGAAAGAGTGAGAATGGGAGAGGGGAGAGAAGGGAACAAGCAAGTACTTGCTGTGTGTCAGATACTGTGCTAAACTCTTCATAAATATTATCTCATTTGATCCTCACAACAGCCTTGGGAGTTAGATACTTTTATTATTATACCCATTTTACATTTGAGGAAACGGAAAGAGAGGTTAAGTGTCTTTCCCAAGAGTCACACAGCTATTAAATATCAGAGGCCAGATTTGAACTCAGGTTTTCTTGACTCCAGGTCCAGTGCCTTGTCCACTGTGCCATCTAGCTGCAGGGCAGCATTTTGTTTTTGCAGTCTTTGGACCCTTTGTAGCTTCTATATTTAGAATTTTCTCCTCTTTTTAGCTGAAATAAAATAGTTCTTTGGGAACAGTTCTTGGAACCCTAAACAGATTCTAAGTCTTCAGTATTGTCCATGGCTGTATCAAAAAATATAGCATCTCTGGGCAATCTTTCACTTTTAACATTGAAGTAATAGTTCAGATCTCGCTACTGGTTTGTTGTACATTTTAATGACTATATTAGAAGGATTCGGTGGGGGGGTTATCTTTCTATTTTTTTCCTAACAAAATACAAGTGAATATAAGGCATCAGAGAAATATCCTGGTGAATAGAATTCATATATATGAGATAATTTACTTCCTGTCAGCTTTGTTATATGATAACATAGCTGTTTTCATTAGATGACACTATATAGAGATGAAATATTACTACCTTGAAGGAAGAACAGTATAACTTGTACTTTCTTCTGTGCTTTTAGGATGAGGAAAAATTGAATACTAAATTTCCTGCAAACACCTTTTCAAATACTTCCACCTTTATTTTCCTACCATGAATTGCATTCATTCTGGCTATTTCTTTATTAGTGTGTTTCAGTAATAAATCTAAGAATTTTGTAGATACTACACTGTCTGGCTATTAATTGACTTTTATATTCTCTGAATTTTATTGAAAAGTCGTCTTTCATTGTATTTTTTCTCTCCAGTTCAGAGCAGTATTCAAAGATTTCAAGAGAAGTTTTTTATTTTTGCATTGACACCTCAACAAGTAAGAGAAATATGCATTTCCAGGTAAGAAGCGGGGTTTGAAATATGTTTCAGTGGGTAAGGGGCTCTTTAGAGATAGCTTACTAAAATTCCATCATTTTTAGCTATATGACTACATACATACATACATATATATGTATATGTAAATATGTTTGGAGGAGTTGGTAAACAGAAGTTCTTTTTTTTATGCCCAGGACCCAAAAAATAAAGTACTATGATTTTATTTTATTATTATTATGCCAGTGGTTTCATTGGCCTGGTTAATAGAAAAATCATAGTTTAAAGAGAAAATTTGAGAGATTAACAGAAATTGCCTAAAGAATAAGTGGGAAACAAACTTGAAAGTAACTCCTGGTCATTACAAAAATAGCAGATACTTAAAGTAGAAACAGGTTTTCAAACAGTAAAATTAAATGGAGTGAGCAAAAAAAGTGAGCAAAGGAAATCTAGAGAATACACTATTAGTGTTTTTTAAATTATTAGTGCCACTGATGTTGCCATATAACATTTGTACAGTCACATAGATTTAGCCTTTTTAAAGACCTAGAATGAGAAAAGTGAGCTGCTGCAAGGTTAAATGGCTTTCCTTAGGTTGCAAATATAGAAGTAGTTCCATAGCACAAATGTACAAAAATTTGGTTCTCCGCTAGATATTAAAATGAATTTTCCAATATTGCACAACTTTTATTTTAAAAAAATGTTTATAAACAAAATAAAAGTTTTTAAAAGGTTTAGTGTTATAGGTATGTGTGTCTTAAGTATTTTCCCCCTCTATTCCAGATGTGTTCAGTATTCACATCACTTTTACATGTTCTCCTTATTCCGCAAAAAAGAAAAGATAATTTTCTATCTCTGTTGAATATGGAGGCTCAGTAAAAGCTAATGAAACACTACCTATGACTAGTTTGTCTCTTGATGGATTGTATCTGGTAGTGTTATGATAGAATTTGGCTCTTTACTAGCTATAAGACATTAAAATCAATTTCCAGTGTCAGAAAACCTTTCGATTTTGTGGAATAGGGAAAATAATACATTGGATATTACAAAATTTTACAACCTAGAATCATTGATCTAGAACTGAAAGGGACTTCAGAGGTCATTTAATACAACCTATTCATTTTACAGATGAGGGCATTGAGGTCTAGGGAGGTTAAGTGATTTAGCATTTTGAGTTTTCCATCATAATTAATAATCCTGGTATCAATCAGATAGTTCATGTTAAAGTATCCCTCTCCCTTTTGTGTGTCTCCACCTTCTCCCCATCGGAAAACTCTGTAGTAGGTGTTAAATATTTAACAAAATAAATGTAATGAAACATAGATAATTTGTGGAGACCTCATGTATATTTTTATATAAAAAGTTAACCAAGAATATAAACATTCATATGACAGATGCCAAATAGGGACTGTAGATATTAAGTGATCATAGGGATCTCTGTAACTTTTCATGTATTGGGAAGCTTTTATAAAAGTTTTTATAAAACCTTTTATAAATAATAAAAGCTATTATTTTACTTGGGCTATAAAGAAAAATACTTTTTAACTAAGCAGAAAAAGGTTAAACAGCCTTGGAAGGTGAAAGTTTTGAGCATGTTTGTTTCAAGGATTGTAGGCCATTTCTACTGAAATGGACAGTTTGTATAAAGAGGTACAGTGTTTGAAGAGCTTTGAATGCCTGCCTTATATGATGAAACATCCTTGAAGGTGGTCATGACTGTTTTGTCTTTGTCTTCCTGTTGCTGATTCAGTGCCAAGCACTTAATAGATGCTTGATAAGGGCTTGTTAATTTGAAGTTTGGATTTTATTCTGTGTCCTTGAAGGTTTTTGAGTAGTATAATCATATATACATAATGTTATGTGAGATAATTGTTCCAGCTGCTTCTCCCCTAAAGTCCTATTCCATTGTAAATCAATGCTATACCACTTCATTGCAAGCTGAACAGGCTTTATGTACTAGCACAGCAATGGACTGGGTGTTTGTTATCTGAGGACTTGATTAATTTGGTGAGGCTCGTTACCAGAAGGTTTTCACAAGTAATAAAGTATTTTGGTTACAGCTGTTTGTGAAGATTGCTTGTGAAGGCATTTTGAGTTTGATGATAAGACCTCCTACAACAGTAAAGTTTCTGATGTATACAAGTAATCAGGCTGTAATGATAAGTGAAAGGAAGGAGAAGCCAGAGAATTGTGTCGAGACTGTTAAATTAATCTGGGTGATAAGGCACTTGTCTTATTTTTCAAGATAAATGACAAAATACATGACAAAAAATCTTTACTTCCCTAGTGATTTTATTTACACCAGCTCAACCAAATCATCATTATTCAAAGGTTTATAATCTTTGGGTGTTTCAGCTTTTCTGTTTTTGCATTCTTGCAAGTCGTTTCATTTCTGTTTAGCATATTCAAGAGCTAGGACAAGAAGAGAGTGAACCTAAAATCAGTTCACTTGGCTGCCCTGATAGCAGCTTTGGTTAAAATTCAAGCTAGTGGCAAAAAAGAGGTATTTATATTATCTTCAAACTTCATTTGTATCTGTTTATCATTGGGGCATCTCCTTGAAGAGTCTAGGATTGACATTACTCTTTGCCCCAAAAAAGAAGATACTCATTTGACATCTTTATGCCTTTTTACCATAGGGAAATTATACAAGAGTAGATAAGATGGTTACTCCAAAGGACGCATTTCTGAGCCATCTCCCTTGAATTTCTAAGTTTAAACCTTCTCAGATTTGCTGGGCAGGCTTTCACAGTTGTTTACTTAGCATGACTTGCTTGTGACAAACATCAGCGACAAGTGCCAGTAAAATTGGTATTAGACTAGATAATCCGTAAAATCCTTCTAACTCTAACATTCTGTGATTATGTGAAAAGAAACAAACTAGTAGTAGGTACCATACTGGCAGTATTGTAAAGATTTGGAAAGTCAGTACTCATTTTGCGTAGAGTATGGCTGGTGGGGATTCTCTGATGAATTTATTGGTTATACCAATTTAATGATACAGAAGGATAAGATACATTAATTTGCAGATGAACTTGACAGCTTTAGGCACTTAGTATATGCAAAAAAACAAGCCTCCTGACCCCCAACCCCAATTTGAAGCTAAAATAGAACATTTCTTATTTGTAGCCTTAGAAAATTAAAAAATAAACCTCTCTACATTTATTGCAAAGTATGACAAAATCAGGATGTAATTTCAAAAACCATTATCCAAACATCAAAAGAAGTGATATTTCTTTTTTTAAAAATTAGATCTTGAGTCCTGATTTTTTTCCCCTCTTATTCCCTAAGTCTAGTAGGATTTCTTTTTCTCACCCCTCTTTAATCCAGCAAACAATTTTTTCAAGTTCACAGTTAAATTTTACGTTAATATGAGGGAATTTGGGGGTTGTAGACTCTACAACTGAGAATATCACAAGTTTACTTCTTTATCTTACCCAGTTTTGTTCAGTTCAAGAATTCTCCTTTAGTCTTCAGTTCCTTTCCCTACCATCTGATCCTTGGGTTTAGGGTACTGCTGGCTACCATCTTGAGCTCCCCTTTCATGTTGGAACAATAAGGTTCTTTACTTTAGGGTTGTACCTTCAGTGTAACCCTACTTGACTTTTGGTCTGGTTTAATATTCCCCCACACAACTCTCTTATCAAAAAGTAGGCTTTTGTATCTTTGCTCTCTGCTTGAGCAGTTTGGTGTCTTTATGGATTGTGTTTTTAGCTCTTCTCAACTCTTCCCCTCATCGTCACAGAACTACTTGACCATGATAAGGGTCAGTCTTCCTCCAGTCTAATTCACTTTTTCACTCTTCTCATTCAGTTATTTATAATCATTTGGATCTTAAAGGTAGTCTTCTTTCCTAGGGAAACTTATAAGACTTAAATTTGTGACAATTGAAAATATGTAAGACTTATTATATGTATATTTTTGACACAGAATCCTTGAGACCCTTGTGTAGGGGAGTCATTTATTAGAAAATGGTGAGATTTTTCATAGCTTATATTTTATTTTTGGTAAATTTTTAAAGTATTTTAAAATTAAGCAACTATTTATTACATCAGTATATCCAAGTATGAAAGACTTTTATGCAGATAACCTAGCCTTATAAGAATAAGCAGAACAATTCATATGCAATCCTATTTAATTCTTTCTTTGGTTATACTTTAATACTTACTTCTAAGTGAGAAGTCATTCCTTTTTTCCCCCATGGCTCCCTTTGGCAGTCTGGTGAAACTATGGGACCCTCTGTCAGATTATTATTTTTAAGTGCGTAACATAAATTCTTCTTGACAACAAAGGAAACCAATTATATTACAAGTTTTTGTTATTTTTTTGTGTTTGTTTTGTTTTGTTGGAGGGGGGAAAGTGAGGCAATTGGGGTTAAGTGACTTGCCCAAGGTCATACAGCTAGTAAGTGTCAAGTGTCTAAGGCCCAATGTGAACTCAAGTCCTCTTGACTCCAGGACCCGTGCTCTATTCACAGCACCACTTAGGTGCCCTGTGGTGTCTTTTTACTTTCTTTTTTTTTAAAACAATTCATGGACCCCAGGTTAAAAACTCCCTAGTCCTAGTCTAAGTGATATCAGCTGTTTAGGACTGTTGTGGCAGGAGGCAAATAAATGACTTCACTTTGTAAATGCAAGTAGTTTGGGAGGCTTTCTTGAAGTCTCCGCTAAAATCTTACCTTTTGCAAGAAACTTTGCTCCTCCTTCCTTAATGTTAGTCCCTTTCAGAAATTATTTCCAGTTAAATCTTGTGTACAACTTGTTTTTATATAGTTCTTTGCATATTGTCTGCTTTCCACATTACATTGTGAGCTCCTTGAGGACTGGAACTTCTCTGCTCCTCCCTCCCCCCTTTTTTTTTTGTTTCCCCAAGGCTTACCATGGTACCTGGCAGGCATTAATCACTTAATAAATGTTTTTTGACTTGACTTATATGAATAGAAATGGAAATAAAATCCCTTGAGTATTGAGTATATGTTACAAAATATATTTTATGAAACTCGGTTTTATCAGTGTTAAGGATAAGCGCTTATTCTTTAGGATAAGCTCTTTTTGTTCTTTCATCACTACTTCTTCCTTGTTTATGTATGCCATTTAGGGAGTTGATGACAGCTTGACTTTTTGTCCAGGTTCATTTTTAGTAAGGATTTAACACCTAGTCTGTGCTCAGGAGTGCACTGCAAGATAAAATTGAAATATATAGCTTATTATGCCCTTAGAATTCCCATTATTGTTGAGAAAACAAGAAATCAATATACCACACAAATGAAAAGCAATGCAAAATAGTATATCATAAGGTCTTGTGTTTGACTTGTACTTCAGTGCCTGGGGTATCAAAATATAAAGAACAATAGTATGAGTAATTAGGAAAGGAAGAGAATCATTATTGGATCAAGATGAATATTGAAGAATTAGGGGATATTTGGATAATAGATCATCAGGCATTGTTGTCAGGAGAAACAGTTTTGAGTAAAAGTATGAAGGTAGGAACAATTATGAGTTATTAGGGGGTATGAAGAAGACTTAAATGGAAGGGAAAATGAGCTGTGGTAATGACCCAGAAATTTCATTCTTAGGGGTGATGATTATCTAGGGATACATCAAGTTTCCATCTAGAAACTACATTACTTGTCCACATAATTTTAATATAAGATGAAGCAACTGACCCATAGGACTTTTTCTTTTGACTTGGATTTTTCAGGAATGGTGATTGATTTATTTTGATGAACCCACATTGTCACGTACAATTTTCTGGTACCAGCAACAAACTTTTTTGTATTAACAAGGTGTTCCATGCACAAGTGTATTTTGGAAGTGCTAAACAAAAATTTTTATGAAACTAAGAGTTTTCCTTAAATTTTGATTGCACTTAAATGTCCTGGAGTATCCACTGCTGTAATTTAAGCATCTTTCAAATTTCCAAGTAAACAAACCCGTTTTGATTGTGGGTAGTAGATTGGTTATGGAATATTTGACTAATGAGGTATAAGAAAGAATGAAAATGTCATTGGAGGTATATGCTACCTGTTAAAAGTTTTTAATATAAGAAATACCCTGTGGGGAAAAAACCAATTGTATTTCCCTAACCAAGATTCTTTCTTTCCAACAGGGATTTTTTGCCAGGTGGTAGAAGAGATTACACTGTCCAAGTACAACTAAGGTGATTTTGTTATTGTTAAAACAATATTTTTACACTGGCTAAAACATCATTTTGCAGGCCTGTTTTAAATGTTTGATTATACTTTTAAGGAATGATTTCTCTTTGAATACAGATTGTGCCTAGCAGAGACTAGCTGCCCTCAAGAGGATAATTATCCCAATAGTCTGTGCATAAAAGTAAATGGGAAGCTGTTTCCTTTGCCAGTAAGTTGAAGTATTCAGATTCCTGTTTTGTTCCTTTGTTTCTCAAATTTATAAAATATGTGTTAAAATAAAGGCATGATTAGATGGAAAAAAATTACAATATAGGCAAAAATTATGGAAGAGGTTTAAGCTGAGTTTCAAGGTGAAAATTTGATTCATAGGATCATATGGAATGAAAAAGCCTTTTAGGAAACAGATTTTTCTTTACAAAGTTTTAATTGCAAATGGACTACAAGAATTTGTTTTTTATGGTTTTTGAAACGTTGCTTTGAATTTAATTCATGTAAACCTCATTTGTAAAAGTTAAAAGGTCATGCAAGTATAGATGATACTCTTTCCTAAAATCAGATTTTTTAAAATTTCAGTACTTTAAAATGATTATTTTAGGATATTTGTATGTATTTTTCCTTTCAAATAGATTTCTTTATCCCTAGAAATAGGAGCTTTGTTTCAGTCAGTGCAGCATTTATTTTTTACTGTATTAAGAAATAAGTTCTGTTGTACTATCCTACCTCATTTACATGTGGTTTGTTTTCCCTAAGTCTTTTAGGGGCACATTCTTATCTATGGAGATCATTATGTGACATTTACTTCCAAACATAATAAATCTATTTCTGTGTCTTTTCAATGTTTTTTGCTACCTATAAAATAAATAAAATGATAATGAAAAGTTAGTATTCTTTACCCACATCAGATGTTTAATCATTCATTCATTCAAGAAACAATTCATCAAGTCTGTGGGCTGTGATGCAGTATATACCATGTAAAACATTGGGAAAGATAGAGTAAAAGAAGAAATGATTGTTGAGGAGTTGGTTAAATATACTACAAATTGGAAGGTTATAAATGCCCAAGAGGAATATAAAATGCCATGAGATTAGATCTAAGGCAGGTAGGGTGGTTTTCAAGGAAGGCTTCCTTGAGGAATTTGATGTGAGTTGAGTTTTAAAGTATTGGTTGAAACTTTTTTACCCTTATCTAGGTTTTCATTTCTTTGTTCATTACTTTTCCATCATGTTTAATGAACATTGTTCTTCCCAGTTATTAGTTGCCAGTCTTAGGCTTTGATAATTCTTACCTTAAGCCTATGAAAACTGGTAAATTTCTTCCTCAGATACCTCCTAGGCATTAAGTAGGTAACAGGGATGGGGACCTTGCGACCTTAAGACCGTATGTGGCCCTCTAGGTCCTCAGGTGTGACCCTTTGACTGAATCCAAACTATAGGACAAATTCCCCTTAACAAAAGAATTTGTTCTGTAAAACTTGGACTCAGTCAAAAGACTACACCTAAGGGCCTAGAAGGCCACATGTGATCTCAAGGCCTCAGTTACCTCTACCCCTGAGAACTCCTAATTAGGGCTCCTATAAATTGCATACTTGTCCAGGAGGAGCTAACTATAGGCTTATCCAATTCAATGCTGTTCTTTGGTTCCATGGAAAACCATTTTGAATAAAATGAAAGCACTCTTTTGGGAATGCTGTTACATTAGATATGTATTGGAGTGGCACAAATTCAGACAACCAAAACTTAAATGACTTATATTTTAGAGATTGCAGTAGCCATCCATGAACCCACCCCCCCAACCCCCACACACACACTTAATCACTGTCAAAAAGTCAAGGCGAAGAGGAAGAACCTTGTAATATCTATTCGGTATTTGGAGCAGACTGGGATTGATGATTGGTGGGCAATAATTAGGATTTTGTACCAGTCTCAACCTTAAAACTGGTGCACAGAGGAAGAGAAGGTAACTTCTTTCAAACAGTTCTCCTTCCCCTGTACTACTCCTCCCCCTCAAATATGCTATTTTGAATTCTTTCGGTGAACATGGGATTCAAAAGTTATGCCCTTGATTTCTCTCTTAACCAGGAAGCTGCCTAGACTTCTTTTATAAGGCTGTTTCCCTTTTCAGCAGCTCAGACAAAGTTATGTTAAGATCTTGATCTGTGAACACATTTTGAAGAGGATAGCTTGAAGTATTTGGGTGAAATGGCATACCAACTAGAAGAAAGAAGATGTTTTCAGTCCAATTATTAGAGGCTAAAATGTCCTAGATAGGCTGAGGGGAGACAACCACAGAAATCTAGTTTTTTCTTCACAGTTAACCTTAATGGTATCTGGTTAAATTTTATGACTCGACATGACATTTTATAAGATAAAGCACACCCACTGATATATTTTTACTTGTTTTTTATTTCGTAACCAGTACTTAAAGGAAGGTTTGGTCCTTTTTCTTTGTATACATATAATGAATACCTACTCTTTGTGGGTTTTTTTCCTTTTCAGTATCCTCTTTATGTCCTGTCATATCTATCTGTCACATCCTCCACATTAAACCAGTTAATTACCTTTGTGACAAGAGCCATGGAAGAACAGAAGCTTATGTTAGAAGGGGGAGAATCTCTAATTTCTCTCCTTTCTTCTATTTATGTTTTGCTTTGAAAAAAGAATTTATAAATTTTAGCAATTCATTTTTGTTGGCTGATAAGGACCTTCTTATGGCTTACTTTAATAGTCAAGAAAGGATACTTTTATCCCCAGAGAATTAATTTTGTTTTTCTCATTATTGCAGGGATATGCACCACCTCCTAAAAATGGAATTGAGCAGAAACGCCAGGGGCGCCCCTTAAATATTACATCTCTAGTTAGGTTATCTTCTGCCGTGCCAAACCAGATTTCCATTTCGTGGGCATCTGAAATTGGAAAGGTAAAATTTTTCTTCATTTATCCAGACCTGTGAGTTTATTGGTATAGGATAGTAATTCTCAAACTTTATAATTTTTTTAAAAAAGCACCAGTAAATCAATTACATGTTAACATAAATAACATTTTTCAGTGAAAAATGACTCTCCTTCCCCCAGTAGTGAGAATGGCACTATTTTGTTTATTTTTGTAAATCTCTTTAATGTCTAGCTTACTTGAAGGCAGCTTGAGTCTCATCTGCTTCTGCATTTAATCTGTTATAATGGGGTTTTTTTGTTTGAAGAATATGAAGTAAATCTGACTTCACATACATAGTTGGAAAAGGGAGAAGAATTGTAATAGGTACTGACATCTCTTAGTATTATTATGAAACTAGTTTTGACCTTTAAAGACCCTGTAAAGGGTTGCAAATCTACACTTACAGTCTTAGCCTAGAGTACTGAGAGGTTAGATGATTTGCCATGGTCATTTGCCAATATATGTCTTTGATGAGACTTCAGCCATCTCTTCCTGACTTAGCATTTTCTGACTGATGCTGACTCTTTGTCTGCTAAATATCCCATGTTGCTATCTTTGAGAGTCAGTATAATAATTAATTGAATAGTTAGATGGTTTCAGTTATTTTATTTTCTTGTACTTGGGTAATATTTCTTGAGTGTCTGACTCTGTTTTACTTAGAAGAAATTATATCCATTTTTGATGTTCCTTAAGTAAAATGGGCTACTTTTAAAAAACAGTATCCTCCCTGGTTTCTGGGATAAGAAGTCACCGTTTGGCAAAAAACTGCTGGGAAAATTGGATAATAGTATGGCAGAAACTGGGCGTAGACCAGTGCCTGACACCATACACCAAAATGTGTCTACCAAATACACGATAGGTATGAAGGTTGATGCTGTAAACAAATTAAGGGATCAGGGAATAGTTTATCTGTCAGATTTATGGAGAAGGGAGGAATTTATGATCAAACAAGAGATAAAGAACATATAAAGAACATTATGAAATACAAGATGGATAGTTTTGATTACATTAAATTGAAAAGTTTTTGTACAAACAAAACCAATGCAACCAAGATTAAGAGGGAATCAGAAAACTGGGGAAGAATTTTTATAACTAGTATCTGTGATAAAAACCTCATTTCTAAAATATACAGAGAACTGAGCCAAATTTATAAACATACAAGTCATTCCCCAATTGATAAACGGTCAAAGGATATGAACAGGCAATTTTCAGAGGAAGAAATTAAAGCTATCTGTAGTCATAAGAAAAAAATGCTCTAAATCACTGTTGATTAGAGAGAGGCAAATCTAAACAACTCTGAGGTGCCACATCACATCTATCAGATTGGCTAACAGGACAAAGCAATGAGACAATGTTGGAGAGAATGTGGGAGATTTGGAACACTAATTTATTGTTGGTGGGGCTGCAAGCTGATCCAACCATTCCGGAGAGCAATTTGGAACTATGCCCAAAGGGCTACAAAAATGTACATATCCTTTGATCAAGAAATATCACTTCTAGGACTATATCCCAAAGAGATCATAAAAATGGGAAAAGGACCCACATGTGCAAAAATATTTATAGCAATCCTTTTTGTGGTGGCCAAGAACTGGAAGTTGAGGGGATGCTCATCAATTGGGGAATGACTGAACAAGTTGTGGTATATAAATGTAATGGAATACTATTGTGCTAAAAGAAATGATGAACAGGAAGACTTCAGAAAAACGTGGAAAGATTTACATGAACTGATGCTGAATGAAATGAGCAGAACTGTTTCTGGTAGACTTAGCCCTTCACAGCAATGCAGTGACTTAAAACATTTCCTAAGGACTCTTGAGGCAAAATGCCATCCACATTCAGAGAAAGAACTACGGAATTAAAACGCAGTATGAGGTAGACTATTTTCTCTTCTTTTGTTTTGTTTTTTTCTCATGGTTTTTCCTGTTCATTTTAATTCATATATGCAACATGACCAATGTGAAAATGTGTTTCTTAAGAATATATGTGTAGGCGGAGCCCAGATGGCAGAGTAGGAGGCACATACTCTAGCTCTTCCCCCACAGCCTATACCTGTAAAAAGTGACTCTAAACAAATTTTAGAGCAGCAGAAGCCACAAAACAACAGTGAAAGAGTTTTCCAGACCAAGGCAACTTGGAAGTCCAGCAGGAAAGGTCTTTCGCATGGGGTACAGAGTGGAGCCCAGCTCAGCCTTGGCCCGTGGCACCAGCAGGAACAGGACTGGAACAGAATTCAGGGGTGGAATCCCCAGCAGCAGCGGCAGTTTTCAGATCTCTCAACCCACAAACGCCAAAGAAAGCTTCAAAGGTCAGTGAGAAAGCTTTTTCACCAGGTCAGAAGGAAGCAGGGTCCTCCTCTAGCTCTATCCCCAGCCCCAGGCTGTAGCATCCATTTTTGGGGCCCTCTACCTAAAGCCCCTGGGAGATTTGAGCCCCTGATCTGGGTCTCAGCCCTGAGTGGCAGCAGGGAGTGAGGAAGAGTGGTGACTGGCGGCGTGGTGGAGGCTCTGGAAAAGGATCTTGCAGATCCTGGGCAGAAAAGCTTTGGTAACTCCCATACCAGAGTGCAGGCCAGGAGAGGAGTAAATTCCTCTCCCTTGATTGTGCCATCTTGGAGGAACTGAGAGAATGTACAGGTTCCCAGAGTATACCCCATTCTTGACAAAGGATTGAAAAGTCAAGTAACTGACTGGGAAAATGCCCAAAAAAGGGGGGAAAAACTAGGACTATACAAGATTACTTTCTTGGTGAGCAGATATTTTCTTCCATCCTTTTGGATGAGGAAGAACAGTGTTTACCATCAGAGGCCTCAAAATGAATATGCAATGGTCTCAGGCCATGGAAGAGCTCAAAAAGGATTTTGAAAATTAAGTAAGAGAGGTGGAGGAAAAATTGGGAAGAGAAATGAGAGTGATGCAAGAAAATCATGAAAAGTGAGTCAACAGCCTGCTAAAGGAGACCCCAAAAAAATGCTGAAGAAAATAACACCTTTAAAAATAGGCTGACTCAATTTGTAAAAGAGGTCCAAAAAGCCAATGAGGAGAAGAATGTTTTAAAAAGCAAAATTAGCCAAATGGAAAAGGAGGTTCAAAAACTGACTGAATAGTTCTTTAAAAATTAGAATGGAGCAGATGGAAGCTAATGACTTTATGAGAAATCAAGAAATTACAAGACAAAACCAAAAGAATGAAAATAATAGAAGACAGTGTGAAATATCTCATTGGAAAAACAACTGACCTGGAAAACAGATCCAGGAGAAACAATTTAAAATTTATGACATCACCTGAAAGCCATGATCAAAAAAAGAGCCTAGCCATCATCTTTCATGAAATTATCCAGGAGATCTGCCCTGATGTCCTAGAACCAGAGAAAGAGATCCCAAAAGAGAAACTCCTAGGAACATTGTTGCCAAATTTCAGAGTTCCCTGGTCAAGGAGAAAATATTGCAAGCAGTTAGATAAAAACAATTTGAGTATTTTGGAAATACAATCAGGATAACACAAGATCTAGCAGCTTTAACATTAAGGGATTGAAGGGCTTGGAATATAATATTGCAGAAATCAAAGGAAGTAGGATTAAAACCAAGAATCAAGTCTTTCAGTGAAATTGAAGACTTTCAAGCATTCTTGATGAAAAGACCAGAGCTGCATAGAAAATTTGACTTAGAAACACAAGAATTAAAAGAAGCATGAAAAGGTAAACAGAAAACAGAAATTGTAAGGGACTTACTGAAGGTGAACTGTTTACATTCCTATATGGAAAGATAATATTTGTGACTCTTGAAACTTTTCTCAGTATTTGGGTAGTTGGAGGGATTACACACACGCACGCAACACTCTCTCCAGGGTGAGTTGAATAGGACGGGCATATGTAAAAAAATAAAATTAAGGGGTGAGAGGAATATGTTGGGGGAGAAATGGAATGGGACAGATCTCATAAAAAACGCAAGAAAAAGCTTTTTCAGTGGAGGGGGAAAGTGGGGAAGTGAGAGGGGAAAAGTGAAGCTCACTCTCATCACATGGCTGAAGGAGGGAATAACATGCTCACTCAATTGGTATGTATCTTACACTACAGGAAAGTAGGGGACAAGGAGATAAGTAATGGGTAGGTGGAGGGTATGATAGAAAGGAGGGAAAATGGGAGGAGGGAACAATTTGAAGTAAACACTTTGGGGAGGGATAAGTTCAAAAGAGGGAATAGAATAATGGGGGGACAGGATAGGATGGAGGGAGATATAGTTAGTCTTACACAACATGACTATTATGGATGTCATTTGCAAAACTACACATAGATAGCCTATATTGAATTGCTTGTCTTCTCAGTGGGGATGGGTGTGGAGGGAGGAAGGAAGAGAAGTTGAAACTCAAAATTTTAGGAATGGATATTGAGAGTTGTTTTTGTGTACAACTGGGAAATAAGATACAGATAATGGGATATAGAAATTTATCTTACTCGACAAGACAAGAGAGAAGATGGGGATAAGGGAAGGGAGGAGTGAGATAGAAGAGAGGACAGATTGGGGGAAGAGGTAATCAGAATGCAAGGTCTTTTGAGGTGGAGGAGGGGAGAGATGGGGAGAAAATTTGGAACTCAAAATTTTATGGAAATCGATGTTGAAAACTAAAATAAACATTTAAGAAAAAATAAAAGCTAGAAATAAAAAAAGAAAAGAATATATATATGTAGAACCCATACAAGATTGTATGCTCTCTTGGTGGGGAAAGGGGTGAGGGAGGAGCACAAAATTGAAAACATGGAAGTGATTGTTGAAAACTGAAAACAAATTAATAAAAACATACCCAGTATCCAGTAAATTGTAAGCTTTTGTGGAACTTTTTGTTATAGCTTTATGAAAAGTATCAAAGTTTTAGAAAGATAAATTGACTCTTTTTGGTGGAAAGTGCAAATTTGTTAAATCGCAGTTAAAAGGTATATTTGTTCATCACTTTTTTAGACTACCAAGTATCTGGCACATTAAAACATGGAATTGGAGGATATCATTTAGGAGCATGTTTCCCTGAAATGTCATTCCTTTAAGTAGATGATACTGGCCAGATGCGCTGACTCTTTACTGCCCCAGCCAGCATTGCTGTCTTTCCCTCATTGCCTTGAAACTGGTTTTTTTAGAATTTTTTTTTTCATTTTAGAATTAATTCGAATAATACTGTGCTCTTTGAAGTTACAGTGAGACAAGGAGAATGGGGTTCCCAGTTTATAGATGGAGAAATTATGATACTCTTGTTAAAGGATTTTTTTTCTAGGAATATGATGGTGTCAAAGATGAAAATAGGAAAATGTATTCTTAGTACTTAATGACTATAGTTTCAGAATATCATTATGTATCTTCTTAAATGACACATTCCCTTTCTCCCTTCACTTCCATTTGTAAATTTCTGCTTTTGCTCACTATCAGGATTATTGATAAGTATTACTGTGTCTTGAAGACTGATTTTGAAGTTAATGCTTCGAACAAACCTATCTTATTAAATGCTCAGTTTATTTCTTTAAAAAAAATTGAGTTATTGTGAATTTGTAATGTTCATTAAAAGACACACATTTCAAGAAACAAAGAACTGAAAATATGATTTGTAAAAAATACTCAAGTATTAGTTAATTTTTTGAGTAATTCATCAAGATGAGCATTTCCATGACACCCTGAATCTGATGAGCAGCTTACTTTTCTCCTTAAGCATAAAATAAAACCAGCATATTATAAATGGATCATTTATTTAATACTTAAGATTTTATGCAAAATCAAAAAGCCTAGCCGTATAGAACATGACAATTTTTGGAAAGGCTCGCAGAATGTGTAGGTGATTGAATAATTCTGTACTGGAGAGTTCTGTAAGAAAATTTTGAAAATATTGCTTGGGCTTTATTATTCAACCCTTGTGACAACTTTTTAGTTGTCTTTCCTTTCACAATTTGACCTGTTTGTTATCAGTACATTTTCTTTATGTAATAATATATTTGTATGTGTGTGTAGATGTATGTAATGCCCACATTATACAGGATGTCCCCAAAATCAAAAACTTTTGGGATGCTCTGTATGTATAAAAGGAAAATCTGCTATTTGTCATTAATGTGTATTTACATGTTGTCTTTCACAGCTCTTATGGGTGAGAATTCTCTGTATAGATCTCAAGTTAACCAAATTCTACCAAGTTATTTTTTGGTACTTAGTTATATTCCCTACTTCTTCTTCCTATTTTAACCTGTGCTTGGTCTATCACTTCTTTTCCCCAAAGGGTGGAATTATTTATCACTTTATACCTCATGAGGAAGCCAAGATCAAGATTAGTTAAATGATATGTCCATGGGCATGTAGCAGATAGTCTGTGATCAAAATCATAACTTGGAATTCTGGGTTTAAAATACCATATACCAGGTGTATCAGACATGTGCCCCAGGGATAAATGTAGCCCACAGGACTCCTGAGTGCTGTCTGAACCAGATCACAATGTATTTGGGAAATATTTAGCAAAATAAACACAAAGACAGTAAAACATCAGAAATATTACATTTTAAAACTAAGTCATTGTGCAGCCCACAAGGATCATTATGTATGGACTAGTGGTCCCTGTTTAGACCACATTGCCTTTGGTGGATATGTTGGCAATTGGATAGGAAGCATCTGTGATTGATTGAGATCTCAGTTCCTCTGCAAGGGTTGTTTTCTTTTTCCTTATTTCTTTTTTTCTCTGCTGCATGTTTTTCTCTTTTCTTTCTTTGCCTGAGTTGTCATGGTTTCATGGAAAACTAATTTTGAATATGTAATTATGAGAATTTTTCTTCTCATCTTTAACTAAGATAATTTTTTTTTGTAGAATTACTCCATGTCTGTATATCTTGTGCGACAGCTGACATCAGCCATGTTATTACAGAGATTAAAAATGAAAGGTATTCGAAACCCTGATCATTCCAGAGCACTAAGTAAGTAATGTGTACGAAACTGAGTATACAAAACATTTGTGGGGGAAATTTTTCTACTGAGTGTGATTGGGTGGGTAGAATGAGGTTTAAAAGGAAGAACTGGTTTTTTGGAATCCTGCCTCTACTACTTAATATTATGTGTATGACCCCTATTAAGACTTGTAGCTCTTGGGACTTGGTTTGTTCATCTCTAAAATGTTAAGATTTGACTAGATGGTCTATCAGTTCCTTTATAATTCTCAGTCCTGTGAAGTATAGCACAGGTGAGGCTAGTATTGTGGGAATCTTTCCATAGTAACTTAATAAACAGTCTAAAATTTGTGTTAATGCTGGTTCATTAATTTGATATGAAGGAAAGTTAGGGATCAACTTTTGACCTGTTTTGATGAAGGCCTATTGTAGTTATGATTTTGACTCTGTAGATTATTAATCTCTTTAGAATTAACAATCCAGAAAATAGCAATTTATTTCATATGACTCCACTAAATAGCTGACAGGCTGTTCTTTCTAAGCAAGAAAATTATTTCGCTATTAAATGTATATTGACCAGTAAATAAAAATATTTGCTTCTTGTTATGTAGGAATTCTTAATTTAGCTCTCATGATAAATAGTATTAGGCAGGAATAATTTCACCTCCCATTAGTCACTGTTGCAAATGACTGTAGTGCACAAAAATGTGTTTGTTTTTCAAGTAGCCATTTTAATAGTGCCAATTATTTGGGTTGTATATTATTCTTTGAAGGTTGTTGGAGATTACTCCCAGCCAGTGTTCACAAGTGAACGTTGTTGCAGAGATTAGGTTTGTTTTTCTTTTCTAATGAAGAAGAATTTTTCACCTACTCTTGATTAGAATTATGGATTGAACCCGTGTAAGGAGAAGACACTGTGATATGAAAACAGAATCCTCTACTCTACAGTAGAGTGCTGTGAGGTCAACCAGACAGGATGCCATTCCCTGATCTTTGCCTCATTGCAGTGTTGACTTTCTTGCCCACATCTGAATATGCTTAGTTCTCCAAATATCAAGAAAATTTATTCTCAGTTTGTTTCTTCTCTGCCCAGCTGCCTGGTATCCAGCTGTTTTTGGCAGTGATAGACTAAGTGGAGAATCACTAGGGCTTCAGTAAATTCTGAACCTAAGTTAAGTAAAAGGGAATAGTGTTCGTATTTGACATTCCTTCAGTATTTTGGGGAAAATTATGTCATTTAATGAGAATGGTTTCCTTTACCTTACTACATACTGACTTAATTGAAAGGTAACTATTTTTATTAGACTTTTTAAAAAATTTTAAAATAGTTTATTTGCATATCTGTATTCTCTTTGCCACTTCAGGTGCCCCCTCTTTTGAGAAATTTAGTAAGCTTTGCATTCTAGTATGGAATTTAATTCAACTTTAGGAAGTAGTAAAGGCCATTTCAAGTATATTTATATAAAAAATGGATTATTCTCAACATCTTCTCATTTCTGTTGTGTATCCCATACCTGTCACCTTTGCATCATCTTGAACGCCTTTATTTCATTGTTTTTTGAGGAATTTGGATTTTAAGTTATTATAAAATGAGATGTTTAAAAAGCTCATACTGGAGTAGTGACTTACATTAAAAATAACACACACCAAGCATTTCTTTCAGTTCTCTTTTTACCTTTTGGCAGTATTTGGAAGTTTCTGTTTATAGATGGATGCAGTCTGTGATTGGATAACATTGGTTTCTGTTTGTGTTTTTCAAGTTAAAGAGAAGCTTACTGCAGATCCTGACAGCGAAATTGCTACAACCAGTCTTCGGGTATCGCTGATGTGTCCTGTAAGTGAAGCCACAAAATATTCCCGAAAGCCTTTACTTTGTGGAGAGATTGGAGGCATTTATTGAACCATGGGATTACAACCACAAACTTTCTTATGATATAGTTGTTCTCTACAATAACACTGTACCCTTTGATAGAAAATTACAACTTTCAGCTTTCTGGGCTGCTCTGGATCCCTTTGACCAACTTCGCTGTATGAATATTCCTGAACACCTCACTCTATACTTGGTTCAGTTCTGATCCTGTGGAACTAACTCCTTCCCATAATGTTGTGTTTTCTAACACCATTTTAAAACATTTTTATTTTTCAATTGACAAACATTTATTTTCTCTCTCAACAACAGATACTTGCTACCCAATATGCAAAATCAAGCAGAACAAATTTCCACATTGTCCCTGTCTAAAAACATACACTTCTTTCTGCACCTTAAATCAGACATCGCTCTGTCAGGGTGAATAATGTAGTTTGTTGTCATTTCTCTGCAATCATAGTTAGTCATTACAGTGATCAGAATTCCTAAGTGTTTGAGACTCTAGCACTAATTTTTAAATGGAATTCCCAGTTTAACAATGTTAAACATGATATGTTTTTATTGATGTGATTTTTGTCATAGATTATGATATCTAATATAAAATAGGCGTATTCTTAAACTTGATAAGTTATTATTAAGAAATCTTTGTCTTTTGACAGAAATCTAATATTTATTGTAATAGAGGGGAGTAATGTATGAATTGACTATGATTTTGGGGTGTACAGCAGATTTATCTTGTTAATTCTTTGCTGAGGCTAATATTCAAATGAATTTTTTGAGAATAGCCAAACTAACTGTAGAAGGTAATGACCTAAAAGAATATTGGTGAGGGTGAAAGAGAAGACAGACTGAAATCAACTTTGGGTTTTAAAAGAGTTGGCTGTTAATATTTTTTCATATTAAGTGTTTATGGCTAGCTTTCATTTTTATATCACCAAACTTCTCAGTGCATCCTTCCGCCTTACTTTGTTTTCTGTCTCCTCCCAGAGGGTTATCCCTCATAACAAAGAATTTTTTAAAAGGGGGAGTGGACGGTTCAGTAGAATTAACAAATTTAAAGAATCTTACAGTTGTAAAAAGCCTTTTCACATCCATAGTCCTCCATTTCTGCAAAAAAAAAAAAAAAAGTTGAGGTACATAACATCTCTTTGGGACCAAACTTGGTCATTAAAATTTTATGGTGTTCAGTTTTGTGGCATATTTATTAATATTAATATTGTAAAACTAGATGACTTTATATAGTTACAAAATGCTATAGGTGGCTTATCTCACCAAAAACAATTGGCGTACAAATAACGTATCACTGTCAGAAACTACATAACAATCTGGAGAAGTGCCAATATGGAGGTCTCTGGTACCTAATAGTAATTAATGATGATTCTGTTCACTATTCAAATCCTACCTTGTGTATTGTACAGCATATAGTTGCAACCCTCAGGGAACAATTTAAGACAAGCTAGGATGGGAGATAAGACCATCTATACTATAGCTTGACATTTTTTAGGGGGACCAGTTTTTTTCTTTGCCAACAATTTTGTGTGGTTGGTAGTATCAGTAATGGCTCTATTTTACAGATGAGAAAAATTCAGCAAGGTTATTAGTAGAGTGCTCAGCATATACAGGTAATAAGGGTCAGAGCCAGGATTTGAATCCATGTTTCTTCTGACTCCAAATCCAGTGCTCCTCCTACCAAATCATTATTATATCAATCATAAAACATCAGAGGATCAACTCGTATAGTGCAATAGAGAGAATACTGATCTTGGACTCATGAAAGATGAGTGACAGATCAAACATGTCTTGAGTTATCATGTTTAGCTTTGGTGCCTTCATTTTTTTTGTTCTCATTTATAATAAGGATGTTAGTGTGGATCTTCTAGTAGCCTGTCAGTTTATTGGTCTTTGGACAGAGCTCCTATAATGATAGCTAATGTAGTGTTTGTGGATGGTTTGAAACCTGTGTGATCACCCGGGTACTGTTACTTAGGAAACAAAACAGAGTTGATAATGCCTGAAGGCCATTTTGCATTTTTTCCTATTTATGACTTTAGTAGGGGCAAAGATTTAATCACCTAGTAATCAGCATTATGGTTATGAGCTTCTTTGCCCTATCACTTAGAATAGATGGGTTTCCTAGAAACCTGAGGCCCCTGAAGTGCTTCTTAACATATCTTGATTATATTGGTATTTCAGTATATTTGGATTCCTTTGGAATTGCATGCATTTAAAAGTAATCTGAGAAGGGGGCCATAGGCTTCCCTGCATTGTCAAAGTATTCTGATAAAAAAGATCAAGAATTCTTGATTATCCTAGAGGATCTATGTTAGCTTGTTCCTATGGTACTGCCTTTGAGAATCCATGGTTATTTTTATCCCATAGTGAGGCATCTGTAGTAGTTTAGGGATTTGTATTTACAGGGCAATAAAGAAGCCAGTAAATTTAAAAAAAAAACCAGAACATAAAACTTTATGCAACACAGACAGTGCTAGCTTCCATGGATGCCACTGGAAAACTTAAAGGTGGAGGGGGGCAGGGAGTATAGAAGAAAGAAGAGGTAGAAAGAGGAGAAGTAAGAAAAACAAAGGGGGAAATATAAAGCAGTCCTGAATGGTTAATGGAGATATAGAGAGCCTTCTTTAACTGCCCTTCTTTAGCTGCTTAGTACTACATTAAATAGCATGCTAGTAGTCTGTGAAATTTTTACAGTTTTTAGGGTTTCATCTAATCTCAACTATATTTTACCAAAGAAGTAGGAAATTCTCTTGATTTACTTACTGTAGTTAAACTTGTATTGCTGTTTATTAGGATGATAAGCCTAGGAATATACTGTTATATGTTGCTTTTTTCAAGCATAAATTTTATTTAACGTAATTGGATTTCTCTTATAATTGTATTCCTTTTAAAAAAAAAACAACTTTGTTTCTAAAATGTAGTTTCCATTTTTGTGTTACTCTTTAGCTAGGAAAAATGAGGCTCACGATTCCATGCCGTGCTGTGACATGTACACATCTGCAGTGTTTTGATGCTGCTCTTTACCTACAAATGAATGAAAAGAAACCTACTTGGATTTGCCCTGTGTGTGACAAAAAGGCTGCCTATGAAAGTCTAATATTAGATGGGTAAGTTTAGTCCTATCCTATCCTTTATTTTTTTGACACTTTTCCCTTTTTTACTGATGGCAGAAAAAGCCTAGCAAGAAGGAGCCTTCTTTCGTGTATATATACCAGCTAATTTAATAAGAATTTCTTGATTATATTAAAAAAAATTTTTTTTCTTAGATTTTTTTTTTTTGACATGAAATAAGCTTAATGTTTCTCTCTTAATGATTTGTGATGAGCAAGATTTACAGTTTCCTTTCTCTGTTTAGGAAAGTCATATTTATTTCCCATTATGTGGTGTAAAGAAAAATAATACAATCTATTTATTGCCCTTCCTGTTTCCTTGTTCAATTAATGAAGGCACATAGAACCCATGTTTTTTACCAGCTCTCTTAAATAAAGGAAGTTCTCAAATGGCAATTGAGGAATTTAGAATGTTAAATTTAAGAATAAAATATGAGAAATGTCGTACTAGTTAGGAACCAGAACCTATCCAACCCAATATTCTCTCTCAAGCTTACTGTCAAGTTGACATTGGGAATGCACAGATGTATCATCTCTAACACCGGTTTTAGAGGAATAGAATATGTATCCAAAAACATCTTGGTTTCCCTTAGGAAATGATGGGAAATGATAAGAAATTTGTCATACATTTATCTAAGCCTAATTTTAAATCTATTTATATTTCAGCCTGCTATATTTTGGGGTGCAATGACTTAAATAAATTTATTATATTAAATAATACTTGATATGTACTTTTTAAAAAAACCTACCCTCTTCAGACTATAAGAGGTACAGTGTATATTATTTTGGGGTTTTATTAACTGTCTGTTCATCCTGTCTATACACTTTTGATTTTATAAACTTAAGTCATATCACCTTTTGTTGTTCTTCCAGGATAAATTAAACAGTACTGTAGCAGTAGAAGTCATCAGATAAAGTAAATTGAATGAGAATATCTAGTGTGGATCACTGTGTTCTCTATTTTTCTCATTTTAGGATCTTTAAATTATCTCTAGATAGAGTGGTAGATAGTTAGATATTGCTCTTGATATCCTGATTCATGTTGTTGACAAATGAGCAAGGGATTTGAAAGTAGAGAATAATGTAGAATTGAACTAGTTAACCCAGTATCAAGATTGGGAAAGGAGGAAAGTAAATCCAGACAGATTGATAAAACTGAGGGATGGAAACAACAAAGGTAACAGTACTAATGAAGAGATTAGAAAAAGTGAAGTACAGTAGAGATAGCATGATAGTAATTTTTAGTTGGAAGAAGGAATTTCAGGATATTCTCATGTAAGTGGAACATGTGATTGATGATGAAAATCATCAGTGACGATGATGAAAAAATAGTGTGATTAACCCTATGTGAATGTGAGGTTGAATAACATATGTCATAGATTGAGGAAGTAGGAGAACATGGGGATCAAATACACATCAACATTTATATTGAAGTCACCCAGTGGTAAGGCAAAGGGTTTGGGATGGAGAGAGACTGTAAACCAGGTACTGAACTCTTTGAAATCTGGTTTCCAATCTCAACACTCCACTGAACATACTCTGTAAAATGATTAGTGATCTTTAAAACAAAAAAGTGTTGATAGCTTTTGTTTTCACATTACTTAAATTCCCTCCTATATCCTCTGTTCCTCTCCTTCTAGAGAGTCATTCCATGTAACAGAGAACACTTTTTAAGAAAAAAAGGGGAAAAGAGAAAAAAATCACCAAAACCCAACCAATAAACAAAAGCCTGAAGATAATGTGTGGAGGTTGTATATAAAATCTTGAATAACAAACAGACCTTTATCTGAGAAATTTGATTTTTTTCCCTATTTGACTATTTTTTTTAGATGTATTAATTTTGTTTGTGCAGAAGCTTTTCATTTTCATATATTAAATATTTTTTCTTTTATAATTGCTATTATTCCTTTTTTGGTTGAAAGTGCCTCCCCATATCTGTGAAAGGCATATGATTTACTTTTCTTAACTTTTTTTGTGGTTGATCTTTAATTTTCAGGTCACATATCCATTTCAAGTTTATTGTGGAATATGGCATAAAGTGTTAGTCTAATAGAAATTAGCCACACTGCTTTCCAGTTTCCTAGTAATTCTTAGCAGATTGGGAGTTCATTTTTTAAATAATTAATGTTTTCAGGTTTATCAAGTAGTAGGTTGTTGAATTCCACTATTTCTGATTCTCCTTGTCTAGTTTGTTCCTACTTCTCTATTTTTTAACCAATTCCAAAAGCTTTTAATGACTGCAATTTTATCATGCAGTTTGAAGCCTGGAAGTGCTTCTTTTCCTTGTTTCTGTTGTTTTTCATTATTTCTCTAACACTCTAGATGTTTTGTTTTCCAAATGATTTTTTACTTTTGTCTGCCATCTTGAGAATAAGACATTCATATTCATTGGAGGCAAGACCCATTTTGCTTTGTTTTAATAGACTGAGAAAACAACTATGCTTTATCTTTTTCTTACCATGAAACTCCTTTATATAATGGATGAGTATTTGGCAGTAGACTGCTATTTGTGTAGGCAAAAGAAATTATTCTCTTAATAACTGATATCCTAGAAAGGAAGAAACAGCTTGGTATGGGATATGCTTTGAGCATTCTTACATTCCTAAGGGTTTCCTCTTTGCATAGGGCGTAATTTCTTTTGACCTAAGAAAACAGTGGTACGTTTGGATCCCACAGAAGAAGGGAGGTCTTTTGAAGTGTCTGTCCCCTGCTCCTTTTTTTGTCATTAGCATCCTCAGGACTTCTTTCCCATCTTACTGCAGTTAATGGTAGAGAAAACCAAGATTGCCCTTTGTTACCACCAAGTTACCTCACCATAAATGGGGATGTTATTCATGTCTGGTCCCTTTGCTGTCATTGCATTCTGGGGTATGGGAACTCCAACTGGCACCTTTTTGGGGAATGGTTTTGAAGGTGCCCTTACCATAGAACATACTATATTTGTATTGCACTAAACAGTCGATAAAAACAATGCCTCCACTCCCCCACCCCCCCACCCCCATCCTTATTTTACACCTAGGCACCAGTTCTCTCACCACTTACACCATATTCCCGTTAAGTATGAGACCAGGGCTAAGTGCTTTTCACATGTAGTGTACCTTTGAATGTGCTGTCTTGGAATGGGATAGAATAACTGATAATGGGCATGAGTTCATTCAGACCCTTGGCAGCTTATCAAGCTGACCTTCCTAATGGCAAAAACCCTTCCCTCCTTGCTTCTCTTGTTTAAAGAAAGAACAGTTTTTGGAGTCATATATCCTAAAAGTTGAGTTCCTTAGTTTGGGGGCATTTTCTCTGTTCTCTTTTGCTTCTTCATTTTTAAAATACTTGTTTTTATTTTGAGTTTTATTGATACTCTTGTTTTTCTAAAACAATCCTTTGTGTATATACCCCTATCTGCCTTGGTGAGCCTTCATGTATTTATGAAAAAGACCCCATTTGAGGGGAAAAAAATTCATTATATGTGTGTGTTCATGTATTCTTGTTCAGAAACTTAATAGTCCTTCAGTGTATTGATTCAATAGGTGTTGACTCCCTTAGGACCTCAGTTTTAGACTCCCTCTGTTTCCCTTTTATTCGTTCTTCATCTTCTCTCCGAGGGGGAGAGGGACGGTTATTCTTCCTTGCCGTGCTTCATAGCAAGAAGTTTGTTCTTCAGGCACTTCTTTAAGAAGGAGAGAAATTTGCACAAGGTCAGAACACCACATGCTTGTTTGTTGCTGAAGATAGAAAAAGAATTTTTTTTTTTTGCGCAATCTATGCATCTCTAGCAAAAATTCTCTCACCCTCTCTGTTGCAGTTGAAACCTTTGCTATTTCTTACTTCTACCTAAATGCCTCAAAATAAAATAAAAAGAAAAGAAAGTGTCAGTAGCCAACTCTGGATTTTTATATTATAGGCTGTCAAATTTCTGTGCTGTTGCTCTTCTTCTACTCACCTGTTCTCAGTTACAATTAATAATTAACAGTTGTCTGCCCATTACATAAATGTCTGAAATTTAAGCAGAAACCTTAACTAGGAGATATTATTAGGAAACTGATTTAAGAAACCCAAACTCATTGTTTTCTTCTTAATACTCTTCTGGTTCTAATAAGTGATCATTTTGTCATTTTCCAGACTCAAGAGACTCAAGTGTAAAAAATCAGTAATTAGCTGATTCCTTTCCTCTCAGACACAACACAGATTGTTTATAGGTATCAGTAACAGACAGAAAAATTCTGAATATACCTTTCTAATCATCCTTTCTTCTTTGTGACTCCTTCATAATGAACAGGCAGACAGCAAACATGTACTAAATGCTTATGTGCATACGTACACTTGCTAAATGCACAAGTGCTAAGAATACAAATGAAAGGAAAAAAGAAAGACAGCCCCTGGCCTCAAGAAGCTTATACTCTAAGGTGAAAACACATTAGTGGCAATGAACAGGGTGTGTAAAGAGGGTTTCATAATAAAGATCCTGCCTTAACTGGAATCATGAACCTTTTCGCACCTTTTGTAGTTTCTTTCATGAATTAGTTTTCTTCATATTTTGCACAAGTCAGTGCTTTGAATTTCTAATGTAATTAAACTAATTTTATTTCAGTGTTCAGTAATAAAATTCTAAACATGAACAGACTCTTTATTATTCTATCCAAACTATGAAAGACAAATGAAGTATAATTTTTTCTTAAATTTCTTATAAGAAATTTTTCTTATATTTTTTTCAAAAAGCTGTTGAAGATTTTATGCCTCTTCCTCCCCCTTCTCTTCTACTCCCTCTAGTGCTTAGTGTATGCTGATTTTTATATTTCTTGAGAATTTTTTTGGTTTTATTTTAAAATTTTGGACACTTTTAAGTTTTTTCACGTAACTCTCAAATGTTACTTACCATTCAGCATTTTAAGAGTCTAAAGACTAAAACAGTTGCTATCATTGTTTATATAGCAAAGTCATCTGTTAACATTTTTAGTAATGATATTGTATTGGTGACATAATTCAATACATAGTCCACTATAGTCCTTTCTTATTATATTCCTCCCAAACAATCATTCATTGTATTTTGTATTTTATATTTGTATTTAGGCCTTCTTTTTGCCTACTTATTCATCAGACATTTCTAAATGCCTGCTGTAAGCTAACCACTGTGTTTGGTGTTGGGGAGAGACAAAGAAAATTGACTTGGTCCGTGTCCTTATGGAGCCGATTTATGTCCACCCGAGGTACTTGGCTCTATTGGATACTTTACATTGGGGGTAAATAACTAGGGGTACAGCTCCTAATCACAGGTGACTTTGCACATTTATAGAGTATTAAGTTTTGAAATGTTTTAATCATAAACTGTACCAAGAAAAAATATATGCAGGGAAAGTGGATAAAAGTTTCAGTAAATCCATGAGTGTTATGAGATGGATGCTAACTTTAGAATTATACAACTGAAGTCTGTTGATTTGTAGCTGAGGATAAAGGAAATGTTTATTGATATTCTTTTGCTGTGTCTCGTAGGATAGATCATTCAAAACTGTAAGGAATCTTAGTGGTCATCTAGTTTTATCTCTTCACTTTATAGACAAAGAACCAGGAAACAAATACTGAAACAAGGTACTAAGGGACCAAGTCAGGAGTCATGCTCACATCCTGTGACTTCAGATCCAGTGTTCTTTCCATCTTATTACTCTACAAGTCTATTGTTGCATTCTTTTGCATTTTAGAGGGAAATATAGCTATCATATAGTCTTATTTAAATTTGAGGATACTATAGTAATTTTTTATGAGATAATTATACTTATTCTTTTCTCTCTCTGCCATAAAATCATTTTCATTTTAACAAAATATCTTAAGGGCCAAGATTTCAATAATCCTGCATGGTGTAAAGACCATTCTTTTGAGAGAGAAGAAATAATATTTTTTTTACATTAGCTACCCATAATAAATTGTCTTGACTTTTGTGACTTTTATTGGTAATGTTATTTGTTAAAATGGGGTTCAGTATTTGTCTCACTTTCATATTGATTGAGCATTCTTGTTCTTGTTGCCATACTGTACTAACCTAGTTCATATTTTATAACTGTTCCATCCAAGAAGGTTCGAAAAAAAGTTGCTTTGAGAAGCCATGTTAGTAAATGAAAGTTAGAAAAGTAAAACTATTGTGCTAACTTTGGGTAGTTATGTACATTAAAATTGTAACCTTACAGGGAAGATTAGCATGGCCCCTGAGCAAGGATGACATAGAAATTTATGAAGTGTTCTATATTTAAAAAAAGAAAAGGAATTACTATGTTTTTCCCATATTTGTTGGTTAACTTCAGGCAGAAAATATTTCAGGGAATGCTATTGTAAGCCTAGAGGTTACCACAGTGTTGTTTTCTCACATTTTCCATTTAAGAAAACAGGAAGAAAGTACTTTGAAAATAAGGCCCCGGAAAGTGCTATTTATTACCATCATAGTTTTAGTCAACAACATAATTTTTATCACTTGCCTTATTACCTCACTTTGTGAACAAAAATTTGAATTCTGTTAAATTAATTTTTTTTTTTTTTTACTTAAAGGCTCTTCATGGAAATTCTCAATGAGTGTTCTGATGTGGATGAGATTAAATTCCAAGAAGATGGTTCTTGGTGCCCTATGAGACCGAAGAAAGAAGCACTTAAAGTTTCAAGTCCACAATGTACAAAAATAGAAAGTATGTACAGAGCACCTAATTAGAGAGATCAGGGCTTTGCCCTGGTTACAGCCATTCATAAATCAAAATTATTTTTACTTAGTTTATGTTGCATTTGCTGCACATTTAAAACATACACATAGACACATAGGATCATGGATTTAGAGGTGTCATGGATTTTAAGGACCACCTAACCCAGTCCCCTCATAATCATAATCATCTTAGTTCTTTCTCCTTGTTGTAGAGCAGCCCTGCACAATATCTAGTACATAGGCCACTAATAACACCTCTTGTGGCCCATGAAAGGATTTTGGACACCCCACAAAAGATGTAGAGTCTATAAAACAGTCTTGCTCAACATAGGGCCCGCAGGCTGTATGTTGTGCAGGTCTATTATAGAATGGAAAAGGTAATTAAAAGCAGTTCTTAGATATGTCTTTATTTTACTCCAGACTTTCAGGGAAATATTCAACTCAACTTGAAGGTTAATCCTTAAGGAACAGCATCTCTTCTGAATGAATTTTTAAAAAATTTCTGAGTTTTTAAGGAATTTTTGTAATTTTTTTGCTAATAGTATTGCCCAAGAATTTACTGTTTGTTTTTAAGTAGTCCCCATTATGACTAAATTTAGTTATGAGTCTTTATGTCCTAAATTATGCTGTGTGTCTACTATTTGAACTGTTCAAGAAAGGATCGTTTAGTTTAATTGAAATCCAACAATATTCTCAAAATTTCAATTTAACTATTAACTGTGAGTTGCACCTCTAGTAAGTAGCAAAATTGATTGTTTTAATTTTCTTCCTTTTGTTTTTCTGGCCAAATTTTGTTGGAGATAATAATGAGTAGGGTATTTTGTTACGTTGTTTGTAAAGAATCATATTGAGGAAAATAGAAGAGAAAAAACAATGGAATTATACTACCATAGTTAATCCTTCTTAATGGACAGCAACCATAAACTGTCAAATTACTATAATTATCTTAGCTTGGACAAATGTATAAAATAATTTTGGTCATTGACAACCCCTGATTTTTAGATTTGAGACAAAAATAGGTATTTTTTTAATATGAAGGTATGTTGTTAATAGTCTTTGTCATTTAGTGTTCATGGAATTTTGCTTATCTTCCCATTCTTGCTCATTTAGTTCTTCAGGGCAAATGTTCATTTACGAGCAGATAAATATGGTTCACATGATAATTAAAGATTATGGGCTCTTTGGTACTGTTTTCATATTAAGCTAAGCATCTTGTCTTTTGGGACTAGGACTTTTCCCCCCCATATTAAAACCTTTATTTCATTTTCTCTTCTGTCTAGGTTCAAGTGTCCTCAGTAAACCCTGTTCTGTGACCATGACCAGTGAAACAGGCAAGAAGAAAGTAGATGTTATTGACTTAACAGTAGAGAGCTCTTCTGATGATGATGAAGAAGCTCCTGCCAAAAGGAAATGCATATTTATGGCGGAGACACAAAACAGCCCAACCAAAGGGTTTGTTCATTTACAGTTTATTACTTTTCCATAACTCTTTCAAGTGAGCTTGACATTTGTAAGCACCTCTGTGAACTACAGTTCATAATTGGATGTATGGTATCTTTTGTTTCCTGAAGGATACTTCCATGTGCAAAGCAGTTTTGTTGCACATGCTGCAAAGTTATTCTTGAGGAAGATGTTGTGACCCACTGAGAAAACCTCGTGTCAAGGGCAGTGGGATTGTGGGAGGCCTTTTGTATGTCAGAGTGTATGATAAACTGCATCTTTCCTTTAGCTAATTTGACAGGTCAAAAAACAAGCTTTCTTTTTAAAATAGCCACTTTCTCCCAGGGAAAAATAAGGAAAGTTACTTGATCAAGAAAGCTACATGCTTCTTTCTACCATTTCCTGTCATAATCCCTTCATAATTTAGTAGAAGGTCTTGATCAGTTGCTGTGCTCAAAAAATGTATTGGATAACCATCTATTGATGATCTTTTATAAACTTGGGTAATTTGGTCCTTGGGTGACAGACACGTAGTTTGCTTCTGGTTCTGTACTCAAAAGGTGTTTTAGCTTGCTCCCTAAGAGCTTATACTGAGATATCTTTTGAGAACTCAGAGATACTTTCCATTCTACCATAAGTCATCGAAATAAAAAGTGAAAGGTAGAGAAGAATATAAAACATCAGTTTCCTTTGCTGCATACCTGGTAAAAACCATTACTCATCCACTGCAAATAAGAGTCTAAATGACATCCACCAGGAGATTTTCTTTGGAGACTTTGAACTTGGGATACTGAAGGAAGTCTTGGAATTCTTTCCACCAGCTTAGAAAACAGACTTTAAAAACTTAGTCTGTGTTGGTGTCTTAGTGTTTTAGTCTCTTGGGATCATTTCTGCATTTTACTTTTTAGTCAGTTGTGGGAACCAGAATATTTTGAATTGCTTTCCATGCTACTAAAATAGTTGGCAATTTGATTGTCAAAATCTTTATATCACACAAGTAGAACAGTTGATTTTATATATTTGTTTAGCGTAAGACTTGATAAGTACAAAAGGACTTATCTTTAGATCCTGATTTTTGAGAAAGAAAATTGGCACTTCATGAATTTTTAAACAAAAATTGAAAAGGAGTATAGTACTCAAATATGTTTTTGATGATCCTTGCCATCATCTTTCCTATTTTGTTTACACTGTGTTATGTTTTATATAAAAGTAGTAGATTAATGATGCAGTTTTGGGGGATAAGTGGAGAAATGGGAAAGAGAGGAATTAAGAAATTGTCTTAATTTGAGCTGAAAAATACAAAAACACATTGTTTCTTCCTTAGAATGTAGAATGGTGGAGTCGCTGATAATAGGTAGAATTACCAGGTACTTAAGCTGTCATGTTGGGAGAAAGACAACTTGTTCTATGTCAGGAAAAATAATGTCTCACTTTACTTATTAAACTTCTATAAGGGAGTTATGTAATCATGCATAAGAAATAACAATTGAACACAACATGTAGACCTTTTAAAAGTCTTTGACAAGTTTTCTTGCCAAAGGCAGTTTAAAAAGTTGACTTATCAAGAAATTGTAGTGACTATTATGTCACTGACTTAAAGGCAGAATAAAATATAAAGCATCAATTTTACATTTTTAAGTGGATAAAAGTAAGTGAGGAATTAGTGTTGGTCAGGCAGAGGAAATACACCATGAAATTTCCCAAATTTGTTTTGCCTGTTTTGGCATTTCACTCTCTTTTGGAGAAAATGGCATATATATTTTAATATGAGCAAAGTAATCTAGTTAAAGGAAAATATTTGAAACAGCACATACCAAATGAAGAGTTGTAAATATTGATTATGATTCAGGAAAGGGGCTTGGATTTCTTCATAGATGTCTTTTTTTTTTTTATCTTAATCTGATATGCTGCTGTGACCAAAATGTAAAGTGCCAAGTATTGTCACAATTCCTGGAAATTTGTTCTGAAAGCTGTAGTGTTTTGCAGTTATTTCTAGGATAATGATCATAATAGCTCCCATTTATTTGAGGCTTGCAAAGCACTTTCTCCTTAACATATCCCTTTCTCCATAACATCAGTAGGTCTGAACATTCTGTCCCATCTTTTCAGATAAGACAACTAAGCTACAGGAGCACCAGAGAAGGGCAAGTAAAATGAACAAAAGAGTGGTAGGGACTGCCATATATGAGCAGATTATAGAAGATTAGGCCTCCTCAGCCTGAGCATAGCAGCCTTCAACAAATACTCAGGTGATTAAACAAAGGCTAAAAATAGAACCATTGGGTAGTAAATGTAGATTTATCAAATCCCAGTAAATTAGAAATGGCAAGTATCCCCATAACAATTTAAAAAGGTAAATTTGGGACAAATAAGATGTTTTTATATGTCAGATAGTAGATGCATTGGGTTTGTTTTCTTGAGAAGGGTTGAAAATATTGATAGTGGAGACTTATTTTTGCATTTGTCCTTCGTTGTTGCCAAAGAAGACCATGCCATCAGAATGATGACTTTATTTGATGACTTGCACTTTATTTTGAGTGAGGGAGGGCTGTGCAGGTCACCAGCCTCACTTCTCCAGAGCCATCTGAATCCAGTGACCACATATTCATCAGGATGACTAGAGATGACCCAGGATGCACTGGGAGACCTTGGGCTCTTTAGGCCAAGGTCTTTGTAAGTACTCACATTCATTGAATAGGCCTGTTTAAGGAGTAGCCAGGGCATGGCCCATTTAATGAGGCCAAGAGTCAGTACACCTGTACTGTTCTACCATTTACTAGTGGTATGACCTAGGATAATTCACTTAAGCTCCAAGAATCACTCAGTTATGGAATAATAAATTAATATCCTTACAAATTGACATGAGCCATTGCTACTATACTACAATTCATCCTACATACATCCTACATCTGATGATGTCACTCTCCTCCTATTGAAATCTTTGATGGCTTCTAAAATACAAATCTAAACTCTTCAGCCTTCTCCAAGGCCCAAAAGAAGGGCTGCATCCTGCCTTTTCAGCTTCATTTTATCTTACTGTCCCTTGCCTACACTCCAATCTAGCCCATATTGTGTTCCTCCTCATCATCTCCCAAACATATCCTGTAATTTCCAGCCTCCATGGAATGTATCCTACTTTTAGAATAAAATTTTCACCCACTGCCCATGCTCCAGTGTGTCTACTGTCATACTATCTATGTAAAATCACCTTAAGTCCTCCATGAAATATGTTTGTGACAATACCCTTGCTCTCAGCAATGTCATTGGAGTCAAGTACTCATTATTCTTCCTAGAGTAGAACCATATTCTGATTTGTATTACTGTTTGTCCTACACTAGATTATAAAATGTTTACTCTCTCAAAACCTGCCTCAATTCTAGGAATAAAAACATAATACTTGGTGGATATTCAGTTAAGACTTATGTAGGATGGATAAATGCATGATGCCTATTAAGAGCATTGAGATGCTTTTGTTTTAACCTTTATGGTTGACAGATAATCTCACAGTTATTCTCTGATCTCCTCTAGTTTAATCCCTTTCCTCTCTGTCCCCCTTATGTTTCACTGACAGCTTTGTTGGCCACATCACAATATACTGTGAGCCTATAGTCCATTTTCAAATCCCTAAGTCTTTTTACATGAACTGTCTTATAGTCACATTTCCCCCATTCTGTACTTTGTTAGTTTATTTTTTTGAACCTAGAATCATGGAGTTGGATTAAGAAGGAAGCTTAGAAGTCATCTAGTCCAGTTTTTATGGATATGGAAACTTATACTTATTGAATATCTTATTAGATTTGACTCATTGCTCTAGACTGTCATTTTTTTTGTTTTTGTCTCCAGTTCTACCATCCATCATAACTTCTTCATTCTAGCATTGAGTCATCTGAAGTGTGATAAGACTTTCATCCAGGTTATTAATAAAAATGATCAACCTGCCCAAAGGCAGAGTCTTAAGACACTCACTTCTAGAGGCCTCTTTCCAGGTTCAGTTCAGTTTTTAAGCACCTGGTATGAGCAAAGTACTATGTTAGGCTCTGGAGAACAGAGACAAACAAAATGGTCCCTGTCTTCGAAGATCAAGGTGAACATATCTGAACAGTCATTTCAGTTGGGGATAGTGTATTGAGGAAGAGGAGTGAAAGGAGCCAGGAATATGGAAATTAAATGAATGAGACAGCTGCATAGCTTAGGGTGGCTGTTTTTGTTTTTCTGTAAAACCCCTGAGACTAAATTCTGAATGAGACAGTAGTAGGCCTTGGCTTCAGTCAGGAGTTAGCTCTTATCCCTTTATCCTCAGCTTGAGTGTCGGGAGTCTCTTCCCTCCCTTTCCCCTCTTTCTTCTCTTCTCTGTCCGTTTTTCTTCCTTTCTCCCTCTTTGTTCTCCCCTCTTTCCTTCTCTTATTTCGCCCTTCTAGAAGGGCCTTTATGAGAAATCTCAGTGAGCATCTTTTTTGTTGATATTCTCCAGTCTCATGCACACTACTGGATTGTAGTTTATATTTTCCCAGTACTGGAAATTATTACCAGCCTCATGAAGTAAAAGTAATTTTATAAGCACTAACATTTTTAACTTTTAATAGAACCATCACACCTGTGTTAATCTTAAGAAGTTATACAAAGCAATGGAAACATTTCATTTTGGTTTTTTGTTAGCCTGAAACAGCTTCCTTGTGGCTTTTTCAAGTACATCTTCCTGAAATAGGTTGTGAGGAACCCATTACTTTTGGGCAATACCAGAATATAAATTTCCACTGAGTTGTTAGAGTATGTCTTACCACCTCATGCACAGAAATATAGACTGATCTTGATAGTCTGAAAGTACAGCACCCTCTGGTGGATGTGTTTCGGCAGCCTTTTTGGCATTGTCAAGAGAGTCAAGTGCAGGAAGGATGTAAGGAATTTCACTTATTTACAGATTTACAAAAACGTAAGAATCAAAAGGGTTGTTAAAGGCCATGTAAGACCACCCTTGTAGGGATAAGACATTTATCTACAATATTGCTTCTGCCGAAGATCTCCAGTGATGGAGAACCTCCTGAGGTGTATCACATCTTCATCTCACAGCCAACATAAGACATTGATTATTATAGTTTAGTGGCAAACTGGCAGCCAACTTCTGATTGCTTTCTGATAGAAACAATACAATTTAAGTGAAAATTCACATAAGGTTACTCTACCATGGAACATGTGAGTCACATACTTTCATTGTACTCATAAGTTTGTCGTATACATTGATATAGTTCAAAGTTCTTGTCTTTCTGATTCTTAGTGATTTGCCACCTCATTCTGGCCATAGAATATACTATACTTTAAAATATATGAAAGGTATAGTATTAAAGCTGTAAAAGACATTACAGGTCACCAAGACCCACCCTCTCACTTGACAGATGATGAACCTGCGGTTCAGAGGGAAAGTCCTTTTTTGTCCATTTTCACACAGAAAAATAGTAGCCAATACTCCCTACTACCTGGGTCTTTTGAGTTACATTCCACTACTATTCTGGGTATATGACATTGTACCTCGTCACCAGTTAAAAAGGCCAATATCAATTAACAGTCTCATATTACAAGTGCAAAGATTATACTCAAGTAACTTGTGCCCTCAGGACTGAGACATGTATTTTCACCCATATTAATCCCATATTAATGCATGCCACATTTTGGTAGTGTAACCAAAAGTCCAAACATTATTTGAGGAGGTGTGTCTGTGTGAGTCTGTGTCTGTGTGTGTGATGTTTTCAGAGCACAAAATTAAATATAGGTGCAAATCTTCACAGTATTTCACAGGAGAGATCATTGAGTTCAACTGTTGTCATAATACCCTGCCATCTGTACAGTTAGAGAAGAAAGGCCAGTATGAGAGAAGTTGTTGCCTAAATAAAAGCCAAGATTTTAGGCTGAGGCCCTGATTGAAAGAAAAACTCTAGCTTGTGAGGTACTAAGGTAAAGAAAGAGAAATGAAGAGATAGACTATTATCTTAATAGTTTACCTTAATTACCTTAATTAATTACCTTAATACCCAGAGATTTTTGTTAAAAGCTCTACATAATGGAGTATCCCAATCCAAGGCTATTAAGAATGATTTTTTTTTTAAGGAAGTCACAATTCTTTAGGCATTAAAATTTATCTAAATTTCAGCTTGTTCCCCAAGACCAACATTTAAATGCCTCAAGGAAGAAAAAAGTACACTTTAAATAAAAAATGTGCTTAGCTCCATGTCCCCACTCCCACCCCATTGCTTTTTCCTACCTTGTTCAATATGATGTCATCATAGTGCTTCTCAGCAGATCATCAAATGACTTCCTATGAAGTCTCTTTATTCCTAACTAAATAAAGTCATATTTTGGAAGACGGTCTTTGCTCTTGTCTCTTAAAAAGCTCTGTCTGTTGCCCGTCCTACTTTGCTCTTACCTCAAGTAAATTCTACTGCACATGTTCTTCAAACAGTTTGTTTAACCCTTTAGAAATTAAATTCCTTGACTAATTTTTCTTTCATCTTTGTATCCCCAGTGCTTACCATAGTGTCTTGTATATCGTAGGCACTTAATAGAAGCTAGTTGAATGAATTAACCTAAATTATCTGTGTGATCTCTAAGCTACTCTTTTCAAAGAGGGTCTTGGCATTATTTATTTCTGCTGCCAACACAATCAGTGATGCATTTCTTTTCATTTTAAAATGGACTCCAGCACTGGTTGTGACCGTGTTGCTGAGATAACCTCTTAAAGTACTAAAAACTTGCAAATCATTTTCTTTCTAGGTTCAAAATAAGTTAAATCAGTTTATGTAGCCAGTTGTTTTGTAAAGTTCTTTGAACATGAAAAAGCAATCTGTAAATTCATTGCTTCTTACCTCCATTATTTATTAATTAAACGGTAGTCACAAATCAGTGGGGTGTTACGGAAGGAATTTTGAACAAGTCACGTTGATCTGGCTTCAGCTTTGCTGCTAACTTAACTGTGTGACTTTGGTCAAACCATTTTGCTACTCATAACTTAAGTATCCTTTTTTAGGAAAGGAGGGGCTTTGACTGATGAATCCTTTCCTTCTTCCAGGATTCAGTAATTCTTACAGCATTTGGCTGACGATATTTTGTATTCCTTCAATGCTTTTGTTTCTAGCAGTGTTAATTGTTGTCGTGATGGCTGCTACCAACTTTGTGGTCAAAAAGCAATTGTGAAGCTTTTGAATGTATTCATGATCCATTTCTTGTTTCTGAACTTCTACTGAATTGTCTTGGCTTACATGAGAATGTATTTAATTAAGACAGCAAAAGGTAAATAGTTATCAAGAATTTAGAGAAGTAAAAGAAAATCTTGTTAAACCTGAGTATTTTGAATTGAGGCTCATACTGAAATGATAGTAATACTTTTTTTTAAATTTTTATTTTTTAGTAGTCAAAGTGCAAATCTTCAGATGACAGGTTGGCATGTGGGGGTCTTATGCCAGATTTATCGAACATTAGCTCTCCAACATGAGGCTGACATGGATGCTGCTGTGGTTGTTAATGTTTGGCATTTGGTTGCCACACCATTCCCCATGGGTTTAGCAGCTCACTGAGACTAAGCAGATCTCATCGAACTGGTTAGAATTGAGAACATTTTCTGGCTGTATTCAAAAAAAGGCCATCATATCCACATACTCTTTGGTGCTTATCTTGGGTTAATTTAACTTAAACAGCTCCTTTTGTTCTAAATTTCCTTGTATACACACACACACACACACACACACACGCGCGCGCGCGCATCAGTGAAAGCATATATCGAACGTGTGTGTATGTATATGCATTTATATGTTTATTTTATTGAATGAAAATATAATGACTCCAGCACTGTACTTTGTTTTAATGCCAACTTGCTCTTATGTCACAGCTGCTGTTGAGAAACAAGATACATTCATGTTATAATGAAGACTTATGAAAGATGAGATTAGAGTGCAGTACAATGTTGTGAGTAGCCACTACATAGTTGTGTTGCACCTGAGAATGAGCAGTGGTGCCACTCTTCTCTCCTGTAGACTTAACAGCTAGATTGCTTGTAATTTTTCATACTATTTAAAACAGGGTTCTCATGTACCAGCCATCTACTGTCAGGGTGCCCAATGTGACCGCAGATGCTGCTATTCCACCTTCATTAACGGATTACTCAGTGCCATTCCATCACACTCCAATATCAAGTATTTCCTCAGATTTGCCAGGTATGTATTTAGTTAAGATTTTCCTCTCTTCCTTAAGAGTATACATTTTAAAACAATCTTACTTTTAGAACAGCTGTATTATATATTTAAATTTTAATCTTACGTTTCATTAGTGGATCTGTGCTATAACTTCTAACTGGGGCCATTAGCTTTATTAGGTCTGTGACCCTGGGCAAGTTTTTTAACTTCTTTGTGCCTCACTTTCCTCCATTGTAAAATTGGTCTAAAAATATCACCTACCTCCCAGAGTTCCAAGGATTAAATGAAGTAATATTTGAAAAATGTTTAGCACAGTACCTGGCACATGGTAAGCACTTCCTTCCTGTAAATGATATCCAGCTAATAATCTTAGATGAAATACATTTTTCAGGGTTTATAGGTGGCATCTGTCGATCATTTTAGCAGGTCATATCCTGATCCCTTGGAGGAAATCAAGTGAAGTAGTGGGAAGAAACTACTTAAAGTCAGATGACTTGAGTTCAATCTCAAATCTTCCACATATAACTTGTTTGACATTAGACAAGTCACTCAGTCTCATCAAGAGTGCAGTTTACAGGGTTGGTCCAATGATTAAATGAAGTGTAATAGATGTAAAGTGTTGTATCAGTGCAAGCTGCTGTCATCGCTCTCTTCCTAGAGCTTTCAGAGCAGAAAGAGGATACATTACACACATACATGCACAACAGAGAGAGAGATTTATAAGATATATTCTTATGGTGAATTTACTGGCTAGCTATATAGGAGCATATTCTTTGTTCATCTATGAAATGCTGTTTCATTTTCCCCCTCGAGCTCTACCCTGTACATTTTGTTGTCTTAAAAGGGGTAAGATGTACCAGCTGGTTCCACAGTCAAAATGCTTAACATTTAAGTTTGTCTTTTTCTGTGAATGTCACCTACAACATTTAGAAATATAACTGAGGCTGCTTAAATTGTCTGGGTAATAAGATTTTGCCAGGTGAAATTCATATTTTCAAATAAATGCTGCCCTCCTCAAATTTCTCTCCACTTAGAGCACACAGACACACATCAGGTAATACATTTTATCTTGAGATTTTTACTTAAGTTACTACCACTTATTGTGCCTTTCTTCTCTCTGGGATCCATTTGATGAGCTATAGTCCTTGTTTTCTTTGTTTTGACTTGGATTTATTGAAAGAACATGAAAAGGATCTGACCTAAGTTTTGTTTTGTTTTTTTCCTTATGAGGTTTTTGGTGGTGCAATGGATAGAGTACTGGGCCTAGCCAGAGTCTGGAAGATCTGAGTTCAAATCCAGATTCACATACTTATTGGCTGGGTGATCCTGGGCAAGTCACTTAACCTATTGGCCTCAGTTTCCTCATCTGTAAAGTGTGCTGGAGAAGAAAATAGTAAATTATTCCAGAATCTTTGCCAAGGAAATCCCAAATGGAGTTCCTTGAAGAGTCAAACAGAAGTGAAATGATCGAGCAACAGCAACAATAACATTTTGTTGTATGCGGAATGCTAACTTTCTTCTGAATTACCATGGATTTGTCAGAAGGTTTTGTTCCATTTCTGTTGGTCTAGCCCAATATGATTTAGACACTTAATGAGTTCCATAGATTCTTTTTAGCTTGTTATGGTCCAGCCATGATGTGTAGGTAAAAATGTTGAATTGAGAATTAGGAGACCTAGGTTTTAGTTTTGGTTCTCATGCTAACTAGTCATAGGAATCTGGACAGATCACTTCTATCTTCTGAGGTCTTCAGTTTTTTGAGAGGATTGGATTAAGTGATCTCAGAAGTCTTTTCCAGGACTGAAAATTGATACCACTTTTTTGGAAATAACTTTCAGGAACTTTTATAAACAGTATAAACAGTAATCTAGAAGGGTATCATTTAAAGCTGCTGAAATTGGAAGTGGAAAGCAAGTATCAAAGAAATAGAAGCCACATACATGTATATATGCATACACACATACATATCCATCCCACTGTGTGCCAATAACATACAACAAAGATAGTGAACATATATGAGATCCATATATATTAATTATGTAAAGGTGAAGTGTTTTTTCTTTATGCCTGGTGTCAGCCCCTCACATCTCTTAAGTGCTGAGTGACAGTATGCCAGGGCCTTATATAAACCAGTTAAACTGCCCTTGGTGTTGCTACTTGAAAAATTAATGGCCATGGCTGTTGTCAGCTCGGTAGTGTAGGAGGCTGTTTCACATTGCTTGTATCATTAGCATTCTGTAACCTTAGCACCTAGCTTTGCACATAATTATGCTTAATAAATGTTTGTAGGGTGGAAATGAATGGAAGGTGAACAGGACTCTTGGAGTTTATTTTCATTACATTTTACATATATATTACTCTGTTGTCTCTGTTTTCAATCCTTATTGTAATTTTTGAATGTGGATAAGTCTTATCATAGCTTAATTTTCTCTAGATTCATTGGCTCTGGGCTTGTACTAATTTAACTGCATTGTGTAAATGACTGACCTACCTTTCTGATAAGCTGTACACAGAATGTGATTAAAAATTGAGAATTTTTTTGAAGTTTTCTTTGAAAGATCAGAACATTTTGGTGCACATATCACTTGTGTGGGGAACTTGTACATGTTATTATGTTTTAAAATAGAGGCCCTTCCCCAAGTATTTGTAAAGTAGTTCAGAGAATATTGTGCTAGTTCTAGTAGATTAAGTATTAATCAGTTTTATTTAGTTGTTTTTCAGTTGTATCTCAGCTCTCTCAACCTTGTGGACGAGACTGTCCATGTGGTTTTCTTGGCAAAGGTACTGGAGTGGCCATTTCTCAGTGGATTAAGGCAAACAGAGGTTAAGTGACTTGCCCAAGATCATACAGCTTAGTAAATGCCTGAGTCTGGATTTGAATTTAGGTCCTATTGATTCCAGACCCAGTACTCTCTCCACTGAGCCATCTAGCTGCCTCCTAGTTTCGCCTAATATCAAATGGCTTAGAAAAACAAGAGGATTCTTAGAATGAATTTCTGTCTTCTAAATAGAAAAGATTACTGCTAACATATCATTTTCATTTTAGGTTTGGATTTTCTTTCTCTAATTCCAGTTGATCCACAGGTATGTTATTTCAGTTTAGCAATTAATTTGCATTTCATTTGGTTTTGATACTTTAAATTAAGAGACCAAATTTGTTATTTTGACAAGTAGTATAACATTAGAGCTGGTAACTCAATCATTCACAGTAACTGAGGTAATTTAACCTTCAGATCTGTTATATAATTTTTAGCATAACCTTAGCTTAAAAGTATATGTATATTTCCTGAGAATGAAGGAGCCAGGAATGTGAGAGAATGTAACTTGGGGATTTGTTACATGACTAGGCAAAGCTGACCTAGGATTAGAAATATACCACATAGTACACAGAGAACTGAGAGGCTTGAACAGTAGGATTTATTCAGCCATGTTTATAAAGCTATCATGTAAATTAATGTATCTGATTACAGTAGGCAAACCTTTATACATACATATATATACACATATCACTTTTTCTTCTATTTAAGATAGAAGGTAATCCCTCTGCTAGATTTTCAAGGTCTGTGTATAGTCATGCATGCCAGTTAGGTTAAGGGCCTTAAAAAAAGAGAAAGAAGAAAGAAAAGGAAGAAGATAAGAAAGGGGAAGGGAAGAGAAAAAAACTGTAATTGCTCTTACTCAGTTACAGAAGGACATAACATTTGCTTCTCTTATGTTTTGATACTGTGTACTTGACCAAATAAAGTTTTAACCATGGGAACATTGGACCTATGCTGAGATGCACTTCAAGTCAAATGAAATCTAAGTCATTCTTGTAGAAAGAGTTTTCACTTTCTAGTAACTACTGTATCAATAAGTTCTGAGGCAAAATCATCTATGTACATTCCTAGGTTAGACTTTAGACTTGAAAGGATTGAAAGAATTACACGTTTCATTGTGAACATCTCTTTGGATGTTGTAGGGAGTGAAAATTGAATTACTGAGCTCTCTCTCTTTAGTTAATTTGACTGATGGTAGTTTGGTCAGAGGATGATCATAATGAAAGTTCATTTTCATATAAACCAATCAGCATTGTTCTTTCACCATCCTTGCTGTACACTTTATCTGTAGCTCTTTTAAAAGTAAAATACATTCCATTGGAAGGGCAAATAAGAGGAACAAAGTGATTAATATAAAATGGCTAGATCACAAAAAACCCATTTCCAGTCATTTAGAAAATTACATATATTACCTGATAATAATGGATCCATAGCAACCATTTTGCAAATGAAGGATGACATACTTTTACTGAAGCAGATTAAAAAAAAAACAAGAGGGGAGCTTTAATAATAAAGTTAGGGCTTGAGGAATACAAAAAAAATTGTGATTTCTTTTCCCCCTCTGATTTGAGAAATTGGCATTTAATCTCCCCCCCTCCCCAGTTCTTCTGTCCTTTTAAACATTTAATAGTTGCGTTTATAGTTCTGAGAAACTACTTAGAAACTTTACAAATTCACTTTGTATATAATCACTTTTTTGGTGAGCCTAGATATTTCTGAAGAGTGAAAATACTCCATTTTCTTGAAATAGGTACTATATGTGGCCAGCATAACACTTGTAAAGAAGCCTACATATTTTTTTTTTCAGAAGTCTTTACACTTGCAATAAAAGCTAGGTATCTCCCTATTCATTGTAGATTTTTATTTAATTAAAAACTTTCATATTATACAAAAGACAGTTTATGTAATTTCTAACTATAGCTTTTAAATATTTCTTGCTCTTACTATGTAGTATCCCAGTGGACATTTTGTTTTAGAAGTGATTTAATCATTTCTGTGTCAGTAAATATATATCACAACTGAAATCAGCTGCCCAGCTTTCAGTAGCAACACAATTATTAAATATCTGCTCTCTGATAGTCATTAGGGAAAGTACAGTTTAGCTACAATGCTCCCTGCTTCATGAAAAGTTATGTTAGATGGGATCAAAGGCTCAGGTGGAGGGATCATCCACTAGGTGTAGGGAGGGACAGATTCCTTTTTCTGTTGAGGTAAGAGGGGAAAAGGAGATGGTGAATGGTCTTGTAATGTTTTAAGTAATGGAAGAGGTGATCATCCATTCAGATAGTACTGGTTGTTACAATGAAGTATGGAAGGTCAGTCGTGTTCTAAGTTGTAGAGATAATTTGTGGTTGACGAATTTGCAGAGAGAGCAAATATGAGAAAGGCAGGGAGAGGAGAGGAGGATTGCTGAGCAGCACTGAGAAGACCCTGCTGGGGTCGGGGTGTGTGCAACTGTAACCTTAACCAGAAGATAGGGGTACGGTACCCACTTAAATTTAGTTATGTTTGTTAGATGCCATATGGATGTAGAGCAGTATTCTGTGCACTGAGTCAGAGACAAAGTCTAAACTTGGACATGACATGGTTCCTTCCTTCCAGGTGTGCACAGTCTTATGATGACATACGTAGAAACAAATCCTGTTGGAAGTCTGAGAGGGAAGGTCATTACTAAATGGGGAAATTGGGGAAAGGTTCATGGGGAAAGGTTCATAGGGAATGTTGCATTTGAGGTCGGCTTCAGAATTTTCTTAGCTCTTCAGTATTTGGGAAGAGGAGAAATGTCACTCTAGATTGTCATCCAGACCTGAAAGAACAGGGGCATTGTTTAAGGCCACTCTACTTAATCAGCATCATTGAAGATAACTGTGTCTCAGCTCCTCCAGAATGTGTGAGATAAGCTGTGTTGATGAGCCGCTGCTTTCTGTTCTTCGGTTGTCTGACTGATAATGCTCAATTAACAAGTATTTATTCCATTTATATATTTTGTGCTTTGAGGTAGACTAGTCATTGACGATAGTAAGACTCTCCAGTTTAGCTGTGAGCAATACTTGAAAACAGAATATTCTAGCAATTAATGCCACCTTATGAAACCTTGGGAAAATTTTCATCCTGCCATTGAGATAATATGAAATTCACTGTTTTGTTAAAAACCAGTGTAATCTCATCATCATCATCATTGTTTGTTTCAAGCAGTACTGTCCTCCTATGTTTTTGGATAGTCTGTCCTCAACGCTGTCAACGAGCAGCCCACCTGGAAACATCATCACATCCACAAGCCCCCAGGAAAGCAGCACTCATGTGACTTCATCAGGCAGGAGTGAAACTGGGGTTATAACCAGCAGTGGGAACAACATTCCAGACATCATCTCCTTGGACTAAAAAGAACTCATTGGACTGCAGGAATAATTAGCCAGTGCTGCTCTTTCTTGCATCTCTGGTTCATGGAATCTATTTTATTGCCAGTTACTTTGATATTTATTGAAAAGACAAATGGGTTCTGTTACCTTCCGAAAATGGAAGAAAAAAGATTATGTGCAGCGAGAAATAAATTTAACTTTGAAGGATTTTTTTTTATTCATAAAATACTCTGAGTATCAAATATATTCAGCCACATCTCCATCTTTTAAAAAATGATTTCTTTTTCTTATGTTGCTGGGTGGATTCTACAAAAGGTTAAAAATAAGTTTTTGGTTGTAATACACAGCAATAAAATTATGTAAATAAATAAACTTTTTTTTCTAATAAAAAGCAATTAACTCTTCTAGAAAAAAAGTATGCCCACACAGTCTGTGTAAGAGTCTGCTTTGCTGAATGAGTACTTTTCGCAGCTCTAGCTAACTGACATAAGAAATCCTTCTGAAATGATCCTGGCTTACTTTATATCTATGCTGTTATGATTCTTCTCTTTCTATCGGGAAATGACTCATTTTTCCCCAGATTGTCATTGACACTGTAATATTGCTGAGAAATGCAAAAAGAAACTCTAGTATTTGGATGCTTTTTATTATATAGAAAGATCACTGTGCAAATTCTGCCCCAGGCATAAAGTTTTACTGCTCGTGGATGTACATTCTTGGTACCTCATGCCACATATTGGGAGTTTTACCTGTTTTCTCAAAAAGAAAACATTACATGGCTATTGATTGAAAATAGTCCAGCCACAACTTTTGTGGGATGGGGTGGAGGAGTTGGGTAATATTGATTGAAGGTTAAACCAAGATGTTTTCCCTTTGTAAAAAGTATGGAGAGTAGCAAGGATATTGGGGAGGAGTTGGAATAAGAAATCTCAATGCATTTGCAAAAGCTTTATTTTCTTTTTCCATTCATAGTATAGGATTTAAGTAACCCATGATCACACGTCAGTGCTCAAGAAGGTTAAACTAGCACTGAAACATTTGAGAGCCTCCAGTCCCATTTTCTGACCCAGTGAAGCCAGTTTCCTGTATATTTGTTTCCTTTGTCTAGTTTAAAATCATTCAAAGAACTTTGCTTTTCTGGTACCCTTAACCTTTAATTAACTTTCTTTGGAAACAGCATCATGTTCTTTGCTTAATTTAATTAACATGAACAATTTGTTGGTTCTCAAGGATTTAAATTACTTCAAATACTCGGCTTTAGTTTGTATTCTTTTTCAAGATGTAGTCATTTCACATAGTTTCAAATCTAAGTCTCTTCTCTGACTGCCATGCAATTGACTAATCCATTTCCAAAACTGAGGTGCCTTAATGAGTACTTGGGGACTCTTGGCATATTTTAACCTGTGTCAAAGGGAGAAGGGAGAGCTCCATCCCAGTCTTTAAAATAGTCAACTTTATGTGAATGACTGTGTGTTTATAGAGTCATAGATCTAGATCTAACAGAAGCCATCTAGTTCAACTTCCCCCTTATTTTAGTGGAAACTGAGTCCCAGGAAGATTAAGTGACTTGCCCAAGGTTCTTTCCACATGACTTCAGAAGCTGACAACTGCCCTTCTTTGGTTTTTGCACCTTACTAAATATCCTCTGCTTGTGGGCTTTGCTTAGTTTCTTCTGTGGACTATATTGAGTTGGTACAGATTTAAATTTCAGATAGCTTACTAAATTTTTTTCAGACTTTCAACTAGGTGGAAAACACCATATGACCTCTTGGGAATGGTATTGAAGATGGAATTAAAATGAAGCAGACACCAATTGTTATTCACATCTTCTTTTTATTACTATTTATCATGCTTCTTTAGCAGGTTTTCCATCCATGTGACAGTCTTGTTTTAAAACAGAAACTAATATTGGTTTTCCAAGATGCCTTTTTGTGGCACCTTGCCAGATACTTCAGTTATTAGAGATGCATTGTCTGTCTGCTAACTTTGTAATCAGATAGTAGTAATCAGATAGTCTGTAATCAGACCAGTTTGTCTGACATAATTTGTTAAATAAAACATAATGTATGCTGTTTATCATTCTGTCACCTTTTAGATGTTGACGTAATTATCTTTTCATTTAACCAACAGGTTTACCAGGAGGTTAAAAGAAGTGACTTCAAGAATTTCATATTTGGATGTTTCCTTGGCTTTTCTTGTTGGTGCCTGAATTTTAAAAACTGTATTACTATTTTTTTCTTTTTTGCTGTTCCATGCCTTTCTCATTTGATACTTCACCTTCTGAGTATAATTTTTAGTTTCTCTAATGAAGGGGATTGTTCAGCTGCCATCTAGTTCAACCTGTAGTTGGTTAAGAATCTGTCAGTCACACTCAATACATAGTCATTTAGAATTTGCCTGTGAGATGCAGTCCATTACCGTCTATGTCAGGCTACTTGTGGAAGTTATTTATATTATGACTAATTTTTCCTTAATGCAAATTGTACCAGTTTTGCACTCTCTCCCCTCTGGTGCCAAGCAGAACAAGTCTAATTCCTCTTCGGTAATAGACATTTATGTCTTTCCTCCCAACCCCCATCTTTTCTTTTTTGGCTGAGCATCTCCAGTTCTTATGTGGGCATGTAATTAATATTCAAGTCTCTTCTGCATAATGTGCACTAGTTAGAAAGATTAATAAGTAACTCATGAAACAGAAGGAAGATCAATATGACAGCAAATAGTTAAATGTGAAATTGAGGTGTGACATTAGAGAAGAGGGTGAACTCAATGAAAGAAAGTCTAAATGGAGCAAGGATAACTTGAAGTGGATATTGAAAGATTGGCATGACTGAGTTAGGTAAGAGAGGAATGCCTTTCTGAGATCCTTATGAAGGCAAATTTCCAAGGATGTGTTCCAGGAACAGTCATGCATGGAAATCAGATCATTACAGTAGGAGGAGGGTATATGTGTTGGGTATAGTAGCAAATAGAGTTTAAGAGAGAGATTGTAGGTAAATTTGAGAAGACCCTGGAAGTCTAACAGGGAAGTTTAGAATTTATATATAAGGAATTGCTTAAAGTTTGGAGTTAGTGAATGACATAGAATCTGGTAGTGATGTGCCAAGATGAATCAAGAGGAACAGAACCTGGTTCATGAGGAAGATGAATTCTCTGATGCCTGTGAAAGTGGGATGTGAACTGGACATGGGTGGTGCCTAAGAGAATAGAGGATGGACTTTTTAGATTCTTTAAAGGAAAAATGATAAAGACTTAGAAACTAATGTAAGGGGAATGGAGAAAAGGGACAAAAAAAGTTTTATGATTAGGTGATTGGGACACTGTTAATGAGAATGTAGGCAAGACTAGTTGTCAGAGGAAGATGATAAACTTGATTGAGTTTATGGTGTCCATGAGACTTTTGAATAAAGATAGGGGCCTATTACCAGGGGATGACTCCTGGAGCAATTTATAAAGAGTGATGAGACAGCTACATGGAAATGTTCAGTAGTTTGTTGGAAATATACAACTAAAGACTAGTTTTAGAGTTAACAGAATGGGGGGGTCTTTAGCATAAAAGTTATGAAGAAATGTATGTGAATTTCTGATTTTATAAATATAACTCATTTTCATAAGCTGTAGGTGAAAATTTTTGCTTCTGTCTCCAGTCCTGCCACCTATATAACCTATATTGTGGAGTGAGAGTTCAAGTACCTCTGAAAGAGTAAGGCTGCTAATTTACACACAACCCCTTAGAGATTCTTGGCAGACAGATGAAGCAGAATGGCATCACTCTGTGTCTCTGCTGTGAAAAAGACTATTTAGGAGGAGATTCTTGCTTTTGAAGGGAGACTTGTTTCAGGTTTTTAAAGAAAAGTTGCTTCAGGCTCTTCCATAGGGAATTGCTACCCTGAAGTCCAGAGAAGAAAGCCTCACAGTTAAGAACCAAGTCAGAAGCAAACTGCATGTCCCTAAGCCTTGGGGTCTTATTATTCAGTGAAATAGGAAAATTGTGTGAATATAAGGTTTAACCAATGGGAGACTTAGTTCTCTGTGCTTTGCTGCTTTAGTTTGGAAGGACCAACTCAGAATTATCATGGCCAAGTCAGAAGAAATTGTACGCCACTACCTTTTGTAAATGCAAGTTCTAAATTTTTTTTTTTTTGCTTTGCACCACTTGGTATTGACTGATTTATCTCTGTTTGCAAATGTTTTTGATAAAAGAAGTATAGTGTCTTTAGACAGCCTGACATAATGGACAGAGAACTAATCCTGGAGTTAGTAATACCTGGTTTCAAGCTCTACCTATAACAGACTGTTTTTGCAGCCCTGGTCAGGTTGCTACAAAGGTTCTGACCTATATTAGTGGAGAGTTTCCTCATGCAGGGAATTCAGTCATACAACCAATTTGCTCCTGTCCCTAGATGCAGGATAATTTACCAATTATCAGGCTTATTATATTTTAGAATAGAGGCTCTTCCCCAAGTAGATTGTGAATCTCATGCCATATGCTGGTTGAAGAGCTGGAGTCTATACCAGGGGCATCAAACTTAGATAGAAATGGGGGACCACTCATTTGTACTTACATCTGTAGGGCTCATGTTAACTTACTTTTAAAATGTAACATCGTTGCTGTTTTATTGTGTATTTTGTTAAATATACCCCATCATATCTTAATCTGGTTCGGCTGCACTTGGGACTTAATGTGTGACACCACTTGTCTGCCTTATATCCCAAGGAAAAGTATTGTGGTTTTTGAGAAAAAACCCTAATTAGAAAAGTGTTAGTGAAAATATTGGAGGTGTTGAAGGGTTCGTTTCCTAACCCTGAGTCACAACCTTGATCAAATCTGTTGTTTGGTTTTGTTTTTTGACCCCAGCCATATCAAGTGGCCCCTATTCACAAACGATTGAATGAAAGCATTATTATGCCCTTTGTCTGTGGTAGATGCTATGCTACATCCTACCTGAAGTGTATTTGAAGACCCTTCTATGATCCATATTAGGGCACCTAGTGGTGGGATGGTTAGAGCACCAGACCTGTAGTCTGGCAGACCAGAGTTCAAATCTGGCCTCAGATACTTAGCTGTGTGACCCTGGGCAAATCACTTAACCCTGTTGGCCTCCATCTTCTCATATGTAAAATGAGCTGGGGAAGGAAATGGCAAACTACTCCAGTATCTGTTAAGAAAACCCAAAAGGGCTCACAAAGAGTCGAGCACAGCTAAACAACATGAACCAATTGCTTCACACCTTTGTAAATGCATTTCCTTATCCTCAAGTGCATTGTTTGATCATCTGGACTTAGAAAGACCAGAATGATGCTTAAGAAATCTAGCCTAATCACCTTATTTTAGAGAAGAGGAAACTGATGCCCAGAAAAGTAAATGACTTGCTTACTGCCTGTGCAGCGTGAGAAGCAGAATCAAGACAAATCCAATTCTGATTCTTAGCCAAGGGCTCATTTCACTTCATACTTCTTCCTGCAACAGTAAGTGTACAGTTTTGTCCTGCTTCCTGGAGACAGTTTGCCTCCTAGACCTTAGAATAATATAGGAGGTTTTCAATAACCAGCAACCAACCTTATAGAAGATTGCTAAGTTGAAGAGCCTGATGTTCATTTACTCCTGTGCACCAAATGTGCTACACTTGGTATTGAACATGAAAGTACGTACCGCAAAGTGGGACTGCAAATGCTGTGAGGTACAAGAGAAAGAGAGCAAAGCCCTTCAAGTCAGAAAACCTGAGCTCTGATTCCTGCTCTATAAAGTTGGGGGTAATTATAAACTACCTACTCTGTAGGGCTGCTGAAATTTCAGAAAAGCACTTTGTAACCCTTAAAGCTCATGTTAGTATAAAAGCACAAGCTATTTGCCATGACACCCACTCTTTCAAACCTGACAGTTAAAAGACTTGTGGTCCTAAATAAGATACCCTGAACTTTGAAGAAGTTAAATTGTTCCAAATGTCAGTTTAAAAGCTGAGAGATCACATGCAGATTTTATTTGGAACAATTTATGATTAAGAGAGAACTTACTGATGTGATTGTTGCCCATTCCTAATCTTGAGAGCAAGCATCAAGTTTGAAGGTTTATAATGTTAATTTGCTTTTCCTTACAAATGTATTTGAATCTTCTTGATACTGCCTGATGATAATTCCATGCCCCAGAAGGTTGAGTACTAGGCGATTTTTCTTCTACTTCATTCATTCACAAAGTGCTGTAGAGAATTCCTAAAAGAATCAGTGGAAGCAGTCACTGAACCAAATGAAATGTTAGTTACCAAGTGTTCAAGAACTCAGGCACAGATCTGACTCCCAGTTTAGCAGGTTTTTTTCTGCCAGGACACTGGATGGTTTCTCCACGTGATTGTCCTGAGCACTGAACAGTAAATTAACCAAGGTTTCTTGGGGAAACCCTCTGCAGTAACCCTTCCTAATAGCAGTAGTTTCCTTTCATGTGGCATTTTAGGGTTTGCTAAGCACTTTTCATGCATTAATTCCTTTGGTCCACCTGACATGCCTTTGAAGCAAATGATCCAAGTAGCCCATTTTATGAATGGAGAAATTAAGACTTGAGTTAAGTAGCTTTCCCTGGGCTTCCACAGAGATGGCCATTGAACCTTACTCTTCTTGACTCCAAATCCAACAAATAACACTTTGCAAATGGAGAGTTGGTCTCGGGTTACTGAGGGGTATTAAAGTTTCTTGTGTGGGGCTGGTGAGTTGTGAAAATAATCTCAAGTGTACTTTGTGTGTGGTATTTGCCCAGATTTCTCTCCTCTTTGACCCAGTCAGTAAGTACTGCCTTGTTCTTAACTCAGGGGATTTGAGCTGCAACCAGTAATTAATAAAGACTGGGAAAGAAGAGACTAGGGACAAAGGTAGAGTTTCCTTCTTGCTGTCATTACCCTTTATTGACCAAGGTGTTGTACAGGTAAACATTGGTTTTTTCTTTCTTGGATGGAATCAAGTTAACACCTTCCTGTGATGGACTACTAAGCTGCATGTACTGGTTCCTTGATCTTACTTGCACCATCCATTTGCTAAAAGAACCTTTTTTTGGAAGGGAGAGGGGGGTCCTTTTCTTTTTTAAGGGGAAAAGAAAAATAGAGGGAATTTAAACCAGTCCAAACGTGGTCACTCACAGATTCAGGGTTGGCCAACTCAGAATTGATGAAATTTGACTATTGTGCCTTTCTTCTCCGTGATCACTGCCAAAAGCTGAGTGATCCCAGAGAATACTTTTCCAGGCAAAGGAGTGAAGGGTACAGTCATCTAGGCAGGAGGGAACAGTGTATGACTAGGTACAGAGACCTAGGGCAACTCAATGTTACAGCAAGTACTCAGCACACAATCACTTGTTTAAAAAAGAAAGCATAAAAGCTTTGTAGTTATTCCAAGAGATTATCAAACCTTGAATTTTCAAAATGTTTAAAATCTTACCCTGATAGCTCCTGAGACTTGGATTGTTGTAGCCATCATTCCATTCTTGGTGCTCCTTCACTTGCCCCGGCCCCACTGAAATTGGACGAGGGTACCTGAGGATTCCCATGTATTGCAGATTCAGGGCCCATGAGCACTGCGATCTAGTGGAGTCAGTAGTATCTATCCTGCTTCACTGAGGAGAAGCTTGAAAACCTGGAACAAGGTCTTAACCTTCTTAGGTGTCATGGACCCTTTGGGCAATCTGATAAAGTGTGTGGAAGCTTTTTTAGAATGTTTTTAAATGTGCAAATATGTAAGGTTACAGCAAAAACATATTGAAACACAATTACCAAAATATTTTTATGAATTTAACAGACACCAGGTCCCTGTGTCGAGGGAGGGAGATATGGGAGGAAGAGAAGGGAGAGAGTACGTCCAGCAAAGACTGACCTTTCATTGCCCGTGAAATTCAAACAGCAATGATGATTGTATTCTCTGAACACCACCTCCAATTCTCTCATTTCTCCTCTTTTATCCAGTCCTTGTTTCACTCATTATGATATCTATATTGTGTATATATGTGGATATGTATATGTACATACATATCTATAAAGTTATATGCACATCCATAGCCTATGGGAGATATCCTATATCCACTCTATCAAGTAGGCACCTTCCCCATAATGACTTCACTTACACACACACACACATCTTGTTGCTCTTTCGTTTCTCTCCTGCTGCATCAGCTGGGACCCTTACTGCTACTCAGCAATCCTCTTCCTTTCATCATTAAATTCAATAGATATTTTAATGTCCTCATCTTTAAATTTTGCCACACAGGTTTTGCAAACTGATTTCCTTACAGCAAACGTCTGAGGTAGGTAGGACAAGGGAAAGGGTAGAAAGTAACCATTTTATATGGTACTTACTGTGGGGCAGGCACTCCAGATCCAGCCTTCTATTTGCTGGGCCACCAGCTGCCTCTAATACTTCTAGTACATGTATCATTCCCATTTTGCAGATGAGCAAGCTGAGATTCTAAGAAGGTAAGTTTTGTTTTGTTTTTGTCCATGGTCTTTTTCCATCACACCCTACTGTCTCTCCTTTTTCAAATGAACAGGTATCCCTAGTCCTTGCCAAAGTGAACTCCTCTACCTGTATTTATAATCCCATCCTCTCCTGCCCCCTCAGAACATTGCTCCAGCAGTCATTCCCTGCCTCTTACGCATCAATTTTCTCAGACAACATACCTAACGTGCTGGAACTCTTCAATTCTTGCTATTTCCCAGTTACCAATAATTCCACTCAGGCTGTTCATCCGTTGCTTCTCATTTTCCCTGTGTGATTGATTAGATTCCTTTTTAGGTCAATAATGAAGTATCTCTCTCACTGCTTTATATGAGTCATCTTTAATAATATGCTACAGACTATTTATACCCACCATTGTTCCTTCCATTGCCCCTTGGAGTTATTTGTAATTTTAATTCTTCTGACATTGTGATATTCCAGTTTCACAGTAGCATCAATGGGATAATACTGGTGCTGGTGAGTTTTGCTTTTGAGGCAGTGAGCAGTTTGGGATTATGGAAAGCATGCACAATTTCCTGAAGGCTACCTAGCCTGACCTTTTCTTCCAGCTTAGTTCTGGACCCAGCTCGTTTTACATCAGAAGCACATGCAATAGTGATGATGGGCAGCTAGATTAACACAGGAGATAGAACATGGCCTGGAGTCAGGAAGACCTGAGTTCACTATCTGTGTCCCTGGGCTCAGCTTGCCTCAGTTTCCTCATAAAATTCCCTCAAGCTGGGAATAATAACACCTATCTCTCAGAGTTGTGAGGACCCAATGAGATGATAATTGTCTAATGCTTAGCACATAGCTGGTGCTATATAAATGTGCTATTGTTATGAACTAACTCAAGGAGCTATCTAACTCGTTAAATTGCAAGTTGTAATCTGACCCCAAGCTATATTGCCCAGATGAGGGACTGTTAAACCATCCATGGGTTCTGATTATACATATTATACGCAAATGTAGACATACATGTATATTTATTGGTGTATTTTGTTGTATTTGGCCTTTTTTTTTTTACTGGATAAGGGAATTTCCACTAATACCAATGCTGATCAGTCAGCTTTTAATCTTGGACACCTGGAGCACTGAGAATTTAAGTGACTTGTCCAGAATCACATCAGAATGTATTGGAGGTAGGATTTGAACCCAAGCCTTCCTGATGCCAAGGCCAGCTCTATCTATACTATGTGATAGATTTCCATGAAAGGAAGACTTTTTAAAAACTAAATTGTTCATACACATATATGCAAATATACTTTTCCTTACTATTTTAAATATTTTAAGTAGTACATATACATATATGTATGCACATCTGTAAATATTTTTTACTATCTCCAAAAATATAAAATATTCTTATGAATAAACAATAGACGCTGCTCAGTTTTTTGAAATGTGGTCTTAGAGAATTTGAGCAAGCCATAAATGAACTCACTGCTCACATGTGGGCCTATGATCTCAATATAAGCATTCCTTTCCAGTATACAGATGACAACCTATCCATATAACTCTTGTCCACAGCCTCCCATAAGTTGACTACAGCAGTTCCAATCAGTGTGCTGGATACCTTTCATGCTCTCATTTGACACTGAGAGGATATGAATGGAGTACCCCAACTATCCATTGGTTATACCTTACTGTCACTACAGGACCAGCACATTTTCTGTTTCACATACATTTCCTTGACAAGGTTCTTTAAACCAATGCTTCTATATAATTCTTTATTTTACTTTATTTTTTTGTGTCACATCCTGCATATGGACATCATGTGCCTCTCCGTTGCCCTTTGAATGTTCCTCAGTTTCACGACTTCACTGACTTTTGCAGTTCCATGGTTTGTAATCGTACAGTAACACTGAAGGCATATTAGTATTACAAATATGTACTTTTGCCTCAGGGAGAAGTGTTGGGTCATTAAAAGAACTTTGAAATTTCCAAAAGACAATACAGCTTGCTCTCCTTTTCCTGTTCAATTTTGAACCTAATTCATTGTCCATTTGCAGCATCTGTCCAAGATACAAATACTGATGGACTGTGATTGTCCATTCAGCTACATAGCATAGTAACAGACATTTTCCATTTATTTGGTTTTTCCTGTGTGGATAATTAATATAATATAAATTTATTTATTTAACTGTTTACATTCATTTTCACAAAATTTGGGGTTCCAAATTTTCTCCCCATTTATCCCCTCCCACCACCCTAATACACAGAGCATTCTAATTTCCCCTATCACCAATCTGCCCTCACAAAATCAAGTAGAAATAAGAGCCACTAAACTATATATATCCCTCTGGGCTACCTATTGACTTAGATTTAAAATGTAATGTTTCCTATGTTTTATCATATTTTTATTTATTTTGTTGAATATTTTCCAATTACATTTTAATCTAATTTGGGCTACGTGATTTTAATCTGATTGCAGACCACATGCAACCTACAGGCCACATATTTGACAATTCTGATATATATTATTTTATTTAAGCCTCACAGCACCCTGATTAGATAGTACAAGTATTATCCCCAATTTATAGATAAGAAAACTGAGATTCAAAGAGGTTATATGATAATATGGTAGCTTACCTAGAAAATCCAAGTGAATGAGTGTAATACTAAAAAAGCTCAGAAAGGCATGATAGAGAAATTCCATTCAAATAATTACAAAATGTTCAAAATATATGAGAGGTAACCTCTAAAGCTATGCTTAATTAACCAGTGTCTATTAAGCATCTATTCTGTACCAGGCTTTGTCTGGGAATACAGAGACAGACAAAATCCTTGCCTTTGAGGGGCTTACTTGCTATTTGAGGAAACATTAATACATAAAGTATATGTAAAGCAAACAAAATACGTTTTGGTGGGAAATGACTGAACAAGTTGTGGTATATTATTGTAATGAAATATTCTTGCTCTTTAAGAAATGACAAGCAGGGTGATTTCAGAAAAACCTGGAATGACTTACATGAACTGATGCAAAGAGAAGTAAGCAGAACCAGAACATTGTACACAGCAATAGTAATACTGTATGAAGATCAACTGTGAATGACTTAGCTATTCTCAACAATACAGTGGTCCAAGACAATTTCAAAGGACCCATGATGAAAAATGCTATTCATCTCTAGAGAGAGAAAGAGAAAACTGATGGAGTCTGAATGCAGATTTAAGCAAGGTGACCAGGAAAAGTTTCATGGCAAGTGGCGGCACTTGAACTGAATTTTAGAGAAAGCTAGGAATTCTAAGAGAGAGGAAGGTGAGAATATATTGAAATAGAGTGTGGGGGAGCAGTAAACCCATGGGAGATGTAATATTGTGTGTGATGAGCCCAAGGAGGACAGTTTGACTGAGGGCATGAAGGGGCATGATCTGTATAAGTCTGGGGAAGTAGATCTAAGCCAGATAGTGAAGGGCTTCAAATGCCAAAGAAAATGGTTTATATTTGATCCTAGCAGCAGTGGGGAGCCACTAGGACTTTTTTGAGCCTATTAAGTAATGTGGTCAGACTCCTGCTTTAGGTGTATCATTCTTGTACCTGTTTGGAGGGTGGAATGGAGAGGGGAGTGACCTGAGGTAGGGAAACTAATTAGTAAATTACTGCTGTTAGTTCAGGTGGGAAAAATGGAGATAAGGGCCTTTGCTGGCCCTTTGTGATATGTGCGGAGAAAAGGAGGTGGATCTGAGATGCCTTGGATTTAGAATTCACAAACAAGGGGTCAGAAAGAGGGAGAGTTGAGGAGCGCCCTTAGAATGTGACCCTAAGTAACTTGATAGACAGTGACAATTAAGGACATTGGTAAATTTTTAAAAATAATATTTTTACCAATTACACGAAAAGACATTTTTTTAGAATTAATTGGTCTAAATTTTGAGTTTTGAATTCTCTTCCCCATCTTCTCTGAGAAAATAAGCAGTTGTGGGTTATACATGTGCAATCAGGGAAAACTTTTTTCCATATTCATATTTTTAAAGAAGATACAGACCCCCCCCCCAAAAAAAAAACCAGGAAAAAAATAAAGTGAAAAATATGCTTCAATCTACATTCAGACTCTTATCAGTTCTTTCTGTGGAGGTGGACAGCATTTTTCATCATGAGTCCTTTGGAATTGTCTTGGACCATTGTATTGATGAGAAGAGCTAAATCATTCGCAGTTGATCTTTGTACAGTATTGCTGTTACTGTGTACAGTGTTCTGGTTCTGCTCACTTCTCTTTGCATCAGTTCATGTCTTTCCAGTTTTTTCTGAAATTGTTGTCATTTCTCATAGGACAATATATTTCATTACAATCATATGCCACAACTTGTTCAACCATTCCCCAATTGATGCACATCTCCTCAATTTTCAGTGGTAACTTTGAAGAAGTAGTTTCACTTGAATGATAGTGTCAGAAACTTTTTGCCTGCCTGAGTCTATGGTCTTGTGATTTTTGAATAGAGAGTTAAAACAAAGGAAGAAATGCAGGTTGGAATCTGGTTTTGAAAGAGCTTCGATGACAGACCAAGAATTTGGGTTTTATCCCACAAGACTTTTGAACTGCATATGGCTCCTTCACATGTACCCCAGAACTTTCTAACTCCTGAATTATAATATTTTATTGTGCTCTATTATTCTGGCCTATACTGGGCAAATAGGAATGGCTGTGAAATAAACAGGACGCTTGAATATCCTACTGGGCTTTGCAGGCATTCAGCAAACACGTGCCATGTCCAAGGCTCTGTGCTGGTCACCACAGAGGGTTCAGAAACAACTAAGATGTCGTCTTAAAATAGGATATGGCATTAAACGGGGCTACAGGGCAAGGACGTGGACAACTAGGATACAAATAAAAGTGAGGTAAGTACATCAGAGAAATACAAGTAGTACTTTGGGGTTAAGGGGAAAGAGAAATTAACATTCTGAACAATAATTCTCATTATCCAGAATGGATATGTGGATGGAGATGGAGAACATGCTGGAAGTTGGGCTTCGTGTAAATGAATCTTTGCTCTCCCCTTGCTTAACTAGAATTTATCTGTTTTGCTGAACAGCTGAGTTTAGTGATAAACAGTGTGTGGGTTCTAGGCAAATCAGCTTCTGGTTGGTTTAGGTTTTCTTGCAAGGTCAGCTTTCTATAAGATTTGGGAGGAAAGAATAACTGGGTCCTATCAGACCCTTATCTCTGAAACCCTAGGTAGGCAAGTCATATTGCCTCTTTCAGTTTCCTCATCTACGAAATGCAAAAAAATACTCATTTTATTTTTCCTTCATTTTTAAAGACGACCAATGATTTCACAGGGGTGTTGTCTTGACTTGCTTGTGAACTGGATTTAAGTGAGGCAGAGCTGCACAAAGTCGTCAGCCTCACTCTCTTTTCCAGAATCATTGAAGTCCAGTGGCAAGACAAAAGTCAAGACATCTGGTGATGGCCTGGGATGCAGTGGATGACTTTGGTGTCTTCCATGACTGACCAAGCTCTAAGTGCTCCACAGGGCCTGCTTCAGCCACCTTCATAACCATTGGAACAAATCATTCTCATCTGCCCATTCAGCTGGGAAAGTCTCCACATGCTTGGGGTAGACATCCCCCTAACTTACTGACATGTTTGAAGCCTGTTGGTTATCCTCAGTCTGGTTTGACCCATCTGCCTGCTGGAATGTGACCACTATACATGATACAGTTTCTTGGAGCCACAGGTGAGAGTTGAGTGACAGGTGGATACACAGCCCTGAAAAGGGGTCAGTAAGTCCTCATGTTGGAGGTTCTAGTCTTCCTTGAGTATTCCCTATGCTCCAATAATCACTGTAGTATTTATTTCATAGAATTATTGTATTAAATGAGATCATGAATGTCCAGTCCTCTGCAAACCTTAAGGTGTTTCTTTACAAACCTTAGAGTGCTGTGTCAGGGTCAATTACCAATATAATGATGAGGCAGAGATGAATTGAGTCTCTTGGAATGACTTTAGTGGTTCTGGGAAGACTCCTTGATCCTTCCTTACTCACTTTCCCTAGATCTCCTTTTCTTTTGTACCATGAGGCCTGAAATTTTGCAGTGTACTGCTCCTCCCTTTGGGATCAACATCCCTTTTTCTCTTCTCTTTTAAAATGAAAATGCCCTAAGAAGACACAAGTGCTTAATGAGTCAATGAACATATTTATTAGGCACTGTGGTAAATGCTGGAGGTGCAAACAGAGGCAAAAGATAGTTGCTGCCCTCAAGAAATTTACAGTTTAAAGAGGGAGACAACATGTAAACAAATACGTACAAAGCAAGCTAGATACAGGTTAGATAGGAAATAATTAATAGAGGGCACTAGAATTAAGAGAGGTTGGGGAAGTCTTCCTGTAGAAGGTGGGATTTTAGTTGAGATTCAAAAGAAGCCAGGGAGGTCAGTAGTCAAAATAGAGGAAGAAGAGCATCCCAGGTATGGGGGAGAGCCAGAAAAAATTCCCTGAGTCAGGGGATGGAGAGTCTTCATGGAACAGCCAGGGGGCTAGTGTCACTGGATCAAACACTGAGTAGTGGGGAGTAAGGTAAAAGAAGAATGGAGAGGTAGGAAGGGGCTAGGTTATGAAGGGCTTTGAATGCCAAACAGAGCATTTTGTATTTGATCTTGTGTGTTGTAATGTGATGAAGGACTATGCTAGAGTTGTGGTAGCATCAGAGGAGAGAAGCAGGGCTCATATGAGAGAAGCTACAAAGGTGAAATCAGTGGTCCTTGGCAACAGCTTGGATGTGGAGGGTGAAAGATAGTGCAGAATTCAGAATGACTCCAAGTTTTGAGCCTGAAGGCAGGTCTTGGGAGAATGATGTTGCTGTCTACATTAACAGGAAAGGTGGCGGGGGTGGGGAACATTTAGGGAGAAAGATAATGAGTTCTGTTTTGGACATATTGAATTTAAGATGTCTATAGGATATCTAGTTTGAGACGTCTGAGTGGTCATTAGGGAGTTTGAGGCAGGAAACATAGATTTGAGAATCATCAGCACAGACATGGTAATTAAATCTATGGGAGCTGATGAGATCATCAAGTGAAGTAGTATAGAGAGAGAAGAGAGCCCTGGACTGAACCAGAGGGACATCTATGATTAGAGGGTGTAATCCGGAGGAAGATCTAGCAAAGGAGACAAACGGAGGAAAAGCAAGAGAGAGAGTGGTGTCCTGAAAACCTAGAGGGAAGAGAGGAGCAAGAGGAGACTGTGATCAATAGTTTAAAGGCTACAGAGAGGTTCAAGGAGGAGGAGGATTGAGAAAAGGCTGCTGGATTTGGCAACTAAGAGGTCATTAGTAACTTTGGAAAAAGCAGTTTGACTGGAATGATAAGGTCAGAAGCCAGATTGGAAGGGTTTGAGAAAAGAGCGAGAAGAGAAAAAGTAGAGTCATCTATTGCAGGTGGCCTTCTTGAGGAGTTTGGCTACAAAGTGACAGAAGAGATGTAGAAGGATAGTCATCATGGAAGGATCAAGCGAAGGATTTTTCAGGATAGGAGCTACATGGGCATGATCGTTGTCCTTAGGAAATGAGCCACTAGAGAGGGAGAGATTGAAAATAAATGAAAGAGTGGGGATGACAGAGAGCAGTTTGTTGGAGGAGATGAGATGGAATGGGATCACTAAGGCCAACTGATCATGTGAAACAGGGGTGAAGGAAGAGAGCATGGTAGAAGACATTTGAGTGATGAGGAAGAGGAGAGAAGAGAGAGTTCCCAGAAAATGGCCTTAATTTTTTTTCTGCAAAATATGAGGCAGGGATTTCTGCTGAGAGAGTAGGGGACAAAGGAACCAAAGGACCTTTGAGGAGGGAGGGAAAGGTTTGGAAAATCAACTATGGAGAGTGGGATAGTAAGGTGATAAAGGAGTGGTATAGTAAGATTGCCTAGCAGCAGTGAGGGCCTAGTTGAGTTTGGGTAACATATTTTTGTAGCATACTCAGTTAAACAGTTGTATGATTTTCTCTACTTTCATATAGTAGCATGTGTATAAGTATAAAGCTGATGATTGGTAAGAGTAATCTAATGCTGAGGCTTGACTGGGCATAATCACTAATATGATAAGGAGGCTAGAGAGGCAAGAGAGGAGCACAGTGTAGAGTTGAATTAGTTCACCAAGGAGTCAAAATGGGGAGAAAAGGAATATCTAGTGCAAGGGAGATGGCCTGAGAGAGAATTGAGGGTCAAGTGATTAGAGCATGGTATAGATGAAGAATAGGGTTATATAAGAGAGGGCAGAGGGAGAGGTAACAAGCCAAGAGATTATGGTCAGATAAAGGGATTTCAGAATTCTTGAACATGGCAGTGGTACATTCGCAAGTGATGACAAGATCAAGGGTATGATCATCTTTGTGTGTGGCTGAAGTGGGGTGAAGGACTAGCTCATGGAAGATGAGTAGGTTGAGGAACTGAATGGTTAAGTTTTTTGAGGGAGAGTCAATATGTATGTTGAAGTCTCTTAATATGAGTTGGGGAGGAGAGAAAAATTGTAAGCTGGGTATTGAACTCATTGAGAGAGGAAGGAGAGTGACCTGAGGATCTATAGACAACTGTTATATGAATAACATGAACCACAAAGGAAGAGAGGTTACTGAGTGATGGAGGAAGGGGGTGAAATGGAAACAGTAATGGGGAACAAAGAGTTTTCCAATTCCCCTGCCACAATTGGTGAACCAAGGATAATGAGTAAAGGTGCAGCTAGTCCTAACTATGAATGACTTTAGCAGATACTTTTTTTCTGGATTCAGAGGGATAGGGCAGCATGAGAACATTGCAGGGGGACCCTGGGAGGTGCTGGGGGCCTGAAGATAAACTTGACCAATTCACAATATAAAAACCATTTCCAGGTTTGGCTTTGTTTATACTGGGAACTGTTTAATGTGAGGCCCACTTATCTGCCACAGAATCTAAAGAATCCTTTTTATACAGCTCTTTCCCTTTCTCATTCTCTCTTAGAAGCAAAGAAAAAGCAAACCCTGAACTGGTGCCCAATAAGAATTCCAGATCCCCAGGCCACATTTGAGGAAATTGGCTATTTGATAGGGTGTATGTGTGTGTTGGCTGGGGGGTGATGGTGAAGGAACAGCCAATAGTCTGCCTGACCTTGATGCCCCTCCCCTAGGTACCAAGCTGTTAGCAACACAAAGATCTGCTTTCAGCTTGACTATTTATATAGGGACTTGTTTTGAGTATTTTTTTAGGAGTAGTCTCTAGGGGAGATTGAAAGGTGCTGGAACTTCATTTCCTTAGAGCAGCTAGCAGCAGGAGGCAAGATACAAGGGGACTTTGGCTGGAGGGGTAAAAGGAAAATGTTCAAAGCGATTTGAAACAAGCCAGAGTTAATGAAGTATAGAAAACCACACTGGCTGCACCAGATGGCCTCAAACCAACTGAAATTAGAAAGAAACAAACACATGCACAGAAGTATCAAGCCAGTATATTTTCTCTTAGAACATGCATCCTGAAACAGGGAGTTAAAAGAAGGAACGAGGTCTTGATTCAGAGACCTAGCTTAGAATTCTGTGCCATAATACAGGCTCTCTGTGATAACATTGTGGTGTCTTTTCCCAGAGTTTGTTATTTCTTTGAGGGACTGATTTTAGCTAAAACACCTATATACCTGACAACCCCTAGAACAGGGCCATGTCCCTTGTGGAAACTCAGTAACTGTTTGTTGCCCTTTATATGGGAAGAAGAGGAAAAGGTAGTATAGTAGATTTCAAGGTAGTGTATAGATTTCTAGATAGAAATAACAAATTTTGTGTTCAAATCTAGGTTCTTCTACTTGTGTGTTCTTGGACAAAAAAAACTTCTCTGGTCTCAGTTTCTTCATATATTAAATTTTGGCATGGGATGGATTAGATGACATCTGAGGAACTTGTTAGCTCTAAATCCTTTGCTATTTCTGGTCCACTCTCTGTAGAATGTGTGCTTAGAATCATATTTCTTCTAGTGGCAGGAGAAGACTTTTTCTTCCGCCATTGAATCACTATTGAATATTTGAGAAGACCCTGGGCATAGGTTTGTTTATAGGATTTAGAACCAGAAGGAGAAAGTATCCTGGAAGAGAAAGAATACTGTATTTGGAGTCCAAAGGCTACGGTTTAAATCCTAGCATTGCATACTGTAAGCCCTTAATAAAAGTCTGGTGCCTGCCTGCCTTTCATTAGATGTCCTTGGGCAAATCACTTAATCCCTGTGAGCTTCACTTAATTTCCTTCCCCCTTGCAGCTCTAAATAAATGAGCTCTAGAGAGTTTGTAGATCTTCTAGTTCAAACTAGATCATCTGACTTTTGAGGAAATGAAAGCCAGAGAATTAAAGTAATTTGTCTAAAATCACACAGCAGCAGAGCTGGAGTTCAAACCCCCAGGTTGGACTCCAAATCTAGGGGTCTATCCACTATGGCACACTGCCACTAGAGTCCTGGTTAGTTCTTCCCATCTCCAGAATGAGGGCAGGCCCAGACATCTGCTCCTAAAAGCTTGCTTTGTGGAAGCAAGGGTAGGGAGAATGCTTCTGGAATGCCTTGCTTACTTACAACAAACACTGATCCAGAAGACACAATTCTTGTCCGAAGTGGTAGTAGTTATCTTTGAAGAATATCCCAATGTCTTCATTTCACCAAGACAAACAGGGTCACCTTCAGGCTGGGATAGAACCTATCCATAAAGAAATCCTGGACTGTCACTGTGTCCTCCCTGACCCTAACACTCTACTTAGACTCTCCCCTAGACTCACTTTCCAGTTGCTTTTACTAGTGAAGTCTGGGCATCTTGAGAACAAGATCTGAAGTAAAAAAAGCCTGAGTTTGAGACCTGCTTCTTGATCTGTCACCTCTTTTTTCTGGATCTCAGTGTCATCATCTGTAAATTGGGAGAGTGGACTATGTGATCTCTAAAGTCCTTCACAGCTCTAACTTGAATTAGCTTTTGATCCTAGGGTCTTGGAGTCTGACAGTACCAAGACATCTGTCCTTGGGATATAATGCATACAACATATTCAAGAACTGGATTTGGAAGGTGATGAAAGAGGATGTACATCCTTTAAGGATGCCTTCAAAAATTGCTACTAGAGCAGTCAAATTCCTTACTTGACACAAAGAGGATCCTGGATTTTTGAAGGATAGGTTAATAGGCTATAAGTTCTACAAGTTGGAAAGGCTTCAGCTATGGTCCCAGGAAAAGATTGAGTGTGCTGTTTGAGAACCAACCTAGTTAAGTGTAGTGAGGCTTTTGTATGTTGACCCCTATGTGATTAATTATGTGGCTATGGCAACCACTATAACATAGAAAAAAATTTAAATAACCCTCAGTTTTTGGGGGAGCTGGGGAAGAGGGGAGAGGTGTAATGGAAAAGGGGCTAGTTGGTGTTGTGGATAGAGTGCCAGGCCTGGAATCAGGAAGACTCATCTTCCTGAGTTAAAATTTGATGTCAGATTCTTAGTAGCTGTGTGACCCTGGGCAAATCACTTAACCGGTTGGCCTCAGTTTCCTTGTCTATAAAAATGACTTGGAAAAGGAAATGGCAAAGCACTTTACTATTGTTGCCAAGAAAATCCCAAATAGGGTCACAAAGAGTCAGAAACAACTGAAAAATGACTGAACAGAAATAATCAAGTAGGAAAGGGAGGATCAATAATGGTGCTGAAAAGAAAGAAAAGAGTGTTAAAGAAGCATTTAAAAATATTCAAATGAGAATAGAAGGAAGTTTAGAAGGGGACAGGGAGAAGCAGGGCAATGTTGGCATTACTATATTGAACAATATATATTTTAGAAAATAAACTGTAATAGATTCATGATTTCACACATGATCTTTATTTCATGGCCTTCTTTATGTATGGAAATATTCATTTAGAAATGATTTCTAATTTAAAAAAAAAAATCTTTGTTCCTTCTTCCCCTCATGCTGCTGGGGTTTCAGAAAAAAAAGGGCAGAATATGCTCAGAATCATAGTTTTTAGATCCTCTATAAATGTTAATTTAAATGTAGAGGCTCTAAATATGACATCTTTGTCCAGTGACTCATGAATTGACATGCTGTTGGAAATAGACAAGCATTCATATTCTTGAAATAAACAATACCAGAAGATTAAAAAAGAAGTGGAAGCCAAAGGGAAGGGAGGGTCACAAGTTTCTCTTGGAAAATCAGACAAAAGAATTGGTGGAATTGATTCATCATGTGCCCAAAAGCAATAGGAAACATTCTTTCATCTTGTACCTGTTCATCTTGTTCAACAGTGGTCATGAACAGCATAAACAAAGCAACCATCATGAGGAAAGGTGTAGTATGTGTAGTAGCATCTGCTGATGAAGAAAGAAAAATTTTATGAAGAACCTGACCCAGTCCTCCAGACTCAGGATATACTTGGACACGTTTTTGATAAAGGTTTATAAAAATGTTTTTAATGGAGTTGTGATTCATCAATAAGTATTTGTTAAGTACCAGTTATGTGCTTGGTATTGTGGTAGGTGCTGGGGATAAAAAAGACGAGAGAATAAAACTTCCATGTCCTCAAGGAACTCATATCTTATTTGGGAAATGACATATATGAGTGTAACTGGGATTTTGCCAATGTGTGGAGTATTTTGTGTGCTACTGCATATGCAGGAAGAGTTGATGGGGAGGATGCTGAGTAGGAGCTAACATTTATATATCACCTACTATGTGTCAGACACTGTGCTAAGTGCTCTACAAATATTATCTCATTTGAGTCTCATAACATGTTATTATGTTATTATCTCCATTTTACAGGTAAGGAAACTGAGTCAAATGGTTGAGGGACTTGGCCAGGGTCATGTAAGTGTCAAAGATGAGATTGGAACTCAGATCTTTCTGACTCCAGACAGGGTTCTCTATCCATTGTGCCACCTAGCTACTTGAAGGCATAGTGGCACTGTCTACCTCCATGAGGGGCAGAGGTGCCAGAGCTTTTAGGAAAGAACATGTAGTTCTCTTTGGGACCAGTTCAAAGGAGGAGAGAGAAAGATTTTGGAAGCTACAAACATGCAGGAGAAACAAGCTTTTTCATGTCCCTGATCTCTAACTTTCTTTCCTAGAGATTCTGGAGACCTTTCCCATGGGTGAAGCAGGGGCCTCCCTCTTGATTTTAGCTGAGACCTCATCTTGTTCCCAGAAAAGTACTCCTTTATGCTTGTATATTTTCTGGTATATGCTAATCTGTAAAACATCTCCAATTTCCAGTTTGTTTGCTTAGTTATATGGATTTACTTGCCCTATTCATGGTGGTCTTTTACATAACCAACATTTTGTGGGAAAGAGCTATGAAAGAGTTAGTGTCTACTAGGATTTCCCCACAACCTGAGTTGAGCACACCCTCTCCTCCTTTCTTTCTGTTACCTTGGAATAGTTTTCCCTAAATGAGATGCAGCTGTTCTGAGACCTGATTGGTTCCTGTTTCTCTGACACATCTAAGGGCACAAAAAATCTCACCTACATGCATTTGAGAACCCTGCAACTTGGTTGATTTCTGAAGGTCATGTCAGTCGCCATGTCCTTGCCCTGATGACCAGACACTTTTCCCTGAGGAGACAAGAAGGGCCAAGTCCCAAACTAAGTGTCACTTTATCCTTGCTGAGTTAGGGAAAAGTAAACTTCCTTCTGTTAACTGTTCAATTACTTTCAATTGCCTCATTTCATCCCAATATTGAATTTGAACTAAACATTAGAGATATCTCCAATAGAGATCAAGCTATTGGGTATAAATTTAGAACAACCCTCCCTGCTTAAGAATGACCGGGGAACACATGGGAGCAGTGTCACAAAAATCTAGAGAAGAAAGCCTGTCCCAGAGAGTGGGATGATATTACTGTCAAAAGTTGGGGAGGGGGGGTGTGCGGGGTGGAGATCAAGAAAGCTAAGAACTGAGAGAAATCCTTTTGATTTGGACCAGAAGTCATCACTGATAACTTTGGTAACACTTAAGTGCTGTCAGAAATGACAATCATAGATTTCAGAGAAGCCCACGTAAACATTGATAAACTGATGTAGAATGAGGTAAAGAAACTAAAATGAGTGGAAATGAAAACGATAATGAAAGACTACCATTCTCTCACTAACTGATTTGGGAAAATCCTATGCCTAGTCTCAGAAATGGAAAATGAAATACAGTTATCTCCATTGGTAAGGAGAGGCTATGAACTACAGAAACAGAACATTGGATATTCTTTCAGATTCAGTCATGGTGGTAGGTTTTTACTGAGCTGTTTTTTACAAATAAAATTTAATAGGTCTTCTAAAACCAAAAAAAGAAAGAATGACCAGGAAAATGACTTTTGTTCTGAACCACAATTGTACCCCTAGACCAACAATATTTAGGGGGACAGTCAGATATAATTTTAGTTTGGTAACCCTCTTGGAGACTGTAGAAAAGAGTAGGCAGCTTCATGGTGCTCTGGAGGCCTTCTGACAATGGTGCACGTGCTGCCTTCAGCCCTTCTTCATAGGGCAGCCAAGACATCAGATCATATCAATCCAAGTCTCCCCAAGAGTCTCTCATCTCTACATGTTTAGATAACCCATGAGTACAAATATATCTTACATGAGCATGTACATCTTTCATATGCAAGTATATATTAAGTATACAAAAATAAATGTAGGATCAGTTGAGGGCATGAGCAGCTGTCAGTATAAGGAAATGATCAGGTCAAAAGCAGTACTTGAGCTGAGTCTTGAAGGAAACTAGGCCTTCTAAAAGTGGAGGTAAAGAGGGAGAGCATTCCAGGCATGAGGGACAGATGGAGATGAGAAATGGAATGTTACGGGTAGGGAACAATAAAAAACCCAGTTTTATCAGGTACTTGAAGTGAAATGTAATTATCTTGGATAAGTTAAGGAATTTAAATGCTAAACAGAGAAGTTAATCTTAGAGGTAATAGGAAATCATTTGAGTTTATTGATTGGGGCAGGGACATGGCCAGATCTGCATGTAAGGAAATGACTTTGAAAGCTATATGGAGGGTGCCTCAGGCAAGGAGGCCAGTTAGGAGGCTACTGCAATAGAAAACCAGTCAATCAAGTATTTATTGAGCACACACTTGACTGTGTGTTTGGCATGGGATACCAGTATAATGAATGGAACTATCCCTACTTACAAGGACCTTACATTGTAGCAGGAGAAGTCAGGTAAGAGATGATGAGGACCTGAACCAGTGTGGTGGTTGAGTTAGTGGAGGATATGGGATGAATACAAGAGATATTGTAGAAGTAGAAAGATTTGGGAAAGGAAAGGAAAGTTAAGGGAAGGGAAGGGAACAGAAGGGAAGGGAAGAGAAGAGAAGGGAATGGAAGGGAAGAGAAGGGAATGGAAGGGAAGGGAAGGGAAAGGAAGGGAAGAGAAAGGAAGGAAAGGAAAGACCACTGATGTACCAGAGTCCTCTGCTGTGGGGGCCAGACTAGCTTTTATCCTAACATATTAGACAAGTTTTTCCTTAAAAGGTATTTAAACTTTTCTAAGATTTGATTTTCTTCAAGAATTGGGGGTTGGAGTGTTGACACAGCCTTCTGGTCACCTAAGGGCATAAAAAAGGCCCCTCCAAATGGAGTCAGTACCCTTCAGACCTGATCAATGTCCCAAGACAATACACCTTGCTCTACTGATCACAGGTTTTTGCTGGAGATGAGGGACTGAATCTACCGTAGCTAAATTCTATATATTTGTTGAGTAGCCCTTCTATGCTACAGTTAAGTAAACTTTTTGTTGATGATTTATTCACTTTTTAGTTGTTGTTCAATAGTATCCATCTCTTTGTGATCCCATTTTTTTTTTGGCAGAGATACTGGAGTGGTTTTCCATTTCCTTTCTTTTCTTTGCCATTTTCTGTTCATTTGACAGATGAGGAAACTGAGGCAAACAAGGAAGTGACTTACCCAGGGTCACACAGCTAATAAGTGTTTGAGGTCCAATTTGAGCTCAAGTCTTCCTGATTCCAGGCTCAGAGCTCTATCCACTGTGCCACCTAGTTGACCCTAGATAATCTATAAGATTATTTTGACCCTAGGTAATCTATAAGATTATTCTATTTCATTCCAATTATGAACTTAAAGCATTAGACAGGTTTGGATCAGGCCTAGCCTATGACAAGTGGGTTTGGGGCAACTCAATTTTGTTTTGGACATGTTGAATGTAACATATCCATGGCATATCCAATTGGAAGCATTCAAAGGATGGCTTGTGGGAACTGGAGCTCTGAAGAGAGGACAAGGCCTAGATATATAGAACAGGGAATCATCAACTGTCCAACAAGAATTTATTAAGAACTTGGGCTTTGTGTTACAAATACAAAGAGTAAAATAATCCCTATTCCTAAGCAGCTCATATTCAAACAGGAAAACAATATGTATGTCTATACCTGTAAACAGAATAAATGTAAAGAGAATTAATACTAGCTGAGGTAGGTAAGTCCATACAATGGATGGAGTGCTGGACCTGGAATTAGGAAGACCAGAACTCAAATCCAATCTCAGATACTTACTAGCTGCTTGACCCTGGGTAAGTCACTTGAACTCTCTCAGCCTCAGTTTTCTTATCTGTAAAAAGGGGATAATCAAACCTATCTGCCAGGATTGTTATGTAAAATGAGATAATATTTGTAAAGTGCTTTGCAAATCATAAGGCACTATATAAATTCTAGTTTAAAATATACATATAAAAATTAGGTAGTTAGGGGAGGAGGACACTAGAAGCTGGGGAGATTAGGAAAGACTTCATTTTGAAAGTATGGCTTGCGCTGTCTTGAAGGAAAAGAAGGATTGTATGAGACACAGAAGAGGAGGGAGTGTATTCCAGATTAGTTTGCCTTAATCTCAGAGTGCAAGAGGAGGAGTAATAGAAAAGAGTTCAGAAAGATAGATTGGGACCACTTTGTAAGAAAGTTTTAAAAGCAAAACAAGAGGATTTATGTTTAATCCTCGAAGCAATGAGAAGCCACTGGAATTTATGGAGTAAGGGTGTGAGTAATACTCAGGTCTAGGCTTGAGGAAAATCCCTTTGAAAGTTGTGTAGGGGCTAGACCTGGTGTAAGGGGAGGCTTGCAGCAGGAAGGCTAAGGGGATGGTTCTTACAGTAATCCACAAGTTTCTGAGCCAGAATGAGGCTGTGTAAGCAGAGGGAAGGGATCACCTGTGAGATACATTGTGGAGGTAGAAAAGACAAAATTTAGCTGCTGATTGAGTATATGGGGTGAATTAAAGTGAGGAGGTGAGGATGACCATGAAGCTGAGAAATTGAAAGAATGGTGATACTTTAAGCAAAAATGGGGAAGTTTGGAAAAGGGGTGGGTTTATATGGAAACATGCTAAGTTCTAATTTGGACTTGTTGAGTGTGAAATGTCTGTGGATCATCAAATTTGAAATGTCCAGCAGACAGTGGTGATGAAGAACTGATGCCCAGGGCAAAGACTGAGGGTGGATGTATTGATTTTTGAGGCATCTGCTTAGATGTAATAATTAAACATGGAAGTCACTGGGAGTATAGAGAGGAAAGAGCCCAGGGTAGAGCCTTGGGGAACATCTACATTTGAGTCTGTGACATGAATGGTGATCAGTAAGTAGTGTAGGGAGGAATGGTCAGACAGGTAAGAGAGAACCAGGAGGAAAAGATGATCAATACGCAAAATGCAGCAGAGAGGTCAAACAGGATGAGGATTGAAAAAATACCATCAGATTTGGCAATTAAGAAATCACTGATGATTTTGGAGAGAGTAGTTTCAGTCAAATGATAAGATTAGAAGCCAGACTGTAAAGGGTTGAGGAATGAATGAGAGGAGAGGAGGTGGCAATAATCTATGTAGACATCTCTTTCTTGGAGTTTGGCTCAGAAAGGGATGAGAGGTAAAGGATGATAGACTGAGGGAATGGCAGGGTCTAGTGAAAGAATTTTTAAAGAAAAGGGGGATGTGGGGGTATGTTTGATGCAAGTAGGGAAGGATCCATTAGCTAGGGAGAGGTTGAAGGTAAGAGACAGACAGAGAGAGACAGAGAGAGATACGGAGAGACACACACAGAGAAACACACAGAGAGACAGAGACACATGACAGAGACAGAGAGAAAGAGAGACAGAGACATACACACAGAGGTATGGGCATTCTTCTAGGAAAAGATGAAATCAAGCATACATGTAGAGGAGTAGACCTTGGCAAGGAGAAGGGTCACCTCTTCATCAGAGACTAGAGAAAAGACAGAGACTGGAGGATAATGTCAAGGGGTTGTGAGATGTGTAGAGTAAAAGGAAAAGAGGGTACTCCTGGTGAATGGCCTATATTTTCCTCAATAAAGTATGAGATGAGATCCTTATTTGAGAGAGTGAAGTAAGAGAATGATAAAGAAGCTTTTCAATAACCATTGTCGGGGAGTAGGAGTAAAAAGATTGCCTTGTTGTAATGATAATAGTTGAGATTAGATAATAGAAATTTGTAATGGATCCAGTCAGTAAGGTTGCAAGATTTCATCTAGCTCTGTCTAGAAGCACATGAGTAGGAGAAGTAGTCCAGGATTGGAGCCTGGAGTGAGTGGCAGTAGGTCCTTCTGAGTAAGACAAAGGAGCAAGAGATTAGAGAGAAGAAACTAGTGTAGAATTGAATTGATTTATTGGTAGAGACTGAGAAAGGGTAGAAAGTGAAACTACAACAGAGACTGTGATCTGGAAAAGCACTGAAGGATGGGAAGATTGCAGATCACAGAGAAGATTTAGGAGGAGTAAGACACAGGGAGCGATGGAATAACAAGAGATTATGTTAAAGAAGTCATTTCAGAGCTCTTGACAATGTAAGTGGAACATCTGTAGGCAAGAGCAGACTCAGGATTGAGCTCAGCCCCGCGTTCGGCTAAGATACAGTGGAGGGGAAGGAGGTCTTGGGAGTGGAGTAGGTGCAGAGTATTTTGTGATATTCTTTAGTTGTTTTTCAGTTATGTCCCACTCCTTGTGGCCCCCTTCAGAGTTTTCCTGACAAAGATCCTGGAGGGGTTTGCCATTTCCTTCTCCAGCTCCTTTTACACATGAGGAAACGGAGGCAAACAGGGTTAAGTGACTTGCCCAGGGCCACACAGCTTGTAAGTGTCTGAGGCCAGATTTGATGAGTTTTCCTGACTCCAGGCCCACTGTGCCACCTAGCTGTTCATACTATTTTTAGACTTTTTATAAACATTAGCTTAATAGATCAAGTACACATCCCAGAGAACCCACACCAATGGTGACACAATCTTGAAAAACATTGATCTTGAAAGCATTGATCAACATATAAAAAAATTAGAGGTAGAAGAAGAGATCAGAGGAGTCGGGGGAGGAAATTACCAGGGATATTGTTATGCAAAAAAGGGAGTGAAGAATACATTTATTACTAGTTTTTATGCTTATTTGTTTTCTCATCTCTGTACAACATTCAAGACAATGATCTACACACATATGTAAGGTATCCTTGATGAAATATGAGAAAGAAACAGGTGGGCTTTTAGAAATTACTTTCTACAGTCCCCACAATTAACTGAAAGATGCAGCAATTACATGGTGACTGCAGTTACAACACACACACATACGCATCCCAAACCAAGTCAAAACCTGAGAAATGAAATTCCCAAACTGAGGGATACATACCCCCACAATATGAGAAACTTGTCAAGGAGATATGAGTAATGTTTGGTGAATAACTGTTACCCTATTGAAGTATTTAAAAACAGGGTTTTTAAAAAAACATATGGATTGGAGAGAGAAAGATGAGGAAGCAGATATGAGATGAAAAAGGGAATGAGTGTTACAGTGTATCTGAAAAAAAAATGAAAGAGACACTTGAAGGAATTATTCTGACTGACCATCCAAAAAGAATTTGGATATGAAACTCATTTCATACTAAGCTAGAAAAAAAAATCAGTGACAATAACCCAGTCAAACATGAGCTAATTGATCTCTAGCATAACCAGAAACTCCAAATTGATTTCTAGTCAATGAAGTTACAGAATTTTTGGTGCATTTTTAGAAAAGCCTATCCCATTCACACTAAGCATGATTCATAAGAATTTAACTCCATTTATAACAATTGATTTCTGTGAATCAAGTGTCTCAGTCTTGTTTTATTTCAATTTATTTAACTTTTTACATTCATTTTCACAAAATTTTGGGTTCCAAATTTTCTCCCCATTTGTCCCCTACCCCTACCCCTATACACCAAGCATTCTAATTTCCCCTATCACCAATCTGCCCTCTCTTCTATCATCCCTCCCTTCCCTGGTCCCCATCTTCTCTTTTGTCCTGTAGGGCCAGATAACTTTCTATTCCCCATTGCCTGTATTTCTTATTTCCTAGTAGCAAGAACAATTGCTCAACAGTTGTTCCTAAAACTTTGAGTTGCAACTTCTCCCCATCCCTCCTTCCCCACCCATTCCCTTTGGGAAGGCAGGCAATTCAATATAGGCCATATCTGTGTAGTTTTGCAAATGACTTCCATAATAGTCGTGTTGTGTAAGGCTAACTGTATTTCCCTCCATCCTATCCTGCCCTCCATTGTTTCTATTCTGTCTTCTGATCCTGTCCCTCCCCAAGAGTGTTGACTTCAAATTGCTCCCTCCTCCCATTGCCCTCCCTTCCATCATCCCCCCCCCACCTTGCTTATCTCCTTCTCCTCCACTTTCCTGTATTGTAAGATAGGTTTTCATACCAAAATGAGTGTGCATTTCATTCCTTTCTTTAGTTGAATGTGATGAGAGTAAACTTTATGTTTTTCTCTCAGCTGCCCTCTTTTTCCCTCCACTAAAAAGTCTTCTACCTGCCTCTTCTATGAGAGATAATTTGCCTCATTCCATTTCTCCCTCTCTCCTCCCAATACATTTCTCTCTCACCACTTAACTTCATTTTTTAAAGATATGGTCCCATCCTATTCAATTCACTCTGTGTTCTCTGTCTCTGTGTGTGCGTGCATGTGTGTGCATGTGTGTGTGTGTGTGTGTGTGTGTGTGTGTGTATGTAATCGCACCAACTACCCAGATACTGAAAAGTTTCAAGAGTTACAAATATTGTCTTTCTATGTAGGAATGTAAACAGTTCAACTTTGGTAAGTCCCTTATGACTTCTCTTTGCTGTTTACCTTTTCATGCTTCTTTTCATTCTTGTGTTTGAAAGTCAAATTTTCTTTTCAGCTCTGGTCTTTTCATCAAGAATGCTTGAAAGTCCTCTATTTCATTGAAGCACCATTTTTTCCCCTGAAGTATTATACTCAGTTTTGCTGGGTAGGTGATTCTTGGTTTGAGTCCTAGTTCCTTTGACTTTTGGAATATCCTATTCCACATCCTTTGATCCCTTAATGTAGAAGCTGCTAGATCTTGTGTTATCCTGTTTGTATTTCCACAATACTGGAATTGTTTCTTTCTAGCTGCTTGCAATATTTTCTCCTTGACCTGGGAACTCTGAAATTTGGCCACAATGTTCCTAGGAGTTTCTCTTTTTGGATCTCTTTCAGGTGGTGATTAATGGATTCCTTCAATACTTATTTTTCCCTCTGGTTCTAAAATCTCAGGGCAGTTTTCCTTGATAATTTCATGAAAGATGATGTCTGGCTCTTTTTTTGATCATGGCTTTCAGGTAGTCCCATCATTTTTAAATTGTCTCTCCTGGATCTATTTTCCAGGTCAGTTGTTTTTCAAATGAGATATTTCACATTCCCTTCCATTTTTTCATTCTTTTGGTTTTATTTTGTGATTTCTTGGTTTCTCAGAAAGTCATTAGCCTCCATCTGTTCCATTCTAATTTTGAAAGAACTCTTTTCTTCAGTGAGCTTTTGAACCTCCTTTTCCATTTGACTAATTCAGCTTTTTAAAGCTTTCTTCTCCTCATTGGCTTTTTGAACCTCTTTTGCCAATTGAGTGAGCCTATTTTTCAAGGTGTTATTTTCTTCAGCATTTTTTTGGGTCTCCTTTAGCAAGGTGTTGACCTGCTTTTCATGCTTTTCTTGCATTTCTCTCATTTCTCTTCCCATTTTTTCCTCCACCTCTCTAACTTGATTTTCAAAGTCCTTTTTGAGCTGTTCCATGGCCTGAGCCCACTGAATATTTATTTTGGATGTTTGGGATACAGAAGCCTTGACATCTATGTCTTTCCCTGATGGTAAGCATTGTTCTTCCTCATCTGAAAGGATGGGAGGAGATATCTGTTCACCAAGAAAGTAACCTTCTGTGGTCTTATTTTTTTTCCCTTTTCTGGGCATTCTCCTAGCCAATTACTTGACTTCTGAGATTCCTCTCCACACCCACCTTGCCTCCAGATCTGCCCAGCTAGTGCTTGGGGTCTGAGATTCAAATGCTGCTTCCCAGCCTCAGGACTTTCAGCAGGGGCAGGGCTGCTATTCAGTGTGAGATTAAGTTCAGCTGCTCAAGTGGCGGCAGGGCCTCCACCAAGGGCTCAGTTCCCTCAGGGGGTTTAGGTGGAGACCTTCAGCAATGGATCCAAGCTCCTGTCTGCTTTTGGAGCCCCGTCCTCTGCTGCCTCTGCTGTTGCCTCCTGAGGGGGCCTGAGTTATGGAGACACCCCGCTTCCCTCTCAGCCAGCCAAAAAGGCTCTCTCACTGACCTTTAGGGCCTGTGGGTGGAGTGACCTGTGCTGCAGCCGGAGATTCCATCCCTGAAGCCTGTTAGGATCTGTTCCTCTCAGTGCCACATGGCCAGGGCAGGGCTGGGCTCCACTCTGGGTCCGGTGCGTGACGGAACTTTGGTGTCAGTTTTTCAGGGCTCTCTGAAACAGAAATCTCCTTCACTCCATTGCTGTGTGGCTTCCGCTGCTCTAGAATTTGTTGGGAGTTGTTCTTTACAGGTATTTTATGGGCTGTGGGTCTGGAGCTAGCATATGTGAATCTTTCTACTCTGCCATCTTGGCTCCTCCCCCCAGTCTTGTTTTTAAAAGTACTTTTAAAATTTTCCTCCAAGTACATGTAAAAACAATTTTCAACACTTATTTTTTACAATTTTGAGTTCCAAATTTTCTTTCTCTCCTTCTCCCCACTCCTTGAGACAGTAAACCATCTGATATAGGTTTTAGATGTGCAATCATATAAAACATATTTCGATATTAGTTATTTTGTAGAAGAAAATTTTAACAAGAAAGAAAAAAACAAAAAGAAAATGAAAAATGGTATTCTTTGGTCTACATTCGGACTCCATCAGTACTTTGGAGATGGATAACTATTTTTCATAAGTCCTTCAGAAATATCTTGGATCTTTGTATTGCTGAGAATTGCTAAGTCATTCACAGTAAATCATTGTAAAATATTGCTGTTCCTGTACAATGTTTGTCTGGTTCTGTCATGTTAGCCAATCAGATAGGTGTAAGATGGTACTTCAGAGTTGTTTTAATTTGCATTTCTCTAGTCAAAAGTGATTTAGAGAATTTTTTCATATGACTACACATAGCTTTGATTTCTTTATCTGAAAACTGTCTATTCATAGCCTTTGATCATTTCTCAATTAGGGAATAACTTGTATTCTTATAAACTTGACTCAGTTCTCTATATATTTGAGCAATGAGGCCTTCATCAGTAATACTTGCTGTAAAAATTTTTCCTCAGAGAAATTTCAGCTTTCCTGCTAATCTTGGTTGCATTGGTTTTGTTTGTGCAAAGCCTTTTAAATTTAATTTAATATCCATTTTACATTTTGTAATGCTCTCTCTTTCTTGTTTGGTCCTAAACTCTTTCCTTATCCAAAGATGCTCCCCTAATTTGGTTATGGTACCACCCTTTATATCTACATCATGTGCCCATTTTCTCAAGCTTGTTTTCCATCAAGTAAAAAGCAAGAAACAAGCTTGAGGTTTTCAAAACAATGCCAAAAATAAAACTACCAGTTGAAAACAAACAGAATCAAAGGTCTCACTAATTTATTTGACTGTCTTCTGATAAATATCCAACATTGTCATGTTACTAAAAATGTACTTAGCTGCATATGCATGATAAACTCTAATATTATTTCCTTTCATTTTGAATAGAGAAAGCCAAAGAGATACAAAGACTAAGTTTGGGAACTCATGCTTTGATAATAATAGCAAGCATTTATATAATGCCTACTATGTGCCCGTCATTATAAGTACTTTACAAATAGTATCTCATTTGATCCTCACAGCAGCTCTGTGGGGGTAGGTGCTATCATTATCCCCATTTTACAGGTGGGGAATCTGAGGCAAACAGAGGTGAAATGGCTTACCCAGGGTCTTACAGCTAGTGAAATATCTGAGTGAAGCAATAAGTACCCAGCATACACAGCAGAGTTTGCTGCACAGGTTATTAGATCTACTTTTCCAAAAAGAAAGCAACTAATCACTTTAATCAAACACATATACCAACAAAGAAAATACAAGCCAGACCATCAGACAGGGCTTCTGACTGTCTGACCATAGGCAATACATACATCATGGCCAGAGAGAGAAGCACTAACACCTGGGGTTTCAAAGCGAGGGGGCTTCTTAAAATGACTGCCCAGAGTCTCATCTGGCTCAAAAACCTTCCTCCAAAAACTAGGCCCCCAAGCAAAATCTCACCTCAGGATATATAAGTATATACTCAAGCCCTTGTGACCCAGTGCCTCATTAGCAATCAGCAAAAGGTAGGGGCCTCCATACAAAATAACCTGAGGCCTATCAATGGGCAGAGAAGATTTTTAACTCCCATTGCACTGAGGCTAGATTTGAATTCAGGTCTTCCTGACTTCAGAACCAGTGCTCTATCCACTATATCACCGACATGTTGTTGAACAAAGCTTGACTTTGAGTCTTTCCCCCAACACTGAGTTTCTTGTGTATTTATTAAGGCCATACAAGATTACTTGATAAATATAACCACAAAACAATTATTTTCCAACTGCTAGTTAACTGTGACATCAAATGGAGATTGTATGCTTATAAAGCTGTTCACTAGTGTCCCAGTTTATTGCAGTTCTGAAAGTTAATGGAGGTTGGACTCTTCCCAGAAAAAAGTCATCCTTCCAATTGCTAAAGAACCAATCCATTCTCACTGAACCTGAGCTATCTGAATAACTCAAGGTAACTGCAGAAAGTAAAGTCTATGCCTTTTTTTCCCCATTTTGTGATTTAGAATTCCTCTGCTAATGCTCCAGCTTCAGGGCCCATGAGGCTGGCACTGCTCAGGAATTTCCTGCCTCTCTAGAAGGTCAATCAACTCTCAAATTTGGGGTGGCTAGTGGGGCAGTGCTGAGGCTCCTGCTGCCCAAGAGCTGCCCCCTTCTCTCACTGGAAGGCTAGATTCCAGGATCTTGCTGCCTCGGAAATCTCTCCTCCTCTTTCCAGAGGGCTGTGTGCCTGAAAGTGCACCTTTACTACTGCTTCTCCAAGGCTATCCCCTGGCAGCCAGTGTACCTCCCCATAGTTAGGATGCAGGAGATCAAAGCTCCTGTACTACTCTGGTTGCTGTCATCTCTTGGGCAGAGAGGATGTATGAGATGATGATGGTGGGTCAGTGCATGGGAAGGGAAGTTGGTGTGGCAATGTGCAACCCCTCTCTGCGCCCCCCTACAAATCTGGTCCACTCTGTGTTCTCTTCTCTTAGATCCATGCTCAGAAAAGGAAGGCAAATAGACCAGAATCTGCTAACAGCATGCTTTCTATAGGCTTAGCAAAAAAGAGTAATTTCATCTAAGCTAACCAATTAATCCCCAACCCAGTCCAAGTAAATCAATTCAACTTCCATAAATGAGACTTAAGGCAAGTCTGCATTTTTCAATGAAGCATTAGAGGGCATGCCCTAACCTTTTTTCCCCCCAAAGCAAATATATTTAATTAAATTAGAACATCAACATAATAACAAAGAAAAAAAAGTGCTAAAGGCTGTTGGCACTCATTCCCAAATCACTGGTACCATCAGATGCCTCCTGGGAGTGCTAGTCTTTAACCATCCTCCTTGTTTCTCCAGTGAAGTGGGAGAGGGCTATATCAGCGCCCTCCTATGCCCTAATCTTTTCAATATTATCAACAAGAACATCTATATCACCCACAGAATGATAGCAAGTCACAAACAAAGGCTCTTAGCTTTTGTACATAATTATTACTGTGCTGATATGAATAGTAGCCGGCAGTGTGGGGTGCAGGCAGAGGACTTGAGCTCAAATTCAGACTCTGCCATTTACTAGCCAGGTGAGCTTGGGCAAATAATTTCTGTGACCCTCAGTTTCCACATCTTTGAAGTGAAAGAGTTAAATTAGATAGTATTTAAGGTCTCTTCTGGTTCTGAATATTTCTATGATCATTATTGATGTTACTTTTATTTAATCAAACTACTTTTTTTCAGTTTTTCTCTTCTTACTTTGTTATATTTATAGTACCTACAATCAGCCCTAAAGTTGATATTTTTTCCATATCTCTCTCTCTGTCTCCCCCTTTCTCTCTCTGTCTCTTTCCACTCTGTCTCTCTCCCTTCCCCCCATCTCCCTCTGTCTCTGTCTCCCTCTCTCTCTGTCTTTCTGTCTGTCTCTCCCTCTCCCTCCAGGAGTTTTCTCTCTCTCTCTCTCTCTCTCTCTCTCTCTCTCTCTCTCTCTCTCTCTCTCTCTCTCTCTCTCTCTCTCTCTCTCTCTCCCTCTCTCTCTCTCATACACACACACACACACACACACACTCATACACACATACACATACACACACAGAGTGTACATATTAATATATATTATATAAGACCAAGGCCATGGAGACAAACTTCCTAATAGCTAAAGTTCATTTTTCTGTGTCCTTTCCCCTCTCTAATTGGCCTTTTCACCTGCTCCTTGAGCAGCACGTCCATCTGCTTCTTTCTGCCCATCCCCTGTGATATGAAGGTAGTACCCGGGCAATGAGGACACTTGGAAAAGAGGAGGACTGCCCCACTGCAACTACCTTGGAAGTTGACCAAGGGTAGAGGAGGTTGTAGGGTTGGCAGCTGAACAAAAGTCTCATTTCAGCTTCTCATAGGACTCAGCTACAAAAGCAGCTGTTATCTGTCTCCAGGGAGTAAATCCTATGCAAATAGGTCAAGGGTATCAGAAACGACCATGAAGAGACAACAAAGAGGATCCATGTCTGTATTTCAGGGCATTTGGTGTACATATGTAAGTTTGGGGGAAGTATGTATGTCAGGATTGTGAATGTATACATTTTTAAGAATATCTTTCCTTGTGTCTATATGTATGTGAAATTTAATACATGTGTGCATAAACTCTAAAAGTCTTGTACTTCCTTGCTTCAACTTGCCTTTACAGCCTCATCACTTCTCAAACACTTTACATTCAAGCCAAATGAGTGCCAGGTGTTCACTAAACTTGGCATTCTAAGCCTCTGTGCCTTCCTTCACACAGGCCATACTAAGTGTCTGGAATGCAATTCCTTGTCATCTCCACTTTTGAATCTTTATATCCTTCATGATGCCATGATCAGCCCAGTTGTTAGTATTTCTTTCTCTTCTCAAATTGCCTTATATTTACTTATCATGTTGTATCCTTCTGGTAGAATATTACCTTTTGGAGACCAAAAAATATTTTGATTTTGTGTTTCCAGTACCTATTACAGAATCTAGCACATAGTAGGTACTTTATAGATCTTTATTAATTATTATTACTTTATTTAAGTTTTAAAAATTAGATTAAATTTTTACTTTTAAAATTATTTTATTTAACATTTAAATATTAATTATTAATTTATTGACTTAATTGTATGTATGGCTAGAGCTCTTTATATGTGTGTATATGTATGTGTGTGCACACACCTATGTGCAAATGTGTATACTTATGTTAAATATATGTCAGGGTTGTATTTTTATGTAAAGTTAGGTAATTATGTATGCCTATCTATGTGTACCTGGTTTGTAAAGACATATGAGCTAACATTCCTGATTCTGACTTGTCCCTGGTGTTTGGGTCAGCTTCTTTTTCCTGTTCTGGTGCCTCAGCCTGGGTCTTGTGATTCCTTACCCTCCCTACCCAGGTCTCATGGCATTGAAGAACACATTTGATGAGGATCTCATGGGAGATGTGTGTGTGTGTGTGTGTGTGTGTGTACGTGTGTGAGAGAGCTGAGTGCTTGACTCATTTGCTTCATGGGTTATTGTTATGGTCTTCATGCCCCTTTTGGAGCCCATGCTGCTGATTGCATTTGCTAGTAAATGACATAAGGTTGGCATTCATGCTTCTTCTTAGTAAACATTCCAGGAAAGCTGAGATAAATATTAGTGACTATTAGATGATATTCAGAAAATTGCTAAAGTACCAGCTGCTCTCTGGCCCAAAACAGGAACTTGGAGGGAGGTAGTCCACGGTGGGCAGATCTGGTTGTTGTGTTTCCTGGAGGCAGCACCCTCAGCTTGCCCAGCCCCCGGGAAGGGAATGCAGAGATCCAGGATCAAGTCTTGTCCCCATCACTGACTTAGTGAGCAGCCTCCCAAGGTCTCTCTGACAACGCTAAATTTCCTACCTGGAGCAGTGCAGCATTAAAAGCACTGGGTCTGGAGTCTCAGGCCTGCTGTCTATTCTATCTTCTTTCCTCCTGGCTTTGATTTCCTCATCTGTATGTTGGGGGAATTGGACTAAAGGATCTCTAAAGCCTTCTACAGTTCTAATTCAGTGAGCCCATGTTCCCTGTCCACCTCCCAAGGTCATTGTCGAGACCCAATGAGATAATGTATGTAAGAAATATGGAAAGCCATATGTGAATTTCTTTTTATTGTTATACATAAGGTATGACTTTTGTGAGCTCAGTAACCTCAGACATGGCTGTTAGTGGTGATGTTCCTATGGCAGTGACTGAGGTCATTTCTCTTATTGAGATCTGGTTTCTGTAGTGTTGGGAGGGCAAAGAGAAGGGGCCCTAGAAGACTCACTGCTCAAGACTTTAGCCATTTCAGAATTAACCCAATTTATAAGCAGAATGAGTGCTTAGCTCCATTATTATGTTTTTAAGGGGAACAGCATCAGCCCTCTGGTCTTGCCTCCCCAATGGCTCCCTCATAGGGTTGGTGCCTGAATTCTCACCATTATACATTAATTCTTTTGGATCTAGTACCTGTTGTTGTTCGGTTGTTTTTCAGTCATGTTCAACTCTTTGTAACTCCTTTTGAGGTTTTCTTTGCAAAAAGACTGGAGTGGTTTTCCATTTCCTTGTCCAGCTTATTTTACAGATGAGACAATTGAGGCAAACTGGGTTAAGTGACTTGTCCAGGTAACATAGCTAGTAAGTGCCTGAGGCCAATTTTGAAGTAATAAAGATGAGTCTTCTTGACTCCAGGCTGGGTGATCTATCCACTTCACCATCTGGCTACCCTAATGCTCTCTGTGGGACTATGTTTTTGGAGAATTCTGGGAGGGGGTACTGGAACAGAAATTGAGGGTAGATGAGGTCAAATAGTGCAGCTAATCTCAAAGCTTCTCTTCTCTTCCCTTCTGAGACTTTAGAGGGCTTCTCCTGTTGGAGGGAGCCATGAGATTATTGAGGTACAAAAGAAATTGCTGAGAACCAAGAATTATGGTTAGTGAAAAAATCCAAGGAAATATTTGCCACCATTCCACTGGATTTGGGGAAAGGTTCCTGTGTAGAGAAGGAAGAAATAACTTTGATTCACTAAAGCTGAGTCATGAGGGCAGGAAGAACAGACACTGATTCCATTCTGGGGTCACAGATGCTATGGAAACACAATAAAACCATATACTGGGCAAAAAGAAACCTTTTTGAAAAAGAACCAAATAACTTCTTGTAATGTTGTATACAAATTCTTTTTTTGATCATAACTTTCAGGTAGTCTGACAATTCTTATATTGTTCTCTCCTCAATCTGTTCTCCAGATCAGTTCTTTTTCAGATGTTTCAGATCCACCTCTATTTTTTCCAGTTTTATTATTTCTTGGTGTCTTATAATCTTATTTGATTCATCTTGCCCTATTCTAGTATTCAAGAAGCTACTTTCTTCCTTAAGATAATGTATCTGGGCATGGGGGAGGGAGATCAGAGCCAAGACAGCCGAGTAAAAGCAGGGACTTCCCTGAGCTCTCCCCCAAACATCTCCATATACCTGTAAAAATAACTCTAAATAAATTCTAAAGCTACAAAACCCACAGAATGACAGAGTGAAACAAATCTCCAGCCCAAGACTACCTGGAAAGTTTACAGGAAGGGTCTTTCATGCCAGGCAGAGAGCACAGCACAGTCCTGTGGGCCACACCAGCACAGACCAGTCAGGGCAGGCCTCAGGGGCCTGAATCCTTGGCAGCTGTGGCAGTTTCCAGACTGCAGAATTTACTTTGGTGACAGGGAAGATCAAGGCATACAACCAGAGGAGGACAGCAGAGTCAAAGCTCCTACATCAAAAGCCTCTGAGGAATATAAATTGGTAGCAGGTCATGAAGGAGCACAAAAGGAATTTTGAAAATCAAGTAAGAAAAGTAGAGGAAAAAATGGGAAGAGAAATGAGAGTAATGCAAGAAAATCATGAAAATTGAGTCAACAGCTTGCTACAGGAGACCCCCCCCAAATTGAAGAAAATAACACCTTAAAAAATAGACTAGTCCAAATAGCAAAAGATGTCCAAAAAGCCAATGCGGAGAATGCCTTAAAAAGTAGAATTGGCCAGATGGAAAAGGAGGTCCACAAGCTCACTGAAGAAAGTAATTCCTTCAAAATTAGAGTGGAGCAAATGGAAGTTAATGACTTTATGAAAAATAAAGAAATAATAAAACAGAACCAAAAGACTGAAAAAAATTAAATACAATTCTGAAATATCTCATTGGAAAAACTACTGACCTAGAAAATATATATATAGGAGAGAAAATTTAGAAGTTATTGGACTGCCTGAAAGCCATGATCAAAAAAAGAGCCTACATATCATCTTCTAAGAAATTATCAAGGAACGCTGCCCTGATTTTCTAGAATCAGAGGGTATAATAGAATCCACCAATCACCTCTGGAAAGAGATCCTAAAAGGAAAACTCCTAGGAATATTGTAGCCAAATTCCACAGTTCCCAGGTCAAGGAGAAAATATTTCAAGCAGCCAGAAAGAAACAATTAGAATATTGTGGAAATACAATTAGGATAACACAAGATCTAGCAGCTTCTACATTAAGGGATTGAAGAACTTGGAAAATGATAGTCAGAGGAGCTAGGATTAAAACCAAGAATCACCTACCCAACAAAACTGAGTACTTCAGTACTTCAAAAAATGGATATTCAATGAAATAGAGGACTTTCAAGCATTCTTGATGAAAAGACCAGAGCTGAATAGAAAATTTGACTTTCAAATACCAGAATCAAGTGGAGCATGAAAAGGTAACAAGAAAGAAAAACCATAAGAGAATTACTAAATTTGAACTGTTTACATTACTACATGGAAAGATGATATTTGTAATTCATGAGACCTTTCTCAGTATTAGAGCAGTTGGAGTAAACAGATAGATAGATAGATAGATAGATAGATAGATAGATAGATAGATAGATGGATGGATGGATGGATGGATGGATGGATGGATGGCACAGGGTGAGCTGAATATGAAGGGATGATATCTAAAAATCAAATTAAAGAGTGAGAGAGGAATATGTTGGGAGGAGAGATAGAATGGGGTAAATTATCTCACATCAAAGAGGCAAGGAAAAAGTTTTACAATGGAGGTGAAGAGGGGTGACGTGAGAAGGAATGAGTGAACCTTATTCTCAACAGATTTGGCTTAAGGAGGGAATAATATACACACTCAATTGGGTAGCTTACCTTACAGGAAAGTATGGGGGAAGAAAGTAACAGGGAGGATGATAGAAGGGAGGGCAGATTGAGGGAGGGGGTAGTCAAAGGCAAATCCTTTAGAAAAGGGATAGGATCAAAGGAGAAAATAGAATAATTGGGGGGCAGGATAGGATGGAGGGAAATATAGTTAGTCTTTCACAACATGGGTATTATGGAGGTGTTTTGCATAACTACACATGTATAACCTATATTGAATTGCTTGCCTTCTCAGTGGTGGTGAGTGGGAAGGGAAGAAGGGAAAGAATTTGGAACTCAAAAGTTTTAAGAACAAATATTAAAAAATTGTTTTCACATACAACTAGGAAATAAAATATACAGGCAATAGGTATGGAAAGCTATCTTGTCCTTCAAGAAAGTAAAGGGGAAGGGAATAAGAGAGGGAGATGATAAAAGGGAGTGCAGACTGGGGGAAGGGGTAATCAGAAGGCATGGGGTAGGGGAGAGGGGAAAGATGGGGAGAAGATTTAGAACACAAAGTCTTGTGGAAATTAATGTTGAAAACCAAAAATAGATAAATTTAAATCTTTCAAAAAAAAGAATATGTATCTCTTTTTTCCGTTGGTTAACTTACTATAATTTTCTTGGATTGCTTTTATTTTTTTCCTAATTTTTTCTCAATTTCTCTTATGTGATCTTTGAATTCCTTTCTATGTTTTTCAAAGAGCACATTTTGGGCTTGTGACAATTGGACATTACTTTTAGGAGATTTTTTTTAAATATAAATTTATTTAACTTTTTACATTCATTTTCACAAAATTTTGGGTTCCAAATTTTCTCCCCATTTATCCCCTCCCCCCAGCCCAATACACCAAGCATTCTAATTTTCCCTATCATCAATCTGCCCTCTCTTTTATCATCCCTCCCTTCTCTTGTCCCCATCTTCTCTTTTGTCCTGTAGGGCCAGATGACTTTCTACTCCCCATTAACTGTATTTCTTATTTCCTAGTAGCAAGAACAATACTAAACAGTTGTTCCTAAAACTTTGAATTCCAACTTCTCCCCATCCCTCCCTCCCCACCTGTTCCCTTTGGGAAGGCAGGCAATTCAATATAGGCCATATCTGTGTAGTTTTGCAAATGACTTTGATAATAGTCGTGTTGTGTAAGACTAACTGTATTTCCCTCCATCCTATCCTGCCCTCCATTGTTTCTATTCTGTCTTTTGATCCTGTCCCTCCCCAAGAGTGTTGACTTCAAATTGCTCCCTCCTCCCATTGCCCTCCCTTCCATCATCCCCCCCCACCTTGCTTATCTCCTTCTCCTCCACTTTCCTGTATTGTAAGATAGGTTTTCATACCAAAATGAGTGTGCATTTTATTCCTTCCTTTAGTCGAATGTGATGAGAGTAAACTTCATGTTTTTTTCTCAGCTCCCCTCTTTTTCCCTCCACTAAAAGGTCATCTGCTTGCCTCTTGAATGAGAGATAATTTATCCCATTCCATTTCACCCTCTCTCCTCCCACTACATTTCTCTCACCATTTACCTTAATTTCTTTTAAGATATGGTCCCATCCTATTCAATTCACTCTGTGCTCTCTATCTCTGTATATGTGTGCATGTGTGTGTGTGTGTGCATGCACATGTGTACATGTGTGTGTGCATGTGTGTATGTATGTGTGTGTGTGGTCCCACTAACTACCCAGATACTAAAAAGTTTTAAGAGTTACAAATATTGTCTTTCCATGTAGGAATGTAAACAGTTCACCTTTGGGTAAGTCCCTTATGACTTCTCTTTGCTGCTTACTTTTTCATGCTTCTTCTCATTCTTGTGTTTGAAAGTCACATTTTCTTTTCAGCTCTGGTCTTTTCATCAAGAATGCTTGAAAGTCCTCTGTTTCATTGAAAGACCATATTTTCCCCTGGAGTATTATACTCAGTTTTGCTGGGTAGGTGATTCTTGGTTTGAGTCCTAGTTCCTTTGACTTCTGGAATATCCTATTCCACTCCCTTCGATCCCTTAATGTAGAAGCTGCTAGATCTTGTGCTATCCTGAATGTATTTCCACAATACTGGAATTGTTTCTTTCTAGCTGCTTGCAATATTATCTCCTTGACCTGGGAACTCTGGAATTTGGCCACAATGTTCCTAGGAGTTTCTCTTTTTGGATGTCTTTCAGGCGGTGATTGATGGATTCTTTCAATAGTTATTTTGCCCTCTGGTTCTAGAATCTCAGGGCAGTTTTCCTTGATAATTTCATGAAAGATGGTGTCTAGGCTCTTTTTTTGATCATGACTTTCAGGTAGTCCCATAATTTTTAAATTGTGTCTCCTGGATCTATTTTCCAGGTCAGTTGTTTTTCCCATAAGATATTTCACATTCTCTCCCATTTTTTTCATTCTTTTGGTTTTGTTTTGTGATTTCTTGGTTTCTCATAAAGTCACTAGACTCCATCTGTTCCATTCTAATTTTGAGAGAACTATTCTCTTCAGCGAGCTTTTGAACCTCTTTTTCCATTTGGCTAATTCTGCTTTTAAAAGCATTCTTCTCCTCATTGGCTTTTTGAACCACTTTTTCCAATTGAGTGAGCCTATTTTTCAAGGTGTTATTTTCTTCAGCAATTTTTTGGGTCTCCTTTACCAAGGTATTGACCCGTTTTTCATACTTTTCTTGCATCTCTCTCATTTCTCTTCCCAGTTTTTCCTCCACCTGTCTAACTTGATTTTCAAAATCCTTTTTGAGCTCTTCCATGGCCTGAGCCTACCGGACATCCACCTCAGATGTCTGGGATGCAGAGGCCCCGACCTCCACGTCTTTTCCTGATGGCAAGCATTGTTCCTCCCCATCAGAAAGGAAACATCTGTTCTCCAAGAAAGTAGCCTTCTATGGTCTTATTTTTCTTCCCTTTTCTGGGCATTTTCTCAGCCAGTTACTTGACTTCTGAGATTCCTGTCCACCCCCGCCTAGATCTGCCCAGCTAGTGCTTGGGGTCTGAGATTCAAATGCTGCTCCCCAGCCTCAGGGTTTTAGGTGGGCATGGCTGCTATTCAATGTGAGCTTAAGTTCTGGTGCTCAGGTGGGGGTAGGGCAGCCTCCCAGGCTCAGTTCCCTCAGGGGGTTTATACGGAGATCTTCAGTAATGGCCCTGAGCTCCTGTCTGCTCCGGGAGCCCCTGGCTGCCACTGCCTCTGCCACTGTCTCCTGAGCGGGCCGAGTCACGGAGACACCCCCGCTCCCCTCTCGGCCAGCCCAGAAGTCTCTCTCACTGACCTGTAGAGCCTGTGGGTGGAGGGACCTTCGCAGCCACGGGAGGTTCGGTCCCTGAAGCCTGCTTGGATCTGCTCCTCTTGGGCCATGCAGCCAATGCAGGGCAGGGGTGGGCTCCACTGTCCAGTGAGTGATGGACCTTTGGGGCCGATTTTTCAGGGCTCTCTGGAACGGAAATCTACTCCACTGTGTTGCTGCATGGCTTGCACTGCTGCAGAATTTGTGGGGAGTTCTTTTTACAGGAAATTTATGGGCTGTGGATTCGGAGCTAGCATATGTGAGTCTTTCTACTCCATCATCTTGGCTCCTCCTCGAGATTTTTTTTTTAACCTCACTGTCTTCTTCTGAATATGAACTCAGATTTTTTTCTATTTCTACTTTACATTTGGAGGGAATAGCAAGTTGTATATGATAGATTTGCAGTTTCATGTGCAATAATTTTTTTTATTGTACTATGTTATGGAAATGCTTGTTCTGCTACATGAATTGAAGATAAAATAAATTTTAAAAAAAAGAAAAAGGAGAGCCTAAAGTAGAGAGCTGTTAGGTGGTGCAGTGGATAGAGTACTGGTTTTGGAATCAGGAAGAATATTCGTCATGAATGCAAAGCCGGCCTCAGATACTTCCTAGCCATGTGACCCTGGGCAAGCCACTTAGCTCCATTTGCAACAGTTTCCTTATCTGTAGAATGGGGTAGAGAAGGAAATGGCAAACACCCCAGTATCTTTGCCAAGACAACCCCAAATGGGATCATGAAGAGTATTACCTAGTAATGCATTACAAGTCTTCAGAGATTAAAATTAGGAGGCATATAGAGAATATTTATTATAAAGCTAGGGAGGTCTTTGATAGAGGTACCCACGTCTCTGAACTGGGGTAGAGGAGAAAAGAGAAAAAGAACCAGAAGAAAATATTAAGAATGGTTTTAGTAATTTGCTGGTCAGACAGATCCTGCTTTTCATTCTAAAGAGTTTGAATCTTGAGCTGAGAATCCTCTGTGAGACAGGAGAGGCTTGTCCAAGACTCTAAAGGAAACAAGACAAGGAAACTCAAGCTTGGGCTGGTTTAAGACACAAGTCTCTGCCTTTTCTAAAAGAATCTGATGTAGCAAGAAAAGAGCCTATGGGCTTTAAGTTAAAGGAACACAGTCTCACCAACTCTTTTGAAGAGAAAGTGAAGAATTTCAGCTGAGTCAGAAATAAACTCCAGAGTTTGAACTCCACAGTTGCAGCATAGCATCAACTAATAATAGCTAACATTTATGTAATGCCTACTATGTGCCAGGCATTGTGATAAGAACTTTCAAATATTGTTTCAGTTGATCCTCACAACAACCCTCGGAGGTAGGCACTATTATCATCCCCATTTTACATTTGAGGAAACAGAGGCAAACAGAGGTTTAATGACTTGCCCAAGATCACACCACTAGTAAGTGTCTGAAGCCGGATTTGAACTCGTCTTTCTGACTCCAGGCCCAGGTGGCTCCATGCTGCCTAACTGCCTCCTTTACTTTCTTTCCTTTTATTCACTCTATAATTTAGCTAAGCTGACCTTTTTGTTCCTAGCTGACTATTCTTCATTTTTTCTACATCTTATATATACCTGATGACATTCATACTATCTCCTATAGTAGAATGTAAACTTAAGTTCTAGGACTGCTTCTGCCTTTTGATGTATCTCCAGAACTTAAAACAGTGCATTGCACATAGTAAGAGCTCAAAAAATCCTTGTTGACTGTCGTAATGGAAAAGAGCATTGGTTTGGGAGTTGGAAGACAAGTGTTATAGTCCCAGCTCTTACATTTACTAGTGTGACCTTGGGTAAATATTTAATTTGTCTTACCCTCAGTTTCCTTACTTGTGAAATGAGGATATAATACTACTTTTGCTACCTGCTTCACAGGATTGTTTTAAGGATCGCATGAGAAAACTATTTGAAACTACTCCATAAAATCATTGAGTTTTAGAGCTAACAGTGGAATAAAAAGACTATCCACAGGCACTATGAATTCTGATTCAAGCCAGAGTTGTCTTGTTACCTATGTTCCTGGGAGAGCAGAGAGCCTTTTGGGAGGCTCCTACAGTAGTCAACAAGCATGTATTAAGCACTTCCTATGTGGCAGAAACCATGCTAGGTGTTGGGTAGGTCTGCAGACTATTCCCTACATGTTGCTGGGGCTTAGATAGCTTACAGGAGATAAGAGTAATTCAAGTGGCGGACTAAGTTGGAAGTAGATTGGTGATGTTTGAGGATCTCTGGCTCCCAGCTGTTAGAAACAGAACAACTTGAGATCTCATCTTTTTACCCCAGAATAAAGGGGATCACTGTGAAACTGATGCTGATCTGGGCTAATTTTAGGAGTAGAGATGAAACTAGTGATTTTCTGCATAGTGTGACTTCTGGGTCACAGAAACATAGTTCCGGAACTGTGAGGGACCTGCTGTCAGAGAGTCTACTGCTCTCCTTTTACAGATGAGGGAACCGAGGTCTCAGGAGATTATGTGCCCATGGTTGTACATATAGTAAGTGATAGAGTTGGGGGGGGGGCAAAGTCAGTACTTTTAATTTGAAATACAGCATTCACAGTACTACATTGCATCCACTGGGACCCTACCCTGGGGCAGCCCCTGCTCCATATTCAGCTTTTTCAGCTTCCACCTGATGTCTGGGGATAAAGTTTTTTTGTTTCACTGTTAGATATCAGCCTTAACTTGTAAATGTTGGCTCAAAGAGAAAACCTAGTGATTTGCCTTCACATTGAAATGTAAAGGACTGACATCTGGACCTTTCTGGAGAGCAGTCTTTGATGGGGGAGAAAGCAAAAGGGAGTAGGGAGAAGGGAGCACTTAGGGAGAAAAGGGAAAAAAAGAGAAGGGTCAGGATGCCTAACTCCATGATTTTTGTCTTAATCTGGCCCTGACTATGATTAACCTATTTCCATGAATCCCAAATGAACTCTATAATGAGGCACTTAATATAGTGACAATTTCTATAAAATTGTAATAATGTTCCTTTTTCTCCTTACCTGCTCCCTGGGAAGTCAGTCCTGTCAGAAGGAGAACAGAGCACCAAATTAATTCACAGTCTGACATAATTGTGAGAGATAGAGAGGATAGTAGTTTGGATAGGGTCCTGCTGCTTGTTAGGGGAAGGTGGGTCATACTGGTTTCCTTTCTGGCTTTATATGCTACTGGCCTTGAGTGCCAAGCCTTCAGATTTGACTCAAATACCCCCTGAGACATCTACTAGATCTGTGACAATGGACGTGTCATGTAACCTCTTTGTCTCAATTTCCTAATCTGTAAAATGGGGATAATAATACCTGTGTCACTTACTTCACATGGTTGTCATGGGGATTAAATGAGATCACGTATAGGAAATGCTTCACAAACTATTAAGCGCTAACTGCCCATGTTGTTCTTATCTGCACATTTCTTTCTAAAAAATTCAAGGAGTATTTTATTTTTTCAAATTACATATAAAGATAATTTTCAAAGTTCATTGTTTATTAGACTTTTGAGTTCCACATTTTTCTCCCTCTCTCCCTCCTTTTCTCTCTCTCCAAGATGGCATGCAATCTGATATAGATTATACATATGCAATCATGTAAAACACATTTCTTCTGTACATTTCTTAATTGTACAATAGTATTACCATCAGTGCACCTTTGTCCTTTTAAAATAATAAATAATTTCTAACAGTTCTTCCTCGCCACCCATACCTTCCATGCTAATGAGATTTGTCCCTTTTTATTTCTGTTAAGATGAGACTCTCTTCTCTCTCTCTGTACATGCATACACACACACACACACACACACACACACACACATACATGAGAAGTTTCCCCTTTCTGCTTTGAAGCACCATGATAAGAAAGAGGCCATTTCCCCCACTTCCACATAAGTAAGCAGAGGATTTCTCAAAACAGGATGATAGGAATGTTTTTTCATTTCATTAGTGTGTAGGGGCTGGTACTTTATAGAGATCGTGGGGCAGATTCTTCTGGTCATTTTGCTATATAATTTCTCTCTCTTTGGCTATCCATCTTTTGGTTATTTATTCCACTGATAACTGGAAAATGGCGCTGGGGAATAAGGTTTGGAGATCACAAATGGGTTTGTGATTCACCCACCTCTGAATGGAAGGAGTAACTTGCATTTATACTCTTCAAACTGTTTCACTATTCATTACTTTATTTTACAACATGAACGGCTCATATTTATGTTGTTTTTGTCTGATAGTGTAACTATTATTATTTCTCATTTTACAGATAAGAAAACCCCGTTTCAAAAAAAAAGATTAAGGGATATGATTTCAGATTTTTTTGACTCCAGGTTCAGAACTCAACTGTAATACTTAGTTGCCTATTGCTGTCAGTGTCCTCATTTTATGCTTGAGGAAACTGAGGTAGACAGAGGTTAGGTGTCTTGCCCAGGGTCATTGGCAAGCTAGATGGATAGAGCATTGGGCCTGGAGTCAGTATCTCTGCCAAGAAAACCCCAGTGGGGTTACAAAGAGTTGGAGACAACTGAAAAATGACTGAACAACATATTCATGCATAAAGATCCCTTCAAGTTACACACTGATTTCATTTTAAAATGTGTCATTTATATTTTATTGTATTTTTATTTATTTTATTACTTATTTCTTAACTACATTTTGATATGGTTCTTATGCATTTGAGAATGTTGTGCCAGGTAGGGTTGTTTTGACAAATCTAGATCTTTAAGGCACCTTGCGGCTCAAAATCTTACGGTCTTATGAATTTAGGCAAGTCATCTAATGCACTCCGGTGTTTCTGCTTCTGTAAGATGATGATGATGATTTCTGTCCGACCACCTCCTAAGGTGGTTATGGATATCAAAAGAGAATGCTTGATCAAGTATAAAGACCTACCTATATTTAAGGATGACCAAATAACTTTATATCCAGAGTTGGAGCAGCATCTCAGAGGTCATCTAGCCCAAGGCTTCTTAAGCTTTTTCTGCTCAGATCCCTTTCAGCAGTGTTAGTTGGCAGTTCCATGGCCTGAGGGCATGCACAGTGCAAAGTCTGAATGCTTGTGTCCAGAATCAAGGCTGCGATGAAGCTGCTTGATGGAACATGGACAAGCGCTGTCAAAAAACACTTTGGATTCATTACATGTTTGATTGTAAATTAATTTTTGGTCATTGAATATTACTGTTACATCAGTTAGATGCTACTATAGAAGACCTCCAGTGACAGGGAGCTCATTACCTGGTAGCACTCTGAATCCTAATTATATAGCAGGTGCTTAGAACTATGGGATCCTCTTGAGAATTACTCATTTCTTTTTCCTTTCTAGGCACTCATAAACACTAAGCAGTTTGTAGTTATAGGATGCCTTTTTGTAGACTCCCATGTCATAGTGGACCACCAATAAAACAAGCCTTGGGCATCTGAATTCAGTAGAGTATGAAATATTCAGTTAGTTCCTAATTCACAGCATCTTCTTAAAAGGTCAGAACCTTATAGGCATTTAGTGTTCTAAAAGGCAATCAGTGTCAAATGAGATAACTCATTTTATCTGGAGTGAGCTACGTCTTGCTTATCAAGCAAGAATATGGTATATTTATAAGAAACAACCAGCAGGACACTGGCTCATATTTGTAAATATCAGAACCGAGAAGAAGTGAGTCTTCTGTTAGATCTTGCCTTCGTCAAGCCTTTTTGTGCTATTGGGACAGTTGAATGAAAGCCCTCATTCAGGTAGCTAGCCTTAAGTCTAGTTGAAGCCTAGTTGTCTGAACCATAACCAAGGGACCATTCCTTACTTCCTGGCAAGAAACTTTCTTTCCCTGAAAAATACCTAAGAAGAAAGTCCTTTGAGTACTGAATCTGAAGACCATGACAGAAACTTCCTAAATTGATTATAGGTTCCTTGAAAATGTATATTAAATGCCATTACATTTACTTTAAAAATCTGAAAGTTTAAGGTGGTTCATTGGAATATACAAATGTACTTCTTCAACCCCTCCCCAAGGAAAATGTAATTTTATACACTTTTATACGCTGTGGGCACTGTCCATAAATTAGATAATGCCCTTCAATAATCAACAATTTGGCAGATTATGCTTATGACAAAGTTAACTATTTTCAACCTAAAGGTTTAATTAATTATCTTCATTAGTGATCAAAATGATATTTTTTGAATATGGCAAATGCTAAAATGTCAATGTGTTTACCTTTTTGCTGTTAAGGTAAATCACAGACCATCAAACCTTAGAACAGAAAGGGACCTCAGAAATCATCAGATCAACCTGTATTTGGTCAGAGACTCCCCTTATAATACCCCCTGTAGGTAGTAATTTAGCCTCTGTTTGAAGTGACCTCCAATGATAAAAAATTTCCAGTTATCCTTTTGGATAATTCTAATTATTAGGAAAATTTCCCTACTTTCAGCTGAAATCTGTCCTTTAACTTCTATCCATTACTCAGACTGCTGTCCAAGCAAAACAAGTCTCATTCCTATGCCAAATGATAACCTTCTAAGTAGTTTTAAATAGTATTCATGTGCCTACTAAGTCTCCTTTTCTCTGGATAAATAGCTTCAGTTCTCTGGACAGCTTCTTATATTGCAAGCTTTCAATTTCTTTCACCACCCTGATCTCTTTTTCTCTGGATATAGTCCAGTTTATCAATATTCTTCCTATAGTAAGTCTCTCAGGATTGAAGACAGTACTCCAGGTGTAGTAGTATAGCTAGACTGTCACCTCTTTCATTCTGGACACTATGCTTCCATAAATACAATCCAAAGTAGCACTAGCTTTTTGAGGTACCACAACATCCTGATGGTTAATATTGAGTTTGCAGCCCACTAAAACCCAAGGTGTTGAGCACTGAGGAGAATAAAGAATAGATAAATAAATTATTAGGAACATTAGCAGAGGTGCAATCTAATATTTTGTTTATTTTTGCAGGGCATTAAACTGTGTCTAAGGGCTTTTAGGTAAAAATTCAAATCATGGCTAATGTTGACCTCAATCTAATTTTTTGGTTAAAGTTGAATCTTTTTTTGCAAGTCAGAAATTTCATGCTTAATATTAATTACATAGTGTTTAAAATACTTTTCCCTATTTATAAGAAGTACAGTCATGGATTACTGTTAAATATATTACCTGGTTATTATTGACTGGCTCAGCTTCCCATTGATCAGACTTACTAGCTTCAAGGTCAGTCTCAAGTAAAAAAAGTCTGAGTTCATTAGTGTTTTTCAAGTAATGTGGTTTTACTACTTTTAAGTACATATGGTACACTGCAGTACTCTGTTAATCCCAATAGTTTGTTAGACATGGTTAATTGAGTGGAGAAGAATAATTTGCAAGTAATTAGCATATTTTATGACAGGAGATACTACCACTGTATTTGAAGACAGTTTATTCTTTTGAGTAGGTTAAGTGTTTACACTTTTTTTCCTTTTCAAAATTTTTTTTGGGCAAAACATTTCTGTTTTTTTCATTTGCTGGGCAAAACATATTTTCATAGACAATGCATGTATAAATTCTGCCTCCTCTGAATTGTTTCAAAGGCCTATTTACTGGGGATGTCTAGATAATAATGCTTCATGCCAGATTTCCCCTCTTCACACTCAGAGACTCCTGAAGTGCTGAAAAAAGGAGTTGCTGTTGGTTTAAACTCGTGTGCCTTGAAGATTTTTTTTTTTCTCACCACTACTGTGAGTTTGAGATTACTTTTGAGTTCAATAGATGGGTTAATTCTAAAGCTGCAGTGAGTATCTCCCAGGCACTCGAGAAATACCTTTAGAGAAATCAAACACTGAACATAGCTGGCACACGACTCGAGAGAATGGAGGGGTTTCGAAGTCAGGGCTTCAGAAGCACCAGTGCCCAGGTTGGTGATGGGATAGAGTTAGAAACTTAGAATGTAACAAAAATGAATTAAATTCAATTTACAAATATATCGGGGAGAAGGACGTCTTTCAGAGGTAGCTCATTCGCGCTGCATTTCCCTGTTGTTTTTTCCCCCTCCTCTCTCTCCTAAGGGCTCTAAGAGGTTAAACAAAACCTTTCTGATTAGCTTGTCATAGCTTCCCAGAGCTCGTGGTGAGGGATGAAAGAGTCCATAGTAGTTTGGGTGGGTAAGACTAGGTCCCGCTCTTTTGAACTATAACCAGGACTTCAATTAGAAACTAAGAGCTGTAGTTCGGGGGCCTTGGGCGAAGGTGGGGAAACCTGTGAATTTCTTTCTTTGAAATAGTTTGGAAAGGTAGCAGAGGAGGTCTGTCCACCAGCCAGTGGCAGAGGGAGCCCGTCCGGTGATAATCAGCCTGCAGGAGCCAAGTGCTCTTTCTCTGTCCTTGAAGAACAGCCCAGTTGACCTTGTTCCTGCTTACTCCAGAGAAATCACCAGGAAAGCCGAGAAAACAGTGTGGTGACTAAACACCCCTCCTACCGCATGCAAATGCGGCCAGGCTGGGAGCTGAGCTCCTCTCCTCCCCTCCTCTCAATCGGGCTTTTCATTCCCTGATTCAACCGGCATTTTCTGTTCTTTCCTCCCTCCCCCACTTACAAACAGCTTTTCATGAACCAGTGCCCCTGTTCTTTTCCTTTCCTCCCTTCCCCCACCCCCTCCTCCCCTTTCCAGTGCCCTCCTCTTTTCCCTGCGGGACTGAATGAAAATCTTCCTGATCACTACCTACTTGTTCGATCATAGCACATCCCAGTCACGTCTCCCGGCGAGCCCTGACTGCCAGCATCACTGAGCAGAAGCAGAGGAGGGCAGAGGACGTTGGGGAGCCGGGGAAGGGGGTGGGAGCCCCAGGCCTTCTCATTGGTTGCTCCGCCCCCCCCACTTGATCTGGGCATCTGGAATCCAGCTATGGAATGGAAATAGGGAGCTTGTCCGGCAAGAGGGGCCGCAGAGGGAGGGAGGAGGAAGGCGGAGAGTCGGCGCGGCCCCTGCCAACCCAGGACGGCGTTGCACCCCGGGCTTCCCGGAGAGGGGCACCCCCACAATCAAGGTGCTGAGAAAGTTTACCCCACCGGGGGTGCCGCGCTTCGTCTGACAGCCCCAGGGAGCCGAGAGGAGGAGGGGGAGAAAGAGGGGGAGGAGGGGGAGGAGAAGGAGGAGGGGGAGGAGGAGGAGGAAGAGGAGGAGGAGGGCGGCCGCCAGATGGGGCGTCGGGTCCTGGGCTGCCTCGACCAGGGGCTGGAGGTACGGGCGCTTGCCCCCTGCCAGTGACGGCCGGGCCCCCGGGCTCCGGGCACCGAGCCCTCTCCGAACGCAGTCGCCTGCCCCATCTCCCCGGGTCAGGATGGGCTACGCAGACCCCTCGGCCAACCGGGATCTGCTCGGGAACCGAACTTTGCTCTTCATCTTCATTTGCGCCTTTGCCGTGGTGACCTTGCTGCAACAAATCCTGTACGGCCGAAACTACATCAGGAGGTCAGCAAGTGCGACGCGGGGCTGCGGCTGGGGCTGGGGCGCGGGCCGGGGGAGAGCGCAGCCGCTTCGGGGACGGGCCGGGGGAGAGCGCAGCCGCTTCGGGGACGGGCCGGGGGAGAGCGCAGCTGCTTCGGGGATGGGGGTTCATCTAAAATGCTGCGGAGAGCTCCCCTCCTCCCCTTTTTGACAGGGGGTACCGAGCAGCATTAAGTTTCTGTGGAAGCCCAGATAAATGCAGCGATCTGAGAAGTCAGGGATCTTGGATGAGTGAGGACAATTCGATCTCCCGTAATACGGGAGAGCGATATTCACAGCCTGCCCTGCGTCCTCCTAGAGGGAGAGCCTTGAATGCCAACACGAATTTTAGCTGATTAGAAATACATCTGAGTGTTGATGATGAAAGCAAGGGTCGAAATTGAGGACTCTGGTCTCGGTTTGTGGGGCCTTCACCTGACCCTAGAATTACTTCTGGAGGCTCCCTTGGGGGAGGTTTGGGTCAGATTCCCCGGGGAGTTTCTTGTTCAGTAAACTTGAACCAATGTTCAACTTGGGGTGCTTGGGAAAATGAGTTTTTGGTGTGGAGGATGGGGAGGAAGGAATACAAGAGTAATGCTGATTTATATTTTACCTGTCATTGGATTTTGTCATGTAAAAAAAAAAAAAAACCGATCAAACCCACAGTTTAATCTGTTCTGGGACAGCAGAAAGAGCACTCTGGAGTCAGAGGACCTGGGTTCAAATCTTTCCTTTGATTCTTGTGATACTGACAAGTCATTTAATCTCCCTGGGCCTCAGTTTCCTCCCTTGTAAAACGAGGGGCTTGTATCAGATAGATGCCAAGGTCCTTTCTAGCCTTAGATCTATGATCCTACCTTTAGATGGGTTTTTGTCATGAGCCAGGGAGAATGCAGTAAAAACTGTGAGCCCCTGTATCTCACAACAAATATTCTTGACATGAGCAGAAATATCCCCAGAAAGTATGACCTAGGAAATCTATGGGAAAATAACAACTTCTGTACTTAAACATTCTTCTTTCTGCCTCTGCCTCTCTGAGGGCTGGAAACAGCTTCTGTCCATTTCTACCTGATGAAGCCCTGAACTGCACCAGGGTACTCCCAAGCTGAAGTTACCACCAGGGACCAAATTTGTCTTGGTCAGCCTCCTCCTTCTGTGCTACCAGACCTGCTTTTCCACCACCTCACCCCCCCAAGCTTACTCCCCTAATTTGATTTTTTCCAACCTTTCCCTTTGTATTTAAATATTCCCTTCTCACTTTTCTGAGGAGACAGCTGTCCTTTCCTCTCACTTGACCATACATTCTCTCTCTTCCCCACCCCACAAAAGCCTATACAGGTTGAGGTGGAGGGAGTAGGACCTTTAAAGTGCTCCCAAGTGAATAGTGATTGATCATTTTAAAACAGCTCTCTCAGCTATGGGAAATCACAGGTTCCTTGGAATAGAAGATGAGAGACTTTAGACCTGGAAAGAACTTTAAAGATCAAGTCCAACCTCCTTATTTTACAGTTGAGGAAACTGAGACCCGGAGAGTTAAACTTACACATCAGAGATGGTAAGCAGAAGGGCTAAGACTTAAACCTAGGTCAGATGTGTCTGTCCAGCTCTCAGGAGGTAACATGATTCAAGGACATTTTCTTCCCCTTGGGAGTCAGGAGCTGATCAGATCTGCATTACACTAGTGGTTTGGAAGGATAATTCAAGCTAGACCCTGGAAGGGTGTTGGAAACCTTAGCGCAGCTCTTGTGTTACTGCTCTCACCTCTGGCTGAGTCCTCACTCTCTCCTCCCCACAAGGACAGCCTGGTTCTCAGGAGTTTCAAACAATTTCCCGTTTCTTGCCTAGTGGTAGGTTCTGATTGTTTGTGTTCCTCCCTCCCCTTGCGGATGTGTGTGCCCAGATGTGCTTGTGTCCCTGTGGTCAACCTTCAGGGAGAGGACATCTTATCAGGAAGGCCTAAGGGCTCAAGCCTGTTACATCCCTATCTGTTAGTCTCTTGTTCTCTTGAAGTTAGGGGAAGGAGTTGGGGGGACAGGGAGAGGTGAGGAGGGAAAAATAGGCAGCATTCCCAGCAAGATTCTGTGATGTGATATTGGAGCTGTGTAGGGGACATAGAGCTCTAAACAGAAACAAACCAAACTTATTACTTACTATTGTTGGTTTGTTGGGTCAGGATGACCTCATCTTAAAGAGCTAGCTCTCTGTAGCAGCGTGTATGTACCTTGATGTCTGCCTGAAAAAGCATTGGCCTTGACCCTTTAAATCATTTTTATTTGCTCTCTTAGATCTTTCTACATTATGCTGGGACAATTGAGGTGGCCATATACTGAGTGTACTATGTACCCAGTTCTGATGTTTGGAGAGATACCTACATCTATCAGACCTGCCTGAGAGATAAATCATACAAACATGAAATAAAAATAATTAAGTGCTATGTGATGTGGTGTATCATCTGTTAAATGCCTTTTATGGATAGAGCACTAGTTAGGTGAGATACCAAGTCCTTAGGACCTCATGGGGGTTTTAGAATCTAGTGGGGAGAAAAGATTCTAATACACAAGTAATTGTATATGCATTATTATGAGATAAATACATTTGAGAGTTTAGAAGTTCAAGTGCAGGAAGAGAGGTTACCAGGTTAATTTTCCTGAGAAGTACTGACTACATGAAGGAAGTCAAAGAAAGAAGTCACTGGGCAGAATCTTTAGGATGGGAAGGCTTCATGGAAGACTTTAGATTTGAAGTAGGTCTTGAAGGATGAGTAGTATTTGACTAGTCAGATAAGAAGAAGAAGATGGTTCTAAACTGTCAGCAATGGGAAATCACAGGTACCTTGGAAGAGCAAATGATGGGCAGGAAATGGAAGTTGGATAGCCTTATCAGAGGTGGAGGCAGAAATAAATATGAGATATGTGGGCCAGTGAAATGAGGAGGCCTGCATGTCTGAGGCCAAGTCTGTGTGCTAGAGTGCAAGGGAACATAAGCCTGGAAATATTGACTAGGTTCAGATTGTGGAGGGTCTTGAAAGCTAAGGAGAGGAGTCTGGTTATGATGTAGGTATCAATCAGAGCCATTTTGGTTTCTTGAGAGGAAGAATGACATGAGGAAATCATTGTTTTAGAAGGATGCATGTGTGTGTGTGGTATGTGTGTGTGTGTGTGTGTGTGTGTGTGTGTTTGTATAGGATAGACTAGATACAGAGATTACAGAAGGGAGTAGGGCAATAATCCGATCCAGAAGTCTCAGATCCTTAGTTCTTAGTCCACTTCATTCCCCTTTGGAACTCCTAAGAGTCAGTGTTTCTCCTTCTCTAATCCATTCTCCTTGTGATTGCCAAAGTGATACATTCCTTAGGTATGAGTCTGACCATGTCACTCTCCTGCTCAAAAGGGTTCAGTGACTCCCTATTGCCTCTCACATGAAATATAGACTACCCCATTTGTCATTTATAATTACCTTTACAGACATTATACCTTAGTCCTCATCATGCACTGTACTGACCAGTCAAACTGATGTACTTGCTTGGAATTTTACATTCCATTTCTTGTCTTCAAGTCTCTGGCCAGGCAGTAAGTCCTCCCTGTGTATAAATGTATTCCCTCTTCACTTCTGCCTCTTAAAATCCCCAGTTTCTTTTAAAATCCAGCTTGAGTACCATTTTTGATTTCTAATTTTTTGATCCTCTCAGTTGCTGACAGTTCTCTGCCCTCCCTTTGCCCCATTATCCTGTAGTTACTTTATATAGATTTTTTAAAAAATCATGCTGTTTCTACTAATAGTTTCATTTTTGTTTTTGTATCCCCAATGCTTAGAAGAGTATCTGGCACATAGTAGGTACTGAATAAATGCCTATTGTCAGAGTGATTGGTTGATTCTTTAATCTTAAGCTTGTTTGGTGTCATACTATAAAAGCTCTCATGGTTTTAAAATTCTAAGATCGCAGGACCACTTGTCTCAGGTCACAAGTCACTTGTATTTATTCAATGACAAAGTTAGACCTGTGGAGAGAGGGGGATGTTAAACCTCATGCTTCTAAACTACTTCCATTTTTGCTCTGAAAGCATCCTGACCATCCAAGGCTCTTAGGCATACTCCATTGGCTAAAAGGGAAATGACCAAGAGACTGTGAACAGTTAGCCCCCATCCCTGGAGAAACCAATTAGGGCATGCTCTGTCCTGCCTATGAAAGAATGGAAACTTCCTTCTCACTAGCCTATACATAGATTTCACTTTACTGATTACAAAGTATCTTTACACACATTCTCCTGCTTGTTCCTCACACTGACGTTAGGAAAGAGGTAATATCAATATTATTACCCCTACTTTACACATAGGGAAACTGAAGCTGGTGAAGCAAGCTGTGCACAGTCTCACAGTTAGTGACAGAGCTAGTGTTTACACATAGTTAGTCTGACAGCAAAACTTGACCCTTTCTACTATATTGCAATAGCATCTTGGAGCCTCTAGGTGGTGCAGTGGCTTGATACTGTGCCAGACATGGCGTCAGAAAGGCTGAGTTCCAATCCAGCTTCAGACATTTACTAACTGTGAAACTCTAGGCAAGCCACTTAACCTCTGCAGTTTCCACATATGAAAAAAGGGGATAGTAGAAGCACCTACCTTCCAAGGTTTGTTGTGAGGACCAAATAAAAGATGATAATTGCCAAGTACAATTACATTATAATTGTAAAGAACTCAGTGTCTGACATATAGTAAGCACTATATAAATGTTAGTTTTATTATTATTAATAAAAATTATCTTGATGTAGAAAGACCTCCAATAATATTTATGATACTTAATTTCTGAGACACATCCTTATCAGGCACATTTGGAAAGGTAGTCCCGGGGGTCCCCAGCCTCCTTTCTTTCTGCCCTCTTTCACCCTCTCCCCTTTTTAGGTACTTTCACCCTTCCCAGTTCAGAATTCTTATGCTTGTCCCATGTCCTTCCAGCCAGTGGGAAAAGTAATCTGATAGTGTTCTTCATACTGAAGTGTGAGTGACTTCATATATTGCTATTCCCAGGGGTATTGCGTTTTACAAGATGTGCCTGGAGAAGGCAATCAATGCTCAAGCTAAGGGAGTGAATTTTTTTCAGCTACTTGCCTCAGGTGGGTTTTGCTAACTCTGCCTGATGAATTTTCTCATTTCCCATCCTTCTTGATAGGGTTTTTGCAGCATTTGACACTATTGACTACCCCTTTTCGGTAAGTTTTCTTCCATTTGTTTCTCTAACACCAACTGATTTTTGCTTTAATGATACTCTCTCTGCTCCTTCTCAGTTTTCTTTGTTGGGTCTTCATCCTCTTTCTACCACCCATATGTGATTATCATCCAAGGTTCTATCCTTTTCTCTTTTCTCTCCACACTTGTTTGGTGGGTTCATCCAGTCTTGTGTGTTCAATAATCTTTGCTATGTAGTTGACTCTCAAATTTATATATCTACGTCCCTGAGGAGGTATCCACTCACCTGAACTCTACTTCCCTATCTTCAAGTGCCTCCTGGCCACCTCCACTTGGATATCCGGTTGATCCAAAGCTGAACTTCTAATTAGTGGCATAGGGGATAGAGTACTGGACTTGGAGTCAGAAAGATCTGTCTGTTTTACAGATGAGGTAACTGAGGCTCAAACTGGTTAATAACATTACTGATTCAAATTGAAGTCTTTCTAAGACCAGGGATGTTGACCTGCCTCTTAGGTTAAGGGAGAGGGTAAATGGTACTGGTTATAGTAGTTAGAGAAAGTTTCTTGGAAAAAGTAGACCTTGAAAGGTGAGTAGGATCTGAATAGATAGAGGAAGAAAAGAAGAGTGTGATATGTTGGTGGAATGGTGTAAGCAGAAGTGGGGCTGTGGGAATGAAAACAGTATAGTTAGGGGACTATGAGAAAATTGGTTGAGGAAGGGTGGCAAATTTTAGGAAACAGTTGGATTGCTAGGCCCATGGGAGGAGAAAAGACATTCCATGTATTGTATAGCATATTGGTGGGAATGGCATGTTCAGGGGACAATGAAGCTGGCCCAAGAGGAACAGAATGTGTTGGGGAAAAGGGCAGATGAGGATGAGTAGGTCAGGTAGGGACAGAGTATAAAGACTTCTAAAATCCTGTAGAGGGATTTAAACGTCAAGTGGTGAGCAATAAGGAAGCCCTGAAAATTCTCAAGTAGAGAATGGCCTGGGGAAAGTGAGGCTTTAAAATGGATGAAATGTACCAGCTAGATTAGAGAATAAATTCTGGAGGTGGAAAGGCTGGTCACAAAGAGTGAGGGAAAGAAGGCCTGGAGGTGCTATTTCTTTTACTTAATTTCTATGTGGTAAATTGGAGAGAACCCGGGCTTAGGAGTCAGCAGTCTTGGATTCCAGTCCCGTAGCCACTATTTAACTTGCCATGGGACCCCATGGGAATGTCATCTTACCTTTGGAGAGTTGGTTTTCTCGTTTTTATTTTGAGACAATTGAACTAGACAAATGCAGGTCCCAATATAACACTTCCAAGTGTAGCGCAAGCCAGATTAAAAGGTAGTTGGGAAATATTTAACAAAACAAATAAAAATATAATAAAATATAGATGGCATCACATAGCTAAGTCAATATGTGACCTACAAGGATCCTTAGGTACAGATTACTTGCCCCCTTGTCTATTTAATTTTGATATTATTGGCCAGACTGTCTCAAAGGTCCCTTGTAAGTTGTGAAGTCAAATACTCTATTCTTACAATACAACCAGTGCATTCAGAATTGCTTAAGATCAGCATTTGGCTACCTCTGTTTGAGAGGGATTGCAAATGTCCCAAAAAGCTAAAAATAGAGAAATAACCACATGGTAAATAAGGAGTTATGGCTCCCTAATTCAGTGGGTAGCTTTGGGATTAGAGTATATTCAAAGGTACTATAGGAGCATGAAATCTTATACATACTCTTACTGACCATTTATCGATTGAGCAATGACTCATTCTTATAGATTTGACAAAGGTCTTTATGTATTTGAGACATGAGACCTTTATCTGAGGAACTATTAAAATTCCATACCCTCCCCATTCCCCATCAATTTTCAGCTTTCCTTCTGGTCTTGGCTACATTTTTTAAATTTGTACAAAGTCTTTTTAATTTAATGTGATCAAAATTATCCATTTTACAACTCACAACACACTCTATCTCTTTTTTTATTCATAAATTATTCACCTATCTATAAGTATGGTAGATAATACATTCCATATTCTTCAAATTTTCTTATAATATCTCCCTTTATATCTAGGTCATGTATCCATTTTGACCTTATCTTGGCAAATGGTATAAGATATTAGTCTATGCCCAGTTTCTGCTAGACTGCTTTCCAGTGTGCCCAACAATTTTTACCAAATAATGAATTCTTATCCTCCGAACTTAAGTCTTCATGCTTGTCAGACACTGGGTTACTATATTTGTTTGCTGCTATAAATTGTATCTTTACTCTGTTCCACTGATCTACTTTTCTGTTTCTTAGCTAGTGACAGATAGCTTTGATAATTACAGCTTTATAATATAGTTTAAGATCTGATACTACTAAACCTCGTTCCTTTACATTTTTGCCATTAGTTTCTTTGATATTCTTAATCTTTTTTTGTCCAAATGAATTTTATTATTTTTTCTAACTCTGTAAAATAGTGTTTTTGGTAATTTAATTGGGATGGCATTGAATATATAGATTAATTTGGGTAAAATTGTAGTTTTTATTATATTGGCCCTGCCTACCCATGAACAGTTAATATTCCTCCATTTATTTAGATCTGATTTTATTTGTGTACAGTTTTTTTTATGGTTTTGTTGATTTATGTGGGTTTATTTTATATCCTGCTACTTTGCCGAAATTATTATTTCAGTTATCTTTTTAGGTGAGTCTGTAGGATTTTCCAAGTATATCATCATATTATCTGCAAAAAGAGATAGTTTTAATACCTCATTTTGTATTCTGATTCCTTCTATTTCTTTCTTTCTTCTTGTTGCTATTGCTAGGATTTCTAATACAAAATTCAAAAATATTGATGACAGTGGGCATTTTTGTTTCACACCTGATCTCACTGGGAAGGCTTCTAGCTTACCTCCATTATAAATAATGCTTGCTAATGACTTTAGGTAAATGCTTCTTATCAATTTAAGGAAAAGTTCATTAATGCCTATACTTTCAAATGTTTTTAGTAGAAATGAATGTTGTACTTTATCAAGTGCTTTTTCTGCATCTATTGATATTATCATATGATCTTTGTTACTTTTATTATTCATATAATCAATTATGTTAATAGCTTTCCTTAATGTTAAACCATCCCTGCATTCCTGATATGAATCCTTCTTGGTCATAATGTATAATCTTGGTAATATATTGTTGTTATCTTTTAGCTAGTATTTTATGATTTTTATATCCATATTCATTACTAAAATTGATATGTAATTTTCTTTCTCAACTTTTACTTTTCCTGGCTTAGGTATCATATCATAAAAGGAGTTTGGTAGGACTTCTCCTTTGTCTATTATTCCAAATAATTTATCTAATGTTAGAATTAGTTGGTCTTTAAATGTTTGGTAGAATTCGCTTGTAAAATCCATCTGGTCCTTGTGCTCTTTTCTTAGGAAGACCATTTATGGCCTGTTCAATTTCTTTTTCTAAAATAGATCTATTTATATATTTTACTCCCTCTTCTGCTAATGTAGGCAGTTTGTAGTTTTTTCTTTTATTTCATCTAAGTTGTTAAATCTATTGGCATATGATTGGGGAAAATAACTCCTTATAATTGCCTTGATTTCATCTTTTTTAGTGGTATATTTACTCTTTTCATTTTTGATACTAGTAACTTGGTTTTCTTTTTTTTTTTTAAATCATATATTAACCATTGGTTCATCTATTTTATTGATTTTTTTGTAATAACAATTCCTACTTTATTTATTAGTTCAATGGTTTCCTTACACTTAATTTTATTAATTTCACTTTTTATTTTTAGGATTTCATAAAATTTAGTGCTTAATTGGGGATTTTTAATTTGTTCTTTTTTTAGTTTTTTTAAATTGCATACCCAGTTTGTGGGTATCCTCTTTCTCTTTTTTATTGATATAAGCACTTAGAGATGTAAATTTTCCTCTGATTACTGCTTGTGCTGTATCCCATTAGGCTTTGATTAGTTGTTTCATTATTGTCATTTTCTTTAATAGAAGTTATTGATTGTTTTTATTATTTGTTCTTTAACCCATCCATTCTTTAAGGATAAGTTGTTTAGTTTCCAATTAGGTTTTTTTCTATGTTTCCATGGTTCCTTGTTAAATACAATTTTTATTGAATTGTGGTCTGAAAAGGAAGCATTTAATATATCTGCTTTTAGCTGTAAAATTTTTGTGCCCTAATGTAAGGTCAATCTTTGTAAAGATACCATATACCTCTGAGAAAAAGGTGTATTCCTTTCCAATTCCATTCAGTTTTTTCCAGATATTTTTCATATCTAGCTTTTCTAAAATTCTATTCACTTCCTTAACTTCTATCCTATTTAGTTTTTGGTTTCATTTGTATAGTTCTGAGTGGGGAAGATTAAAGGCCCCCACTATTATAGAACTACTATTTCCACTGGTACCACATTTAACTTTTAAAGATTTAGATGCTATGGTATTTGGTACATATAAATTTAGTATTGATATTGCTTCATTATCTATGGTACCTTTTATCATAATGTAGTTTCCTTATTTATCTCTTTTAATTAAATCTATTTTAGCTTTGACTTTGGTATCATGATTGACTTTTTTATTTTGGCTAACGCATAATACATTCCACTCTAACCTTTTATTTTAATTCTATGTGTATCTCTCATTTCTTGTAAGTAGCATATTGTTGAATTGTGATTATTAAAACATTCTGCTATTTCTGTTCTATGGGTGAATTCATCCCATTCACATTCAAAGTTATAATTTGTGTATTGCCCTCCATTCCTATTTTTCTTCCCTATCATCCTTCTTGGTCTCTCTTTTAACCCTGTCCGTCCTCTAATTTACTTCTATCCACTATTTCCCTATTCCACATCCCTTTAAAGAATCTCTTACCCCCTCCTCTAACTCTCCTTTTCCTTGTTCTTCCTACTCCTCTAAGGATCTCTCCCTTTTCTTCTTCCTCCACCCTCCTAAATCTTAATGTATACACCTTTCTAACCCTCTCTCTTTATCCTGTTCCTTAACCTTCTTGTTTCTTTAGAAATTTAGAAGACTTTTATGCCTTTCTAGAAGTTTTTGTTGTTTCCTCTTTAACCCAGATCTGATGAGTAGAGTTCCAGCACTACTAGCCCTCCATTCCCACCTGATCCCTCTGTATCGGTTCTTCCTCTCAAACCTTACTTACTTGTACGACATAATTGCTCTTTTTACCTTTTCCTACACAATTTTGCTTTTTAGAATCACATCACACTGAGCTCATCTCAATTTTTCTTTTCATTTATTACTAATGAGTCTTAAGAAGACAGTTTACACTTCCACATATAAAAAGTAAAGTTTGTCTTTATGAAATCCCTTGTAATTGGTCTTTTCTAAATGTGCAGTTCTCAGAACTGAATGAAGTACTCCAGCTGTGTCCCGACAAAGGCAGACTATAGTGGAACTGTTCTCTCCTGGACTCTGCATGTCACTACAACCTAGAATGATGTCAGCTGTTTGGTGGTCATCCTGCTGACTACATTTCACAAAGACCTCTCCTTTAGCCATTTCTGCCCCATCCTGTCAGTGTGAAGTTGAGTTTTTAGATTACGAATGTAGAATTGTCTCTATTAATTTCATCCTCCTTGATTCAGTCTATCATTCTAGTCTATTAAGATCTTTTCCTATCTGAATTCTGACTTCCTATGTGTTAGCAATCTTGCCAATTTCTGTGTCATCTGAAAATCTGACAAGCATGCCATTTCTGCTTTCATCAGTCACAGGTAAAAATGATGATCAACACAGTCCAGTGACATATCTCTCTGTCTCTATGCTAGGAACTTCCCTGGAATTTGGCAGGCTCCCATTAGTGACTACTCTTTGGGTCTAGTTATTCAACCACATGTATCAAATTGGGCAATCATTAGCTTAAATCTTTACCTTATCCCCAAACATGGCAGAAGAAATTTTGTCAAATGCTTTTCTGAATTGTAAATATATAACTCCTACAACTATGTTGTCTTTTACTGATCTACTTCATTTTATAAGTGATGACAATTATTCCTTTAATAATGTGTTCTAAAATTTCACCAGGAATAGGAATTGAACCCTTGAACCCAGGCAAGCAGGATTTGCAGGCTCTATTTGGTTGTTTCCCTTTTATGAACATTGGGAAAACTTCTGTCCTCTTTCAGCCTTGTGCCACCTCTTTCATTCTTCATGATATTTCTTTTTTGTAAATTAAATTAAAAATTTTTTTGTTCCTGTAATGCTAGTAAGATTAAAGATCTTCCTCACCCATTAATAGTCCTGCCCATTAAGGGAAGCTTGATTAGGGGAGGCCCACACCTTTTGTTAATTTCTGATGCACTGGTTCTCAAGGATTGTGATGCCCTCTGGCTCTGAAAAATATATAAATACTCTGAGGTGAGGTTTTACTTTGGGGTTTACAGATTGCAAGTGTTTGTTTGGCCAGACTAGACTCTGGGCAGCTGCTAAGGAGCCCCTCCCACTCCTTTTTTGCCCCTCCCTCCCCAGGTTTTGAAAACCCAAATGTTGGCTTCTCTCTCTGGTAACTATGTATGTATGGTCAGACAGTTATCTGTCTGTTGATCTATGATGTATGTATTGCTTATGGGCAGACAGTTGGAAGTCCTGTTCATGGATTATTATTTCTTTGTATTTTCTCTGAAATTTAGGGTGCTGACTTTTCCCCCTGAACTAAGTGAATGATACGTATTTTTGATTAAAGTGATTGTTGACCCTGTGTGGGATACAGTGACCCTTACTCAAATTAAACTCAGAGTCTTCTCAAGGTAGAAGGCAAAAGGAATTTATTACAGTCTCATGAGAAGGGGCACTTTCCAGTGAGAACATGGGTGGTGTCAGCAAGGGAGTGCACCTGAGTAGAGTGAAGTACAACATTATATAGTCCCTACCATGGAAGTCCACTAGCCTCTCTTCCCATTGGCTGGGAATCCAGGTGTACAGTCTAAGCACAGGAATCTTCCCCACAGACAAAGAACACAGAAAGGATCGTTGCTCACAAATGAGGGTTTTTGTTACCAAATATGGAACTTAAGGGAAGAATGCTGATATGGCATAAGGGAATGGTAAAGGGAAGTGAAGAGCGGGGTACACCAGGTCATGTGACCAGAACTTTGGTGGTTCTCCTCCATCCTGGAGCATTTTGTTTGCCTAAGGGGGATACTTAGTTATTTTAGCTTTGGCAGGAAGGGTGGTGGTTTTGGGGATTCATGCCTGAGAGGTCCTCATTTAACCTGATTTCACTCAACTCCTCAAAAGTTGCTTTCCTTTTAGAAAAGCAGATCTAAGTACCTGTAAAACAGACCTTCCAGTGTATGTTGGGGTGCTTGCTTTTACAGTTACATTTGAAGGTTTTGCTATATTTCTTAAGTTCTGAACTATCTCCCTCTTTGCCTCCCCATCCTGCTCCAGAGAAGGCTGCCATTTAACACAATTACACAATACACACACACACACACACAACGTACTATGCATACTTCTGTTTATCTGGAGGTGGATAGCATCTTCCTTCATGGATTCTTTGTAGGTAATTTAAGTATTTATGATATTCAGAATAATTTAGTCATTCACAGTTGTTGTTTGAACAATATTTTGTTACTGTGTTGACTTGGTTCTGCTAATTTCTTTCTTAATTATTTCATACAGCTCTTTCCATGTTTTTCTAAAATCATTCAGCTTATCATTCCTTACAGAACAGTAGTATTAAATCACAATCATACACTGCAACTTGTATAGGCATTCCCCTATTGATGGTTATCCCTGCAATTTCCAGTTCTTTGCCATCACAAAGAGAGCTACTATAAATATTTTAGAACATACAGGTTCTTCTCCTTTTCCCCTAATTCCCTTAGGAAGCAGACATAATAGTAGTCTTGCTGGGTCAAAGAGTATTACAATTTTATAACTCTTTGTGCATCTCCAATGATCTTTCAAAGATCATTGAAAGAAGTTTACCCATAATGTAGGCCAATTCTTTCAGGTCTGGTCTGTTGTGCTCATTGAGGGCAATTAGCTACTTGACCATTTTCTAATCCCTTATATTGGGTCTCCATTCACCACTGACCATTTCTGTCCTTCCATCTCTTGTTACGAAGACCATTCTCCTTGGAAGAGAAATGTGCTGTATCTGATAGGTCTCTAATCTCACTGACCTGGGTATTCTCTCAAATGGTGCACATAACAGCCTATTCACATTCTCTCATCCTGCGTGACTATTATTTGTGACCTCCCATGAAGTCTAGAATGCCCAACATGTTAAGGGATATTTCTTTAGTTCTCAACATTATATGGGTACCAGTATAGCACATAGGGCACTCATCTTATAGATCTATTACCTCTTGCTTTTACTACACAACTGGTCTACCTCTTTGATATTAATAGTACAATAGTATTTTGTTTTTGGTAATGTATTAATACTCTTTGCTTCTTCATGCATATTTTTTTTTTGTTTGTGATATTCTGCAGGTGATTTACTTGTACTATGCATCTCTCCATTGCCTTTTGTGTGACCCACATTTTTTGATTCTTTGAATATTGTGGTATTTCATGAATCACAGATGTAAAACATCACTGGAAGACTGTTGGTGTTTAGTTGAGTTTTTGTTTTGGGTAGAAGGCTGGGGTCCTGGAAAGTGCTTCATGGTTTTCCAAGGGCAGTATGTGCTGCTCATTTGCTTTTTGAATTCTAGCCCCAGTTCATTGTCCTGAAGTATCTGTCCAAGATACATGTATTGATAGACTAGCTCTATGATTTGTCCATTCAATTGTATATATAGAGGTAAAGTATTCTTCATCTGCTTAGTTTTTCTAATGTGGATATTAGAGATCTTAGGCTGTGAATTATATCATGCAGGCATTGCAATGCCTCAGGGTTTGCTGTACTTGGCACAATGTCACCCACTAACAGGAGCACATAGAGGACCCCATCAATTATAGGGAATCTGGCCTCTTTGTTGGCGTCATACGCCCTTTTCTCTTCTCCCTCTGTGCTCCTGACCAACTCAATTGTCATCTCTATGTTGCTAGTTCTCAAATCAGCTTAAATAACTCTAACATCTAACCTTCAGATTCTTATTTCCTACTGCTAATTAGATATTTCAAATTGGATGTCCTATAGGCATCTTAAGTTTAACATGTCCAAAACTGAACTTACTACCTTTGCCCTCAAATTCTTGCCTTTCCAAACTTCCCCAATCCCATTAAGAGTACCACCATCCTGCTAGCCACCTAGTCTTACCACCTAGGTGTCGTCATTGATTTCTCATTCTCTCTCATCCCTCTTAGCCACTATGTTGCCAATTTCTGTTGGCTTTACCTTCATAACATCTCTGACACTGTCACCATCCTGGTGCAAGCCCTCCTCACTTTACTGGACTCTGGCAATGTTTCTGTGTTGCTCTTCTTGCCCCACTCTGTTCATCTTCCTAAAGTATAGCTTTGACTGCCATCCCCCATCATTTCCAGTTACTCAAGGAGCTCACAGTCTAGTGGAGGGAGCAATATGTAGACAGCTAGGTTGTTTGCCTTTGCATCCCTGGCTCCTACCACAGTGCCTGGCTCAGGCTAGATATTGACTTGCCGACATCTTTTTTTTTTTTTTTTTTTTTTTTTTAGCAGTGACAACTCTCCCTATTGTATTCTTCATTTGATGTTAATAACCAAAGGATAATTGAACAAAGTTAGCCCTGTTGTTTTGGTTTCTAAGGAATCTTGTATGATCTTAACATTTATGTAAATGAGAAGAGAGTCATAAACATTACATTTTTGTTGAACAAATCAAATGTTTTTGGGGTGGTTATATATATTATTATTATTCTATTTTTTGGGAGTCACTATCTTACATATTATTTATCTTATCTTGTATTATTACATGTATTTTAAATTTTTAATTTAAAAAATTTTAAATTTTAATTTAATTTTAATTAAAAATTTTAATTTTAAAACTTTCAATTAACAGAAAATTATTATCTCTCCCTTTAAGTTTCCTCCCCCCACTATAAAGAAAGAAAGAAAAATAAATCTTTTGTGACAAATGTGCAGAGTCAAAACAAATTCTCCCACTGGTCACATCCAAAAATGTATGTCTCATTGTGTTCCTTGAATTCATCATATCTTGGTCAAGAGTTGGATAGTATACTTCAGCTTGGGTCCTCAGGAATCATGGTTACATTAAATCTTTTGAAGTCATTTTCCTTTATAACATTGTTGTTTTATAAATTGTTCTCCTGGTTTTCCTTACTTCTCTCTGCATCAGCTCATACAAGTCTTTCCAGGTTTCCTTGAAACCTCTCCTTTCATCATTTCTCGTGACAAAATAGTATTTCATTACATTCATATGTCATTATTTGTTCAGCAACCAAATAAATGCTTATTTATAGTGTCATGGTAAAGCACCATAGCTCATGCTCTTCAAGACATTGTCAGCAGAAACTTTTACTCAGGAATACAAAATTCTTTTTTTTTTAATATAAATTTATTTATTTAACATTTTACATTCATTTTCACAAAATTTTGGGTTCCAAATTTTCTCCCCATTTATCCCCTCCCCCCACCTCAATACACCAAGCATTCTAATTTTTCCTATCACCAATCTGCCCTTTCTTCTATCATCCCTCCCTTCTCTTGTCCCCATCTTCTCTTTTGTCCTGTAGGGCCAGATGACTTTCTATTCCCCATTAACTGTATTTCTTATTTCCTAGTAGCAAGAACAATACTAAACAGTTGTTCCTAAAACTTTGAGTTCCAACTTCTCCCCATCCCTCCCTCCCCACCCATTCCCTTTGGGAAGGCAGGCAATTCAATATAGGCCATATCTGTGTAGTTTTGCAAATGACTTCCATAATAGTTGTGTTGTGTAAGACTAATTGTATTTCCCTCCATCCTATCCTACCCCCCCATTGTTTCTATTCTGTCTTTTGATCCTGTCCCTCCCCAAGAGTGTTGACTTCAAATTGCTCCCTTCTCCCATTGTCCTCCCTTCCATCATCCTTCCCTCCCTGCTTATCTCCTTATCCCCCACTTTCCTGTACTGTAAGATAGGTTTTCATACCAAAATGAGTGTGCATTTTACTCCTTCCTTTAGTCGAATGTGATGAGGGTAAACTTCATGTTTTTTTCTCAGCTCTCCTCTTTTTCCCTTCACTAAAAAGTCGTCTGCTTGCCTCTTGAATGAGAGATAATTTACCCCATTCCATTTCACCCTCTCTCCTCCCACTACATTTCTTTCTCTCACTGTTTACCTTAATTTCTTTTAAGATATGGTCCCATCCTATTCAATTCACTCTGTCCTCTCTGTCTCTGTGTGTGCGTGCATGTGTGTATGTGTGCGTATGTCTGTGTGTGGTCCCACCAACTACCCAGATACTGAAAAGATTTAAGAGTTACAAATATTGTCTTTCCATGTAGGAATGTAAACAGTTCACCTTTGTTAAGTCCCTTAAGACTTCTCTTTGCTGTTTACTTTTTCATGCTTCTTCTCATTCTTGTGTTTGAAAGTCACATTTTCTTTTCAGCTCTGGTCTTTTCATCAAGAATACTTGAAAGTCCTCTGTTTCATTGAAAGACCATATTTTCCCCTGAAGTATTATACTCAGTTTTGCTGGGTAGGTGATTCTTGGTTTGAGTCCTAGTTCCTTTGACTTCTGGAATATCCTATTCCACATCCTTTGATCCCTTAATGTAGAAGCTGCTAGATCTTGTGTTATCCTGAATGTATTTCCACAATACTGGAATTGTTTCTTTCTAGCTGCTTGCAATATTTTCTCCTTGACCTGGGAGTTCTGGAATTTGGCCACAATGTTCCTAGGAGTTTCTCTTTTTGAGTCTCTTTCAGGCGGTGATCGATGGATTCCTTCAAGTTGTTTTGCCCTCTGGTTCTAGAATCTCAGGACAGTTTTCCTTGATAATTTCATGAAAGATGGTGTCTAGGCTCTTTTTTTGATCATGGCTTTCAGGTAGTCCCATAATTTTTAAATTGTCTCTCCTGGATCTATTTTCTAGGTCAGTTGTTTTTCCAATGAGATATTTCACATTCTCTTCCATTTTTTCATTCTTTTGGTTTTATTTTATGATTTCTTTGTTTCTCAGAAATTAGCCTCCATCTGTTCCATTCTAATTTTGAGAGAACTATTTTCTTCAGTGAGCTTTAGAAACTCTTTTTCCATTTGGCTAATTCTGCTTTTGAAAGCATTCTTCTCCTCATTGGCTTTTTGACCCTCTTTTGCCAATTGAGTGAGCCCATTTTTCAAGGTGTTATTTTCTTCAGCAATTTTTTGGGTCTCCTTTACCAAGGTATTGACCCATTTTTCATGCTTTTCTTACATCTCTCTCATTTCTCTTCCCAGTTTTTCCTCCACCTGTCTAACTTGATTTTCAAAATTCTTTTTGAGCTCTTCCATGGCCTGAGCCTACCGGACATCCACCTCAGATGTCTGGGATGCAGAGGCCCCGCCCTCCACGTCTTTCCCTGATGGCAAGCATTGTTCCTCCCCACCAGAAATGAAAGGAGGAAACATCTGTTCCCCAAGAAAGTAGCCTTCTATGGTCTTATTTTTCTTCCCTTTTCTGGGCATTTTCCCAGTCAGTTACTTGACTTCTGAGATTCCTGTCCACCCCCACCTAGATCCGCCCAGCTAGTGCTTGGGGTCTGAGATTCAAATGGGCTTTCCACTGCAGGCGTGGCTGCTATTCAATGTGAGCTTAAGTTCTGGTGCTTGGGTGGGGGCAGGGCCGCCTCCCAGGCTCAGTTCCCTCAGGGGCTTTATGCAGAGACCTTTGGTGATGGCCCTGAGCTCCTGTAACTGCTCCGGGAGTCCCGGGCCACTGCTGCCGTTGCCACTGCCTCTGCCTCTGCGTCCTGAGGGAGCCCGAGTCATGGAGACACCCCACTCCCCTCTTGGCCAGCCCAGATGTCTTTATCACTGACCTGTAGCGCCTGTGGGTGGAGGGACCTTCACGGCTGCCGGAGATTCTGTCCCTGAAGCCTGCTTGGATCTGCTCCTCTGGGACTATGTGCCCAGGGCAGTGCAGGGGTGGGCTCCGCTGTCCGGAGCGTGACAGACCCCCGGGGACGGCTTTCCAGGGCTCTCTGGAATGGTAATCTCTTCCACTGCATTGGTGCATGGCTTGCAATGCTCCAGAATTTGTGGGGAGTTCTTTTTACAGGAAATATATGGGCTGTGGATTCGGAGCTAGCATGCATGAGTCTTTCTACTCCGCCATCTTGGCTCCTCCCTCTACAAAATTCTTTAAGAAAGAAATCTCCCTAATCAGAATTTGAAGAAGATTATACATGTATACATATATGTATGTGTGTATATATACATACATATATTTATGTATATATGTGTATGTGTGTGTATATATATATATATATATATATATATATATATATATATATATATATATATATATATATGGAAAAACAAGTAATTCTATCTGCATTTGCCTGACAGGAATACTGATCTACATTTGTTCTCATTGTATAACTGTATAATATATAGCCCATGACAAGACTATCTGCCTATCAGCCTAGAAGTGAGAACCAGGGTGAGGAGGGTTTGTGCACTTCTTCCAAAAAATGTGCGACTCCTCTTTTTTGGTGGAATGGAGGCCAGTTTCCAAGATGGCATTTAGTCATGTTAAAAAAGAGAGAAGAAACGGTCCTCTTTCTTTTTACTTCTGTGATATTCACAAACAATAGACAGTGGTCCAGTGGATAGAATGCCAGGCCTGGAGGCAGGAAGACCTAAGGTCAAATCTGGCCTCAGACACTTATTAGCTGTATGACTTTGAGCAAATCACTTAACCTCCATTTGCCTCAGTTTCCTCATCTGTAAAATTAGGATAATAATAAAGCACCTACTTTCCGGGGTTGTTGTAAGGATCTAATGAGACAATAATTGAAAGCACTTAGCACGGTGACTGGCATGTAGTAAGCACTATATCAATGCTGTAATTGTTGTAGGATTTTGTTTGTTTTTTAAGTTGTATCTGACTCTTCCTGACTCCATTTGGAGTTTTCTTGGCAAAGATACTGGAGTGCTTTGCCATTTTCTTCTCCAGCTCATTTTACAGATGAGGAAACTGAGGCAAACAGGGTTAAGTGACTTGCCCAGGGTCACAAAGCTAACAGGGGTCTGAGGTCAGACTTGAACTCAGGAAGATAAATCTTTCTAACTCCAGGCCCTCGCTCTGTTCACTTTGCCACCTAGCTCTGCTTATGTAAATGTTATATATTATTATTATTAAACAAGTCAGGTTCAATTAAACTCAGCAAATATCTATTAATCCCAGTGTATGTCAGGCACCATTCTAGGAGGTGAGAATGCAAAAACAAAGAAAATTAGCCCCAGCTCTCAAGTATTTAAAATTGTCCTGGGGGATGCAATCCCTCGCAAAAGTATATGCAAAATAATGCAAAGCAATTTTGAGAGGGCCAGAGGCATCTTGAAAGACCACATAGAGGAAGTGGTACCTGAAATGTGTTGGGAAGGGAGTGAGTGAGCAAAGAAGCCAAGGGGTGGAGGTGAGAGCCAGGGAATCCCGGATCTGTACAAAGGCATGAGGTTGAGAGATGGATTGTCCTTTAGGGAAACAGCTACAAGGCCAGTTTCGCTAGGGTGGAGAGAATACGAAGGTGAGTCATAGGAAATAAGACTGGAAAGGTAGGTGAGAGTTGGGTGGTGGAGAGAAACAGTTTTAAGAACCTGACTTACTTTCTCCTCACTTGTATTTATCTGATTTGGTGTTGATTTGGGCCCTTGTTCTAGGGAACCAGTGGTACAGATAACTGATCTGAAAATGACAGGTAGCTAGGTGGTATAGTGATTAGAGTACTGGCCCTTGAATCAGGAAGACCTGGGTTCTAATCTGACTTCAGATATTTACTGGGCAGAGTCATTCAATGCCAAGTGCCTCCAAAAAAAATTAAGTAAAAGAAATGGATTCCCAAATTAGTCATTTAAAGCAATTAAAATATAATTTGTCTGTCCTTTGTTATATTTTCTGTTACTTGTCACACACCCTGTGCTTCCAGGTGCTTCCTGTAGCACCTTACTTCCTTACTTCAGCATTAGCATTCAGTATTAGTGTTTGGTAGAGGTGTACGCCACAAGCCTCTGACCTTTTCAATTTCTTCCCCCTGGGCCATATTTTCCAACAGATTTTTCTACTACTCTCCACATGTCCATTTTAATACCAAAGTCACTTAAAATCAAATTATATACTGAATTAATTCAGAGCATCTTGTTGAATTCTTTATAGAATTTTTCTTCCTCCTCATCTCCTACAACTGATTATAGCATATGATCTGAAATTGTTTTTAATGGTGATCTTTTTGCATCTGTTTATCATTTGCACCATAAGTGGGGTAGATGATCAAATGCCCTACTAAATTATTCTTATCAGTGCTTTTGAGTACACAGTGAAACCACCTCTTTTATTTGATGGTCCAAGGAGAAATTGTGAGCCAAGCTTCTGTTTATCTGCAATGTGCTTATAATTTGCAGTTTCACTTATAGTGAGAATGCTAGTATTTGTGATTCGGTTCCTCAGGGGTTCTTAACCTTTTGTGTCCCGGACTCCTTTGGAAGTCTGGTGAAGCCTATGGACCTCTTTTCAGAATAATGCTTTAAATGCAAAACGTAAAATGCCTAGGATTACAAATGAAACCAATTATATTGAAAAACAATGATCAAAATTTTAAAAAGTTCATGAATTGAAGATTAAGAGCCCTTGCTTAGTAGTATGGCAACTTGTTGGTCCTTGACAAAGGCTCTTTCATTTAGAGTGCCAACAAGATTATGGTCTAAAAACAGTGACTCTTAGCATCTTCTGCTCCCTTCTTTGGCTTTCTGCCTCTGTTATGGCAGAAGGCCTTGGAACTACAAAGAATTGAAAGCTATTCTATGATGGTTGTAATAATAGCCACCATTTATATAGGGCTTTAAGATGTATAAAGAACTTTACAAATATTGTTTCATTGGATCCTTACCACAACCCTGGGAGGTAGGTGCTGTTATCTCCATTATACAGATAAGAAAACTGAAACACAGGTTAAGGCACTTGTCTTCTATCCACTATATTACCATTTTTTTATTCTTTCTAAGTTTCTTGCTTATCCATTCTGCATTTGTCCTTTAAGAAAATAGACTAATCCAAGAAACCCCTTTTCATCCACGTTGGTCTCTTTAGGCACTTCTTTTTCCTCCTTATCAGAATAACTTTTGCTTGTGTCTTCAGAATCTCATTTCTTGAGTGCTTCTCAGTCTCCCACTTAGGTTCTCCTTATTATAAGTCCAATGCACCCTGCGCTGCCTGCTCAACCTTGAAAAAAGTCTAATATTGTCATCATTGTAGCCAAGAGGTCTTTACTGACCACTTTAGACACATTCTACAATGTGTAGGAAGGACTGGATGGGGAAGAGATTGGAGGCAGGGAGGCCAGGAAAAAGACCCATTGAGTTCATTTGCCAAGATTTACTAGTGAAGTCTTTGTAATGCCTTGGCTCATTCCATGGTTTTAGATGATGCTTCTCTCCTCCAAGCTGTTCCCTCTCTTCCCTCACCCCCTAACTTGCAGTGGTGCTCATGAAAAATTCCATAATGCCTATTTTTTTCTTTTCTACCCCCTGAACCTCAGAGCCTTATCTTTGCCAATGCTTCTCAGTTCCCTCTGGGTCCTTACCTCCAGCCATCCCTCACCTATCTGGACTCAGGCAAGAGTACTGAGCAGCAGTGCCTTCCAAAGTCATGCTCAAGATCATAGAATAATTTTTGAGCTGGAAGGCATTCAGTCCAACACTCCTTTTTTTGTAGGTGAGGAAATTGGGGTCCAAAGAGCCAAGACTTTGAACCTAGTTTCCTGAATCTCAGCGCTAGGTCATCATTCAAAGAAGGACCTTAGTCCTATCTCCTTGCTGAGTGGTCTAGATTATAGTCCTTAGTTCAATACTTCTGGGATGTCTGTTTTCATCTTTGTGGATTCTCCTTTCAGAGATGCAAATCCTGACCCTCTATGCCTCAGTAAACTTTGTGGGTTATTGTGACTTTAAAAAAATGGCCTGGTAGCTAACCTCTAGCTAAAGAACCTTAATGAGTTTAAGTAGACTCGTCCTTGGACAACAGTCAGTCACTAGGTCCATGAGTGAAATCTTTCTAGGCTGGCAGCATCTGCCAGAGCTTATGTCCTGGTGGCATAAATCAGAAAACCCAGGTTCACCTGCCATGAAGAGGAAAACTTCAGAGGAGGAATGGAAAGTATTGAAAGTCTTTCATCCACTTAAACACTTGAATTGAGTCCCTTCTTTTCCTTTACTTCCCTCAGAGTGATCCCATCTTGCCTGGTTATCAAGGAATCTTTCCCTTTGTACTGCATGGAAAGGACTCCTCCCTTCCTCCCTCTGCCCTGGTCACCAGATTTGTCCTTGAATCAATTAAACTATCTCCATCTCCTCTCTTTCCCTAAGCTCTTCCATAAGCTCAATGAAAGAGAAAAAAGCACACATACTTTTTTCTCTATAAAAAAACCCAATAATTCTGAGTCAGATAGTGAGTCAGGAGCAAGAACTGGCAAGGAACACTCAGAACCTGGTAATTACTTCCATAAACCACCACTGAGAGTCTTTCACAGCTGCTGTGGCATTTCCTCTTTCATTTGGGTGTGAAAAGCTGAAGTTGAAGTGGGGGTTGGTGAGAAGGGTAGGTGAGAGGAAGAGGCTGGCTCTCTCAAGTCCAAGTTTAGAGCAAGACACTGGAGGTAGGGATTTCAGGGTCTCTAAAATATGCCCAGAGCTGGGATCTAGTGCTAGATTAACCTACTATTGAAGTTCTTATACCAAATCTCTAGTGACCTTAGGCAGGCCATTAGTAGTGGGAATTTGATGCATGGACAGAGGATCACCAGATCTCTGAGCAGTAGGAAGTTTGGACACCATATAGCCCAGCATGCACTTGAACAGAAATCCCCACTGCCCCATGCCTGACAAATGATCATTCAATCTCTCAATGAAAACCTACAGCATTGGGAAATCTGCCACCTCCTGAGGCCACCCATCGCACTTTTACACAGGGCTGATTGGAGCTAAAATCTGTGTCTCTGTTCTTACTTCCAATTTTCTTCTTTTGAGGCAGCTAGGTGAAGGTGATAAGGGTCTTAGCCCTGGGGTCAGAAGGACAATCAGGGTCAATGTTACCCATCTGTATAGATGCCACCCTGAGAGTTCTTCAGCTTAAGACTCCAAGCTTCCTAAAAACACAAATACAGATTGGCACAGGTCATACTTTAAGCCATTCTCAGTCTCATGCCTTGAATGGTAGAGGAGTGACTGATTGAGATGGAGGGCATCAGGAGGGGGAAGGGATACAGAAAAGGATAGAGGGCAAGGAATTCCAAAGACCAGTTTCTGGAAAAGCTTGACACTTTTCTGAGAGCTGTCACAGACTCAGATCAAATAAAATGAGCACATAGGTAGTGCAATGGATAGAGGACCAGTTGTGGAATCAGGAAGATTCATCTTCCTGAGTTCAAATTTGGGCTCAGATACTTAAAGTTCAAGATGAATCAATGAAATGATAAGGCAACCAAAAACTGTCTAATGTGATCTTAATAATATAAGAACTTCCTTAACAATTATGTGGGGCAGCTACATAGTACAATGGACAGAGCATTGAACTTGGAATCAGGAAGACTTACCTTCCTGAGTTCAAATCCAACCTCAGATACTTATTAGCTTGGTAACCCTGGACAAGTCATTTAACCCTGTTTGCCTCAGTTTCCCCATTTGTAAAATGAACTAGAGAAGGAAATGGCCAACCACTCCAATATCTTTGCCAAGAATAACTCAAATGAGGTCACAAAGATTTGGACACAACTGAAGAACAAGAACAACGACCACCATTTATTTATTTATTATTCATTTTTAACACAGTTTGTAACAGATAAAGCAATTCCAACTTTTGGTCAGGTGATACATCTTTTTAAAGCATTTACAATATGGACCACAAAAGAATTTTTTTTTAAACATTAACCAACTGAGACACAAATAATATTTAAGTTGCTAACTTCACAAGCTCTTGACCTAATTGTCTCCACAGTATTACTAGGAATTAAAGGACCCTAACTTATTGTGGTTGGTCTAAAGTCCTGTGCCTAATAGCTTAATTTTAGACAACCTAACGAGCACCATTTAGACACTTGAAGAGAGCTATTGAATCAGGAGAAGCAGGTACAATGTCTGTGTCCCAGGGAAGGGTGTGTGAGTGGGTTGACAGGAAGGCAGGAGAACCAGTCAGTGTTGGAGAGGTCACAGGGGGAAGAGAGTTTGAATGGGGAAGGTTTAGGGTGAGTGAAAGGCACAGGATGATTAAAGAAGAACATCACAGATCTGAAGGAAGTCCAGAGAAAGTAGCAATGTGAAGACACCCTCCACATGATAAGTGCTATATTATCAATATCCATTGATTTTTAAAAAAATAATAGAACTACTATAAATCTAATCATGCTTTTAAATGAATTTGTATTTCATGAATCACAACATAAAAAATAGGGATACTTAACAATGTGAGACAAAATTGATTTAGTCTATAGAAAGTATATTTACAAATTAGTGGACTCTTTATAACAACTCCTCATTGCATTTCCCTGCAGTAGTCTGCATGGTCCACTGATCTAGCTTACAAATGAGAAGACTGAGGCTGAGAAAGTTGAAAAGACTTGTCCAAAGCCCCATCAAAAGGAAAAGTCAAATCTTCATTGAGCTGAAAGGGATCTCAGAGGCTAACTATCTACTCCAGCCTCCTCATTGAGACAAAGGAGGTGAATGAGAACTGGAGGAGTTAAATGAATTTCCCAAGACCCCACTGGTAGAAAGTGTCAGAAGTAGGGTCTGAAACCAATCCTCGAACTCTGGAGCCAGAACTCTTTTCATGCTTCCATCCTTCTTAATCTTGTAGTCTTTAATGTCTTTTCCAGCTCTGGCATTTTATGAAATAACATATCTATAAGCACTTTGAAAGGCACAAGGAATTCCTATGGATGTTATCTTTATTAGGCTTGTTACTCCATAAGGTGGTTATTCCAAGATATTGAAAACTTCTGTAATAAGGTTCATAAGAAGCAGAGTGGGTTAGTGGAAAGAGTCTTAAAGCCAGAAGACCTGAGTTAAAATCTTGGCACTAACATTTACTTTCCATCTGGGAGGAGCCACTTAATTTCCTTAAGCATCCATTTCCTTATTTGTAAAATCAGAAATAATCATTCTTCTACTATCTACTTCAGACTGGCAGTATAAAATGTAGTAGATAAATCCCCGGAAGCTGTGTGAGGCACAAAAGTAAAATGACTTGTCTAGGACTACACCGCTAGTGTCAGAAGAAGACTTGAACCAAGACAGTTTGGATTTCAATTTTCTTCTTTTTAGAAAGAAAATTATTTCTTAAAATGCTATAGGAATAGGAGCTTTTAACTCCTATTAACTGTTAGCATTCATTCAACAAAAATGGATAAGGCATCTACCCAGTTCAAGGCCTCATGCTAGAGGCTGGTAATATAGAGATAAATAGCACAGTCTTTAACAATAAAGTTTAGATAATTTGTTATTTGAGATTAATATAATAGCAAGAAAGATCATAATATTCCTAACTGGAAGGAACCTTTGAGGTCATCATTTTTAAAAATTTTTTAAAATTTCTTTTTAAATAGTATTTTATTTTTTTCCAATTGCATGTAAAGATAGTTGTCAACATTCATTTTTGAAGATTTTGAGTTCCAAATTTTTCTTCCTCGCTCTCTTCCCTCTCCCCTCCCCAAGCAATCTGATATAGATTATACATGTACAATTATGTTAAACATACTTCCACTTTAGTCATATTGTGAGAGAATCAGAACAAAAGAGAGAAAGAAAAAAACAACAAAAAAGTCAAAATTGTATACTTCAATCTGTATTCAGACTTCACAGTTCTTTGTCTGGATGTGGATAGCATTTTCCATCACAAGTCTTTTGTCTTGGATCATTGTACTGCTGAGAAGAGCTAAGTCTGTCATAGCTGTGCATTGTACAATGTTGCTGTTACTCTGTACAATATTTCCTGGTTATGTTCACTTCACTTTGTGAACAAAGTGAATTCAGGTTTCTCTGAAATCTGCCAGCTCATCATTTCTTATAGCACAATAATATTTCATTACCTTCATAACACAACCTATTCAGCCATTACCTAATTTATGGGTATACCCTCAATTTCCAATTCATTGCTACCACAAAAAGAGCTGCTATAAATATTTTTGTTTGTGTGGATCCTTTCCCCTTTTTTATGGAGATCATCATTTTATAGAGAAGGTAACTGAGGCTAAGGGAAGAGAAATGATTTGCCCAAAGTCACAAGTTAGTAGCAGAGTCAGGTTCTGGACCTTTGACATTGCACCATGCCATGGAGGACAGCAATATTTATATAACCTCTCTCTTGGTGTCCCCAGTAGAGACAGAATCTTGGGTTCAATGGCTCTCACTGGGGTGTCTGATGGTGGGTTATAGGGAGCTTTCTAAGATTCTTAAGTAGGATAGAGCCACCGTATTTGATAATGGATTTGCATTTGCTGTAAGCTCTTTTGTTTCAAGGGTGGAAGCACATTCAGCCCGCTTCACCGTCAATGAATTGATCATTTTGAGGCTGGTAATAGATGGCCTTCAGAACTTTCTGCGTTGGGTCACTGCAGTCAGCCTTGGAAGAAGGGCCACCCTCTGCATTTCAATCCTTCTCAGAGAACTGGAGGATAGAAGTGGAAAAGGTAACCCACAAGATCAGCAGGCCCCTGAGAGATTCTGATGCCCCAGTCTTCATTAGAGTAATAAAACCCCTCACCCATGGATTTCATGTATGAAATCACAACCTGAAAAAAATTCAATGACTATTCTTTCCCTCCTCATTCTTTATGTTTTTAATCTCTACATATCAGCTATTTGGGGGCTTTATACATTGAGTTCATACACAGGAACCTTTAACTCCCTTGGAGAAAATCATATTACCTGCCTGGGTCCAACTTTACCCTTCTATTAAAAGGAGGAGTTGGCTTAGATTTTCTAATATTCTTTATAGCCCTAAATCTTACAAAATCCTTCTTTGATTTTCTTTGCTTTTAAAATAGATTTTTATCGATTCCTGTTATTTTTCATCAGAGTCATTTCTAGATATACTGCCTACCCCATGCCTGAACAAAGAAAATCAGTTTAACAAGAACTGATACAATGTTCTTGTTAGACAGTGCATCTAGTATTCATTCTTTTCCTGGAGTCTTTTGTCTCATTCTTGGGAAAAGGGATGTTTGTTTCATTCTTTGTTTCCCAGAATGATACTAGTTTTTATGATTATTCTTTTCATTTCCATTATTGTTATCATGTTTATTGTTCCTCTTTTCCACTTATTCCAGTCTGTATAAGTTCATATAAATCTTCCTATGTTTCCATGAATTCGTTATCTCATGATGCACAATAATATTCTATCACATTCATCTACTAAATTCATTGGAATACTCCTCAATCAATGATCCCTACCTGTATTCTTTTTCCCCTTAAATGTTTTATTCAGAGAGTTGAACACAACTCTCTCAGGCCATCCTCATGTGGCTCTCTCAGTTGTATGGCTTGAAGGCTTCTCTAATGGGAAATCTTGTCCCATCATTAGAATTTTGTTCCTTTGGTTTCAGTATTTGTCCTCCTCTTAAAATTCAAATAACCCTGGGAGAGGTACATACTTGGATTCCTTCATATCTCCTAACTATTTGATTTATTGGAGTTGTTACAAAGGGAAAATCAACAAACTTTGACAATAGATTGAATAAGGAGAGTGAAAGACAGTGAAGAGTTGAGGATGATGCTACATATGAGGCTGACGTACCAGGAGGATGGTGGTACCTGCAACAGTAATAGGGAGTTAAGAAGTGGGGAGAATTTAGAGGGGAAGAGAATGTGTTCTGTTTTGGACTTGTTGTGTTTAAGATATCTATGGCATATCCAGTTTGAGATGTCCAGTAGGGAGTTGGAGATGAAAGACTGGAAGTCAGGATAGAGGTTAGGACTGGAAAAGTAGATTTGAGAATCACTAGAATTGAAATAATAATTGAATCCATGGGGGGATAAGTGATAACCAAGAGATAAAGGGATAAGAGAAGGGATAATGTCACTAAAATATGAAGAGATGAGAAGAAATTTCAGTACAGAGCTCCATAGGATACCCAAAATTAATAGGTAACCTGGATAATGATCCAGTAAAAGAGACTGAGGAAGAGCAGTCAGGCAGGTAGGAGAGGAACCAGGAGAGGATTGGGTCATAAAATCTAGATAAGAGAGTATCAAAGAGAAGAGAGTGATCAACAGTGTTGAAGGTTGCAGAGAGATTAAGGATGAAGTTTGAGAAAAAGTCATTAAATTTGGCGATTAAGAAATTATTGGTAATTTTGGAGAGATTAGTTTTAGTTGAATGAAGAAGCTGGAAACCAGATTATAGAGAATTAAGAAGAGTGAAAGGAAGGATAGTGGAAGTGCCTGTTGTAATTGGGCTTTCCAAGGAGTTTAGCAACAAAAGAGAGATGTGAGATGATAGCTACTGGAAAATGGATGAATCAAATGAGGGTTTTATAGGGAAGCAGCCAGCAGACAGGAAGAAATTGAAAATATGAGAGAGTGGAGATGATAGAGGGGGCAATCTGCTGGAGAAGGTAGGATGGGATGGTATCACTTTTTCATGTAAAGGGGTTGACCTTATCAAAGAGAAGGGCATACTTTTTATTTGTGATAGGGAGAGAGTGGCAGAAGGCATCTAGGTGATGATGTAAGATGAAGAAGGGGGATGAGAGACCTCTCAGTAAATGGTCTTAATTTTTTCAGTAAAATGTGGTGCACAGTTCCCGGTTAAGGAGGTGGGGGGAAGAAGAACCTCCATGGAAAGTTAAAGAGGGATTCAAAGATTTGGAAGAGCCACTGTGATGAGTGTGATCAGTGCATTAAATTAGGTTGGTATAAAAGAATTGCTATGTAGCAGTGAGAGCCTACTTGAGTCAATGTGACAGGAATTTGAAGTGGACCCAGTCAGGACAGTTTTTCTCCAATATTCAGCAGCATTTGTGTGGATGATGGCAGAGCATTTGCAGGGCAAATCTGGTGATAGGATAAGGGGGCAAGGGACTCAAGGGAAGAGGGCAGTATAGAGTTGAACTGCTTCACCAAGGGTTTAGGATGGGGAGATATTTTTGGACAGGGTTTTCCTGGAATCTGTCTCTCAAAAAATTACACTGTATAGATGGCTTCCTACTCTGCCTACAGGTAAAATTCAATGTCCACTATCCCCTTAGGAAATCTCAGGATTTTGAAGCTACAAATTATAAATACTTGCATACCAGAGAAAGTTTGAAAGTTCTGTCTCTATGACCACCGATTTTAACTCTGACTCATACCTCACTTCTTGTAGAATTTTTCCTGAGCTCAGCAGACACTCTGTTCTTAGTTCCTCATCATTTCCCTGCCAGAATGGGGATAAGGTGTAAAGCATTTGAATGGGATTTAGAAATGTTGAGTTCTAGGATGTTGAGGTGTTCCTTGGTCTCCAACCCCTCCTCCCAAGACCCACCCTTTAAAGCCAGTTCCCACTTGTTCTACTATCATGGGCAAATTATTTGCCCTGTCTGGTCTTCATCATCATCCTCAAATTCCTATTAAATGTTTAAACTGCATGTTAAAGGAATTCAAAGAAGTATGAGACAATGTTGGGCCTCAACATCTTTTTGTCTAGTCAGAAGAGGGGAGATACACATGCACATACACACACCCACAGACACACAGAAAAGTAAAAGTGGGTGGGTGGTGCCAAATGAGGGGTATGGACAGTAAATTCTATGGAGATTTGGAGGAGGGAAAGATCCTATGGGCCAGAAAGAGTACTGGGATTTCAGTGAGATCTCATGGTAGCCCAGGATTGGTATCTTAGGGGCATTTAGACTTGATTTTATTTGTCCACTTCATTTTACAGATGAGGACATTGAAGCCCAATGAGGTGAAGTGGATTGCCCAGGGTCATACGGACAGCGAGTAGCAAAGCCAAGATTTGAATATGCTTTCTTTCTTAGTGGGGAAAGGGGAAAGGGAGTGGACAGTGAGAGGGAAAGAAGGAGGATTTTTGATGACTAAAAACAAAACAAATGCAAGTCTTCTTATACCTTATCCTCAGCTCTTAAGATGGATAGAATTAAAACAACTGGAGAAGGCATTTCAGGCATTGAGAATGTTATGAACGGAGGTTTAGAGGGTAGAATACGTATAGCATGTTTAGGAGACCAGTAAAGTGATCAGTTTTACAGGAATCATACGTGGGTCAGTTGTGTGAGATAAGGTTGGTTGGACGTAGATGATGGAGGGTTTTGAGTTCCAAGTTAAGGAGATGGGACTTTATCCTGTAGGTAAAGGGGAGAAATTTCCTGAGCAAGTGAATGACATGATCAAAGTATGCTATGTGAACACATTGGGCAGGGGATGATGTATAGTAATGGTGATGAGTTCATATTTATTGTATATAATACTTTACAAAGTGTTTACACAATACTTTCCTTATGACAATGATGTGGGACAGGTAATATAAATATTATTATCCTCATGGAGTGGCTTTTCCTTTGGGAAGAAAGGTTTTTCTTTTCCTTTTGGCTCTAGGTTAGATACTCCAATTTCCAGATATTTTGTAGGTCAAAATGTATTTGAAACCATAACTCCCAAACCTTGCCCCATCTGTATTAACAACCACACATACAGGGTGGGCTGCTAGCACAGGTTCTTTGATCTACTTTTCTAAAGGAAAGACAGATTCAAAGGGATCAACAATCCTACTTTAATTAAACCATGCAGACAGATAAGTAAAAAAAAGTATCTAAGAAAGAATTCAATACACAGGGCTCCAACTGTCTAAACAAAGTAATAGAGCAGTTTATGTCACCAGATCAGGGAGCACCAGCATCTGGGTTCAAAAATCCAAGGGGCTCCTTAACAATGGCTTCTCAGAGCCTCGTCTGGCCAAATCTGACGAGTGAGCGGCAAAGTAAAATACCAACCTCCCAATATATGTAGTTTTCAAACAAAGGAAAGCTTAAAAACCTATGTGCCTTAGCACTTAACTGGATATACATGGTCCAGAGTCTAACTGGCCTCTGTATCAGGGCTCTATGTGACTCAGGATGTGACTCAGCTGTGAACTGAGTCAAAGTTCAAAGCAGCAAGACATCTGGGATTGAAATACCTGTGCACCTTCAGACCTGGGAACTTGGCTCTTGTTTCAAGGGAAAAGGGTACACATGTGGTCACATAGGGCCTATTAATGGACTGGGAAGATCTTATATTCTGTTAACCCTACACCAGTGAATTTATTTTTGCTATTCAGACAGAGGTCCAAAATGAAAAAGGAAGTGAGGAAAGCATGATGAGAAAACTATTGTAACTTTACCCCATCATAATCCGCTATTGCTGTTGTTGGGTCATTGCGGTCATGTCCAACTCTTACCCCATTTGTACTGGCAAAGATGCTGGAGGGGTTTGTTATTTCCTGCTCCAGCTCATTTTACAGATGAGGAACTGAGGTAAACAGGGTAAAGTGACTTGCCCAAGGTCACACAGCTGATAAGTATATGAGGCCAGATTTGAGTCTGATTCCCAGGACTCTATCCATTTTACCACCTAGCTGCCCCAAGTAAAATAGATTTGATAGAGAAGGCTATGGGCTTTGTCATGTTTCCTCTCATCCACACACCACCTCCTGATCTCTTACAGGTTTCTCTACACTCATTTTTCCCCCTTTAATTTGATTGTTTGGTCTAGACCTGTGGACACAATTGTTCAGTGAACTCCTTGTTCCAAATCTCCCTCTATAAATACAGATCAGCAACTATGCTACAACTTAGTTTCTCAAAGAGTCAGTTGCCTTTTGCACTGAGAGATTTAAATAACTAGATCTAGTCATATAATCAGTACGTGTTAGAGGAGACTTGAACCATAGACTTCCTGACTCTACGGCCAGTTTTACATACTATAGTACGCTAATTTTCTATGCTCATTTTACAGATTGCTAAACTGAGTCCCCATAGGGAAATTAAAGAACTTGCCCAAGTAGTAGAGGTGAGACTGGATTATGAGTCTCCTGACTCCAAATTTAGTGCTCTTTTAGCACCGAATTGATGGGGGAGGCTAGCTAGGAGCCTTTTGCTGTAGAATGCAGCTAGCATCTCATTCTCCTGACCCTATGTTCCAGAGAGAGGCAGCCAGGGGGAATTAGGAAGTTACTGTTGGTAAAAAATGATTCCACAACTTGGCACAAAGTAATTTGTGATTAAAGGATGCTGGGGCTATTTTGGTCCCAATGGGCTTTAGTCACTTCCTTGGCATTTGCTGCTTGCTTGGTTCGTCAGCCAGTTTTTTCCTGGGTTACTTGGGGACGTGTGGTATACTTGTCTAGGATCCACTTGGCCCTAAATTGGACTCTAGCCTGGGGGTTCCACATAGGATACAGAAATAAGAGTCAGGTCCTCTGATCTTGACTGTCCTGAGTTTGAGAAAGGGAGTCACCCACCACCCTCAATTTCAGGACTTCCCCTGATTTTTAGGCTCTGAATATCAGAAAAGGTCTCTGACCTCAGATTTCTCCTCCATCATCTTGTTCTTCTATACCTTGAAATGTTACCTTTAGAGATTCATTCCTCTGGGCTGAGAATTCATAGCATTTATAGAATTTGTGTTGGACTTCAAGAGACCTTATCTAGTCTAACCCTTCATTTGATAGACGAGAGCACTGCGGTGCAGAAAGGTCAGATGATGCTCTCTAGGCCACACAATGAGCCAATGATAGATTCAAGGAATGTCTCCTTATCCCTGGCCTAGTTCTCATTTGAATATGCCAGTTGCCTCTCTTGTACGGTTTAAAATCTCAACGATCTGAAAATAGCATTTTAAAACAGATCGACTTCAGTTTGGAGCTCTCACTTTACACAGCTGTACATAGTGGATTCTAATTTCAGATCCTGTAGACAAACCAAAAATGGTAGTCATAGATGAGGATATGATGGAATTAAAGAATTTCAAAGTATTTCTGGGTCCTGATTGTGTTGGGGAAGGAGAGGCAGGAAGGAACAGAGCAGGAAATGGTTACCCAGCCTTGGTAGGGTAGTTAGGAACCTTTTACTTTGCTCCCCTCACCATGGGACCCTGTTGGGTTCTCTCTACTGTCCTGACCTCTCCTATCTCCATACATTGGCACGGTTGGCTCCTTTCTTCCTTATTTTCCCAATGCTTAAGGGCCATTCTCAACATTTCTCCACATCTTGACATTCTTCTGTTCCTTTAAAACAGTATCACGCAGGGGATAAAGCACAGGGTTTGTAGTCAGGGTTTCTGAGTATGAACCCTGGCTCTGACATTTAACATCTGTGCAGCCTTGGGTAAGTCGCTGACTCTCTCTAAGCCTTCGTCTTCATTTTCACATTTATATTTTCACATCTATAAAATGAGGAAGCTGGACTTCATGTGACCTTCTAGCTCCAAGTGTCTGTGGTCTGATTAGGTCTAGGGAGAGCATTGAGAAGGCTATTATCATTGTTGAGATAAGAGGGGCTGGGGACTTGAACTAGGCTGTGTGAGTAGAGAGAGGAGACCAAGAAATCTTGTGAAGGTAAAAATGACAAGATCTGACAACAGATTGGATATGTGGGTGAACATGAGATGCTGAAGATGATACTGAGGTTGCAGGACTGGGTGACTGGGGGTGGTAGTGTCCTTGATAATGATAGGGAAGCCCCAAAGAGGAGAGGGTTTGGGGTAGCAAGGATAATGGGTTCTGTTTTGGACTTGTTGAGGCTCAGATATCTAGAGAATATTTGCTTTGGGATATCCAAGATACAGTTGGTGACGTGTGACTAGCTTGGGAGAGAGAGAGACATATAAATCTAGCAATTATCTGCATGGAGATAACTGAATCTATGGGAGCTGATTAGATCATCAAGAGAGATAGTGTATAGAGGGAAAAGAGAAGTGGGGCAAGGACAGGGCTTTGGGGAATACTTATGGTTAGTGGGTACAGCATGGATGAAGAACCAGCAAAGGAGACCAAGAAAGAGAGGTGAGAAGAGAATCAGGGGAGAGCAGTATCATGGACCTCAGTTTTCCCATCTATAAAATAAGGTGGTCTGAATTGCTGACCTTTAGGGTTTCTTCTATTTCTAAATCTGTATTGGGGTCATAAGATCATAGATTAAAAACAGAAAGGGCCCTGTGTCATTATAGGTGAATATATTTGAATCATAGAGAATGCATTTACTTATAGATGTGGAGATGGACAAATGTGCAGGCTGCTTCTGAAAATTGAGAATATTTTTATTTTAGAATATTGGTGACAATGTGTCTGGTATCTAGACTGGAGGACACAGGCCTAGGAAGCTTAATCTACATCTAGATAAATTTCTCTGAATAATGGGATGGAAATTAAAACATAGTGCCAATTGTACTGGACCATGCTGAATGGCTACCACCTCTGTGCTTCTGTTCTCTCCTATGTAAAATGGAGTTAATAATTCCCTGGCCATCTGCTTTTGGACAAGCGAATGTTTGTGAAGGGCTTGGTGAGGGATAAGATTCTGGAGAAAATTAAGGGATTATTATGAAACATAACCATGGGGATGTATGGCATCTGCCCTTGCACATGGAAAAAATGGGACTCCAGCTGAAAGAATTAAGTCAGTGAATGAGATACAATATCACCTGCCTCATTTTCTCATCAGAGGACTCCAGTTTAGCTGGCACAGTGGGGAGGAGATGGCCAACTGGACCAACGGGCCCTCTAATGTCACGGAAGACAGAGCATTGCAGAGCAGCAGTGACACCAGCACCAGGTACAGACCCAGCTGCAACTACAAAGGAGGGGGAAACAGTCCAAATGGGTTCTGTTCTGAGCTGTTCCCCTCCACCCTGCCTGGCCCCAGAGCCATGCTCCTGCAAAGAAACAGGGCTGCCCCACAGGTTCAAACAAAATCATGCCCTTACTGTGGTGGCAGGATGCCCCTCTTCTCGTCTTTCAAAGGATGAGGGCTGGGTGGGCTTGAAAAAAAGGGGATATGTAGGGCAGTCCTTAGCAAAAAGGCAAAGTTAGTGGTTTGCCTTGGTTTCCCTACCTCAATAATTTATTTCCGGATATCTTTCATGGTATAATTCCCATGCTATCCTCTCTCTTGCCCCAAGACCTTTCCAGTCATTTCAGGTTCTTGTTATCCTGTATTGTTTCTCCTTCCACCCATGTAGACTTGCCTTTAGAAAAGAATTTGATATCAGTAACTTTGACCTGAGTGTGACTCTGAGTCTCTGTGCTCCTTCCCCAAGGGGTTTGTCTTTTAAGTCTTATCCAGATCTGTGTTAAAAATTCCCCCTCTGATAATTACTACCTGTGTGGCCTTGGACAATGCACCTATTTACTTGGGCCTCAGTTTCCTCATTTATAAAATAGCAGAGGGTGAGTTTGTAATAGATAGCCTCTGAGGATATCTATGATCTCATGGTCACTAACCGTAGAAAGAAAAGCTCTATCTTCTAGCAATGAGATTTTAAGTACCACTATGCTGATGGGAGAAGGTTCTTTCCCATATCCCTGAGGTTGGGGAGCCACTCTACCTCTGTACAGTGCTGGCCGTGGGGGCAACAGAGCCTTTCTGATAGAGGAAAAAACCCTCAGAGCTAAATGTGCCTTTCCTTGGTCTGGTTTCCTACCTGATTCTATAATTAGTAAATAAGTGCGATGTGTATATTTAGGAGTCAATTAAAATTTAACTCTCATGGAAAGGATGTCACACTCAATCCTGAATGCATTATGGGGAATTTGTACTTAACAGATGAGTTGTGTTTGGTAGAGATGCACATCTTGGGGAGATGCCAGCAGAGCTGTGTCAGGGAGATGGATCCAAATATACTATACCATTTATTGCTGATGTCTGCAAGCAAAAGGTGGCCTGTATATTTCTGTTGTACTGAGGAAAAATGCGAGTTTTGTTTGTGGCTAATTTTTTTAAAAAAGTTTCATTGATGCTTTTTGATTTTATATCACATTTGTTTCTAGTTAAAACCCTTCCCTCCTCCCAATCCTCAGTTTTCCTTTGTAACAATGAAACCAGTGAAGCCAGACTAACCATGATCAGTTCTGACAATATATGTAATATTCCATATCCATGGTCCTTAAATGAAAATTGGATTAGAGAAGTGTGTTTCCTCATCTCTTCTCTGGGTTCCAGATTTTATATATATATATATATATATATAAGTATATAGCACTTACCATTATTTTATTGTTTTCATTTATATTTTTATAGTAGTGATGCATATTCTTTTCCTGATTCTGTTTACTTCTCTCTGTATCAGTTCATAGAGGTCTTCCAAAGGTTCTTTGAATTTCTCAGTATTTGAGTACATCGAATGCAATGAACGCATGAAGTTTGGTACTACTACGTGTTCAAAGTTAAAGTCCTGAGTATCTCACAGACAGGGTGAGATAGCATGAAATTGCTTAAGGACTTTCAGAAGTAAGACCCTGACTTCTCTTTATGTTTTCTGTTGTGGTAAAACTAAATTTGTCAGTTTTAAAAAAAAGTAAGTCTCATCTTAAAGTCACACTATAAGTTGGTGTCAGAGTTCAGAACTCAAACTCAGAACACCCAATACCCTCAGGCCATGACTTTTTTTTTGTTATACCAAATAATAACTGACATTCATATAATACTTTAAAATTATCCAAAATACTTCATATACTTGTTTTGAGTGATTTCTTCAATAAACCAGTGAGGTAGATGTTCTAGTTATTACCTTTTACAGATAGGGAAACTGAGACACATAAAGGTTAAATGACTTGCCTAGGGTTACATAGGCAATAAATGTCTGATGCAGGGTTTGAACTCAAATTGTATTTACTCCAATTGTAGCTCACTATCCACTATGCACTATCCACATTGGCAGATAGAAAGCTCTTCTTGATAATTAACAGGTGTCTGGAACATACAGATTGTGTATATATAGATGTTGCTGCTCCTCATTTGTGGAACGGTCTTGTCGTCTGCCAGATCAGCAATTAGTGTAGAGTGAACAGAGCTCTGACTCCATTTTTCCATTCCTCTATTGATATGGGATGGAGTGTGGGATAGTCAGTTCTCCTTCCTTCCTGTAACTATGGTGCTACTCTACCTATCACCCACCTTCATCCCTTGGGTTGGGACCTTCCACTATTCCCTTGGCACAAATGCATCCCTCTCCCAGAAATATTTTGCCCCAGGTTAAAAATGTTTTAGTTATTGATCTAAGGTCAGTAGTTAAGCCTTGGGGTCAAGACTTTGTGTAATCTGGCATCCTTTATAATTAACAAGATGAAAGGAAAGTCAGAAGGTACCAAATGTAACTAGGGTATAAAAAGGAAAAAGAGCAGATGATTCTTAAGTAGGGCACAACAGCAGGAACTGGAGACATAAGGGGAGGGAGCAGATCCAAATGGCCAAACTGGGAAACTCCAAATGGGACCATGAGCAACAAATCATTGTCACCATCTGGTGTTTGGGGTTATGGTTAAACATTTTTATATAGGGTGAATTGGAAGGAGGATAGGCTGAAATATTGAAAGGTCTGAAAGCCAGCATGTATATTTTAAGAATTTTTTCAAGTAGCTTTCAAGTTCATACAGTAACTTGAATTAGGCTGACAAAGTAATAGTGGTTGGGGGTTGGAGATGATTGGCTGAAGGGAACTAACTGCTCCATCTATCTGATCCCCACTCATGGATAGAGCTGCTGTTTTCCTTTCCATCTCCTCCCTTTATGTGAGATTTTGTGGTCAAAGCATCAGGTTCAACCCATGGGAAGACAGGTTTTTTGATCAGGCCATGGGAAAGGGAAGTTGACAAAAGTCAACAGTCTTGGGGAAAGAGGGAGGGAGAGGAGGAGGAAGAGAGAGACAGGAAGAGGAGAGTACTTCTACTTACCAAACCTTCTAATACTGATGACACCCAGGGGAATCAAGATGGCCAGATGTTGACTGTGCAAATGACAAAATAGGACTTTTACTTAAAGACTTTACATTCCACCTGACAGATATAATATTTGGACAGAGAAGTAAGTGTGAGATAATCTGAGGAATCAGAAAAATTTGCCCACCTGAGCATGTCACCTGGGTTGAACTTTGAAGGAAGCTAAGAGGTGGAAGTGAGAAAGGAGGACTTTCCAGGCATGGGGGAAATAAGTATGGAAAGGTAGATTGGAACTACGTCATGATGGGTTTTAAATGCCAAGCTGAAGTGCTTCTATTTTATTCCAAAGGCAGGAAAGAATCCACTAAAGATTCTTGAGGTAGGACATGACTCTTTATAAAATGATATGACTACTGAATGAACTATGCTCCCATCCCCTTTTCTCCACTGCCATGGCTACCACTCTAGTTTGGGTTCTCACTACTTCTTATTTGGGTCTGTTGCAATAGACTTCTGGCAATTTTTTATATAGCATTGAGATCACTGTTCTCTCTGCCAGTTAGGAACCACAGTGTCCTCCATCTACAGCACTAGTCTGCCCCAGCATAGATTGCAACATGTCTTCCATACCTACCTACCTACCTACTACCTACCTCCCTACCTCCCTACCTACCTACCTCGCTATCTACCAGAAATGTAGTGATGACCAAGGAAAAAGCAAAAAGCAGCACACAAATATATGATTCTCCTAAACTACTAGTACTCTCTACCTGTCAAAAATCTCCCATGCATTCATTCTGTATCTTCTTACATATGGACATGTGATCTCCCCTTATAGAATGCAAATTTGTTAAGGACAGATGCTATTTCTTTTCTGTCTTTGCGTTTCCGGCAGCTAGCATAATGACTGGTTCATAGTAGAGGCCTAATAATTCCTTGCTGATTGATTGACACCATCAGCAGTCTTATTCTGCATTGAACCAGATCCCTGGATTCAATGGAGCTACTTGATCATGTCTTAAACCCAAATCACTCTGGCTCTCACTGATTGGCCAGTAATAGGAAACTGAGATCTGGGAAAGACCTCAGCTTAAAAAGGCTACGATTTTCCATGGCATCTGGGGTCCTCTCCAGTTGTCCTGACTTATATCTTGCCACTGGATTCAGATGACTCTACAAGAGAGAGTGAGGCTGATGTCTTCGCACAGCCCTGCCTCATTTAAATTCAATTCATTTACAAGTCAAGACGTCACCCTCCTGATGTCACCTGTCCTGTTTGAAAATGAAGGATGAACAACCGCCAGATCACTGAGAGACCATGGAAAAGCAGGGTGAATGCTAGCCAATTCTCAGTTTTCCATGAGAACTTAAATGTGGCCAAAGAACATACACAGAGTACTTCCAAGCCTCATTTTAGAAAACAGTTTAATTTGCTTCATCAAAAGTTTACGAAGAGGCATCCTGGAGAAAGAGAGAGAGATGTAAACCTATAATTAAAAGATCTATATTCAAATCCTATCTCTGAATGTCCTAGTTTTGTGTTTAGGGGGTAGAGACAGGTTATCCAACGTCTCTGAGCCTCAGTTTCCTCCTATGGAAAAGGGACATAATAATTTATAGTACTTACCTCATAGGTTGTAAAGAAAATACTTTGAAAACCTTAAAGTAGAATGGGAAAAAATCATTTATTAAGTACTTTCTATGTGCTAACTACTGTTCAAAGGGCTAGTGGTAGAAAATAGAAAAATAAAACAATTCTCTCTCCAGGAGATTACATTCTATTTGGGAGAGAAAACATATTGGAAGATTCAGCGGCAAAACACATAGAAAAGATCAATGATCTTAGGGTGCAGGGGCAGAGTAGGTGATAAGATCTGGATATCCTTAGGATACTAGGGCAATGCTTGGGAATCAAGAGGGCATAGCAACATGACAGACAATAAGATTTGGTGGACATTTCTCCAGCATTAATGTTAGCTTGGGCAGCAAGGTGGTGCAGTAGATAGAGTGTTGGATTTGTGGTCAGGAAGATCTTAGTTCAAATCTGGTATCAGACACTTATTAGCTATGTGACTCTGGGCAAGTCACTTAATCCTGTTTGCCCCAGCTCCCCTTCTGTAAAATGAGCTGGAGATGGAAATGGCAAACAAGCCAGTTTGTCTGCCAAGAAAAGCCCTAATGGGGTCACAGGATCAGACAGTACTGAACAACAGTGTTAGTTAGCAAAGACCTTGTTTGTATTCTCACTTTTTACAAAAAGAAAGTGGGGTAGAAAAAGGTTGAATGGCTTTTCTAGGATGACACAGCTGGTAAGTGTACAAATCTGAATCTGAATTCAGGTCTTCCAGACTGCAGGCTCTATACTTCATCCATTCTTCTATGTAGTTGCCTCAGCTAGGTGCTTCCCATTCTGACTGGTACTAAAGTTCTGACTCTTAACACAGGAAGGCTAACAAGGCAGTGACTGAAGGCAGTAACCTTGGGGAGAGCACTAGCATTTATTCCATTGGGGTTTCATTCTTCACACTTTCAGATTTTGTTGTGTATGTGTCATTTATTGAGTATCTACCAGGTATTATTCTGGTGAATAATACAGAGCCATTCTCATAGGCATGATCAAGCATGTACATGAATGATTCATAGTAGAATGTAGTAAGTAAAATCAGAGAAGTACATAGTACTCTAAAATTATGGTGGAAGAAGTGAGTCCTTCTGGTTGGTTTGGGTAGGTGGGTAAGACAAGAAAATCCTACAAGGAGGAAATAGCATTTGAGATGAAGGCTCCTTGAGGGATGAGTAAGACTGTCTTGTAGAGATGGGGGAGAGTATACTCCAGGCAGAAGGAAGTATCTTAACTTGGACATTGGGTCAGAAAAGCTCAGAACAGTACAGGGAATACTAAGTAGCCAGCTCAGCCAAAGGATGGGGTACATGAAGGGAGGTAGGCTGAAAGGTAGGACTGCAGGGATGGAAAGCACCTTGGAGCCTATGCAACCCAACTTCCCTCTTTTCCAGGTGAGAAAACCAAGGTCCAGGGAAATTTAATGATGATGATGATGGTGGTGGAGATGGAGATGGTGATGGTGATGATGGTGATAATGATAGCTGATATTTATATAGCACATACCATGTGCCAGGAACTACGCTAAGCATTTCATAATTATTATTTCATTGGATCTTCACCAAAGCCTGAGAAGGAGATACTATTATTATCCCCATTTTACAGATAAGGAAATTGAGAGAAACAGAGGTTGAATGACTTGTTCAGGATCACACAGCTAAGTAAGTATCTGAGGCCACATTTGAATTCAGGCATTCCTGACTTCAGGCCCCAGTACTCTAGTGATTACACCACATGACCAAGGTCTCACATGGGTAGTCTCACCTTTCATGATTGAGACCAGGTCAAGGAAGTCTTTAAATGGTAGACTGAGGAGGCTGAACTTTATCTGGGAGTTTTTCTTTGACTGATGGTCAGACTGATCCCCTAGTATTTGTCCTCCTTTCCACTCTCCTATTCCTCTTTGTTGGAGTTATTCTTGAAGTGGGTAAATGACCAAAACGGTCTGACAGTTCAACAACTGTAAAACCAAGAGCCTTTGAAAAATAGAGAGCCCCAATGGTTTGTTGTCCTTCATTCTCAAAGAGGATCAAAGTGACATCAGCATGTTGGAGTCAAGGTTCATTGTGTCCAGCTGTGGCTGATCAGACCAATATGAGCTCTGAAGGCTCTACCACGGGTCGGGCACAAATAGTCCACGTGAATATTTGGAGTAGAGCTATCTCTAAATTTGTATATCTCGTGGGTCTTTTTTGAGCTACTGCAATTCTGCCTTGCCCATAGAGCACAGAACCTTCTTTGTTGTGGACATGTCATGCTGGGTAGTCCTGTGTCAGCATCTCCCATGTCGTACAATCGATTCCAGAGTTCTTCAGAGAGATCTTGAGAGTGTTCTTGTATCATTTCTTCTGATCTCCATGTCACCACTTGCCTTGTGCAAGTTCTCCATAAAATAGTTTTTTAGGCAACATATGTTTGACATTCAAATGGCGTGGCCAGTCCATTGGAGCCGCACCCTCTGCAGTGGAGTTTGAATCCTTGGCAGTTTAGCTCGAGAAAGGACCTCAGTATCTGCTACCTTATCTTGCCAGGTGATCTTCAGAATCTTCCTAAGACAATTCAAGTGGAAGGGATTCAGTTTCCTGGCATAGCGCTGATAGAGTTTCACAACTGAAGTGCATTATTAAGTCCTGGACATGTAGACAGGAAGACCAGAGTTAGAATCTGCCCTCAGATCCTTCCTTAACCATGTGATCTGGGCAAATCATCTAATTTTGGTTTACCTCTATTCCCCATATGTAAAATGGGGATAATAATGGTACCTACTGCTCAGGGTGGTTGTGAGGGAAAAAAATGAGATGGCACTTGCAATTTGTAAAACTTAAAATGCCATATAAACACTGATTACCAATATTAATCTTTCACTAATACTACAGAAATAGCATAGCCCAAGAGAACACTAGGAGTAATCTTTTTGTCTGTCTTGGCCTAATCGTTTTTTCCCTTTTTGATAATTTCAGACTAGAAACAATTAATAAAAACAGATAGTTAAAGAAGCAAATAAAATAAAAAAAATCATAAAGTCCCGAATGCCAGTCTTTAAGTTTCTTTTAATAAAAAAATTAAAATAAGATCTTTTCTTCTGCAGCTCTTGCCGCTCACCTTTGTGTTCTAAGATGTTGCTTATCACAAAAAGAAAGAACTCTAGTAAATATGTGTGTGTATATATATGTATATATATACATATATATACACACGTGTGTGTGTGTTGTTCAATCAAGTTCAACTTTTTAAGACCTCATAGACTAGGCCTTCTCTCCTCTACTAACCCTTGAAACCTGTCCAAGTTCAGGTTCATTGCCTCCATGACACTATCCATGATACCTATCCTCTGCCATCCCCTTTTCATTTTGCCTTCAGTATTTCTCAACATCATGGTCTTTTCCCATGAATCCCGTCTTTTCATCTTGTAACTAACATGTGTAAGCTTCAGCTGAGGTATTTGATCTTCTAGTGAATAGTCTGAATTAATTTAATATTGACTGATTTGATCTCCTTACTGTGCAAGGGACTCTCAAAAGTCTTCTCCAGCACCACAATTCAGAAGGGTCAATTTTGTGCTCACACATATTTACTTAGTAGTGATATATATATATATACACACACACACACACACACACACATGCATACACACATACATATAAAACCTGAAAGTAGTATCTATCTATATTTGTAAACATTCTCTGTCTCTGCCTGTCTCTGTCTCTCTCTGTTTCCCTCTGTCTCTCCCTATTTCTCTTTGCCTCTCCCTGTCTCTCTCTGTCTTTATCTCCTCTCTTTTCTGTATTCGCACACATATGTATACATGCATGCATGTATATATATACATGCATATGTGTATATATACACACGTATATAAATACATTTTTAGTTCATTGGAAATCTGCATTTAACCTATGTTTTCTTCACTTTGAATCATTTCATGTAAGCCTTCCCATTTCTTCTATATTCTTTATCTTTTGTCATTACATATTTATAACAACCCTGGAAGGTAATTACTATTTTTTGTTGTTCAGTTATTTTTCAGCCATATCAGATTCTTTATTACCCCTTTTTGGGGTTTTCTTGGCAAAGATACTGGAGTGATTTGCCATTTCCTTTTCTAGCTAATTTTACAGATGAGGAAACTAAGGCAGACAGGATGAAGTGACTTGTCCAGGGTCACTCAGCTAATAAGCTTCTGAGGTCAAATTTGAACTCAGGTCTTCCTGAACCCAGGTCTGGCCCTCGGTCCATTGTGTTATCTAGCTGCCTATTGTTATTATGTCCATTTTACAGGTAAGGAAGCTGAGGCAGACAGCAGTCAAGTTCCTTGTCCAGGGTCACATAGCTAATAAGTGAATTTGGGTCTTCCTGACTCCAGGCCCAGTGCTCTGGGACCACCTATTACCACCGGTTTTGGCATCAGAAGACCTGACTTTGAATCTTAGCTGTACCTCTTTTGATGTGACCTTGGTCAAATTACTTTCCCTTTCGGGGCCTTGGTTTTCTTTTATGAAACAAGAGGAGGTTGAACTCAGGGGTGAGGATTTGTTCTGTGAAGTTTATATTTGGTCAAGGGAGGCACTTGAGGACCTAGAGGACACATGTACCTTGAGGCCACAGGTTCCCCACCCTTGGTAGGTGATCCTGAAGGTCCCTTGTAGCTCTAAATCTCACAGTCCTCTCAGTACTTTTACTGTTACCAATTGCAATGAACTAATTTAAAGGAATACACATTCAACAGGTTCCCTAATAGTCTGCTACAATATGTGTTCCTTTATGGAGACATTTTGTTAAGCAACTACTGTGTTATTCTCTCTCAAGTAGAAAATACTCAAACTTTTACTTGCCACTGCTGCCTGCATTTTGCTGCCTTCTGGGGACCCCAGCAACCTTCCAGAAAGAGTCTGGAATACAGGGCCGGGCACCAAGAACAATGCCTTATATAGCTGGGAATCAGTCAGTGTGTGTTGAGTGAAGGAATGAGGAGCAGCCCGTGGTCAGGGTAGGAGAATTACCATGTCAAGCTTTGGGATCTACCAACAGATGCCCTGGGGACCTTGCTGTAAAGGAATATGGGAGCTGCAAAGTTGAGGTGGGTCAAAATGACATTTATCCTCATGCATAGCACATCCCATGAGTTAGCAGTGGGAAAGATTTCACAAACTTTAAGGCACTATAGAGATATTAATGAATTAAGGTCGGGTAATGCCATTTCTCCTCTAAGAAGAAAATTAAAACAACCAGATAAAAAGCCCCGAAGCTCTGTGCTTTTCCACAGGCTTCAAGGATGGCTTTGTTTGTGAAGTTTGCATGTTCCCTGGATCTGGAATATCATCCTCCTTCCTTTTTACCTATTGAATTCCTGCCCATATTTTGAAGCCCAGTTTGAGAATGTTGCCTCCTCCATGAAGCCTCCTCTGGTTTCCCTTGTGTTGTTATGACCTATTATCTCACACCTCACATATTTCTCCTTAGAGTGGACTGAAATTGTCTGTGCCTGTGTGTCTCCTCCCCCTCATTGAGGAAAGGACTCAGTCTTGTGTAAACTTTATATTTTCATAATGACTATATAATAGATGTTTATTAAATATTTCAGTTGAACCTGCAAAGTTCAAAAGGACTTTGCCAAAATTTGAAGTGCTGCATAAACATCAGCTCATCCTCATCTGATTTTTGAGTCAGAGACACATCATCCAAGCTGGGAGTGGGGTGTACGGGACCAGTTCATAATATGAGTCCTGAGAAGAAGGTAGAGAAACTTGAAGGGTGGCAGTGGGGAAGTGGGGAAGGCTATTGATCCAGAAGTGAGAGCAGCAGAAGTCCTCTCTCCAAGAGTTCTTCCCCAGAGCAAGGGGAGGGGGAAGCTGAAGTGCTTAGCACTTAGCACTAGCACCAGCACCTGCCTACATTGCCCCCCACAGCACAGCAGCCACGGAAGGAGCTGAGATGAGTCCCAGGGGCGGCTATTGCTCACAATTGACAGGTCACTTTGCCCTGGATGCCAGCAGAAAGGTGCTGGGAAGACCTTCCCACCTGAAGTTCTCTCTCCCTTCACAGGCCTGTCACTGGTACTTGAAATTTATTATTAGACAGCCATTTTTTTGGATTGAAGATGGCCTTCTCCCTGCCTTCCCCTGAAAAGGTCGGTACTTCTGAGGAGTTTATCAGGTGCTTTTCTCCCTGACAGGAGAGCCCTGGATGCCAGTCACAAACAGTTACATCAGAGAGAGAGAGAGAGAGAGAGAGAGAGAGAGAGAGAGAGAGAGAGAGAGAGACAGAGACAGAGAGACAGAGAGACAGAGAGAGACAGAGAGAGAGACAGAGAGACAGAGAGAGAGAGACAGAGACAGAGAGACAGAGACAGAGACAGAGAGACAGAGACAGAGATGCAGTCCTCAAAAAGGGGAACAGGATACAAAAAGGTGAAGCTGGATGCACTTGAGGCAAATGTCACCAATCACACAGTTTTTCTTTGATTAACTGACTAATCTGCTGGGCTAGAGGTTGGTAAGGAAGAGACAAGGGCAGCTAGGTGGTGCAGTGGATAGAGCACTAATGCAGGAGTCAGGAGGACCTGAGTTCAAATCTCACCTCAGACACTTGACACTCACTAGCTGTGTGACCTTGGGCAAGTCACTTAACCCCAAATCCCTTATCCTGGGTCATCTCCAGTCATCTTGATGAATATCTGGTCACCGGATTCAGTTGGCTCTGGAGGAGAAGTGAGGCTGGTGACTTGCACAGTCCTCCCTCACTCAAAACAAAGTCGAGTGCAAGTCATGTCATTATTTCTCTGATGACATGGTCTTCTTCGGCAACGAAGGACAAACATACAGAGAGACAGAGACAAAGATAGAGAGACAGAGACAAAGATTCAGAGACAGAGAGACACAGAGAGAGATAGAGAGAAACACACAGACAGACAGAGAAACAGGGAGACAGAGACAGAAAAATACAGATAGACCGAAACAGAGACAGACAAGAGACAGGCCAGAAAGGGAGAGAGTCAGAAAATGAGAAACAGACAGAATGACTGAAACAAAGAGTCAGAGGCAGGAGAGGGGAGAGAGGGGAGGAGAGAAGTGGTTTTCTTCTCAAAGAAGGTTCCTGTGGTCCCAGACCCCCAGCCTCTCTCACCTCTGCGGGGCTACCTCAGGAGGAGGTAGTGGGACTCCTGGAGTTAACCCAGCATTGCTTGGCTGCTTCTTTCACTATAGCACAGACTGACATCAAATCCTTTTTCGTGGGGCATCCAAGGGGAGAGTGACCTACATCTCTCTAGCTGGGGTGGAGTGGGGGGAGGGGACTGACTGGTAGTAGTCAAAAGGAAGTCTTTAAAAATCCAATACCAATCTGTAACCATGCTCCTCATATTATCTTCTCCATGCCCCTCTCCCAAGTTCCCCCTTGCCCTTTCTCCTCTGCCTCTTTAAATGCTGCCAGTTTTTAAAGACCCTTATACACATCCCATCTCCTACGTAGGGTCTTCAGCTTTCATTATCCCCATCCCCCATCTGGGCCATAATAGATCTCTGTACCACACTTTATGGCTCATCAGATTGTAGGCATTTAGGACTGCAAGGGACTTGATTACATTTAATTTAGCATTTATTAGACTGTATTGTATTGTTCTCTAATTGTTTCAAGGCAGTGTATAATTAAGTGCTGAATTATGCAGTAGAAACTATAAGTGCTGGAGGAGTTTGGAGGAGAGGGAGAGTCGGAGGGGTTGTGGCCCTCAAAGGAATGCTTCATGGGGAAAGAAGTGGGACAAGGGCCAGGCTTTGAAGACTGGATAAGATTTAGAGAAGCAGAAGGAGAAAGGAGGGCAGGTCAGGCTGCCAGATATTTGGGCTGGATAATATCTCAATATCCCTGCAGGCAGTTACTTGCCCTAGAGAGAATATATCTGATTCCTAACTGGGTTTGGTCTCCTTTTGCCTCACAAAAGAGGGTACTCCTGCCCTCTGCCATGTGCTCCTTGCTCATAATGGAAAGACATTCTGGCTTTCAGAAGCAGCTTACTATAGCAGATAGGAAGTAGATCCTGTAAGCAAGAAAACCTGAGTTCGAGTTCTGCCTCTGACACAGAGCTGCAGTGTGACCCTGGGTAAGTCACTTCATCTCTCAGTGCTCTGGGCCAAGCATGCCAAGATGAAATGTAATTGGGAAATATTTAACAAAATAAATAATAGTACAATAAGTCATAAATAACATCAAAGTTTTAAACTGTCAATATGTAGTCTGTAGAGATCCCTATGTATGGATTGTTCAGTTGTTTTTAGTGTTGGACTCTTCATGACCTCATTTGGGGTTTTCTTGGCAGTGATACTATAGTGGTTTGCCATTTCCCTCTCCAGCTCATTTTATAGATGAGGAAACTGAGGTAAACTGGGTGAAGTGACTTGCTCAGGGTCACACAGCTAGTAATATCTGAGGCCGCATTTGGAATCACAAAGATAAATCTTCCTGACTCCAGGCCCAGCGTTTTGTGCACTGTGGCACCACCTAGCTGCCCATGTGTGGATTAATGACCCCCATTTCCATTGACAGTCCTGATCTAGGTAACTATCTAAGACTATATATTGCAGAGAAAGTGCTTCTCTGCATTGTTAAGAGGAATTTCCTTGTCAAAAAGTTTTCCATACTGATGAATTTATATTCTTTTGAAATCCCTCTACCATTCCTCTGATGAGCAGGGTTCAGGCCCTGGAGTCAGGAGGACCTGTATTCAAATCCAGCTTCAGATACTTAGTAGCTGTAGAACCCTGAGCAAGTCACTTAACTCTGTTTGCCTCCATTTCCTCATCCATAAAATGAACTGGAGAAGGAAATGGAAAACCACTCCAATATTTTTGCTAAGAAAACCCCAAATGGGGTCATGAAGATTCAGACATGACCAAAGATGGCTGGACAGACAACCATACTTCTGCAGCATAGCAGGTCCAGTCCCTGTATCTATTCTAGATTTACTTGAAAATGGCACATTTTTTCTTTTTTCCCATCTGTTATCACTTCTCTTTTTCATATCTTTTCTCTGTGGTCAGAATCTTCTTCCCCCAAAGTCCTGGGAGCCCTCCTACTCTATCTCTTTATTGGAAAAAAATTCATCTGATAAACTTACATACTCAGAAGTTATAGGTTCAGAGGTTCATAGAATACTTGTGGTAGAGGGACTTTAAAAAATATGCCTCAGTTGATAGACTTGGAGTTAGGCACTCTTGGATTCAAATTCTTCTGATACCTATTAGATATATGACCAGAGTAATCTTTCTAAACCTTACTTTGCTCTCTGTAATATGGAGATCATAACTGTAATTCATGCCTGATGAGGCTTTGGTAAAGGCTCAGATAAAATAACATGTACAAAATGTTTTTAAAAATCTTAAAGTGCTATATAAATGTCAGTTTTATTATTACAAATGTCAGAATCATCATTATCATTTTAACCAAAGCCCTCATTTATAGAGGAAGAAACAATCCCAGGCAATGCTACGCATTAGTGTCAGAGCTGGGGCTTGAAGCCTGGACTTTTAGCTTCAAGTGCAGTGCTTATGAACCACTCCTAAGAGACTTGAAATCACCTCACTGAGGTCCTAGAAAGGGCTTACCCCAAAGGAGAAACTTTCTGATAGCGGTATTTCAATCATTGGAAAAATTCTTGGGGTAAAGCTGTTTGGACTGACACAGAGGCAGGGAAAGAAATGTGTATTCATGGCTGGGGGAATGTGTGAGTTACTATGGCTATTGGAATGTGGATTTAGAGCTTAGAGACGATTGCATCTAACTCCTGCATTTTACCAAAGAGATAAAAGGTGCCCAGAGAGGTTGTGACTCTCCCAGGGTCACACAAGTAGTGTCCAAGGCAAAATTGGAGCCCAGGACCACTGAACTCCAAGTCCAGTGCTCTGCATATTATATCTTGATATCTCCATTACATCCCTGAAATATGGACCGCAGGCTTCTTACAAGTCTCATTGGCCAATTTTCACTTCCGTAAAAAAGATTACAAAGTTGGGAAGAGTCACTGGGTTTCATCCAGCTGGGTGGAATGGAGAGATTCAGGCTGGCCAAGCTGTTCTAGGCAGCAAACTCTATGCTAAAATGGGAAGAGCTATATCCATTCACATTAATGAATAAAGTCTGGGGATGATATTGAAAGATTTTTTTGGGGGAAGGGGAGTGATGGTAGAGTGAGAATTAGTCTTAAAGTAAGCTAAGCAGGAAGAAATAACCCCATGAGAAAGGAGGAGCTATACCTGACCCCCTTACTGTGCCTACTTCCAGGTCATCGTGACAGCAGTGGGCAGTGTTGCCTGGAGCCAGTCAACCAATGTGATGAGGATACCTTAATGCTTTGCCAAGGAGCCTAGTGAGTCATGAGGCAGATCCTTAGCCCACAGGCCCTATGGTGTCACCTTCTAAGAATGGGTACATTGAATAGGGAGAAAAATAGATACTGTTCTAGCTGTCTTAACGTTAGCTTAAAACAAAAAATACTCAAGGCTTATTTTGGAATGTACCAGCAATTATCATTTTTAAAAATTAAATTTTATCTTTTTAAATTAACAAGCATTTATTTTTCTTTCCTTCCAATATCCTCCCCATACTGGGGAGAAAGAAAAAAAAAAAACTAAACACTTTTTACAAATATGCTGCATAGTCAAGGAAAACAAATTCCCATACTGACCATGTCAAAAAATATCTATGTCTCATTCGGTACCATGAGTCTTTTTGTCAGAAATTGAGCAGAAGTAGACTTTATCATCAGTCCCCTGAAATCATGGTTGATTGTTATATTGATCAGAGTTCTTAAGTCTTAGAAGATGATTATTTTTTGCCATGTTGTTACTGTATAGTTTTCTTGGTTAATCAACCAGTGTTTTTAAAGTGTTTAACTATAGGTCAGGGGCTGTGGTAAATGCTTGGGTCTATAAAGAAAGGTAAAAGCAACCTTAATGGGGGAGATATGTACAGAAATAGATATATGAGAGAGGGCAGTTAGGTGGCACAGTGGATAGAGTGCTGTACCTAGTGTCTGGGTGACTTATCTCCCTGAGTTCAAATCTAGTCTCAGATACCATTACGAGGTGCATGACCCTGGGCAAGTCACTTAACCCTCTTTGCCTCAGTTCCTCAATGGCAAACCATTCCTGCATCTTTCCCAAGAAAACCCAAATGGGATCACAAAGAGTTGAACATGACTGAAGGATAACAAAAAGATACTGAGACCAGAAGACAGGACATAAAGTACACAGTTAACTGATAACTAACAATGCTAAGATGTCTAATCACAACCAATAAGTCATAATGGGGGTTCAGAGAAGGTAAAGACATGGCAGGCTTAGGTGATCATGGAGAAGGTGAAATGAGTTGGACATTGAAGGATGGAAAGGGGCATTGAACAAGATGGGGAGAAGGCATTTTCAACAGGTGAGAGAGCATGAACAAAGTCACTGAGACAAGGAAGTTCTAGGCCTGTTTGGGACACAAACTAGACTGATTGAAATAGAAGAGCCGTGGGAAATTAGTATGGAAAGATAGGTTTGAACCAGATTATAAGGGATCTTAAATGGCAGACTGAGTTTGGGCTTTATGTTCTAGGCAATGAGCCCACTGAAGGTCTTTTGGTGATCGCGTCTTGCTTTATTCCTCACCTGTGTTTATTATCAGAGGTTTGTTGAACTGGGTTATTTCTGTTGTTACATCATTCATGAAATCGTTAATAATTTTGATGTAAGAACAGGAGACTGTTGTCTTGCAGGTACCTATCTCTGTCCATGTCTCCCCCATGAAGATTCCTTTGACCTTTCTTTATATCCCCAAGTGTTTCGCACAGTCCTGGCATATAGTAAACACTTTAAAAATGTATTCTATATACTGTACTACCTAGGGAGTAAAAATAATAATGATAATTATGACTAACATTTATGTAATGTTTACTCTGTGCTGGGCATTGTGGTAAGTACTATGTAATCATTATCTTATTTGATCATCATAATTATCCTGGGAGATGCTATTTTTGTTATTGTCCCTGTTTTATAGATGAGGAAACTGAGGCAAGCAGAGGTTAAGTGATTAGACCTGGCACTCTATTCACTGTACCACCTAGCGGTTGAGTTCAAATTCAACCTCAGACACTCACTGGCTGTGTGACCCTGACTTGCCTGCCTCAGTTTCCTCCGCTGTAAAATGGAGATAATAATAATGATAGCACTTACTTCCCAGGGATGTTATGAGGATCAAATGAGACATTTGTAAAGTGCTTAGCCCAGCACACAGTAGGTGCTCAATAAATGCTTGTTTCCATTTCTTGCTTAATACTTCATCTTCTTGTGTTGATTGTAAGCTCTTTGTGGGTTAAGAACGCTGTCTTATTCATGTGAGAAGCATAGTACCTGGAATGCATCAGTCTCTCAGTAAATAATTGTTGAATGGATGTTGTAGAAACATCACAAATAAGGTAATACCTAGGATCCTCCTCATGTGGGTTCCCAGAATTTCACCTTAGGTGTTCAATATTTTCTGGGTAAGCATATATGGGTGAACCAAAGCTTGTGAGCAGTCACCAGTGTGTTTCTTTTATTAGAACAAGCAGCAAAAGGTATCTAATCAAAGAGCATAGTAAGATAAGTGACTTGATTTCCCCTCCTCTCCCCTCCCCCTATGAATAAGCATGTATTCTTTCAATGAGGCAGCTAGGTAGAGAGAGGGCTAGGACTTGGAGTCAGGAAGACCTGAGTTCAAATTCAGCCTCAGACACTTACTACAGTTGGCCATAACGGAAATGACAGAACTACAACTCTTTCCACAGCAGGAGAGGGGATACATACTGAGAATACATGTAGTTGGATAAACTTGTTGACTGGGGAATGGGCACAGAAAGGAACGTCTGTGAGGAACACATCTGACCAGGGTATACCTGAGGTTGGGACCACTTACTCCTCAGATCCTGCAGAACCACTGATGTCCTTTAACAGGTGAGATGTCTTTTTTTTCTGATGAGTTGGAGTCCTCTGCTTGTCGGGGCATCTTTCTTCTCTGCTTGGCATCTCGACTCAGATACTTTCCTTCATGTCTCTGTAACCATTTGCTGGTCTTTGGCTGCCTTGGGGTCATCAGGTTCTTTCTTCTGACTATCTGCAACAGATGCCTCCACTTCATCTCCTCTCATCCCCTTCTTAACCCTTTACAATCTGATCTTAGCATTCCTGTAAAATGCTCTCTTCAAAGTTGTCAGTCATCTCTTAGTTGCCAAATCCAATGCCTTTTTCTCCATCCTCATTCAACTTGGCCCTCTGAAACCTTTGATACTGTTGATCACTCTCTTCTCTGTGATACTGTCTTCTCTCTGGATTTTCAGGACACTACGTTCTCCTGGTTCTCCTCCTTGTCTGACCACTCCTTCTCTGTTTCCTTTGCTGGATCTTCCTCCAGATCACTCCCTCTAACTATAGGTGTCTCTCAGAGTTCTACCTTGGATCGTTTTTTCTTTCCCCTCTATACTACTTCACTCAGTGATCTCTTCAGCTCCTGTGGATCTAATTACCATTTTTATGCCAATGATTTTCAAATCTTCCTATCAAGCCCCAGCCTCTCATCTGACTTCCAATCTCACTTCTCCAACTGCCTTCCAGACTTCTCATCTTAAACTCAAATTTCCCAAACAGAACTCATTATCTCTCCCCTAAACTCTCCTACTCTTACTTTCCAATTACTGTAGAGGGCAACATCTCCCAGTCCCTCAGACTCACAATCTAGCAGCATCCTGAATTCCTATCTCTCACAGCCCCTCCTTTACCTCAATCCAATCTATTGCCAAGACCTTTCTATTTCACCTTTGTAATGTCTCTAGAATATGCTCCCTCATCTCCTCTGACACACTCAGGTGCAAACCCTCATCACCTCACACTTGGACTATTGTAATGGCCTGCTGGTGGCTCTGCTTGCCTCAAGTCTCTGAGTCCCACTCCAATCCATCCTCCCTTCAGTCATCAGAATGATTTTCCTAAAGCATAGGTCCAACCAGATCACTTCCCTACTCAATAAACTCCAGTGGCTCTCTTTTACCTCTGAAATAAAATACAAAGTCCTCTATTTGTCATTCAAAGTCTTTCATGACCTAAACCCCCTCATACCTTTCCAATCTTATGCTTTTCTCCCGCTTTGATCCTGTGGCACTGGCTTCCCTTCAAAGCTTTCTCTCTTATCTCCCTCCAGCTACTGGCTTCCCTGTCTTCCCTTAAATCTCAAGTAAAGTCCTCTCGATTACTGGAAACCTCCCCTAATAACTCTTAATTATAGTGCCTTTCTTTGTTAATTAGTTCCTGTTTATCTTACATGCGGCTTGTTTGTACATAGTTAGTCGTTGTCTTCTTTGTTGGATCAGAAGTTCCTTGAGAGCAGGGATTGTCTTTTTGGCTTTTTTTTGTATCCCCAAAGCTTAGTATAGTGCCTGGCACATAATAGGCATGTAATAAATTTTTATTGATTATTGATTAATTAATCTTCTGGACTATAGTTGTTACACAGTCTCTTCCATCAGAAGAGAGGGCTCAGCTTGTTTTTTTTTAAATATAAATAGTATGCTGTTTTTCCAATTACAAGTAAAGATAATTTTCAGCATTCATTTTTTTATAGGAATTTGAGTTCCAAATTTTCTCCCTTCTTTCCTTCCCTCCCCCATCCCCAAGATGGTAAGCAATCTGATATAGGCTATACATGTACAATAATGTAAAACATTTCCACATTAGTCATATTGTGAAAGAAGAAACAGAACAAAAGAGGAAAGAAACCTGTGAAAGTGAAAATATGCTTAGATCTGCATTCAGACCCTATCAGTTCCTTCTCTGGCTATGGATAATATTTTCCATCTTTTGAAATTATCTTGGATCTTTGTATTGCTGAGAGAGCTAATTCTATCGTAGCTGATCATCGCACAATATTGCTATTACTATGTGCGAATGTTTTCCTGGTTCTGCTCACTTCACTCAGCATCAGTTCATGTAAGTCTTTCCAGGTTTTTCTGAAATCTACCTTATCATCATTCCTAAAAGCATAATAGTATTCTATTACATTCATATGCTACAACTTGCTCAATTTCCAGTTCTTTGCCACCACAAAAAGAGGTGCTATAAACATTTTTCTTCATGTAGGTCCTTTTCCCTTTTTTTTGGTTTGCCCTTAGGGTATAGTTCCAAATTGCTTTCCAGAATGGTTCCATCAGTTCACAACTCCACCAACAATGCATTACTGTCCCAATTCCACATCTTCTCCAACTTTTGTAATTTTCCTTTTCTATCATACTAGTCAATCTTATAGGTATGATGTGGTACCTCAGATTTGTCTTAGCTTGCATTTTTCTAATCAATAGTGATTTAGAGCATTTTTCATATGACTATAGATAGCTTTAATTTCTTCCTTTGAAAACTGCCTATTCAAATCCTTTGACAGTTTATCAATTGGGGGAATGGCTTACATTCTTATAAATTTAACTCAGTTCTCTATATACTTGAGAAATGAGGCCTTGCTCAGAAACACTTGCTGTAAAAAATTATTTCCCAGCTTTCTGCTTTCCTTCTAATCTTGGTTGTGAGGGCTTAACTTTTGTAGTCATATCTCCAAGACTATTGTAGCCACACACTTAACCAGGCAGACAGTAAAACTCCTAAGGTTCTATTAAGCATATCTTAGAAAGTTCCTTAAACTAGACTTTTTTTTGAGTTAGTATCTGAAATCCTTTTTAATTCTTCTTCTACCCCACCTGGCTAAACTGCTAGGTAATTGGGTAGATGTGGGGTGAGAAGAATCATCCAACATTCTTGGACCTGACACAATGTCCCTGGCTGTCATGCAAATTAATTTGGGGAATCAAACTGAAAAAGATTGGTGAAGCTGGCAGCCTTTGTCCTACATCTCACCAGCGATGAAAATCACTAACCTCTCCGTTCCATTATCTTTTATGTTTTTGAAGTACTTAAAACACTCATTATCTTTTAACATTCTCATAACAGCTCTGTTAGGCCAGTAAGGAAGGGATTATTATCCCTATTTTGCAGATGAAGAAAACTGGGACATTGTGCGGTGTTTCAGTGATTCCAAGCTGCTCATTGCTGCAAAAGCCTAAAAATCTTCAACATCAATAGTCTCTCTGTGATGCTGTGGGGCTATGAATTTTGGAACACCATAGTCTTAGAAGAATCAAAATTGCAGGTGACTCAAAGGGCAATGGAAAAACACATGGTGGGTGTAAGCAGAATCCAGCATATTTACCAAAGCTGACGCACATTTGAAAAATGATACAAATGACATCATCAAGGACAAATCTTCCTGAAAAGAAGGTGGGTGGGTCATTTATCAAGAGAGAATGATGGCAGCGAATACTGCACTGGTATCCATCAAATAGCAAAAAGCAAAATAAATCAAAAGAGAGAAAGGTCTACAAGATGGAGATCTTGATGGTGTTAAAAGGAAAATTCTGTCACTTGGCCTTTCACTCTAATTAAGAAGGTAAAACTCAGGACAAAGAGAATTAAAAGGATTTTATTATAAGTACATCAAGGTAGCAACACATCGACAAGCTGATCACTGAAGATCAGCAATGGCTTCAAGGTGGGGACAGTTTTTATAGGTAACTTTAACATAATCCAGGTAGGTCCATCTCAGCAAAATAGGGAATATCCTTGAATCTCAATTCTTCCTGGAGGTAGTAAGAATGTAACAATTTGTAGGTAGAGGTATGTGACAGAGTAGGCAATGTAAAAAGCTGAAGACTTGGTGTCTTCTTCTCCACCAGAACCTTTCCAACACTTTGACAAGCAGGGCTGAGAATAATGGGTAACTGAGTCAACATAACTTTCAACAATGGAGTGTTCATATGAAGACATGGTCAAGATTACTCAGGATTAGAAAGCAAGAAAGGATTGTGTTCTGTACTAGTGGAGTTCCAGATCTGCATTGACCAGAACTGAAATAATCAATAAACATTTATTAGGTACCTACTATGTGTCAGGAACTGTGCTAAGAAATGAGGATACAAAAAAGAGGCAAGGACAGTCCCTACACTCAAGGAGCTCACAAGTCTCAGAGGAGAGATAACATGCAAACTGATATATATCAAGCTAGCTATGTACAAGATAAGTAGGAATACTTAACAGAGAGAAGGCAATAGAATTAAGAAAGGTTGGGGAAGGCTTCCTGTAAAAGACGATATTTTAGTTGGGACTTGAAGGAAACCAGGGTAGTTAGTGGCCTAGTAGATAGACTATTCTTCCTGGACTCAGGAAGACTCATCTTTACTGTTGTTATTCAAGAAGCTGACTCTTCATGACCCCATTTGGGGTTTTCTTGGCAAAGATACTGGAGTGGTTTACCATTTCCTTTTCTAGATCATTTTATAGATGAGATAACTGAGGTAAAGAGGGTGAAGTGACTTGCCCAGGGTCATATGGCTAGTAAGTGTTTAAGGCCAGATTTGAACTCAGAAAGATGTATGTAAAATTTGAGTATTTTTAATAGTCAAAATAACATTCATTCAAATCCGTTCTTAAAACAATTTTGCTGTTACTGTATATAAAATGTTCTCTTGGTTCTGCCTGTTTTGCTTTTTGTTATGTCATGCAAGGCTTTCCATGTTTTTCTAAAATCATCAAACTCATCACTTCTTACAGCACAGTAGTATTCCATCACAATCCTATATCACAACTTGTTTAGACATACCCCAATTGATGGGCATCTCTGTAATTTCCAGTTCTTTACCATCACAAAGAGAGCTGCTGTAAACATTTTAGAACATATAGGTTCTTTCCCTTTTTCTCCAATCATCTTTGGAATAGGTAGTGGTATTAAGCTGCATCTTAAAAGGAGGAGAGAACCTCTATGAGGCAGAGAGATATGAAGGAAGAGCATCCCAGTTAAGGGGAACAGCCAATGCAGAGGGAGATAGAGTGACAGGTCTAAGGAATTCATATCTCAGGGCTATTCAGGTATAAAAGTAAACACAGATAAGGAACCTAAAGCTTGGAGAAGCTGACTTGCCCACAGTCATGTGGCTAGTTAGTGGGAAAGCCAGGACAAAAATATAGGTCTCTGGGCTCCTAGTTCTGCTGTCTCCATTACAATTGAAGAATACTTCTCTCAGCAAGCTGTGACAATGCTGGCCTTCTCAGATCTCATCCTGGCTCCTCTCCTCCTTTCCCTCCCTCCCCAGCCCCCAAGCCAGTGCCTCTCAGAGAAGAAGCACTAGGTCATTTGAATTGTCAGGGTACAATTTTCAAACTCAGATTTCTCTATACACTTTTGATGGGGAAACGTGATATCTTGAGACTGCAGCTGTTCTGATTCTAGAAATAGCTTTAAGCTTACAGAAACACTACTGCAGTTGGAATGATGGTAGGGGGAGGGGGAAGTATCAGACTGATGGTTGCTGAGAAAAACCTAAAAAATATTGCCTTGTTGGCTCTGGGGAGCTCCCAGTCACACCAAGAGGTGTCTGTCAGGTGCCAGGGTTGGGTGGAATCACCAAAGAAATGAGAAATGAGAATCAAGAAGTGGGACTGCCCACAGAACAGGCAGGCTTCTACCACCATGCACTGGTACTTGGAATAGGCTAATGGGAGGATAGTTTCTTAGACTTTCTTATTGCTGCATTGGTGAGGCTATAAAGCCAGTCTGTGATCAGGATAGGGCTAATGCTTACAAGTCCTCTCCAACTAACTGGCAAATGGTTCCCTTTGGGGAGTAAAACTCTCTCAGCAGATGGGTTAACCAGATAAAGGGTAACTGATAGGTCTCAAGCCTGTTGGTAAGTTTGGGAGATGTACCCTAAGCATGTGAAGACTTTCCCAGGCAAAATGGCTGGATGAGAACAATTTGTTGCAATGAGTCATGAAGGTGACTGAAGTAGGTGCCATGTAGCGTTTGCAGCTTGATCAGACACTGAAGATGCCAAAGTCATCCATTGCATCCCAGGCCATTGCCAGTTGTCTTCGCTTTTGTCTTGCCACTGAACTTATGACTTTGGAAGAGAGAATAAGGCTGATGACTTTGCCCAACTCAGCCTCATTTAAATCCAGTTCACAAGGGAGTTGAGCTATCACCTGTGAGGTCATTGGTTCTCCTAGAACATAAAAGATGAACAACATAGCCCAGAGCACTTATGATCCAGGGGATGCATCCAAGGAAACTCTCCACCAAGAACCCCACATATCCCTATAGACTTTGGGATTCATGACCCTTTAGTAAGTGGCAAACTTATTCCAAAATATAATGAAAAGAGCACTGGCTTCTGAGTCATCAACCTCTGCCAATTACTAGTTGTGTGATCGTGGGTGTTAACCTCTGCAAATCTCAGTTTTTTCATTTGTAAAATGGGGATAATAATACCTGTAGAGCTTACCCTAAGGGATTGTTACAAAGAAAAGACTTTGCAAACAGTTTTATTAGGGACTTGGATGGAAGTATAGGTTTATCAAATTTTGGGGGGTGAAGTTGGGAGGTATAGCTAACAAGTTGAATGAAAGAATTAGGATGCAGAAAGGTCATGGTATGCTAGAATGAAATCTAGTAAGATGCACTTTATCACAGATAAATGTAATGTCCTGCACTTAAAAAAGATTGATTTCATGAGTACAGAATATGAGATGATCTCAAATGAGAGTTTACAGGAAAAAGACCTGGACATTTTAGTGGATTGCAAGCTTGGTATGACATAGTAGCCTCCCTCCCAACCCCACCCCATGGCATCGCTGCCTGCTTGTAAGACCTTTATGCAAAAAGTGGCACAAAAGCTATTGTCCAGCAATAATATGATTGAAAAAGCAAGTGATCTGGTCAAAGGGATGGCCCAAAGGAAGACTTGGTTTTGCACCAGAACCCACAGAGTATATAAAACTTGGAAGTCTCTAGCACTTTGGGCAGATCCTCAGTGGAGGAATGATGAGGAAATGTGGATCACAAGACTTAGATCTGGAAAAGAACTTAGTGGTTAGCAGCCTCTAAGGCTGGAAGGAGCGCTTACACCAGTAAGGTCATGGATCCACTGATGTGTTGATCTTAGTCTGCATTAACGGAAGCAGAGGCCCCAGAATGAGGTCACGATGGTTCTACTCTGCTCTGTCCTAGTCAGTCACCTGGAACACCGTGTTCAATTCTGGGCACTTTCAGAAGGATGTTGTCAAGTGAAGAGCATTCAGAGGGAAGATGACCTAGATGGTGAGAGGGCCAGAGCCATGCCATTGAAGGAATTGGTCATGTTTATAGCCAGGAGAAAAGAATGATACATAATGAGGGGGAACGTGCTAGTTGCCTTCAAGGGGGTCAAGGTGTAGTAAAAAGAACCTGGGACTAGGAGTCATGGAAATAGGGTTCAAGATCCCACTCTGCCATTTCCCAGCTGTGTAGCCTCATTTTTTTATTTGTAAGATGGGAGTGTATGGTTAACATGGAGAGGAAGAGGCTGGACTAGATCTTGAAGGAAGATAGGTGTGGGTCTCTTTCAGCTCTAACATTCTTAGATTCCATGGACTGATTTGATGGGCTGTCCCATGAAAGATGGATTCAACTTCTTCTGCTTGGCCCCAAAGGGCAGAACTAGAAGGAATGAGTGGAGTGTCCAAAGAAGAAAATTTAAACTTGATTCAGGAAAAAATTCCTAATAATTAGAGTTGCCCCAAAGTGGAAGGGGTTGCTTTGGGAGGTTGTAGGTTCCCCTTTATTGGAAATCTTTCATTGGAGATAACCACTTGAAGCCATCTTCTAGAGAAATCTATATCTATCTATCTATCTATCTATCTATCTATCTATCTATCTATCTATCTATCTATCTATCTATCTATCTATCTATCTATCTAGTCTTAGCATCTCACCAAGGCTGGAGGTGCAACAGCCACTCATAGCCACTCATCAGTATGGAACCTCTGATCTGGTCTTTTATTCCAGCCCAGGCTGGTTTGTTCCTCCTTCCAGCCATGCGACCACATGATCCCTGGGGTTCCCTGTGCTGGTGCCAGACTCAGTGCTGACACCCTATCAGCTGTAGCCTTTGTGCAACTCAGAATTCTCAAGCAAGTGATTTGCCAGCCTTTGCCTCTCCCAACAGCAGAGAAGGCAGGTGTGCACCATCATAACTGTCCATAGAAGAAATTCTTATTCAGATACAGGTTGGATTAGATGGTCTATGAGATTCTATGGTTTTTACAATTATAAAGTGTTAAATACATAAATGACTGCTATTAAAATGAATGGTCATTTTTCCTCCTTTGCTCTCCCCTTCCCTTCCTTTTGCAGACATGAGTCCTGTAACTGACACCTCTGTCCCTGTCCCAGTTGCTTTACATCTCTGGAGCAAAATGTAGAGGCTTGGGCATCTTAAACACAATCCCACAATGTCTTCATTCCCTTTTTATAGGGCACCTCCTTCCTTGGCTATAAGTAGATTTCAAAGTTTGGATCTGGAGATAAGAGCAGGATTCAGTATACCTTTCTCTTCTTCTACCTCCTCCCAATAGCTCTGGAGCCCACACACCTGAGCAAGCAAAGACTGAGGGGGCAAGCTGTGTTTAGATCTGTTCTCAAATAGCAAAATAGATCTATTCTCAAATAGTTGGGGATGTATTCTAACTGTAACCTAAACCCTCTTTCTGCTTTCCCATGCCAAGGATGTTCTGTGTTCTTTGTTCTGATTCTCTTTCTTTGCCCACTCTGCCTGTCTATGTAAAACACGTGTCTCTTCTGCATTAGCAAGTTAGCTAGCTACAGAAAGGATTAGTAGAGCACAGTTATGCTTCTTCTGGTAAGAACTTTCTGTGAAAGGGAGAGGAGCCCTATGGGAGACACTCAAGGGAATATTTGGCCAGACTCAGGCCGGAAAAGTATACACTAACCTCCCCAGAATCCAAAATTCTAAGTTGAATTCTGGCCTAGCATTTCTAGCTATGTAAACATGTAATATGTCTGAAGACCCATGCAACCCAGTCTTTTCCATTTACCAAAAAGAATATTAAAAAGAAACTTAAACTTAACCTTAACTTTGAATAAAACCATTCTGGGCCTGTCCCTATTGTACCAGATTTTGTGGTACAGAATATGTTTTGTAGAACATCAGAGAGGAGAGATATATGTGGGCTGGAGTAAAGAGGTGTTTGCTAGGTGGGTGAGGACATGGCTCATAAAAGAAATAAGACTTGAGCCAAAGGAGATGAGCAAGAAGACAGAAGACTTGGGAGAAACAGTATTAGTGTAAGGATTGTAGGATCTTAGATTTAAAGGTGGAGGGACCTTCAAGGTCATCTAGTCTGATCCCCTCATTTTATGGATATGGAAATTGAGGTCTCAAGACTTGATGAGTTGCCCAAGATTATACAAGGTCCCAAATGGTGATAAAGCTTTAAATCATGGTTCTGCCCCTTTAGTAGCTGTGTAACTATCAAGTTAGTTCAATTTTATGAGCTTCAGTGTCCTCACCAATGAAATAGGGTGAATACCTACAATCATGACCTCATGAAGTTGTTATGAGACTCAAATGAGATAATATACAGGGGGGGAAAGTGTGTCAAAGGCTTTTAGGAGGTTGAACGTATCTGATTTTATTTTGGGAAACTTTAGTGCACCTCTTGGCTCACGTCCTTGCCCAGAAAATATAGGAAAATCTTCCCGCTGCGTGAACCTTCTCCTTGTAAGCATGCTGGTAGAGGAAAAGAAAGCTTTATTACAAGAATACTGTTGAATTCTAAGACAGAATTGTGTGTCAGAAAGAAAAATAATGAGTCTAATGATCTGGGTTCCATTAGTCTTTGTGGCCTTGGAGAAGTCCTGTCAATTCTTGAGCCTCAGTTTCCCCATCTGTAAAATAAGGGGGTTGACCTAGATAGTCTTTAAGGTCAATTCCTGTTCTTCATTTATATTCTTATCATCCTTCAAATCCTTTATCCCTTTATCCCACAACATATATCTCACAGTCTTCCTCAACCTCCCAATGGATTATTTGCAGCAATTCCATACACACACATGCACACACATATACACATATGCATATAAACACACAAATACATATGCATTTACACATACACATACATACACACATATACATACACATACATATATACAAACATACATACATATATACACAATGCATATATATACATACACATACACATATGTGTATGTATGTCTGTATAGGTTTGTCTTGTTTTGCTCTCAGCCTGATCTAGCTTTCTTTGTCATGAATCGAAGTTTTGACTCCCTGGCTTCTTCTTTCAGTTGACTTCCCTGTCCCCAGGATGCTGCCTCATTTTTTCTGTGTTCATTCCAGGACATGATGACTGTATCTGTTGGTGAGCTCTTTTGGGGTAAGGGGTTACAGAAGAGGGATAAAGACAGACAAACCTCTTCCCAATTCTGTAGCAAATCTCTTCCCCTCCACCCTCCAGGTATCTCTCAAATCTGAGGGGTTAAAAAGGAAGACCAAAACTCACTGAACAGGATTACCTTGGTAAAGTACTTTGTGGCTATGTAAACTATTTAAATCAAATTAAAGTTGGAGAGAAGGGGGAGGAGACACTGGTTTGGAGGTGGGAACAGGCTCGGTATATTCAGAGTCATGAGATTGGCCTGAGTGGAACAGAAGTAGAGAGGGTTCAGATGAAAGGCAAAAAGAGAAAGAGAAAGAATGTTGGAATCCAAAGGCCCAAGTCCAAATCTCAGTTCTGTTCTTTTATTAACTCTATGGTTTTGGGCAATAATGTCTGACAGTTGAATAGAGTTTTGAGAGTTACCAAGCACTTACATACATTACCTCATTTGGTTCCAACAATCCTGTGAAATAGGTACTACTGTATTATGATCCCTATGTTACAGATGAAGAAACCAAGGTTCAGAGTGGGGTGTGAGGTACAAAGAATGCTTGATTTAGGGTTGGAGGCCATGGGTTTTGTTTCTAGTTCTGCCGTTTATTACTTGTGTGATCCCCAAGTCACTTCAACTCAATGGCCCTTAGTTTTCATATTAGATGAGAAGGTTGGACTAGGTGATGGACTACAAGGTCCATCTGTGTTCCTGAATATATCTTTGGGAAAATAGATTGCTCAGTCAAGATTCAGTGACTTGTCCAGGGACATTGGTAAGTATCTGAGGCTGGGTTTTGCCTCAGTTTACCTGACTCAGACTGTCTACCATAATGGGCAGCTTCTAGGCACATCATTGAAGAAGTCATTTAATAGGTCTTAACTTCCCTCCTCTGGAAAATTAGTGTCTTGAAGAATGCTGGACTCTAAAGTCAGGAAGACCAAGGCTAGAAGCTTGCCTCACATACACTTAACACTCTGGAGCTTACTTTCCTTATCTGTAAAATGAACCTCTCTTTCAAGTCTAAATCTCTGATGTTAAGATTGGAAATAAGATCTAGAGTCAGACTACATAAGGCTAGGTCTCTATCCCAAAGAGATTAAAGACAAGGGAAAAGGACGTAAATGTACAAAAATATTTATAGTAGCTCTTTTTTTGTAGTGGCAAAGAATTGGAAATTGAGGGGATGTACAATAATTGGAGAGTGGCTTAATAAGTTGTGGTATGTGTTTGTGATGGACTACTATGTACTATGTAGCTATGGCTTTAGAAAAACCTAGGAAGACTTATTGCAAAGTGAAGTGAGAAGAATCAGGAGAACATTATACACAGCAACAGAAATACTGTATAAAGATCAACTGTGAATGACTTAGCTATTCTGATCAATAAAATGATCCAAGACAGTTCCAAAGGACTCATGATAAAAAATGCTCTCCACTCCCAGACAAAGAATTGATGAACTCTGAGTGTAGATCGAAGTATATTTTTTTCACTTTCTTCATTTTTCTTGCTTTTTTTTCAACATAGCTGATATGGAAATATGTTTTGTGTGAGTTTCCATATATAATTGGTATCATAGTGCTTGTCTTCTCAAAGAGTGGGGGAAGAGCTGAAAGGAGAGTGAGAATTTGGAACTCAAAAATTTTAAAAAGTGAATGCTAAAAGTATATATATAATAAATTTCTTTTGAAAAGATTACATAGGATTTTGAATGCCAGGGAAACAAGTAGATTTACCTATATCTGCTCTCTCTCCCCTCCCCCTCCCCAGGGCTTCTGATGCTTTTGATAGAGCACAGGGATGTAAAGTCATACTTGGACAAGAAGCTCTTGGTTCTGTCTTCAGCACTATAGAGCTGGGAAAAATCAAGGAGGGATAAGGTTTATTTAATGTCAATAGGCATTTATACTTTGTATACAATGATCCTTAAAAGTTGCCTGCCCTGCTACTGTTAAGACAACCCATTGTGATTTTCATCAAGGAGTATGGGGCAGAGAGGATCCCCAGAAACCAAACAACACTATCCTAGGAAGGGGGTTCAGTTCCATTCTAATAGCATTAAAGGAACTTCTGCTCTGTGTTCAGATCAGTGCTAAGTGGTCTATATAATTACAACATACTTTTCAAGGTATTTTTAACATCTACTACCTTACTGGAGCTTCACAAACAACCCTGAAGGGAGAGATTATGGAGAATTATTATTATCTTTATTTTACAGGTGAGGAAACTGAGCCTGAGAGAAGAAATGACTTATTCAAGGTCACGCAGCTAGTCAATAGGACACATTCCTTGCTCTCCAGAAGCAAACAATCTAGTTGGAGTATAAGTCTTAAGCACAAAGATAATTGTAATAATAGTAACTGTCATTTACATGTCACGTTCAAGTCTGTGAGGCATCTTGTTTATAGTATCCCATTTGAGCCTCCAAGCAGCCCTGTCAAACCAGTACTTCAGCCATAATGATGTTAAAACCCAGGTTTTACCATTTCATTCCTCTACTTCATAAACTCCAATAGCTCTCTATTACCTCCAAAATTCAATAGCACCACCTTTGCTTGGTATTTAAAGCCTTTTACATCTCGGTTCCTTCCTGTCTTCATAATTTTCTTATATTGCACGTACTTCATGGTACAGCCATATTGTCTGTACAGTGTTTCAGTTCTGCTCTGCCTTGACTGTCCCCCATTCCATGTCTGGAATATTCTCCCTACTCATCTCCACTTTTTAGAATCCCTGGATTCTTGTAGTCTCACTTCAAGTACCACTTTCTGCAGAAGGCTTTTTGCCAGGGGCCAATGTCTTTCCTTCAACTAGGTGGTGCAGTGGATAGAGCACCAGTGAAGGAGTCAGGAGGATATGAGTTCAAATCTCACCTCAGATATTTGACACTCACTAGCTGTGTGACCTTGGGCAAGTCACTTAACCCCAATTGCTTCATCCTGGGTCATCTCCAGTCATCCTGATGAATATCTGGTCACTGGATTCAGATGGCTCTGGAGGAGAAGTGAGGCTGGTGACCTACACAGCTCTCCCTCACTCAAAACAAAGTCAAGTGCAAGTCATGTCATCATTTCTCTGATGGCATGGTCTTCTTTGACAACGAAGGATGAACACACACACCCTTCAACTATTCTGCATTTATCTTGTATATACCTATGATATGTATACATTGTTTTCTCATATAGAATGTAAGCTTTCTGAAGGCAGTGATTGTTTTGGCTTTTTCTTCTCTCTCCAATGTCTAGCAAAATGCCTGTCACATGGTAAGTCTCATAATAAATGCTTGTCAATGGATTGACCAGTCCCCATGTATGGCAGTTTCAAGAGGCCACTTTCCTTGCCCACAGTCACACATAGGGTAAGGGTCAGAGGGGAAATTTAAACACAGGTCTTCCTAATTCAAAGTGGAAACTTTCCTTTGCAGTAAGTTGTACTTTAATACTTCATTTTGGCTGAAGTGAATATCATTAAATGTCAGAAGATACAGTCCTGATACCTGGACTTTTGATTACTCACTCTCAGGAACCGGAGTCAAGGGACTGATTACAAGGGAGGAGAGCTGAGGAGTGAAGGTAGAGATCTCAGAGAAACTAATACATTTTGGAATCATGGATCAAAGGTCATGGGAATGATTCCTTATCTTTGTCTGGCAGCTTATACAAGGTGCCCCAAAGGGGGAAGGGAACAAGCATTTATTATGTACTTGCTGTGTGCTGGGAATAATACTAAGGTCTTTACAAATATCTCATTTTATCCTGGCAACAGTCCTGGCAAGTAAGCATAATTATTATCTCCATTTTATAGTTGAAGAAAACTGAGGCAGAAAGTGCTTGTCTGAGGCTGGATTTGAATCTAGGTCTTCCTAGATTCCTGAGTCCAGGCCCCACGTTCTATCCACTATGATGTTGGACTCTTCTAGGCATTTTCACATCTATTCTCCTATTAGGTTCTCACAATAGCCCCATGAGGTAGGCAAGAAAGGTGGCATTAACCCCAGTTGAAAAATAAGGAAACTGAGGCCAAGAGAAACCATGAGTGCTAGATGGAGAAGCAATGGTAAAGGTTTCTTAATCTAGTCAGGAAGTAGTTCTAAACAGAGGAGGAGAACTTACCATTTATTTACTTAAGGACTGACCAGGATTAGAACACAGGTCTTCTGACCTCAAGCCAGTGTTCTCTGCCTTATCACACTGGCTTGGTATACCAGAGGTTGCATATTTGGATGGGTAGGACCTGGGCTGGGAATAAAAGAGTTTGGGTGCATGCCATCAGGCTGTGTCCTAATCCTGGGCACAGACTGGCTGACCCCTAACGAAAGAAAATTGTCCTCATCAGGGAGTGCAGGTGGCTCCCAATTAGTGGAAAGCATGCTCAATGTGGATGATTTATTGAAAGTGGCTGAACATACAAAGGCCAGATGTACTCTTTGGAACCCTACCCCCTTTCTGCATGATTAGTCAAGCCACCAGGCTTGCACGTTGGCTTATATAGGCTGGGTGCCAGAATCTGGTGCCAGCTCTGAGCTTGGGCAACTGATTGCTTATTTAAGACTGAAATCTCTGGCACCATCTGGGCCTCCATCCGCACTTTGCTGGTTCTTCCTGCTGTATGAGGGAATGGATGATGGGACATGGCCTCAGCTCTAGTTGATCCTTGGGCAGATTACCAGACTTAGGAGAGTAAGGAAAGTTGGCTCTATGGCCTCCAGCTGCTCAACTTCCTGTGCCCCCGTGCTCCACAGGCATGTGTGTTAAGGCATTCGTGTGTGTCCATGTATGCATACATCATATGTACACATTATATATCTACATACATATATGTCTGCACATATGTGATTATAATGTATGCCTATGTAGATTATCAGATGCATAAGAATGCGTATGGACACACACGATGTACATGTATATACACTGTACAAATGTGGCATGTATGTTCTTGTATGTATGAACATGTTATACATGTGTGGATTGTGAACATGTATTATGTATGTATGCATATGAATATGTATAGTCACCAGAATACTATTTAGCTTAGAAAATTTGCATTGACTCTTCCTATATTTCCTATGTTGCTCTGAGATATCCCTCCTTGTCTTGTCATTCCCTTCTCTTCTACTTGTTAGGGGAAGGTAAGTGGTTCAGTGGATAGAGCATAATAGGACCTGAGTTCTAATCCAGCCTCAGACATTTACTAGTTCTGTGACCCTGGACAAGCCACTTAACCTCTGTCTCAGTTTCCTCATCTGTAAAGTGGAGATAATATTAGTACCTATACCCCAGGGCTATTAAGAAGATCAAATGAGATAATAATGGCAAAGTGCTTAGCATAGTGCCTGGAATATAACTATATAAATGTTAATTGTTATTATTATTTCAACTAAAACAACTGAAATAACAAAATCATAGAGTGAGCTCTGCCTTGGAAAATGACTTAGAAAGGACCAGGGAGGGAAGGTACACTCTAATTTGGGGAAGTCCTTTGCCGGTGCTACATTTATTTTCACAGATGTCATAGACTAATGAAATCAATAAATGCATTAATTGGTCACAGAATGTATATTTACAAATAGCTGCTGTTCATCAGTGGTAAAGTACTTTCTGTATATCATTTCACTTGCCCATCCCAGCAACTCCATGTTGTGGGTCCCACAGGTATTATGATTTGTATTTTACAGATGAGAGGTTGCATGACCCCAAGTACACACATAGGTCCCCAGACTCCTAGCCACCTCCTTCCTCTTCAAACACTGACCCAAAGCTGCCTTCAAACTGAGACACTGACACACATTGCTTCATTCAAATGATCACAAACACAGGGTGAGAAGGAGGCCTCCTGTAGGGGAGGGTCCTAGATAACTCACAATGGAAACAATCCTTCCCTGGTAATATGGAATACAGGGTACTCCTTGGGACCAACTTTTTAGGGTTTTGTATCTGTTTATTTGATCCTGACCTCAGTGCCTTCATGACCAGCATGAAAATGTCAAATGTTTTAAGAACCCCCTAAGATCATCCTCCCAGATTTCAGGTAACTGCTTTCCTCTCCCCACTCTCCTCCCCTTCCAATGTTCTGCTTCAACTTCTAACTAGATCCCCATGTCTCCATTCTCAGGTACTTCGAATTTTATGAGGGGCCTTTTGAATATAACTCCACCAGATGCCTGGAACTTCGCCATGACATTCTGGAGGTGAAGGTGCTGTCTATGTAAGTGTGTCCTCTTATCAAGAGTTCTCTGATAAGGTGGAGTGGGAGAACTTTTTAGCCCACTGATAACCTGTATGATTCTGAGCAAGTTCCTTCTCTGGGCCGCAGTTGTCTCACAATTGTCTTCAAGCATTTGGTTTGAGAGCTCCTAAGTCCTAGTTTCAATATTTTGTGATCCTATGAAGTCCAGGGTGTCCCAGAAATCTCAGTTCAGTTTTTTGTTATTAAAAGCTTAAAACTTTACTAACACTTTTGGGACACACTGTAGCAGGAAAGGAGGCATTATTAACAGGGCACTGTACCTGGAGTCAGGAAAATGAGTTCAAATCCTGACATAGGCACTTACTAGATATGTGACCCTGGATGATTCTCTGTTTCTCAGTTTCTTCTTCCATAAAATGAGAGGGTTTAAATTGATAGGCTGTCATGTCCCTTTCAGCATTAGATCTGTGATTTTATGAAAAACCTCTTATCCTTCAGGATAAGCAGAAGGATAGTTGGAATGTCTGAATACCCTCTTTAAGCAACCAGGCTCATTTCCTTGTGGGTGGTCAACTAACCTTACTGGTAATTTTCAGTGAAACCAATGCAGTTCAATGACATACCTACATTCAATAAGACAAACATTTATTAAGTACCATCTGTGTCTCAGGCACTGTGCTAGATTCTGGGAACCAAGACAAAAAAAGAAGTCATCCCTGCCCTCAAGGGTCTTTTATAATATGTTCTCAGAAAAAATATGATACAAAGAAAGGCAAAGAAAAGACAGACAAGAAAAAGTGCTTGAATAATTTTTGAGGAAAGAGAGGACACTATCAGTTAGGGGGATCAGGGTTAGGCTACATGGAGGGAATAACGCTGAAGCTGAGCCTTGGAGGGAGAGAGGCAATCTCAAAGGCAGAGGTGAAGAGGGAGTGAATTCCAGGTCTCTCAGCCTGATGCTCTGAGTGCACAGAAATGGAAGATGGCATGTTCAGTTCAGGAAACAGCTGGTACCCTATAGCTAGAACATATCCTTTAAGAGGAAGAATGTGCAATAAGATGAAAAAAAAAAGCAGGTTGAAGCCAATATGGAGAGGGCCTTGAGATCCAGGTGGGAGAGTTTTATATTTTATTTTAGAGACATCAGGGAGCCACTGACCTTCTTTTGAGTGGGTGCATGATGTGATCAGAGCTGTGCCTCAGGAAGATTATTTTGACACCTGTGTGGAGGATAGATTGGAGTTGAGAGAATCTGGAAGAAGGGAGTTCAATTAGGAAGTTCTGGAGATAGCTTAGGTGAATGGTACCGAAGGTGGTAGCCTTGAGAGTGAAGGGAAAGAGATAAATACAAGAGATGTTGTGGAAGTACAATTGATAGAATGTTGTAACTGATTAGATGTGGTGAGGGAGAGGAAAAAGTTGAGGATACCTCAAAGATTATGAATCTGAATGGATGGAAAGGTGGTGGTGTCCTCAACAGAAATAATAAAATGTAGAGAAGGGTTATATTTGGAGGGAGTACCAAGAGGGAGAGAAAAAGTGAGAGACAGAGAGAGACAGAGAAAAGGTCCCAGGACAGAGTCTTAGGAGAAATCCATATGCAAGGGGTGGGAAATGGATAATGACTCAGCAGAGAGGACTAAAAGGGAGTGATGAGACAGGTTCTCCTAATTCTTCTTCTAGGAAAGAAAAGTATCTCAGAAGCCAAGGGATGAGAGCATATGCAGAAGAAAAGGATGGTCATTGACACCAAAAGTTTTAGAGTTCACATGGGATGAAGACTGAGAAAAAGTCATTAGAATTTGCAGCTAAGAGGTCATTGGTACCCTTTGAGAGAACATTATCATTAGAGAGATAGTGTAAGAAGCCAGATGTGAGGGATTGAGGAGTGAATGGTGAAGAAGTAGAAGCAGAGAGGGGAGAAAGCTCTCCCTATGTGCTTAGAGGTAAAAGGAAAGAGAGATACAAAGATTTTAGCCCAATTTGGGGGTAATTTAGAATTAAAGTCACTTATGAGTCACTGCTGTTTTCTTCCTCCTCTTCAAAATCAGAAACAGCATTTAATGAGTACCTATTCTGTACAAAGCAGGAGGCTGGGAAAAGAAGCAAAAAACATGGTTCCGGGCCTCAGATAGCTTACAGTCTGGTTGGGAAGATGGTACAGTCATAGAAAGTTTGTCAACTATGCAAAAATAGTCTATGCCAAATCCTGGATGAATGAATTGATAAAAGCTTCTAGGAGAGGCTCAAGGAGGGAAAGGTTCCTCCACCAACTTGGGTACAGGTCAGTAGGAAAGGCTTCACTGAGGAGGTGGGAACTTGAACTGGTTCTGAAGAGTAGGCTGCAGCTGGACAAATAGAGAACAAAAAGGAGGGCACTATTTGAGGTGGAGAGAGGAGGAATGATGAAAGTGGAAGTGCAGAGGTGGGAATGTATGGGGCATGTTCAGAATAGTAAATCATGCACCTGTTTTGCTGAAAGAGAGGATTGGTATAGAGAAATAAAGGGAGATCAGGTTGGAAAAGTAGGCTGGGGCCTTGAATGCTAGGCTGTGGAACTGTTAGTCTGAAGTTGCCTTGCATTCCAAGTCATTTGACCAATAAGGGTTTATTGAGAATTTTCTATATGCCCAGTTCTATGCTAAACATCGGGAGTACACAAGGAGGTTCGATGTGGTTCTTACTATAAACATGAACACTCTCTGAATCACATTGTAGAATAACTATAACCACATGTGCACATTAAGTCTGAGAAAGACTGGATAGCAAATTTAAGAGGACACAGAGCAACTTAAGGGCATTGAAATAATTAATAATCTACCAAACTTCAGGTAGTACCTTGTTTCCCAAGGAAAAGACTTTGCCTAATGGCACCATACTTCTCTGAGCAAAAGTGGTCAGAATCATGGAAATAATTTAGCCACTTGACATGATTTTTCAATCCTTGGAAATGTTGGCATCTGGAAAATTTCAAAAACTGTGTTTGTGTGTGTGTGAGTGTGTGTGTGTGTGTGTGTGTGGTGGTTAATAGAAATATAATAGGTGCTCAGTAAATTTTAAATTGAATTATTATTACTACAATAATAATTAATGATTATGAATATTATTACTATTCTCTTTATCTGGAGCTCAATTATCTGGCAACCTGGATTAACTGGGAGGCAGCCAAGAACCCAAAAGTAGGAACAAAAAAAAGTATCTGAGAAGCCTAGTAGCTGATCCAAAAGCTCATTCACTTTATTCATAAATGAACCCCCTCAGGCTCTTACTTAGAAACTATTTACTCTTATTTTGGGCCATCTGGTTTTTGGCCACAACATATTAGAAGAAGGGACAGAAAGACTGGCATAGGCAGGGAGAAGTGATGGCTGACAGCCTTACATTCAGAAAAACTCTACAAAGCGGTCACAGTACTCAAAAAATCACCACAGTGTAGGGTTGTTTTGTGTAGGTAAGGATGTTTTTCCCTGAAGGCATCACTGTATTAAAGCAAAATGCAGTTGTATTCTGAGTGATGAGTCATTGAGAAAAGGTTAATTCCTGATGATGATTTCTAAGATTCCTTCCACCACTTTCTATGGCACTATGTTCAGTTCTTTTACTCAAGAAAGCAGAGAAATATAGGACACATTTTAGAGACTTCCTTCAAGATGGTTAAGACAAAAGCAATCTTTTGACACTTACAAAGATAAGCTTTAGTGATCACTTCTGTGGCACAATTGGTTCCTGTGTGATACTGAGTTTAATAAGGACTTTCTCTCTCTCTCTCTTTTCTCTCTCTCTCTTTTTGACTTGACCTGTGATTCCATCAGTGTAAAGAGCTCCAGGTGAGGAATTCTCCCTACCAATGCAAACTGGCACCTGCTCTGCAACTTATCATCTTAGAGAATTGTCTAGGGGGGGGGCACTGAGAGGTTAAGCACCTTGTACCAGGCTCACACAGTCGGTATGGGTCAGAAAGCAGGACCCTCCTGACTCCAAGATCAGCCCTCAATGCATAATGCCATACTGTCTTACATTTAATATTGTACTTTAAGGTTTTCAAAATGCTTTCCTTACAACTAACCTATGAGGTAGGTAGTACGATTTTTATCCCTCATTTACAGATGAGGAATCTGAGGTTCCAGAAAATTAATTGGTTTGTCTGTGGTCACTAGGTTGCAAGGGTGATTTGGACCCAAATCTCTTAAGTTTAGGGATCGTTACACCACACCACACTACCTTTTGAACCTGGCCATGTAACATTTGGTCTTTTAGAAACTGAATAAAGATTCTAAATTCATATTCCCTGAAGGGAATGAATAAATTCAGATTCCCTGAAGGGTCCCTCTCCTCTCCCACATCAGGGCCATGCATCAGGGAGTAAAAGAGCTACTTCATGGCATTCTGAGAGGGCCATGTTCATTGGTATTCCTTGGACTATGTACTGAGAGCTGATGCTGACTTTGGACTGTGATAAAAAGAGAATATTGGGTGTCAAGGTGAACTGGGCTGAAATTTACTAGGGATTGAAATCTGGTGCAAACTCCCTCTTTTTAAGGAAAAATCCCTCTCTGTACTTAGTGGTGCTCAAATAGGCCACCTTTCAGACATCCTGGCGCTATGGGGAGTGGGCCCTAGTGAAGAGCCAGGTTCGGACTTGCTGTCAGGGAAAATGCCAGCCAAGAGGTTTTTTTGTTGTTTGTTTGGATCATTTCTCTGGGGAGAAGTCATGTGGGACAGCCATAGTAGGGTGAAGTGGTGGTAGTATTGAAGAGAGAGAATGTGTGAGAGGTAGGTGTGTGTGTGTAGGGGGGAATGGGATGTGATGTGTGTGTCTACCAGGTGGTGCAGAGCAGCCTGTGTGTGAAGTTGGACAGTTTCCCCCTTGGGCTGAGGGTGATACAAGACTTTGCTATGAAACAGCACCTCTCTCCTGACTCTCACAGAATGGTGTGCTAGGCTGAGAGAAGGTGAGGAGAGCAGGATGGGGGAAGAGGGGGTGAGGGGCAGGAGAGGATGAGAAAATATCTCTGGATGAGTTAGTGAAGCCAGCTTTGTGATATCATTAAGGTATCCAAGCCAACCTTAGGGTTGACATTATAACTACAGATTAGTCTACTGGCCTCAACCCTGGCCTCAAGCATCCTGCACCTTCTCAGAAACAACAATACTGTGGCTGTTTTCAGTTTGTGCTCAAATTCCTCCTTGCCCATCTGTTGTTCAGACTTTCTTTGAGCCTGTGGGTCCGTGGACAGCTGTCTAATGGGGTCATGGCACTTTTTGACTTGGTGTGAAGTTCTGAGCATGAGGTCTTGTCTGTTCTCAGTCCTTAGGATGCTGGGTAGCTGTGAAGAGCTCTGGGTTCCAAGGATTCCTTCTTGATGTTGGGTCCCTGGACCAGTCTGAGAGGGTGTGCCTTTGTCCTCCCTTATCTCCCCAAGACCTGATTTTGTAAGAGGATTTGTGATCAGTCATTGATGTGTGATTGTGAAGATGTCAGAGAAGTTCATAGGATGGCGCATTTAAAGCTGTGAGTGACCTGATCTAATTATAGGATCATTGACTTAGTGGACAAAGGGACTTCAGAGGCTTCACTTCACAAAGGAAGAAACTGAGTGCCCAAGCACTCCGTGACTCACCCAAATTTACACAGGGGGTGCCAGAGGCAGACTGAACCAGGCCCTCTTCTCCCTCTGTGGATCCCTGCTTCCTTTTCCTATGCAGCTATGAAAGGTATTTTGTGGGACAGGAAGACTTTTTCCTTTCTTTGAAATCACATTGCCATACTCTGCCTTCCTGGATAGCAGAGCCTGGTTTATAGGATGGTAACTTGTCCCACTCATCATCTATGGAGGCATGTTTCTGCAGAATGAACCCAAGATTTACCTTGTGGTAGTTTATCATTTCCAGCTGACAGTGAGGACTAATTTAATGTGAAGCATACTCTCCTTTATGGGAATTTTTTTTTTGACCAGGTAGGGTTGCTAGGCCTCTTCATCACTCCAACACGCAAACAAATTTTAATGGAGGACCTGACCCTAATCCTGAGCTAGATACCGTGGGAGGTAATGTTGGTGGCTCTCATTTCTGTAGGCCTTTAAGACTTACAAAATGCTTTCCTCAATTTCTAATCCTAATAAATCTTAATAAAAAAATCCTAATAAAAATCCTAAACAATCCTAATAAAGTCATACTGTACACATTATTATCACCATTTTTTACAACTGAAGAAAATGAGGCTTCAAGAGGTTATTTTATTCATTCATAGCTACTCAGTCCACAGGTAAGTAATATTGCCCATCAACTGGGGAAAGGCTGAACAAGTTGTGGTATATGAATGTAATGGAAAACTATTGTGCTGTAAGAAATGATGAACAGGTGGACTTCAGAAAATCCTAGAAAGACTTATATGAACTCATGCGAGTGAAATGAGCAGAGCCAGAACATTATACACAGTAACAGCCCACAGTGTGTGAGGACTGTTTCTGATAGACTTAGCCCTTCACAGTAATGCAAGGACCTAAAACATTTCCAAAGGACTCATGATGCAAAATGCCATCCACATCCAAAGAATGAACTATGGAACTGGAATGCAGAATGAAGCAGGCTATTTTCTATTTTGCTATGTTTTGTTTTGTTTTTTCTTATGGTTTCTCCCATTTGTTTTAATTCTTCTATGCAATATGACTAGTGTGAAAATGTGTTTAATAAGATTGTATATGTAGAACCCATATAAGATTGTATGCCATCTTAGGGAGGGAAGAGGGAGGAAGGGAGAAGGAAACAACTTAAAATTTATGGAAGTGATTGTTGAAAACTGAAAAGGCAAAAAAAAGTAATGGAGTCCAGTCAAGTTTAGTGTCCTTTCTGGACTCTACCCAAGAGTTTACTCATTCTATCATGAGAGAGTGCCTAGATTACATAAACTCTTATGCAGGTGCTAGTGACTTAGTCTATTTCCCTACTCCGAGTATTTGTATTTTAAAAGAGGACTCTGCCCAGAGTAACATTTAAGTTGTTAGAATGAACCTTTAATATGGTAATGTCAGGCAATACATCTCCTGCACCTGGAAGAGGGAAATAATTAGTGGGGGAAGAAAAGGGATGTTTCTAGTGCCCTACAGAGTACATCCTATCTATTCCACCAATGCACTATGTCTGTATTATGAAATAACAAGAAGTTAGATCAGTGAGGTTGGGGTTGGGGGGAGGGTGATGAACGAGGGTTTGGAGACCTCTTTGCTGTTTACAGCTCAGAGTGAAGCCTTCTTTGGGCCTATCAGCAAGCTCACATTCTCTTTCCATGACAGCTTTGCTACAGCACAGAAAGGAGACCTCTACTAGACCAGGCTGGGCACATCTAGGGTAGAATGCAAATATTTTACATTTCAACAAACAACTCACTCCTGATACCTGTAGAACAGGATCACTTCTTCATCATTCTCTCTCAAATACTTCACTTTTTGACCTTTACTGGGAGCAATAAGGTATGTGTGTATATGTGTGTGTGTGTGTGTGTGTGTGTGTGTGTGTGTGTGTGTGTGTGACAGACAGAGACAGAGAGACAGACAGAGAAGGTGGAAGGAGAGGTAGAGATAGACACACACAGAGATTCAAAGAGAGGAGGGAGACAGGTGGAAACAGAGAGACAGAGACAGACAGTGAAATAGAGAGACAGAAAGAGTAGAGAAATACAGATAGAATGAAGGGAGAGACAGAGGCAGAGAGAGGAAGGGAGACACATAGACAACACACACACACACACACACACACACACACACACACACACACATGAGAGACTGAGCACACACCCCTCTGGGCTCACTTGCACGTCCACCTTCAGCTCAGTTTGGAATAGAGAATAAGGCTGGATATGTAGCTTTAATAATGACATGTATGAAAATGGATGAGATTTTTTTTCCCCTCTCACCTTCAGGAATGGAGAGCATATACACACACAAGCCAGTTAGCTTCAGTCAGCCCTTTTATACTCTTCAATTTTTATTATTATTTTTTTCCTGCACTGCAAAAAATCATTGGCAGCCATCTCCTTTCCCATGGCAGGGCTGTAGAAGAAGTATTCTTTGTTCCAGCACCTCTCTAGCTGCTTGGGCTTTGCAAACATTTGTTCCCTTTCTCTGTCAGCAAATTAAAGAGTGCACAAAAGATCATTATGGAGCAGTTGCCTATCTTCTCCCAGTAGTAGAAGGGCTTATTGGGAAAGGGAAAGAGGGACACCCTACGGGGCCCCTTTGTGCATGATGTTCTTTCAGACTCTGCACCGTGCAGTACAGTCTGACCTTGCACTGTTTTGTTGGACCTACTTTCTTTTAATCCTGTATTGAACGTTTTTTTCCCCTTGAATTTTCAATTTATATAGGATGAAAATGGCTGAATTTTTGTAGTGGGAATGAAAGTAAAGGGGGGAAGGGAGTATGGATCAGGGGATCTCTAAACACCCTTTCAGCTCTGTTATACTATAGCTGCCCTTTGTCACAGCCCAGATGAACTCCAAGGATCCCTCTACCTCTCATAGTTGATTTTCAGCTGGAATAGTTCATCCTGCTTTATCAGACTGAACCCTCTATTTTCTGCAGGTCTCTGGTCAGGCCTTTTCACTGTCAGCATTCTTGGGCAGGGGTGCCTTCCCTAAACAGAGAGGGGGGAAGCCAGAAGAAGGACATGTATAGTGGAAGGAACACTGTTTTTGGAGTCCCAGGACCTGGATTCAGATCCAAATTCTGTCACTTATTACCTATGTGATCTTGGGCTAGTTGCAGGTCATCTAATCTGACCTGTGCTTTTTTCACAAATGAAGATTCTGAGGCCCAGTGGAGTTCAGTGATTTGCCCAAGGTCGCAGAGGTAGAAAGTGGCAGAGCCACTTAACTCTCTGGGTCTCAGTTTCCTTATCTGTAAAATGAAGAGATTGAACTAGATCTCTCTCAGGTCCTTCCCAGCTCTAGAACCCTTAGTCTCTAGAAGGTTATAATCACCACTCATAACTTTTTTCTTTTTTAAAAATACTCATTTATTTTTAGTTTTCAACATTCACTTCCATAAGTTTTAAATTATCTCCCCTTCTGTCCCCTCCCCACCCCAGGACAGTATGCAATGTGATATGGCTCTATACATCCATTCCTATGAAACACATTTTCTTATCAGTCATGTTGCAAAGAAAAATGATAATGAAAGAGAGAGATCATAAGAAAGAAAAAAAAAGACAAAACAAAAAGAGAATAGTCTGCTTCACTTTGTATTCTGACTCCACAGTTCTTTCTCTGGATGTGGATGGTATTCACCATCATGAATCCTTAAGAACTGTTTTAGGTCCTTGCATTACTGAGAAGGGCTAAGTCTATCAGTAACAGACCTCGCACACTGTGGCTGTTTTTGTGAGTAATGTTCTCCTGGTTCTGCTCCCTTCACTCACCATCAATTCATATAACCCTCTCCAGGTTTTTCTGAAGTCTGCCTGTTCATCATTTCTTATAGCACAATAGTATTCCACTACATTCATATGCCACAACTTGCTCAGCCATTCCCCAATTGATGAACATCCCCTCAATTTCCAATTCTTGGCCACCACAAAAAGAACTGCTATAAATATTTTTGTACATATGGGTCCTTTTCCCATTTTCATGATCTTTGGGATATAGCCCTAGAAATGATATGACTGGGTCAAAGTGTATTTACATTTTTATAGCTCTTTGGGCATAGTTCCAAATTGCTCTCCAGAATGGTTGCATCAGCTCACAGCTCCACCAACAAGGAATCAGTGTTCCAACTTTCCCACATCCTGTCCAACATTTATCATCTTCCTGTTTTGTCACATTAGTCTGTCTGACAGGTGTGATGAACCACTCTTATTTTTATAGCATGTTAGTGTCTTGACAGGTCAGATTCTTTTCTTTTTTCTTCCCATAACTGCAGTTGCCCTCTAAGGATTGTACACTTTCTAGCATCTCCAGAGTCATGCCCTGTGGGGGGCTGCCCACTCATAAGACTGGTCTTGCCCCCGGACCAATGGGCAAATGGTTGGTTATCTCCTGGGACAGCAAGATACCAGTGGTGACTTATTTTGAATGCTAATAATTTTGCTTGTTGTCAGTGAATAGCTAAGTCCTGTGTAAGAACAATAGATGAGTTAAACCCTGGCTGTAAGCCTCGCACAATGACTCTGCTGTTAAAAAAGTCAATGATGACTGGACCCTTGACGAAGGTCATTCCTGCAAGGAACCTATGAGGATTAGCAGGGGGTATGGGGGAAGGAGAGAAGGGAAGGATACTGCAGAAACAAATAGTGTCAACGTCATGAAGTTTCTTGCCAGTATCTTCACCAAGACACCAGCCCTTGCTGACACAGCTAGTATCATGACCATCTTTTTACATCCTGTGACCCTACTGCCAGATGACCTGCTCCTAGGTGTCCTAGAGACACCATGGGATCTCATATTCCTCATACATCTCAGTCAGCTGTGCAGTAGCAAAGACAGGAACTGCTACATGAAGATGTCTGCAAAAACTGACTTGCTTACTTATTGTAGTTTCATTAAGTCTGCCCTCTGTGTGTATATGGTCCATTCTGAGAATGACCTTTATGACAAATATTTTACAGAAATGGTTTAACTGGTCACTTGCCTGAATACTGAATACCTGGATACTGAAACCTCGAAACCTCAAGGGGACCATTGTGGAGGGGATCCCTTTCCTGGTTGTAACCTATCTAGAAATGGCACTTCTCCCTGTCCTTACCACTCTAAAGAAGGCTTCCTTGAAAGCTAGAGAGATTTTGGTCAGAAATAGGACTGATAGGCAGATCAAACACCAAGGAGGGCCATTGAATGCTTTGCTCTAGAATGACAGATATGCTCAACCACAACAGGGCTCTAAGACTACAGTCAGGAGACAAGCTGGTTTGAAGGTCATGGGATCATTGATTTTGAGCTGGAAAGGATTTTAGAGATTATCTAACCCCTAATTTTACAAATGAGAAAACTGATGCCCAGGGAATTCAGGGGACTTGCCCAAGGTCACAAAATTAGTAGCAGAGGAGGGATTTGAATTCAAGTCCTGTGATTCCATATTCACAGCTCTTTCTACCATACCAAGTTGCTTCTCCTGAAGTATTACTAGGAAGAGGAGGGAAAACAAAGAGAAAGGCACAGTATCTTTTGAAAAAACAGCCCTATGAAAGAGGGATCAGACTTGCTCTGCATGTTCCCAGCAGGCAGAGCTAGCAAGAATGAGTGGAATTTATAGAGAGGCAGAATTCTTCTCACTTTAAGGGAACATTTAGCAATCGTTAAAGCTATGTCCAAGTGGCATGGGCTACTTCAGGAGGCGGTGGATCCCCTCGCTAAAGATCTAGCAAAAGCCGGATGACTCCTTGCTGGGTATAATGGAGAAGGGATTCTGGCTTAGCTACTGGTTGGACCAGATGACTTTTGAGTTTCCTTGCACCTCAGTGGTGGTTCTACAAGTCTTCAATTCTGTGAATGAAAATTTGGGTCTCTTGTGGCCCAATTTTGATTTTCAAATAAGTTAGTATTGCTAAGATTCTTTTCTGTTTCTTTGGTGATGGAATGATCACCTGGAATACGTAAACTTCTTTTTGTAACAGTATGACCAATGGAATCTTCCCCCCTAGAAAGAGAAGAAGCCTATGTTTTAGAGAGACATCATGGGATCTCATATTCCTCATGCATCTCAGGCAGTTTTGCAGTAGCAAAGATAGGAGCTTCTATATGAAGATGTCTGCAAAAGCCAGCTTGCACACTTATTGTAGTTTCATCAAGTCTGCGCTCTGTGTGTATATGGTCCATTCTGAGAATGGCCTTTATGACAAAGATTTTACAGAAATGGTTTAGCTGGTCACCTGCCTGAAGGCTTTAGAATTCTCTAGAATTTTTCTAACTGTGCCTTGTGATTGGCACAATATTCCCGATAGCGAGGAGATGTAAGGATTTCTGTACCATAAGGATTCAGAAGATTTAGGTGGGTGGAGAATAATGTATTGCATTTATTTTAATCATGAAAACTTTGGCTAGACTGAATTTTGATGATTTCCTCTGTTCACACTTTTTAAAGGGTGAAGCAATCAGAGCTGTTTGACAGGTGGAAGAGTCTCCAGATGTGCAAATGGGCTATGAATATCTCAGAAGCCAACCAGTTCAAGTATGTAAGATAATACTGTCTTCCTCTTCCCCAAATATCCTTGATCTGCTCTCTATCTACACCAGGGTGGGGAACCTGTGACCTCAAGGCCACATGTGGCCCTCTAGGTCCTCAAGTGCAGCCCTTTGATTGAATCCAAACTTCACAGAACAAATCCCCTTAATAAAGGGATTTGTTCTGTAAAACTTGGGCTCAGTCAAAAGGCCACATCCAAGGACTTAGAAGGTCACACGTGGTCTCAGAGGCACAAGCTTCCCATCCCTGATTTTTAGTCTACTTCTTCAAGGCTCATCTCAAATCATCTCTTCTATGAAGACTTCACTAGTTACTTCCAATTCCAATGATCATTGACAAGTAATATAGTATGGTGGAAGGAGTGCTGGATTTGGAATTAGAGGACCTGTCTTCAAAGCCTAGTTTTGCCGCTTACTACCTGTGTGACCCTGACCAAGTCACAGAACCTCTTTGGGTCTTAATTTACTTCTTTGTAAAATAAAGGAATTTGACTTAGTGACTTCTAAAGTTCCTTCCAGCATTAAATCTGAGATCTTGTGTTATCCCTATCCAATGACTGCCTATGCCTGAGAGCAGTTCATTGTTAGTATCTCACTATCTGGCACATAATTATATGTTATTTTGTGCTATGTGCTGATTATCTCACACGTGTCAATATGGCCCCTCAAGTTAGTAGGAGATCAGAAACTATGTCTTAACCATCTTCTCCATCTCATCAGTACAGTGCTGAGTGCATTATAGGCACTCAGTAAAGACTTGTTGATTGAGTGATATTATTTATTATATTATATATTATAATATAATTTAGTTTTCTAATTATTAAGCAGGTAGGCCTCGCTTTATGGAGTGTACCAAAGGAAAATGTATGATTTGGACTTTAGTTCATCAAGTTTCCTTTAAAATATGCTCAGGGATCTCACAATTTAAGGGAATCTTGTGGAGAATCTAATTCAAAAGTGATGAATGACTTTATTGTCACCTCATAATTTGTCTTTGGAGATGAATATTTTTCTATGTTGAGCTTTTCTCAAGAAAGCTTCATCTCTAGGAGGAGTATTAATAATAGCCTCTAGTTTGTGAAAGGCAAACTTTTAATTTCAGTAGTAAATGTATTATCAAGCCCATTCTACAGATAGAGAAACCATATATAATTCTTGCCATATTTTCCATCTATAGGTTATCTAATTACCTCAAGGCCTACTATAAATAAACACGCATACACCAGCACACATATATACATATATCTACACACATCTCTCTCTCCCTCTCCCTCCCTCCCTCTCTCTCTCTCTCTCTCTCTCTCTGGGGGGAAAGTAGTGGTGGTGGTACTAGCTGTCCATGTGTTATCTAGTTTCTTTTTTTGAGTCATGTATGTCCACATCTCACATATAAGTCATTTTTTGAATTATGCTACTAATTAATTATCCTACTCGTACCCATCATATGCCTTTCTTTGAATTATTTGTAATTTTAATTCTTCTGGGATTATAGCTTTCCATTTTTATAGCACTGGGGAAATATTGATACTAAGAAATAGTTTGCAACATGGAGCAGCATGGGATCAATGAACAGTTTTCAAGATGTCATCTAACCTAATCTCTTTCTTCTAATGCCTACTATGTCTTGTCTGATTATAGTGCCTGATCTTGGTGGCCTCACTCAGGTTCTCTATTCAGTTGCATGTCATGGTCTGGCCATCATCTATTTTGTTTTTCCAATGTGGGTGATTAAGCCAAGTGCCTTCATTGAGGATACTCTGTAACTTTCTCTAGAAAAGAAACCAGACATATGGACTGATAACTTCTGACTTCTTGGTCACCATATTTGGGGGCAAAAACATACCGTTCATGCTCTTTTCCATTATTTTGGTCTTTTAATTATTAAAATTATACATTTCAATTCCTTAATTCTCTCTTTTTTTTTTTTATAAATTTTAAAGTTTATTTTAAACTTAAATACAAAATAGGAAAAGAAAAAAATATCATGTACGCAGCAGAACATGAGAGGATTCAATATAAAACAATAAATTTCCATTTCAAGAAAACCTATACAATAAATACTACACATTGTTTTCAAAGCCGTCCAGCTTTGCTTTCTTGTACGTTTTCTTTTGGTTTTTGCTGTGCCTTTCTTTACTTTATTCACTGCCTCCCCACTAAGAAGGCTACAATTAAGTGTGGATTATATGCACATATATGCATAGATATCTATATATATATATATACACATATACACTCATATACATATATGTAAGACCATCCTGTTCTTATTTCCACTTGTCATCTGTTTCTCTGAAGATAAATAGTATTTTCCTTTATAAGTCCAAGCCTTACCATGTTTTTCTAAATCAACCAGCTCATCATTTCCTACCCCACAGCAATATTCCACCTCAATCACATTCTATCTGAGAGACTGTCGGTGAAAGTTCCCCTGCCCTTAATTGTCTGCATTCCTTCTATTGTTGGCTGCTTAGGTTTTATTTACATGAGAAAGTTTTAATTTAAAATTATCAAAATTATCCATTTTAGCACTTCAACAACACTCTTACCTTAAAATATAGTTTAAGTTCTGATTCTACTGAATCTGCTTGCTTTATATCTTTTTTTCCCTGTCTTTGAAGTTCTTGACCTTTTATTCTTCCAAATGAATTTTGTTATTATTTTTTCTAACTCAGTAAGATAATATTTTTAGTAAGTTAATTGTGATGGCATTATATAAATAGATTAGTTAGGTAAAATTGTTATTTTTAAATTATATTGGCTTTACCTACTCATGAATAATAAATATTTACTTTTAATAAATATTTACTTACATTTAAATCTGATTTTATTTGTATAAAAAGTATTTTATATTTATGTTCATATAGTTCCTATGTCTGTTTTGGCAGGTATACTCTCAGGTATTTTATCCTGTCTAGTTATTTTAATTGGTCTAAAATAATATTGAATAATATTGCTGACACATAATGTAGTTTCCTTATTTTTCTCTTTTGATTTAATCTATTTTAGCTGTAAATTTGTCAGAGATCATGATTATTACCCTAGCTTTTTTTTTACATGCTAAATTCTGCTCATGCTCTTTATTTTATCTTTGTGTGCGTCTTTTAGTTTTATAGCATTGTCTGAAAGCAATATATGGTTGAATTCAAATTTTTAATCTGCTATCAGTTCCCATTTTATGGGTAAATTCATCCCATTTGCATTCTAAGGTATTTGTTATATAATACTTGTGGCGTATTTTCTTCCTTCCTATTTTTCCTCACTATCTTTCTCACCCTATTCTTATCCCTCCTCACTCTGCTTTACTTCTAGCCTCTATCTTGCCTTCCTATTCCTTAACCTACCCACCCCTGTAAGAGCCCCTCTCTTATGTTCCCCTCCCCCATCCCCTGGTCCTCTTATTTCTTTCTGAATTTAGGACTTTTATACATATACATATATATACACACATATATATATATATATATATATATATATATATATGTTACTCCTCCTTAAACTCATTCTCAAAGAGAGTAAGGTTTCAGTACTTCCCACCCTCCCCCCACTCAGTTTTTTCTTTTGTGCCTCATTTGCAGGAGATAATTGCTCCTTTCTTATCTCTTCCTACAGTTTTTTATCACACTATCATACTCAGCTCAGCTGAAGCCTTTCTTGCAAACTACCCTAAAAATGACAATCAGAAAAGAATTGGTAATATTTTCACATACAAGAAGTAAACAATTTAACCTTATTGAGTCCCTTATAGTTGGTATTTGATGTTTACTTTGTATTTCCCCTGGATGTTACATGTTGAATTTTTCACTGAAGTTCAGCTGCTTCTGTCACAAATACTTGAAAGTCTTTCAGTTTGTTAAATGTCCATTTTTTTCATTCAGGATTATATTTAACTTCGCTGGGTAAGTTACTCTTTGTTGTAACCCCAGCTCTTTTGCTCTATGAAATATAATATTCTATGACCACAGTCTTTTTTTTAAAATTTATTTATTTTTAGCTTTAAACATTCATTTCCACAAAATTTTGAGTTCCAAATTTTCTCCCCATTTCTCCCCTCCCCCACTCCAAAACACCTGTTTACCCCTTCCCCTAATCTGCCCTCCCTTCTATCACACCCTTCCCTTCCCTTATCCCCATCTCCTCTATTTTCTTGTAGGGCAAGATAGATTTCTATACCCCATTACCTGTACTTCTTATTTCCCAGTTGCTTGTAAAAACTTTGTTTTTAAAACTTTGAGTTCCAACTTCTCTGTTTTCCTCCCTCCCCACCCATCCCCACCTAGAAGGCAAGCAATTCAAGATAGGTTATACATGTGTGGTTGTGCAAAAGACATCCATAAAAGTCATGTTGTGAAAGACTAACTATATTTCCCTCCATCCTATCCAGCCTCCCCAATTATTCTATTCTCTCTTTTGACCTTGTCCCTCCTCAAAATGTTTACTTCTAATTACCCCCTCCTCCCATTTGCCCTCCCTTCTCTCATCCCCCACATCCCACTTATCCCTTTCTCCCCAACTTTCCTGTAGTGTAAGATAGACTTTCATACCAAATTGAGTGTGCATGTTATTCCCTCCTTAAGCCAAATGTGATTAGAATAAGTTTCACCGTTTTCCTCTCACCTCCCCCTTTTTCCCCTCCATTGAAAAAGCTGTTTCTTGCCTCTTTTATGAGAGATAATTTGCCCCATTCCATTTCCCCCCCTTTCTCCTTCCAATATATTCTTCTATCACCCCTTAATTTTATTTTTACTGGATATCATCCCTTCCTATTCAACTCACCTTGTGCCCTCTGTCTATATGCATATAATCCCTCCAACTACCCAAATACTGAGAAAAGTCTCAAGAGTTACAAATATTATCTTTCCATGTAGGAATGTAAACAGTTCAACATCAGTAAGTCCCTTATAATTTCTTTTTCCTGTTTACCTTTTTATGCTTCTCTTGATTCTTATGTTTGAAAGTCAGATTTTCTATTCAGCTCTGATCTTTTCATCAAGAATGCTTGAAAGTCCTCTATTTCATTGAATGACTATTTTGCCCCAGGAAGGATTATACTCAGTTTTCTTGGGTAGATGATTCTTGGCTTTAATCCTAGCTCCTTTGACTACTGGAATATCATATTCCAGGCCTTCTGGTCCCTTAATGTAGAAACTGCTAGATCTTGTGTTATCCTGATTGTATTTCTACAATATTAAAATTGTTTCTTTCTGGCTGCTTGCAATATTTTCTCCTTGACAAAGAAACTCTGAAATTTGGCTACAATATTCCGAAGAGTTTTTTCTTTTTGGATCTCTTTCAGGAGGTGATCTGTGGATTCTTTCAATATTTATTTTACCCTCTGGTTCTAGAATATCAGGGCAATTTTCTGCCCCCTTTTCCCCTCAGTCACCCTGGGGATAGGGCCAGATCACTTCATTCTCTTGCACTGGTCCCACTGGCTTTTCCCACTGACCTACCAATTTATCCTCAGCATTTTGGGGTGCAGACCATGCTGGACTGTGTTCTGCTTCCAGTGTGGCATGACAGACACTTTCCAGAGACCTTCCAAACTGTCTTGGGCTGGAGATTTGCTTTACTCCATCATTCTGTGGGTTCTGTACCTCCAGAATTTGTTTAGAGCCATTTTTTTTTTACAGATGTTTGGCTGGACTTCGGGATAGTGCTGTAGAAAGTCTGTACTGTTACTCCATCATGTTGGCTCCTGACCTATAGTCTTTCAATGTAGTAGCTACTAGGTCTTGTGTAATCCTTACTGTAGCTCCATGATATTTAAATTGTTTTTCTTTCTTCTTGCTTCCAATATTTTCTCCTTAACTTGGGAGCTTTGAAACTTGGCTATAATATTCCTGTTAAGTTTTCCTCTTAGGATCTGTTTCCGGGATGATACATGGATTTTTTTTTTCTATTTCTGATTTGCATTCATGTTCTGCAATGTCAGGGCAATTTTCCTTGATAATTTCTTGTAATGTTGTATCAAGATTTTTTTAATTGTAATTTTTAGGCAGTCCAGCTATTCTTATATTATTTCTCCTTGCTCTGTTTTCCAGATTAGTTGTTTTTCTGATGAGATGTGAAAGTATTCTCTTCTATTTTACATTCCTTTGATTTTGTTTTATGATTTCTTGGTGTCATAGGACATCATTAGCTTCCCTTTGCTCAATTCTAGTTTTCAACACATTACTTTCTTAAGTTTTTGATTCTCTATTTATAGTTAATTGACTTTATTTTCAAAATTTTCTTGGATTGCTATTTTCCCCTAATTTTCCCTTGATTTCTCTTATTTGATTTTTAAAGTCATTTTTAAGTGCTGCTAAGAACTCTTTTTGTGCTTGGGACATTTGACATTTTCCATTGAGGCTTTTTTTTTAGCTCCATTGTCTTCCTCTGAATATGAACCCAGATCTTCTCTATCCACATAGTGGCTATCTATGGTTGGGTTCTTTGTCCTTTGGTTACTCATTTTTGCTTATTTATTTTTGTTTTATTTTGTTTTAAAGCAGCCATTAGTATAATTAAGTTCTAGTCCCTGAGGTATGGGGAATGAGGCTTCAAGTCTCAGGTCCTTCTTACTGTTATTTTCTGAAGTCTGCTCTGGGGCTTGGATACCTTGGGCTCTCCTCTCTACTCCTAAACCATGGCTAGAGCCCCCAGTCACACTGTCCCACAAATGATCTTGCTCCCTGCAGTCATTCTGGTGGCTGTAAACTATAACTGTTCTCTGTTCCCTGGAACTGAAACCAGGCATTCTGTTCTCCTGCAAGTGCCCACAGCCATTAAGGGTCCCTGTGCCTCACTACTGTACTCACTGGATGTGTGCTAGCTCCTTGTCCCAGCAGCCACAGCCCGGCTGGTCAATACAGCTGTGCTTGGTGTCCCTCAACAGTGGAAGGTCCTTCAATCTTCCACTACTCAGCCATGAGATGATCCAGGAGATGAAAGTTTTTAAAAGACCTGAGGCTGCCTCCCAACCCTGGCTGTTCCCTGGCCTTGCTATTTTTTGATTTTGCAGAGTTGGCCTGGAGGTGTTTGCCCTTCACTGAGGCCAAATCTCTACCTCTGGAGGTCAGGTCTTTCCTGGGGTCTTCTTTGTTTGTCTTAGGAGAACAATTGCTTTACCCTGACTTTTATTTCCACTGCTCTACATTCCCTCTGAGGCAATGTTCTGTCTTTTTCTGTGGAGGAAACTTGGAGAACCAAAAATTTTCTGACCTACACCGCCATTTTCTTTTTTCTGTTTTGTTAATGTATATTGTCAGACATACAATTTTTCCTCTGAGGGCTATTGTAGCTGCTTCACAGAAATCTTGGGATAATATTAATAGCTAGCATTTCTGTCATGCTTTAAGGTTTTATTACAAAGTGCTTCTCATGTGTTATCTCATTGGTTATGCTGACTTATTATCATTCTTTTCCTTATAGTTATTATTTGTTTCAAAGATTTGATCTATATTGATATTGCTAACTATTCAAGATCTCTTTATTGTCTCTGGTTAGGTTTATGTTTTTAGGGCTTGTGCTCCCTATGTTCATCCCCACCCCTTCTTTTGGAATCTTTCTTTTTTGGCAATGATTTTAAACTGCCTTTCACATCACATTTAGCACAGATTTATTCTGTATATATTCAGTCCAGTCCAACCGCATTTCCCTACTTCATCTTCTTAAAGAGCCACTGCCATTTTTTCATGTTATCTATTTCTCTGTATGAAGGAAGTAGAATCCCTGTGTGGTTTGGTTTCAATATCTCCACTGATGAGATCAGAATAGAAACACTAATCATCATGTTCCATGTCACCTCTTCGTTGTTCTCCTTCCAGTTTTACATATAAGCATTCTTGGGATTGACATAGCCAGATCTTTCTCAATTGAAGTCCTGCAAACACAATTTCTTCTGAAGCACTTTACATTGTTTCACTGATGGTGGTGGTGGTGGTGGGGTACTTCTACACTTCTGCCGTTATTCTCTATAACACTTTGCAATTGAATTTGCACACATCTGAAAATGCCCTTGGCAAGGAGATTGCTTTTGCTGACTGAAGTGGGTCCTTATTGTGGTATTTAGTTTTAAAAATGACTATTTTATTAAAACATTTTCTGCATAACCATCACTTCTACCCTGTCTCAATTAAACAAGACATCATAGTGCCCACTGTATGCAATGCTCTGCATTCATAGTTCTTGATCTTTCTTAAGAAGAGAGAAATACATTTCCTCATTTTTTTATTCTGAGTTAAAGATTGATCATGACAGTCATTAAAGGCTTGATTCACTCTATAATTCTTTTAACTTATTTTGTCATTGTTTCTGTAGTTTTCCTGGTTCTGCTTGCTTCTTTCAGCATCAGTTCATACGTATCTTCCCATGTTTCTCAAATTTCTTCATATTCATCTTTTCTTTCAGTATAGTGATATTCTGTTACACTCATATCATGATTTGTTTAGCCATTCCCCACTGGACAAACTTGGTAGCAACTCTTTTGAATCAATAAGACTCCTTTTGGACATGGTAGCTGTCAAAGATAATGTCTTTATATTTATCCATTTCTCGTTTTTCTGGACCCACAGCTTATTGGAGGTTGGAGCTGCTGTAAACACATGCACAGCCTTTCTCTTTCTTTTCATGTAATCTAGTATTTACTTTGATCTTTGCTCTGACCAGTTCATGACTAGTCATGCAACCTGAGAGCTGATTTCAAAATTACTTTTGTGTCTGTGACCACTTATTTGTTGTTAAGATGAGTCAATTCATTATAAAAAATGATGCCATTTGGTGCTAATTATATCCATTGCCTTTAAAATTCTCTTCTTGAAGGAAGTATTCAGGCTGTACAGGTGGGCATCTGCAGGCTTTTGAGCAGTCTACAAATCTTTGACTTTTTAATTTCTTTATCTCAAACCTTGTTTTCTGATGTAGTTTACTTCCTCCTCCCATGCTCATGTTGGCATTGAAGACCTTAAGTCTCAACGTGTACTTATTGTGCAGGATTTTGTGAATTTCTTCATGGAATTTCTGCACTTTTTCATCCTCTGAAATAGATGTTGCCTACAGCTGCAGTTAAGTATATGATGATCCTCTTACCTTTGCTCACCATGAGCCCCACAAGGCAAGATAAAGAGGAATCCTTTGCCTCTGGGTTTACAATAAAACCAGGGGGTGCATGAGGTGTTCAGAGAGGACTAACACCTTTGGTGTGAGGTTTGCTGAACCCTTTTCAGGCATGCCCATTCGCCCATCACCCAACTCTCACCTGTGACTCCAAGAAGCTGTAGTATGCACCCCAGTGGCCACACCCCAGTAAACTGTCTTGGCAGAGAGGCTAAACCAGGTTAAGGGTAACCTATGGGCCTCAAACCTGTTAGTGAATTCGGAGGTGTCTACCCTAACCATGTGAAGATTTTCCCAGGAGGAATGGATGGATGGATGGATGAGAACAATATGTTCTGATGACCATGAGGGTACTGAATGAAGAGTGGATTTTTGGATCTAGGCTTCTGGAAGAGCAGCATATAGGGCAGAGACTAATGACCAAAAGATATAGTTCAGGGACCAAGGGACAAAGCAATGGGAGAAAAAACAAGTATTTCTCCAATTTGGAAAAAATAAACTCAGAAGCTCTTTTATTTCCTATCCTCTAACTCCAGAGAATATTTGAAAGAAAATATTTGCCAAAAGCTTTCTGCCGACAGAAAGCACTCAAATTATAATGTGTCAGGGTACTTTAAAGGGACCCCAAGAGATCATCTACCCACCCCCCTCACTTTTAGAAGAGAAAACTGAGGCTCAGAAAGAATAGGTGGAGGCAGGGCTCCCAATTACCAGCATAAGTCCTGGGCCTCTGGGTGATATTTTGGTGAAGGACTTCCTTTAGCTTTTGTTAATTCTCAATTAAACCAGTGGTCAGGGCATGAGGTGGGGATGGTCTGGCTTTCTGTGGTCCTCCAGATCACACAAAAGTGATAATTATGACTCTGAATAGATTTTGAGGATGACTGAACCCAGGGGGCAGAGGAGGGACACATAACAGTTTTAACTTTCAGTAAGCTGTTGTCCATTTGGGACAAATGGAGATTTCTTTGGCTTTCAGATAGTGCACTGAGGACCCTCCATTTTCCCCTCAGTCAGCCTGGAAGGACTTCAGTTTCCAAGACAGAGGAAGCAAGAAGTTTCCCAGGGTCTGACCTTCTCCACTGAGCCCCACCCCAGTGTTAGCTCTTGGGAGAATGCAGTTCCAGGTGGAACGCCAGCTGCAGAGGAGGAAAAAAAAGTTTCAGACTCTTTAGCATGGCAGATTCCCAAGCTTGTTTCATCAGCCACATTGTCCCATCATTTTCTAAGCTTATGTTGCTTTTGAGGTTTAACCCTTCAGTGCCTGATTAAGTGATTATTTTTGAGCAGATGTTCCAAGGAAAAACTGCATGTAACAGGATGAACATTTGACCAGGAGGCAGAATACCTGTTTGTTGCTGTTTTCATTTCTAGGCTATGTTGCTTACTTACTAATTGGGTAAACTTTCTGAAGTCCCTTAACCTCTCAGAGCTTCAATTTCACTACCTATAAAAAGGAAATAATAAAAATAATAATACTTGCGCTGCCCACCTCACAGAGCTGTTGTGAATTTTGGATAGGATTACCAGTGGGGAACATCTTATAAAGTGTAAAAGGCTGCCTATATGGGAGCTATTATTAATAGTTTAATTAACAAGCATTTATTAAATTCCTTCTACACGCCAGACCCTATGTTGGTGCTATGGTTACAAAGACAAAAATGAGAGCTTGCTTACCTTCAGGGAGTTTACGTTTTATTGGGGGAGAATGGAAAGAGAATATGGAATGTGTAAGTATTTATAAGATATGGGCTAGAGCTGTGATTTCATTGATATAGTTTCCTATGAACTTTCTCCCTGGTGTGGAAGTTCCTCTGTCAAGGCAGATCAATCATTTTCTTTGCACTTTAAATTCTTAGAGAATTTCATTGAGGTCAAGGGACTTTTCCAGGGTCACAGAACTAGTATGTAGCAGAGATAGTATTCGAATCTAGTTCTTCCTAACTCCATACCAGCTTTCTATACACTACACCACTCACTGTCTCATACAAAAATTTTGGGGAGAGTCTGTAAAGTCTCTTTTGGAACTCAGAGCCTACTTTCCCCAGGAAGTCCTTTGAGATGAACCCAGTCATTATCATACTATCTGATACCCTACTCCCCTTCTTGTTTCTAGAACACATTTAAAAAATATTTAGACTTCCACATTTCCATTGATTACATGTTAATGTTCTCTTGTTTCCTGGAGAATAAACTCTTTGAAAGTAGAGACTGTGCCACTTCTTTAATATGTAAACCAAGAATCTTGCCTGGTCAGCTCTGAGTTTGTGAAGGGTTCATTTGTTTGTTGAATGTGTTGGGACCTATGTTCCCCAAAATACCTCACTGAATGTAGTGGCCAGGTTCTCAGATCAATCTGTAAAAGCCTATTTAGTCTGAGATGTACCTGAAGCATGCTACTTTAATAAAGACTTGCATTTGAATGAATCTTTTATAAATTCTCTTCTCACAATGACCCTGTAAGAACAGTTATCAGTATCCCTGCTTTACAGGTGATAAATTTAAGGGTAGGAGGGGTGAAAAGATTTGGCCAGTTAAATATTAGTTATAGTGATTAATGAGGCAGCTAGGTGGTTCAGTGGATAGAGCACTGGACTTAGAGTTAGGAAGACCTGAGTTCATATCTAACCTCAGATACTAGCTATATGACCCTGAGCAAGTTACTTAACCCTTGTTTGCCTTGGAGACAGCTAGGTAGCTTAGTGAATAGAGCACTGAGCCTGGAGTTAGGAAGACCTGAGTTCAAATCTTGCCTCAGACATTCACTAGCTGTGTGACCCTGGGCAAGTCACTTACTTCTGTTGGCCTTAGTCTGCTGAAGAAGGAAATGGCAAACCACTTTATTATCTTTGTCAAGAAAACCCCGTAGAGGGTCATGAAGGGTCAGACATAACTGAACAACAAATAGTGATTAAGTGGCGGAGCTGGAATGGGAAGCCAGGTGTTTTAATTCTAGATACAGTGTACTTTTTGTTTTGCCATGTTGGCTGTCCGTTACAACATGGTGGTGTGGCCACCATGTCTGACTGTTTTTTGTGAGAAGTGCATTTAGAGTTTCTGAATGGGATCCCAGAGCCCCATCTCCCCTCTCTGCATTCTCACCAGTAGGAGCCAAGATTCCTCTGCTTCTTGCTCATTTGTTAGGCTGTAGGAATGAGGATTTTCTCAGCTCGGAGCTACTGGGCCTGACTCCAGGGGCGTATTGGAGGGACTCTAGTTTGGGGGGAAAGTATACTGGAGAAGCTTGGTAGAAAGATTGTGGAGACTCTGGGGAGTCCCTTTAGTCTGGACCAGTTTCCCTTCCCATTTTTGCTCCCCCTTTCTGTCTCTCCCTTTTCCTTGTCTTCTTCCCCTTCCCTCGTAAAGTTTTAGGGATTGATCTATCTGCTACTTCTGACTAATATTTCTCCTTCCCTGACTTACTGCAGACCAGAACAATGTCTCAGCTTCTGCCCTACTTTTCTGTCCCTGATGCTAGAAAAAATCATACATTTTGAGAGTAGAAATTGTTTCATTCTTTGTATTTCTGTCCCCAGTGACTAGTACATAGGATGTGCTTAATGATTACTTTTTGATTGGCTGACTGATAGATGGGTTGAGGGCCTCTATGGGTTTTTACTGCTAATTGTGCAGAAAAACAGGGAATAAAGTACTTTGTCCTTCCTTTTCTCTTTCGCTTTGACCCGGTAGCCTACCACAAAAAAATCTGTATGTTATAACCAGTGGACCTTTGGCTACATAAAGGACTGAAGTGAAATTTACGTGTGTTTCTGAAGAAAAGCACATGGTACAGTGGAAAGGGGAGGAGATTTGAAGTCAGAAGACCTGGGTTCCAATCCCAGCTCTACTACTTACTGCCTGTGACCTTGGTCAAGTCACTTAACTTACATCAGCCTCAGTGTCTTCATCTTTAAAGCAAAGAGGTGGGATCTGTTAACCTCTAAGGCCCCTTCTTGATTTAGGGCTATGAACCTATAGGATAAATTCTCCAGTATTTTGGATATTTCTTTATAGGAGCAGGATTGAGCCTCTGGGAGGATTAGGTTATGGAGCAAGGTTAGGGAGGCAAACTTTGAGATCATTGCTGGAGTTAAGGAGCAAATGGAAGAGTGACTTGGTTCTGGGGTGAAGTGTTAACTTCTTTTCTACTGCTCTGACCCAGCATCTCAAGTGGAGAGAGAAGCAAGGCCCAGGGTATTAGGGATGGGCATTCTCAGGTAGCTACAGAGCATGAAGCAGTGAAACGAGGATGAAGGCAGAATGAATTCCTGGGTTCCCTTGGTGGGATTGCATGTTCTCAGGCGTCCATGTGTATTTATGGAAGGGATGCATCTAATTTGGGGGCACATTGACTAGGATGTGTACTCCATGAGATCTCAGAATCACTTATGGACTCTGTGTACTCCATGAGACCTCAGAATCACTTATGGACTGAAGTAAAAGGTCAGCTTTCCCCCAAAGATAACAGAATACCTACATTGGTCTTTGAGTGGAAGCTGGAATGAGAAATAATCAACTAACCATCCATTAGTCGGCTGGCCAACAAGTATTTATTTACAAGTGTTTGTGTGCCTGGCACTATGCCAGGTGTTATGGCCAATACACAAGATTTAAAAGTCAAGGGCCCCCTATCAGCTCTCAAGGAGCTTAGTGTCGAACCAGGACGCCAAGGCTTACAGGCATGAAATAATTAGAGAATAAGAAAAACTTCTATAAATGGGTGAAAAAATTGTATTCCCCAGACTGTAAGTTAATTCAAAGTTCAGAGAAAGGAAAGGTCATTATTAACCAGAGTAGTCAGAGAAAAATGTTGGAAGGAAGTGGGTCTTGACTTGGATTTTAAATGATAATAAAATCTGGAAAGGTTGAGTATATGGATGTGTGTATGGAGGATAGGGTTGGGGTGGGGCAGGGATGGAAACTGTAGGCTGTGGGAAAAGTTGTTATAACCCTGGCTCTAGAGGAGTGGTCTCTGATTGTACAGTCAGGCATGCAGCTGTTTGCTGAATTGGAGGCATATGTCATCACAGATTATACCCTAGATATAACATGCCTGGCTCTATTGGAGTGAACTAGCATGGCTGTAGATTGATAAGAAATCAAGGAACAAGGATATCACAGATCCCTGAGGTGGCCAGTCCCGGAGAGTGGGGTGGCAAAGATCACACAAAGCCCACAGGGGAGAGGAACAGATCACACAAAGCCCGCAGGGGAGAGGAACTTGTTCCTGGGTCCTGTAGATCATTTCGAAGATCCTTTCCAGGCCCAAGTCTATGATTCAAGGAAACCTGACAATCAAAGCTTATAGTCCTACCATCTTCTCTGCTTCACTCTTTACAAAAAGCTCTCTGCTGAATTGTGTTGATGAGTTTCAAAATACACACTAGCCATATTTGCCTCCTTCCTTTAAATACTTAGAGTATCCCATAGCAGAAATGCCCATACACATCATCTGGTAGTTCATATGAACTAATGTGCTAATAACAACTTGAACAAGGTCCAAGTGGGAATGACCTTGTGGGGTATGGGATGCTGGGTGTGAGAGCTACAGTAAAGAGGTCTAATATTAATCAGATGAACCATATTGCTAGTGTCTCTCGTGGTTAGCAACCTTCTGGCAACGTCAAACTCAGAATGTCTTTTGCACATAGAATTACCTAACCAGTTCCTCCCTGTCTTTCTCCCTTGCCTTGCAGGTCCACTCTTTCCAGGTGCTGTAATGCTCCTTCCTTTCTCTTCACCACCCAGAAAAACACCCCTCTGGGCACAAAACTCAAATATGAGGTGGACACCAGTGGCGTCTACCACATCAACCAGGAGATCTTTCGAATGTTTCCCAAGGTGCTGTCGTTTTTGCATTCTTTGAAAAAGGTTGGGGGGAGGGCAGGGGAAAGAAGGATTGTATTGGATGAAGGCCCATCTATAAGCTTCAACTCTGCATTGACCCCAGTGGCTAATCATTCTAGGTGGTCCATTTCATGGATAAGTCTTTTGATCCCAGGTATCCATTCACTGGGTTCCAGTTGGCCACTTTCTAAGTTATACATGTTTTGACATCATTCATCATTCTTTTGACACTCAAATGTGTCCATTCCTTAAATTCAAAAGTTGTCTGTGTAGAAATAAACCTTGTGAGTTGGTCAAGATGTTCATGTCTGTGAGAATAGTAATGATGAAAGCATCATAGTAGCTGTTATCAAGCCATTATCAGGCACCAACTTGTACATTGCTGCTGCATAGCAATGAACTCAATGCAGGCTTAGTAATTGCCTCCTAGGAGCTTATAATCAAAGATAGGCACGATAACACAAATTCACACATAAAAGATGTATGGGTGGATAATGAGATAACAATAAGCCAACAGAGAGGAAGGCAGTAAAATATCCATTTTGTATACATGAAGGGAATTTTTTTTTGGGGGGGGGAAGTAGCAGGGAATGGTGATAAGAAGTAGAAAGGATGGAATGAGAAACCTGGTATCCCGGTTTCCAAGAATTATGTTTAGAATAAGAATGAGTAGTTCTAAGTAAAAGTTAAAGTTTTTTCTTTACAACTTTAGGTTAGGAGAAATTGTAAGATCTGAGATCAGCCACGGCAGGGTCAGGAGAATAATTACCTCTTCCCCTTCACATATACTCATTAATCTAGGAAGGCTTCAAGGAAGAAATATATTTATATATTCTGTAATACTTCATTGATTTGGCATAATTCAAAATGAGTGTTCTAATGATAGTCATAAGCAACAATTCACACACACACATATCACTTTAAGGTGAGTACATAATTTTCTAGTTAAATTGAAGCTTATCCCTTTGAAGTGCCCAGACTTTGTTTCTTATAACTATTCCAGAATGAAATCTTTCTCGAATATATTATATGCTGTCCTGGCTTCCTCAACAGAGAATGCCAAACATAATTTAACCTTTCCTTGATGATTCAGAGTCATCATTCCAAGCATCAATTATGGTAGCCTGCTGTAAAGAGAAGCACAGATATGCTGTTTTTGGTTTTCCTGTCTCTTCCCCTGCTGTCAGCTGTCACCTCTATTGCTGTCATCTGGTCTGCTTCTAGCACCACCCTTCCCCCAATTTTTTGATCCTAAACTTCTATGGGCTGGGAAACCAGGTAGCCTAGTTTGTAAGAAACATGTTTAGAATAAGAGTAACTCTAAGTGAAATCGAAGTTCATTCTTTACATTACAACTATGGGATAGCTTTTGGTGGCATTTATACTTTCTTTTCCTCCTTTTCCTCATCCTCCTCTTTCTCCTCCTCACTGTCATTTCCTTCTTCTTCTTTCTCTTTCTAATTTTCTCTCCATAATAAAGTGAGAGTGTTATTTTATAAGATATATCCCATAACATCAACCTCATCTTTCAAAAAGCTCAGGGCACTGAGTTCTAGTCCCATTCTTAGATATTGGAACCGAGGAAGGAATTGCTTTGTTCATTTGTTTTAGTTATGTCGACTCTTTGTGATCCCATTTGGAGTTTTCTTTGCAAAGAGTGGTTTGCCATTGCCTTCTCCAGCTTTTTTTTTACAGATGAGGAACTAAGGCCATCAGGGTTAAGTCCAAGGTCACACAGCTAGCAAGTATTTAAGGCTGGATTTGAACTCCAGATGAGCCTCCCTGACTCCAGGCCTAGCGCTCTGTGCACTATGACATCACTTAGGTGCCAAAGAATCACTGGGTACATTCTATTGAAAGGAATATTGTCACTAAGATCCTATTGTAGGACGTTAGAGAGCAGAGTGATCAAGTTCTATGAAACTAGAATGCATTTTGAATTGAAACTCTAGCAGCTCCGATTGTTTTCCAGGGAGCCAATAGAAAAGTTTTATGTATTCCAAGTCTTCTCTTACACATCCTGTAGAATATACTGAAGATATTTTTTGGCCTTGTTGAGGGGAAGAGAAAAGGAAGGTGTGAGGCAAGATGAAAGGTTTGAGTTAAATGCATCTTCCTAAATTAGAAAAGTCAGAGGAAGTAATGTTTCAATGTTTTATAGAAGCTAGACCACATGGGAATATCTTATGTCCTATAAGTCTACTGGCATCCCTCAGGTGAGTAGTGATGACCTGGATTACAGCCTCATAGTTTGAGCAAAACAGTTTCTTACAGATGTGGATAATTAATAATCTTGGGGACTGGGGGTGGGGGATGGCACCTCATTTAAAGAGACCATAGCAAAGATTAAAAAAATTAAATTAAAAAAATTTTAATTTAAAATTTTTAAAAATTAAAAAAAAGAAAAGAAAACCATATAATAACCATGCATAGTTTCTCCACAGATGACTTTGTTCTTATCCCCCCAAAAAGTTTAAGAAATACTCTTCCTCTCTCCCTCACCCCCAACAGGCCACTAGGCAAATGTCTCAGTGGGGCTTCTGACCATATGCAGTCCATTCCATTTGCATTCTCCACACCCACCCAATCAAGAAAAATGTGCAATGAATATGAATAATCACCTAGAAACAGGCTGCAGCTGAGTTTGGGCGTCTGACTGCATTCATAATTATTTCAAACTAATGTAATTTTCTACTGAGACACAAGCCTGAACCCTTGCCAGTGAGAATACTAGCATCCTGACATAAACCCAGGGTTCCTGACTGTGTTTGTTCTCAGGGACTCACTATCCCAACTTATCTAGACCAAAGGTATGGGAGAAAAGCTATCAAAACCTAGAATCATTGAAGGTCTAGGCTGAAAAGACCCTCAGAGATCATTTTAGCACAGTGCCTAGCACACAGTAGGTACTTAACAAATGTTCATTGATTGACTGACTGGTTTATCTCAAATCCATTTGGTAGATAAAGGGATTGAGGCTTAAAAAGGTAGGGAGTTGACATGTCCAAGGTCACACAAACTTTTCACAGAAGAACGTGGACTAGAACCCAGGTCTTTTGATTCCTGTTCCATGATCCTTTCTATATCAGTGTTTTGAAGACGTTCTGGTACTATGTTCCAGGTCCCTCCTTGAGTAGCCCATTGAATTGTCAGAACTGGTTCTGTGCTCTCCTCCTTTTCCACAGCTAAGTGCTAGTGTAACTTTAGTCTACCTTAGAAGTAGCGTCAGAACACACGATAGATTGTGTAATCCCACTGTGCAGACAGGCCATGTGGGAAGTATTTGATTCAATTCTGTGTAATGCATTTTGGGAACATGACAGGAATTCAGAGAAAGATGACCTGGAAAGTGAGGAAAGTCAAGATTCATGGCATAGAGAGATTAATGGATGGAATTTAATGGGGATAGGAGAAGACATAGGGAGGCCATGACAGCAATCTGCAAGTATTTGAAGGTCTTATCAAATGGAAGAAGACATGTTCTACTTGGCCCTAGAGTGTAGAAATGAGCATGATAGATAGAAGTTTCAGAAAGGCTGATTTAAGCCTGATGTAAGGAAAATGTTTTCTAACCATTAGAACTGTGCAAAAGTGGGATGAATTGTCCTTGGAGGCAGTCAGTTCTCCTTCACTAGTGGTCACCTAGTGAAAGCTGGGTGACCATGTTGTAGGAGGGATTCTTCGTCAAGTTAGCTAGATGGCCTTTGAGTTCCTTTCCAATGTTGACCTTCTGAAATTCTGTGTCAAGGGTCTTCTTTAGCTATCCTCAGCTCTCCTGTTGGCCACTCCATGATAGGGAGGTCAATATGTTATGAGACAGCTAATCCTATTATGGGGCAGTTCTTGTTAGAAAGCTCTTCCTAAAGTTGAACCTCACACATCCTCAATGGGAATTTTCTCTGTGTCTTCATAATTTCACTGTTAAACATCTCCCTTTTCTCTTAATCTATCTTTCCCCTGAGCATTTTATTATTTTTGAATAATAATTTATTTTCCCCAATTACATGTAAAAACAATTTTTTAACATTTTAATTTTTTCTCCTCCAAATTTATTAATTTACTTGTTTTCAATTTTCAACAATCACTTCTCTAAGTTTTAAATTTTCTTCCTCTCCCTCTCCAACATGGCATGTAATCTTAAATGGGCTTTACATTTACATTCTTATTAAACACATTTTCACATTAGTCATGTTGCATAGAAGAATTAAAACAAATGGTAGAAAGTCTGAGAAAAACTAAACAAAACCAAACATAACAAAAGAGAAAATAATCCACTTCATTTTTGTGTGCCAGTTTCATAGTTCTTTCTCTAGATGTGAATGGCATTTTGTATCATGAATCCTTTGGAAATGTTTTAGATTTTTGCATTGCTGTGAAGGACTAAGTCTATCAGAAACAGTCCTATCAAAAAAGTGGCTGTTAACTGTGTATAATGTTCTCCTGTTTCTGCTCACTTCACTCAGCTTCAGTTCATATAAGTCTACCCAGGTTTTTCTGAAGTCTGTCTGTTCATCATTTCTTATAGCACAATAGTATTCCATTACATTCATATACCACAACTTGCTTAGTCATTCTCCAATTAATAGGCATCCCCTTGATTTCCAGTTCTTGGCCACCACAAAAAGAGTTGCGACAAATACTTTTGTACATGTGGGTCCTTTTTCCATTTTTATGATCTCTTTGGGATCTTTTTTTTTGGGGGGGGGATCTTTGGTATCTTTTACCTTAGAAGTGGGTATCGCTGGATAATTTTTAAAATTTTTTTAAAAAAATTTGAGTTCCAAATTCTCTTCCTTTTTTCCTACCCCCCCCAAGACAGAAAGCAATTTTATATAGGCTATACATGTGTAATCACCCAAATCATATTTCCATATTAGTCATGTTGTGAAAGAAAACACAGATGAAAAAATTAAAGTGAAAAATAATATGCTTTGATCTTCATTCAGCCCCCATCAGTTTTTTCTCTGGAAGAGGATAGCATTTTTCATCATGATTCCTTTGGAATTGTCTTAGATCATTGTATTGCAGAGAATAGCTAGGTCATTTACAGTTGATCATTGTACAGTATTGCTATTACTGTGCACAATGCTCTCTTGCTTCTGCCCACTTCACTTTGCATTAGTTCATATAAATCCAGGTTTTTCTGAAATCTTCATGTTTGCCATTTTTTTATGGCACAATAGTATTCCATTACTATCATATACTACAACTTGTTCAGCTATTTCCTCCCTTGAGCATTTTAATCCTTAGATCTTACCTGTCTTTCTTTTGAACCCTTTGAAATCCACTTTCCCCAAATCTAAGATATGTATCAAACTAAGCCCAGTTTTCTTTTCCACTAACACGAAGTCTAAGATGGAATGATCACTTTTTCTCAAGATTCCCATCACTTCTACTGTAGCAATCAGTTCTTTCCTATTAGTGAGAATCAGATTCAGAATGGAATTTACTATTTTCCCCCTTGAAACTTGAAATTATCACTGAAGCATGTTAAAAAGGCATTAGCTTCTCTATTTTTGGCAGTGAGAGAAAAACAGACACAGACACAGATAGAGTCAGAGAGAACTCTAGTAAAGATGTCTGCATAACTGAAGTCACACATCACTATCAACTCTCTGGGCAAGGCTTGTGATCTTTTCCCCAACTACTCATCTATTTCTTCTTTCTATTGAGATGTTCTGTAGTATATTTCAATGACAAAATCATTTTTGTTTCTTCCTTAGGATCACAAAATCATAGATTTAGAAATAGATAGAGGGCATAGTCTAACTTCCTCATCGTTCTTATGATAAAATGAAGACCTAGAGCGGACAACTGATTCGCCCAAGGTCACACTGTTAGTAGATAGTTCCAGTGGTCTTATTCTTCTTATCAAGATAAGTTGATTCTATCTTCAACATGGTAACTCTTCACTCCTTTAAGGATAGCTATCACTCAGTTCAATTTTAAAAAAAAAAACATATATTAAATATCTTCTAGGCACTGAAAACTATGGTAGGGAAGATACAAAGTTTAGGTCCCTGCCCTCATGAAGCTTATAGTCTAGTAAGAGAACAAGACACAATCATATCTTCCCTAAGATTTCTCTTTTTCATATTAGACACCCCCAACTCTTTCAATGGAGTCTCCTATAAAATATGTGGTTTCCAGATTCTTTTCTAATCTTACTATATTATATGTCTGAAAAGGTTCTCCAGGAATTGAGTCCAGTGCTTCAGCTGTGGCCTCATTAGGACAGAGTAAAGTTGGATAATCACCTCCTTTGTTGTAGATGCTACAGTTTTATTAATATGGCTTTAGATTGTTAATTCCTGGGGAGATCTGTTCTCAGATGGCTGCTCTTCTCTAGTAGTTCTTAGGAAGGGATCTTAGGCCCTCTCAGTAGAAGTAGGAAAAGGTATTGAGCTTTCTTATCCATTTAAATGACATCTGACTTTGGTGTATAATCAGGATCATATCATCTACCTACCCTCAAGGAGCTGAAGAAGGGTCTAAGGATTGTAGGTCTAGAGCTGGGAGTGACCTTAGAGGTTGTCTTGTCTACCTCTTCCATTTTACAGATGAAGAAACTGATACCTAGAGAGGTTATGTGACTTGCCCGTAGTCACACATATTTGAGCCCATGTCCTCTCATGCAATATCCAGCTTTTCACAAAGCACTGGGCTATTTGTTGAACAAAAAGGATCTGATGGGAGATGGGGAGGAACAGGGATGGGGATCAGGGCACATTTTGCCCAGTGATTCCTCTGCTCCAGCAGCATGAGTTTCCCTCACAATCGCCTTCTGTGCCACTGTTCATATAGTCACATGTCATTTGCTGACATTTATCTTACAAATCTTTAAGCACTAAATAATACAATTTAAAATGTGGATACAAAATCATTAAGAGAAGCTGAGATACAGACATCTCAGCAAGCAAAAATAAGCTCATTTTTGATACTGTATTAAATTGTATATTGGGGGCATAAAGTCAGTCCTTTTAAGAATGTAGGCTGGCCTTGGAGTCCCCTTGGCATAGTTGAATAGAGGTTGTAGAGCTCCTGATTTGAGAACATATTGCAACTGTCCTAAAGACATCAGAATCAGAATTCTATTCTCACTATTAGGCAGGGAGGCAAGCAGTGGGGGTATTGGGGAGAGCCCTGGGGGAACAGCGAAAAGACCTAGCAAGTTTCAGTTTCATCTCTGTCACTAGCTATATGACCTTAGATAAGTGACTTAGCTTCTTGCATCAGGTTCTTCATCAGTAGAATGCCTTTCCCAATTATCTCTCTAGGGCATGTTTTGAGAATCAAAGAAAGTAATAAATAGATGCAGATGTAATAGACGGTCACTGGCATTCTAATTGGTTGTTCACTGTCTCTCTGTAGGACATGCCATACAATCGCTCTCAGTTTAAGAAGTGTGCTGTTGTGGGGAATGGAGGCATCCTGAAGAACAGCCGGTGTGGGAGAGAGATTGATAGTGCAGACTTCGTGTTCCGGTAAAAAGTATCCTTTTCTCTTACTTGGGGTTTGGGAGATACTTGTAGGCTCTTGTGCTTCTCCATAGCTCTCTGAGACTTTTCCCCACATCATTCCAGAGGGATGACCAGGGCTTCTTAATCTGAATTCTAGGTACTTGGTGAAAAATTGATTGACATATTTTACTATAATTAATTTCCTTTACAATCCTATATATTTTATTTTACTCTGTGGGAAAAAGTACAGTGGTGGTAGGTGATGGAGGTGATTAAAAGAGGTCCCTAAACCTCACTTCTATTCTACTTTTGGGTAACTTTCATTGTTAAGAAATTTTTCTAAACATTGAGCTGAAAGTTGCTTTTCTGCAGCAGTTTCACTTGACATTTAAGGCCTTCCACAATCTGGATCCAACTGAGCCTTCTTTCTAGCTTTATTTCATTCTCTTTTTCTTTCTGTTTTTATTTCATTGTTTAGCCAAAAACAATAGGAGTTATTCACGCTCATCTTTCTAGGTGTTAGTGGATAGAGCACTGGGCCTGGAGTCAGGAATATTCAAGTTCAAATCCAGCCTCAGACTAGCTATGTGACCTGGGCCAAGTTACTTAACTTCTCCATTTCCTGAACTATAAAATGGGTATAATAGCACCTACCTCTATGGGTTGTTGTGAGGCTCAAATGAGATCGTATTTGAAAAGCTCTTATTATCGTGCTTGGCACATAAAAGATGCTTAATAAATGCTTTCTTGTTTGCTTCCTTCCTCTTCATCCTCCATGTATTGGGGCAGACTATTCCCTGTGCATGGAATACACGCCCTCTTCCTCCTGCTCTGTTGGAATCCTTTTCTTCCTTCAAGGCTCACCTCATATGCCACTTCTTTAATGCAGCCTTCCCTGATCTAGATATCTGTTTTGTTTCTAACACATTCTACCTTGTATCATAATCATTTGTATTCAGGTACATAATCACAGTATAATGGAATGAGTACTGGATTTAGATTCAAGAGTTGCTGTTGAGTAGTTTTTCTGCCTCTTCGTGATCTCATTTTTGGGTTTTCTTGGCAGAGATACTGGAGTGGTTTGCCATTTTCTTCTCCAGCCCATTTTACAGATGAAGAAACTGAAGCAAACAAGGTTAAGTGACTTGCCCACAGTCACACAACTAGTAAAGTATCTGAGGCCAGATTTGAACTTATGAAGATAAATCTTCCTGACTCCTGGCACTCTCTTTACTGAGTCAACTTAGCTACCCTCGATTCAGGGGAGGTAGCTTTAAATCCTACTAGCTGTGTGACCTTGGGCCAGTCACTTAACACATCTCTGAGCTTCATTTCCTTCATCTTTAAAATGAAAATAATAATGCTTATGCTGTCTCACAGAGTTGTGGGAACGTGATCTGTAGATCCTTAAGTGCTAAATTCTAAATGCTGGATATCTAATTTATGTTTATTTCCCTGTCTCCATGTTTTACTGTTCTGTCCTGTCCACCTTGCTGTTAGAATTTCAAGCTGCTTAGTGGTACAGGGACTATAATTTTGTATCTTATTTTCTTCTCTTTCTCTGTCAGTAGATTGAAGCCCAGAGGCAATCCAGTGTAGTAGAGAATTCAGAACTAAGGGGTCCATGGATTCATTAATCAAGGTTCCTTTTTCCCTTTTGGATGGGCTTGGGGAGAAAGGGCTGGACAGTTCCCTCTCAGGCTAGATTTTGATTGCCCGGAGGGTAGCAGTCAGATTCGGTCTTCACACAGAGGTCCCTAAAGAGCTCCATGAAATTCCTGCCATGAGAGTCACCAGTAAGTGAAACAATAAGAGAGATTGACTTGGAGAAGGGAAGCTTTGGCTCAAGTCTTAGATTAGACACTTATTGGCTGTGTGATCTTAGACAAATCATTTACCCTAAAATGAAAGCTCTTTGAATTAAAGAACTGTCTCGTATTTATCTTTGTAGCCTTGATGTCTAGCACAGTGCCCGACACATAATGATGATGGTGATAATGAATAAATCTTAATTAATAAATTAATAATAATAATTAATAAAATATATTAAACAAAATATTGAATAAAATACATTAAATTAATAATACCACTAATATTTGCTAATAAATAAAATTCAATAAATGTATGCTGAATTCAAATGAGTTGCACCTCAATGTCCTCATCTGTAAAATGGGCATAGTAATACATCCTTTTTTACCATATAAGGTATTTTATGAATTTGTTGTAAACTGTGAAACCCTCTATGGCAATCCAGTATCTTTGCCAAGAAAATCCCCAAATGGAGTCACAAAGAATTGGACACAACTAAAACAGCAGGTGAATAACAATAAACCTCTATATAAAAGAGACCATTATTATTTATTACCTCCAGAAGCCCCTGTTAAAATCCACACCTGAGGTTTGGGAAGCTCCCCGGCCTCTCCCATCTATGCAGGTTATATATCAGATTTGTGAACTGTCACCTTGAGCCCAGAGAGGACTCCGGGTGTGGAAGGCAGGGCTTCGAAGGGAGTGGAAGCAGGCAGGTGGTAGAGGGTAACCCTGGGGAATCAGACTAAGCCCAGAATAAGCCCAGGGCAACGGGACACAGGGTGGATGTCAGTTGGGAACGTTGAAGACAGACTGTACGATAATGACAAAATGCCCATCCTGGGGATCACCTGGTAGGTATTAGAAGTGTTAGATGCCTAACCTGGTGGTGTAGACATGAGTCAAAAATTAAAAAAGAAAAACAATCGCCAAAAAACCCTTTGCTCAGTCATCTGAAGAATGCAGACAGAAGCAGATTTCCTTTCCTCAGTTATCTGTATAACTGTGAGTAGGCAGCTCTGTCCCACAGCTGGCAGATTTTAAAAAGAAAAGATGAAAAAGTAATTCAAATTCAAATCCTGCTTGAAAATCAGACAAATTTGAGTTATCTCTGAAATCTGGGGGAAAAAAGATCTCTTCCCTCTCCCTACCTTTCCAGTGCATATTGTTACCAGAACTGATTTTATGGAGAGGCTTGTGATGAAACGTGTAACAGTTTCAGTTGGTGGAGGAGGAGGGGTGCTCTTGACCTTTCCCCAGATAGGACAAAAGTGGTAACTTACTAGCAGTTCTCCTTCTGCTCCCTGCCTGAGAATGGGTTTGTGTGTGAATAGTCTTGACTCGTGGCTGCAGGAACAGCGAGCCCCTGTTTCTAGAGGGACAGAAGCTACAAGCTGTCCTTGCTCTGTTCTTGAAAACAGGGAGTTAGTTGTGATCTGCCCACCAGCTGCTGGGTGCTAGCCCTCTCTTGCCAATGATGACAGGAAGATGCTTTCTGTGCTTGGGTACTTGACCCTTGTAGCCCCAAGAGACATCATCAGGGACTCAAGTGGTTAAAGATGATTTCTTTAAGTCTGGGTGTGCTGGCACATGCCTGGATCCCTGCTACTGGGGAGACTGATAGATTTAGGATTTCTGAGATGTAGCAGGGCTAAAGCCGATCTGGGTGTCTACACTGTCTAACACTTGTATAGTGAGCCTCTGGAAGTAGGGGAGAAGGGGACCAGGGTGCCCAAGGAAGTACAAACTAGCCCAGGTCAGAAATGTCAATCAGTAGTGGGATTGATTCCATGAATGGCCACTGTACTTCCAGGCTGGGAGACATAGGTAGATCCAGTCTTAAATAAAAATAAAAGTAAAAAGGATGATTCCTTTAAAATAACAGCAAACATAAAACCTGTGAGTATATGCTGGAGTAAGAACACGTGAAATACTCTTCTTGGGAGATTTTTCCTGAGAAGAGAAACCTACCTTCCTGAAGTATTCCATTTAATTGAAAAAAGATTACTAAGCATCTATTTTGTGGGAGGCTTGTGCTAGGCATTGGGGATAGAACAGATTGAAATGACGTAGGGCCAGCTTTCAAGGAGTTTATAAAATGAGCCTATGAGCTGATTGGGAGAGTGGAGGACAGGCACAGAAATTGCTAGGATATAAGATAAGTGCGAAGTAGAGGCCTCCACAAAGTACCCAAAGAAATACATGGGGGAAAGGTTGCTTTCTGGTAACAAAGGAATGAGGACTAGCTCATGGAATTATTAGCTGTAGAACTAAAAGGGACCTCAGAGGCCATCCACTCTCTTTACTGATTAGAATAGTTAAGTGACTTGTCCAAGGTCATATAGATAGTAAGCTTCAGAAGTAGAATTTGAATCCAGGCTCTTCGATTCTACTGTACCATGAAGATCTAGATTTAGGTTCCAGGTTTGTCAGTGTTTCATTGTGTGACCTTGAGTATTTTTCTCCAGGCCTCAGTTTCTCTAGCTGTTAACCAGAGATTATACTACCTCTGCTACCAACCTGAGACTCCAATGAGATAAGAACATTGGTAGCAGCTATATTTTATATATATATATATATGTATATAATATAACACTATATATTTATATATAACAATCTGATATTATTGCAATTATATAACTATATTATATTATAGTTATAATTATTACATAATAATCTAATCTGTTTTAAACAGAGGTTTACAGTAGGTATATAATCAATGTTTGTGGACTGACTAATTTATAAGGGACTTTCTTAATCATGATTTGATTTCTACAACAACCTTGTTGTTGTGAGGCAACAAAGTATAGTAAAATGATCTCTGGACTTGAATGTAGGATGCCTGGGTTCATGGACTGCCTCTCACACATGCTAGCTTTCTTCACTTCTCAACTTATCAAACATTTATTAAGCATCTAGAATGTACAAGGTAGAGAGGCAACATGTCATCATAGTGGATACATAACCTGCCTCAGAATCAGGAAACCCAGGTTCAAGTCTCACAACTGACACTTAATGTGACCTTGGGCCAATCATTTAATCCCTTAATGCCCCAGGCAACTCGGTATGATTTCTTGTGACAGGTGGAAGTTTCCTCACCAGCAGGCCCTTATACCAATGAAATAACAGTTCCCAACCAAAGAAAACATGTTCAAGGCTATGTGATAGGTGATGGGGATATAAAATCCAGAAATGGTATAGTCCTTGCTCCCAGGGACCTTACATCCTCTGAAGGTATATAGCACAAAATAATTTAGCACCAAGAAAATGTTAATGAATAAGTGGGAGGTCAGGAAAGGCTTGATTGAGGAGGTGGCCCCTGAGCTAAGCCTGGAAGGAAGAGGATTGGGGAGGAAGCTGGTTGAGGAGAGAATTCGTTCCATACATAGGGGACAGCAGGATGGAAAACAGTGTCAAATTCAGATTAAAAACAAACAGGCCAGCTTGGCTGAAATGTAGAATGCATGCAGGGGAGTAATATGAATTTAGTCCAGAAAGATAGGTCAGAGCCAGATTGTCGAAGGCTTGAAATGCCAGGCTGAAGAGCTGGTAGTTTGTCCCAGAGGCACCAGGGAGCAAATGAAGAGCTTTAAGCAGAGAATGTCATGGTCAGACTTGTGCTTTAGGAAGATTATCTGAGCAGCTATGTAGAGGACAACTTGGTATGGGGAGAGACTGAAAATAAGGAAAATACTTGGGAGGTTATTGTGATAATCCAGGCAAGAACCAAAAAGGGGCCCAATCTAGGTCGTAATGTGAAAGGAGCTGAGGGAATGATTGTGAGAGATACCCTAGCAGTAGAACTGAAAGAACTTGGCAGGTGAGTAAGTGTGGAGGAGAGTAAGGGAGAGGAAGTGTCCAGGATGATTCCATGGCTGCAAGCCTGAGTGACTGGGAGAACACTGTTTTTGTTGCTCAGTCCTTTCAGTCACGTCTGACCCTCTGTGACCCCATTTGGGGTTGTCTTGGCAAATGTGCTGGAGTGGTTTGTCATTTCTTTCTCCAGCTCATTTTACAGATGAGGAAATCAAGACCGACAGAGTTAATTGACTTGCCCAGGATCACACAGTAAGTATCTGAGGCCAAATTTGAACTCAGGTCTTCCTGACTCCAGTCCTGGAGCTCTATTCTATCCACTGTGCCACCTACCTGCCTTAAGGATAGTTATACTCTTGAAGTAATAGAGAAGTTTGGAGGAATTTAAAGTGAAAGATGATGAGTTCCATTTTGGAACTCATGATGAGTTTGAAATTCTAAGGATAGTCAGGATATGACAGGTCAGTGACACCCTCAGAGAGAGCAGCTTCAGTTAAGTAGTAAAGTCTGAAGCCAGGGTGCAAATGCTCGAGAAAGCCTTGAGTGGGATAAAGTGAGAAAGTGGAAGTGACTAGTTAAAATAACTTTTTCTAGGAGTTTGACTGTGAGAGGAAAAAGATAATTCAAGATGATAAATCTTTATCTCTGAGCCTCAGTTTGTTTTGTTATCTGTAAATTGGGAATAAAAAAATGCTTGTTCTACCCACCCCACAGATTTGTAAGTAAAATGCCCTGTGAGCCTTTGAGAATTATACAAGTATGATTTATAATTCTTATCCCCATTTTATAGATGAAGAAACTGAGATACAAAAAGTAAGTGACAGAACTGAGTTTACATCAGTTCTTCTGGATCCTTGTCCAGGATTCCTGTTTCATCTTTCTTGTCTCTCTAGGATACTACAGGCTACGCAGTAGAAATCTAATAGGATAAGACTTGTTAATAATGTGTCTTTATATGTCTCATGGGTCAAATCAGCAACTTTATGCTTCTCCTGTGTGCCCTCTACTCTAAGCCTCCTGCAATGAGATACTCATTGAAGGCTCTCTTGTGCTTTGTGGAGCGGAAGCTCTGGCTTCAGAAAGGGACCATAGACGGATTGTGTGTTGTTCAAGACTCAGTATAGTTAAAGAAGGAGAGTCTCATCACTAGAATGTAGGATACAGTGACCCACAAAAATGATAAAAATACAGAGGAGTGTATGACACTGTGCTAGGCTCAAAAGACACAAATATGGTGGCAATCATAATAATGAGTGATGTTTCTATAGGACCTTGAGGTTTACAAAGGACTTTATGTGCATTATTTCATTTGGGTCTCATAACACTCTGGTAAGGGAAGTAGAGAAGATGTTATTCTCCCCATATTACAAATAAGGAAAATGAGACAGAGAGCAAAATGATTTGCTCATGGTCACACAGCTTGTAAGTATATGATCGCTGGTATTCGTGATTCTAAACCCAGCAGTCCCAAAGTAGTGTAGCTAGGTGAGAGAGAAGATGTCTGAACTTAGCTGAGCTCCCTCCTTAAATGGAGGCTTTGGTGTCCCTGGCACCACCTTCCAATCAGAGGGGCAGAGGGTGGTGATGTGGTGCAGTTCCAGGGCTGATGAGATCATGTAAGGTGGGGAGTTTATTTTTCCAATAACGAGCTTCCTGGGGCAGGATGAGGTCCAAGAAATTGCAAAGTAGTATAGTCAGGTGAGAAATCATTATTTTTTTTCCTTCTTCCTCCTGCTCTTTTCCTCTCCCTCCCCAGTAATCGTTGTCATGGTTCATCCTTCATTTTTTGAAGGGGACCAATGATAGCAGGTAATGGGCAATGTCTTGACTCATGTGTGAATTAGATTTAAGTGCTTACTTACATTAAGCAGAGCTGTGCTAATTCATTAGATTCACTCTCTCCTCCAGCATCATAGGAATCCAGTGGCAAAGACAAAAGTCATGACAACTGGGGATGGAGGGGTAAAGGGACTCATTTACTTCATCTTAATTTGCTTTGTCATTCTCTCTGCAGGTGTAATCTGCCCCCGATCTCAGAGAAGTACACCGGGGACGTTGGGGCAAAGACTGATGTTGTTACTGTGAACCCCAGCATCATAACAGAGAGGTTAGTCTGAGCCTTGGCCTGAATTTAGATCTAGAAGGAACTTTAGAAGTCATCCAGTCCAATACCAACTTCCCCTTTCCCCATTTAGAGAAGGTAGGTGACTTGTCTAAGGCCACTCAGGTAGGTGTCAGAGTCTAACTCCAGTCAGTATTCTATCTATTGAGAATAATGGAGACCTACGTATGATTTTACACCTGAGTATAATGTTACACTTAGGATCCTTTTGAATCTTCAAGAATCTTTTAATCTCTTAGAGCAGTCATACCTTAAGCTATTATCAGCCATGAAAACTTTAATTAGCACGTAGCAGTTGCTCCTGTATCCCAGAACCATAACATTTCCAACTGGGAAGGGATCCTAAAGACCTAGTTCAATTCCCCTCATTTTAAAGAAGGAACCAAGTAGAGAGGAAGCGACTGGCCCTAGGTCTGACAGATCCTGTACTGAATTGATAGAAAAGGGATAGAAAGCCTACTCTCAGAAGTCTGTAGTGGCATTTTAGGAGATATTGTAAAGTTTTATCTGCTTTATAGCTTTGCTAGGAGCTGGTCTGGCTAATGCTGAGATCCTCAGGACAGGATATGGGTATATCTCTACTGAAGAGGAGTTAACTTTTTCTCTCTTTTGACCTCTTCAGCTTCCTTTCTATCTTTTCCTTACCTTCATTCTTCCCTTTTCTGTTCCTTCTCTCCCTTTTCTCTCAAGCTTTGAAACATGGACAGGCTGTTAGGACCAAGTAAAAAGCAGGGGGAAAATGGTCTTGACCTGGAAGTTCAGAGTTGATTGCTAATAAGTGTTGGGATATGAGACACAGGTTCTCAGAGTAAGAAGGGCCCATCTCAGAGGCCTCTTACGCAACCTGAATCAGCATTCCCTCTATCAGGCATCTAACAAGAAACTCTCCAGCCTTTGCTTGAGAACTTCTAGGGAGAAGAATCGCACTACCTTTTGAAGCAGTCCACTCTGCTTTGGGGTAGTTTTCATTGTTAGGACATATTCCCTGTTACAAAGGTGAAATCTGCCTCTAGGGCCAAGCAGAAAAGGTCTGATTTGTCTTCCACATGATAGCCAGTCACTAGCATTTATTAAATAGGGCAGCTAGGTGACTTGGTGGATAGAGTGCTAGGCCTGGATTCAGGAAGACTCGTCTTCCTGAGTTTAAATCCAATCTCATATACTTACCATCTGTGTCACCCTGAGCATGGCACTCAATCCTCTCTGACTTACCTTCTTTATACGTAAAATGATTTGAGAAGAAAACGGCAAACCATTCCTGAATCTTTGCCAAGAAAACCCCAAATGGGGTCATGAAGAGTTGGACAAGAGTGCAAGACAGCTAAAAACCAAAGGTCAAGATGTCGAGCGCTGCGCTGGGCGCTGGCCTTCGAATATTTGGATGCGCCGCCACATCCCCACTAAACCCTCTTTCCTCTTGGCCAGACGTCCTTGTTTCCTTTGAGTCACGCTTGCATGGTGGGGAGCCCAGTCCTCTCACCATCTGCTGGTGCTCCAGACTGAACATGACACTCCTAATGTGCTCTGGGGAGGTGGAGTACGAGGGGCTGCCCCCTCCTTTCAGCCCTCGTTCTGGACATTGCCTTTACTAACGCGCTCGCATCTTTCTTTCTTTCTGTGGCAAGTGTGCCATTTCCTTGTCCTGCTTATGTTATAGATGAGGAAAGTGAGGCAGAGTTAAATGACTCGTTCAAGGTCACACAGCTAGGAAGTGTCTGAGACTGGATGTGAACTCCAGTCTTATTGACTCTAGGTACATCCATTTTACCACCTGGCTGCCCCATGCCAGAGATATGGATGGCATAAAGTTGGGAGGAATAATTAACATAGTGGATGAAGAAAGTCAGGATCTAAAAAGGTCTCAACAGCCTGTCACACTGGACAGAATATTTTGATATTCATCTCTTTAGATGAAATTTAATAATATCAAATGTGAAATCCTACATTTGAGTTTTAAAAAGCACCTGCACAAATATAGACTAGAGAGGGAAAGGCTCAACCACAGTTCATGTGAAATCAAGTTTTTAATAAACTGTAATCTCAGTAAATGAGTAAATATAGTATCTTTGCTAAGAAACGCCCTCAAAAGAGGTCATGACTGAGAAATAACCAAACAGCAACAACCTTTGGCATGCATGGCAGATGTGCCTTCATTCAAATCATCGATAATTAGTCAATCAATAAACATTATTAAGTGCCTACTATGTACTGGGCATCTTGCTAAATGCTGGGAATGCACAGGTGGAGCTTACAATCTCATGGTAAAACTGTTTACAGCATCACAGGCCAACTTGGCATACAGGGCCAAGTACTCTACTAGATACCTCCCCCCAAGATGACACTGATCCCTTATTGGCCATTCAAAAAAGCTTAGTAAGGAATTGATACTTAAGATGATTAGGAAGTTACTAAGAGAGAGGCCTAGAAGAAATATATCCTCCATGGCTGAAAGAACTGGTGGGTGTGATTTTTCCATCATCATCAATGACTGCTATGTGATCAAGGGGAAAAGGAGAGTGGCCATAGGATAGCATAAGAGTAAATGTTATTTTAATGTTCAAACTAGAAAAGAGAATGGAATCTTCCCATTATAGGTCAACAAACTTGACTTTAATTCCCAGCAAAATTCTGGAACGTACTATTAAAGGGACGATCAGTGAACATCTAGAAAAGGAAGGGGTGATCACAAAGCTCTCCCACAGCTTCCTAAAAAGAGGTCCTGCCAAAGTAAGCTCATTTACTTTTTTTTTTGACAGTTACTAAAATAGAGAGGTGACCTCAAAGTTGGGAAGACCTGAGTTCAAGTTTCACTTCTGCCACATACTAGTCCGACTATATGTCCCTGGACAAGTTATTTATCTTTTCAATGCTCTAGACAACTTTCTGAAAAGGTACCAATCTGCTTTGGTGGAGGGATTTTCCTCATCTGGGAATTCTTTAAATAACGAAAATCACAGGTTTAATCTCTATCCCTACTAGACTGATAGATACAGAGATTTTTGTGGCTACAGTATACCTAGGTTTTAAAATTCTGTCATGCTACCTTTGCAGAAAAGACAGAAGAAAATATATGATATGGGCAGCTAGGTGTTACAGTGGGTAGAGTATCAGGCCTGGAATTAGGAAGACTCATCTTCATGAGTTCAAATATGGCCTCAGACACTTGATAGCTGTGTGACTCTGGGCAAGTCACTTAAACCTGTTTGCCTCAGTTTTCTCATCTATAAAATGATCTGAAGAAGGAAATAGCAAATCACTGTAGTATCTTTGCCAAGAAAACCCCAAAATTGAGTCATGAAAAGTCAGACTAACTGAAAAATTACCACCCAAAACAATAAGATACAATATAATACAATAAACATTTATTAAGCACCTACTATATGCCAGGCATTGTGCTAAGCTCTGGAGACACAAATAAGAAAAAGAGAGATAGCCCCTGCCTTTCAGTTTACCGTCTAATAGGAGGAGACAAAACACATAAGGAAATTAAAAATGGAGGAAGGAGAAAGTCTCCAACACAAGGGTAAAATGATGATGGAGTTGAATCAAAAGGATGCAGCTGGTGAGAAAAGAACCTTCTGTAAATGGAGACTTTGGGAGACGTTTTTTAATCCATCTTCCAATCAGAGGGACAGAGGCAACTGAAATGTGAATACCAAAACTGATACAATTTCCCTGGTGATGAGTTTCCTGGTGATGAGTTTTTCTTGGGGGGAGGGTGTGAGGATGATAAAATTGAACCCAAAGGGTACAGCCAGTGAAAAATGAAGAGGAAAAGTGAGAAATAGACAATTAATAGATTTAGGGGCCAGTAGATTGGCCTAGACTCAAAGAGTAGTCATCAGTAGGTCAATTTTTTTTTGGAAAGAGATCACCAGACATGGATCTGGCCTCAGTTTTGCACAATTTAACATTTTCATGAATGACTTAGATGGCACGCTTATGGAATTTGCAGCCTGTGCACACCTAGAAAGGATGATGAATACCTTGGAAGATCTTGACAACTATGGAACCTGAGGACAAACTTAAGGATAAAACTGGCACTTCTGACTCCAGATCCATTCCTAACCTCCCAAAAGACATGCTCCTCTGAATTATCAGAGGACTTACATTGGCTCTATTAATCATTCATAACTACTATTGCCTAGTCTCATGCTGTTAGTTATCTTTTTTTTAGAGAAGACCTGTGATTTCATTGATATAGAAATCGACCCTCTTCTGGTGCAGACAGCACCTGCTTGGCAAATTAGAGACTTTGAGAGCTGCCTAAAAACAGAAAGTGACTTGCCCAGGGTGACACAGCCAGGTTGTGTCAGAGGCAGGACTTAAAATAGGTCTTCCTGACTGTGGGGCCAGCTGTCTACCCCCTCTACCACATTAACTACCTGGTGAAATAGAGAAAATAATGCCATACACTAGAGATGGGTGAACTTGACTTTGATTCCCAAAGCTATGAAAAAGGAGACTTAGTTTCTAATCTTTTTTATAAGAAGAGGAAAGAATCAGTGCCACAAATAAAGAACTCACATTTATGTAGAAGCACTTCCATTACAGTGACCCTGTGAGATAGTATTATTTCCATTATACATCTGAGGACACTGATGCTCATGGGACTCTGCCCAGAGGTATACGATTAGTAAGTGTTAGAGCTGGGCCTCATAGGATATTAGAGGTTAGGAAGTCAAGTCTCAGCATAATGAAGCTAAATTGCTCTCCTATCATACAGCTATTTTAGTGGGACAGAGATTTAGAGCTGGAATCAATGAATCAATCCATAAACATTTTTTGTTTGCTCCATGCCAGGCACCATAGCACTGTATTAGGCCTCTAAGCAGCTTATATTCAAAAAGGGAAGGCAAATATATGTAAGAAGATACATCGTAAATATGCATTTCCATAAATACAAGTGTCATTAGAAAGGAAGGACTCTAGCAGGTGGGGGGATGAGGGATCATGTAGAAGGTGCAACTTGAACTGTATCTTGAAGAGAGGGATTTTAGGAAGTCTAGGTGTGGAGGGAGGGCATTTTAGGTGTGAGATCTAGAGAAAGGAGAGGGAAGGTCCCTCAAAGATCATCTAACCCAACTTCTTTATTTGACAGATAAGGAGAAGTTAATTGACCTGCCAAGGTCATATACTTAGTATAAGCACCAAAGGTAGGGTTTGAACCAAGATTCTCTAGGTCTAAATACTGGGCTTTCTCTACTGTACCATGATGTCCTCTTTGTACCTAGATTGTGCACCAGATTCCCTTTTCATCATATCTCCCCAAAACAGTCTTTTTTATATTATGGCCATGAGCCAACCCAGGTCAGCCTGGCTTAATTTATAACCTTCTTGATAAGATCTTACCAGTCTAGAATGTTGAGCCAAGTCTAGAAAGATGACATCTAATTAGGATAAATAAAAAGTCTCACATTTCCTCACATCTTGCTCAGTCTCTCTGCTCTTGCCCAGGTTCCACAAGCTGGAGAAATGGAGGCGACCTTTCTACCAGGTGTTACAGGTCTACGAGAATGCCTCGGTGCTTCTTCCGGCCTTCTACAACACCCGTAATACTGACGTTTCCATCCGAGTCAAGTACGTGCTGGATGACTTTGAGTCCCCACAGGCAGTCTACTATTTCCACCCTCAGTATCTGATCAACGTGTCTCGCTACTGGCTCAACCTTGGTGTGCGTGCCAAGCGTATCAGCACAGGCCTCATCCTGGTGACAGCAGCTCTAGAGCTCTGTGAGGAGGTTCACTTGTTTGGCTTCTGGGCCTTTCCTATGAACCCCTCGGGACTCTTCATCACCCACCACTACTATGACAACGTGAAGCCTCGCCCTGGCTTCCATGCCATGCCATCTGAGATCTTTAACTTTCTCCACCTGCACAGCCGAGGCATCCTCCGAGTCCACACGGGCACCTGCAATTGCTGCTGAGGAGGCAGGCAGCCGCCCGGCCTGTTTTTCCAGTCCTTTCCTCTGTTCTTTCCTTCCAGCTTCAGAGGACAGCAGGGAAACATGCTGTGGAGAAGAGGGCCAAACCCAGCATTTAGGCTATAGTTTTTGAAGAGTGGGGCTATATCTGCCAGGGCTTCATACCTCCTGAACTCTGGGGTGGGTGGGTAAGAAAATGGGGAAGTGGGGTAAAGTCACCCTTGTTAATAAGTGTTATTACCCCTCCTTATCCTCAACCCACCCATGTGCCCAGTGGATAAATCCCCGGGAGGAAGCTTCCAGCTTGTCCATTGCCTGAGCAAGGAGGGGAAGCCTAGAATAAGCACATTGTTGCTAAATTTTAGCAACTGAGTGAGCACAAGCTGTCATGGCTATTTCACAGCTTCAGAAAATCACTAAAGGGGAGCAGTGCAGGAGTAAGGACTTTAAGCACATGTGGGATTTCTTTCAGTGGTTTGCTTTTCTGAATTTTATGATGGGCTTTAGTGATTTTTCAATATTGATCATAGAGCCACAGAATATCATAGCTCAGTTGGACCTTGGAGATCATCCCGTCCAACTGTCTCTTTTTATGAGGCAGAAATTGAGGCCTAGAGAAAGTGACCTTGCTCAAGGTCTCCCAGCCAGACTGACTTCACTCTTTTGCCATAGTAGGTTCTGGTTCAGGGCTTACTTGTTGGATAGGCTCTTTGACTAAATGGGTATTTTTGTTTATTTTTGTTGTTTTTTTTCTAGAACTGAACAAACTTTATTTTATTCTCAGTGCCTACAGGCTTTACTTGGGGTTTGAAATATGAGAAAGGAAATAAGCCACATCAGCCAACTAAACCAAGATTTCCAAGGCCAGTGTTAAAATAGCAGCTCATTTTCTCATCTGCCTTCTTGTTCTCAGCTCCATTTCAACCAGGGGATATTTATTAGATATATTTGGATGCCTTGGAGGGTCAACTAACATGACTCTAAAGTGAACAATTTAATGCCTCCAGACCCTAAAGAGCCTGACCTAACATGGGCTGCCTTGGTGGGAGGAGTTAGTCCTGTCTGTCAGACACCAGCATTATTAACCGTTCTTTTGGGTCTTGCTAAAAGATAAGGAAGAAATCCTAAAGACTGCTTCTCCACTTTCAGATTAATGATCTTCATGGATCAGACTCAGAGGGTATCAGCTATGGATATGGAGCCTGGTAGAAGTTAGCTATGCTTATGTGCTAGTATGTAAACATAGTGTTTTCCTCCTGCCTATGACTGTACCATTCTTCCCTCCTTCCTCTCCCTTGCCCCACCTTGGGGTTACTCTATATGGTATAACCCCTTATCAATTGCCTTAGAACCTAGATATCCCATCTTAGACTTGTAGAATGTCAGAGCTGAAAGGGACCCTAGAGCTTGTTTAGTGTGACCCCCTCATTTAACAGTAGAATCAACTTGAGGCCCAGAGAGGGGTAGTGATTTCCTCGAGATCACACAGCTGTTAAGTGGTGGACTCTAAGTTAGAATCCAGCTCTAGTTTTTTTCCTTAGTGTAGTCTCTGGCCCTTTCATCACTGGTGGTGACTCACAGTCCTGGGTCCCTGTGTTCTTCCTGCACACATGTCCTTTCTGCCCAAGTTCTGCTACTTGGAGAAGGATTTTCAGAGATCTCCCCTCTATCCTGGCTGTCCTTGAAATTCTCTTGCCCTACGTTCTGCAGAGGGAGCTGCTTCTTCTTTCATGAGACCCCAGATACCGCACCTGCTCTCTGGACAATATTCATGCCAAGAATAAGAATAGAGAAGGCCGTGCATTTGTACAGGAATTCATGTTTTTCCAAAGGCTTTCACATCTCTTCAGGGCTGCCCCTAGAATATGAAGAATTGAGGTGATGGCCTGGGGGTCTGTACTTTGAGGGTCTCACATGGCTACAGGGACCAGGTGGTTGGGCAATGTTTCAGGGAGGCACTTAGTAGGGGAGAAAGGCTTGGCCAACCCTGCCATCTGGTGCTTTCAAAGACTCGAGGCTCCAAATCATACCACCCACCTATGAACCACTCCCTTCCCCATCCTGCACCAGGAGGAACTGGGGCTAGATGTCTGTCCCCACTCCTCCCTCAGGTGTCATAGTTCCCTTTTGTGACATTTCTTATCCCTTTTCTCTTCAACAGTGCCTTTGATGGCCACTGTAACTTGCTTTCACTTGTATATAAATACTGGGGAAAGGGAGAGTTCATATATGTGATTTGCCTGAGGCCATATCTGTCTAGGGATATAGTTCTCTGTTTATTGTCTTATTTTGGTACTGAAACAATATTTTGAATTAGGTACAGTAGGTCCCTGTTTGACAGATGGGGAAACTGAGGTAAAGTGGCTTCCTTAGTTCTGACATTTTGCAATGGGCATGAAGGTGCAGAATGATGGTAACTTCATTTTGGAATGCTGGGTTGCTTATAGTATCTGTCACTGTGTTGATTAGGATCAATTGAGTTGATGCATGGTCAGGGCAGGGAATGAGATACATAGTTCTTCCACCATAGCGTGTATGATGGCAACTTTGCTTTGGAGATAAATGAGAGGAGTAAGCATTTGGGGGCAGGCATCTTCCTTAACCCAAATGGTGTGATAACAGGCAGATAGGAACCAGACTCTATTTTTATCCTGCTTGATAATGGAGGTAGGAAAGAGATTAACCAAAAATTGCATGTACCATTCTTTAGTGAAGCCACCAATAGGACATAAACTTAGAATCATTTTTTCCCTAGTAGTGGAAAATGGGGTTTACAGTGAGCCATCCATACTGTCTAGTCTTATGACAATTAGCTCACGCTTGTGTGGTGGTGAGCCAAGATTAGAGATCAATCTGTGGCCAAGATTGAAGTCAATCTGTGACTTAGGTATGGGTGCATTTTGGATGGAGCTGGAGGTGCAATCAGAAGTTAGAGGTTAATATTTGCCCTCGTGTAAGAGGTATGGTTAGCAGGAACTTCCTAGACGGGACTGTTCTAATAGTTGCTACTGAGAAAACAGCAGCATGTCTGTTTACCTGCAGAGAGAGGCCCAGGAGCCAGGCTTGCCCTGTCCTTATCTCAGGATCACTGAGAAAATGCAAGATTTAGCACAATGAAGCTTTTTATACTTTTCTCTTCAACCCACCCCTCCTCCATTTATTTAAAAATATTAACCATTCTGTGACCAAGAGGCACTGTGGCCTAGTGGATAGATAACTGACCTAAGCATCAGAAGATTCAAGTTCAAACCCTTCCTCTTCAGCATACTGGCTGTATGATCATGGGGCAAGTCATTTAATCTTTTAGTACTCCAAGAAACTCGTTGAAACTTGAAGGAGGATAATAGTCACTGATCTGCATTAGGAGGAATTCTTTATTCCAATGAAGTCCAAGATCCAAACTACACACACACACACACACACACACACACACATGCACATACATGCACATGCACATGCACGCACACACAATGAGTAATTACTGAAGTTATCAGTAACAGTTCTGTGTAATTCTGGCTTTCCTTTTTTACTCTGAGGAAAACTACCAACTTTCTCCTAATTCATATTTCAAGAAACCAGAAGCCCAGGGCCTTGGCCAGTCTGTGGCCTCCTGGCACATTGCTGCTGCTGTTGCCGCTGCATGGAGGATTGCTCTGACCTAGGCTTCAAACGTTGGGCTAGCCTATATCTCTCTGGAAGGAGGGAGAACTTCAAGCTAATCTCACCAATCCATATTTCCTCAGGCTACTTTTTGGGGACTTCTCCCCCCTTTGAAGGGTGCCCTTTGTCTATAGGCTTGTAGCATGTTAAGGGAAGAGCATACAATTTGACACACCAAAGCCTCCACCTCAAGAGATGGCCTCCATGCTGCCCTTGAGATTGGACAGCTTTCAGGCCCATACCCACTAGGACTGTATTAGAAAATACTCCCAGCAGGTATTATTGCCCCTGCTTGACAGATAGGGAAACTGAGATAAAGTGGTTTCCTCAATTCTGACATTTTGCAATAGGCATGATTGGTACAGAATGATGGCAACTTAATTTTGGAATGCTGAGTTGCTTATGGTACCTGTCACTGAGTTGATAAGGGTCAAGGATGTGTGGTCAGCGTGGGGAATGAGATACAGAGTTCTTCCTACCATAGTGTATATGATGGCAGCTTTGTTTTGGAGACAAATGAGAGGCTAAGCATTTAGGGGCAGGCATTTTTCTTAACCCGAATGGTAATAATAGGCAGATAGGAACCAGCTTCTAGGCGCAGTCTTCCAAGGTATATTCTAGGGCACAACCCTATGAGGTTTTACTTTTTTCTCTAGTAGACCAGGTACCCCTAGATCTAACTGGGGCTACTCTGCCACTGTCTCTTCTACTACACTTGGTTTCCAGATGAGCCCTGTTCATCCCATAATTCTCCTTGTGAAAGGAAGGACAGACTCTTCCTCCTTAGCTTAGTTCAGCCAAGATTTGAGACTTTTCAAGATCATAATGTCCAAGGAGCTGGGGGAGAGCAAACAAAACAAGGAATTCAAGAGTCCAGAGCACAGAAACCTACAGAGAACCCAAGGCCATTGAAGGCCATAGGGCTGGAACTGCCTAAAAGGGAAGACTGGTCAGCCCCTTTTCCTCCTCTCTATCTGCCTTAGTAAATCCTCCAGAAAGCTAAAGCTAATTCTGTACTCTGGGGATATCTACATATCTGGGGATACCTTGACTCTTTCATTTACTATAGCCCTTGTTCCTGGGCTGGCATCAAGCCCAGCTATGATACTTTTCTGTGCCCTTGATTACTGACAATAATCATAACCCCTTTAAATCTGCCTCAGATCATGAGTGGCTATGGAGCATAGAATGTTAGGGATGAAAGGGTTCTTGGAGATCATTCCTCTCATTTTATAGATGTGGGGAAACTAAGGCTTGGATAAGGGGAAATGAGTTGTCACACAGTGGCATGGTAACACTCTAGGTCATATAGGTAGTAGATAGATGTCAGTGGAGCTACAAGTCAAACCTAGGTTTCCCAACTTTTGCCATCCTTCTAGACCCTAAGAACCTTTCTGTGGCTTTCTATTACTGAACCCTCTTGGTCTTCCTACCAACTTCCTTCCAAGTTGGGCAGATTAGAGATGGCAGAGGTATTTTGAACTGTGTGAATGTTCACTCACTTCCTAGCTCAGGTAACTAACTGTACTCACTTTATCAGTTTATTTTTTGATTATTCCTCTCTCTGAAGCTTTTTGGTTGTTAAAAAAGCCTTGCTTTACCTTATGCTAGGTATAATCCCCATGGAGTTGGAGAGCCATCTTCATCCCCCTAAGAGCTTGTGTAATGTTCTTATCTAAAAGAAGGTTCCTATCTTGTGGGCTGCCTTCACAAGAATTTCTCTTCCCCATGGGATCTGGGAGGCTGGCTCATCATTTTCTTCATCTGGACAAGCATAGGACCATAGGATTTAGAGCTGGAAGGAAACTTAGCTATCAACTAATTCAATCGCTTCATTTTGTAGATAATAGAACTGAGGTTCAGAGAGGTCACATAGCTAATTAGTATCAGAACCAAGATTCAAATCCTGATCATCCCTTTCTAAATCCAGTGATCTTTCCACAATAGCTCACCACCAATTCCTTCATTCCCTAAGGATTCTCTCTCCATTAGACCAAGGCCTTTGCCCTGTGTGTATCTTGGAGCAAATATGTGTAGGGGATTTGTAACCCTACAAAAAGCCCTGTTTGCAATTTGTTAACGAGCTCCCGGTACTCCGATATGGACCCTGAAGGGCAACTGCAATGAGAGAGGATTCAGGAGGCACACTGGAGGCTGAGGGCATGAGAACCTGCCTGGGTGGTGAAAGTAGGGAGAACTCTGTGTGTGTGTGTGTGTGTGTGTGTGTGTGTATGTGTTTGTGTGTGTGTGTGTGTGTGTGTAGTTTAGTGACACTGAGATCTGAAAGTTAATTGCCAATGAAGTATGTTGAGGGCTGAGTCTTATTCTAGTGAGGCTTTTCTTTTATTTCTCTTTGCATGCTAGGTATTTTCTTGAAAAGTGGTATGTAAATTGATTTTTTGGTCAATCAAATACTGTTTTAAGTGTATCAGGTGAGTCACTTGGTGCTTAAATAGACACTTCCTATTCTGTACCTAATATTTAGTAAAACAAAAGATTCTTTCTCTCTCCAGTGAATAGTTGAACTATCCCTCCCTCTCCCCCAGCTCCTTAAATTGTTCTTTAGGTAAATGGTGGCATTGCTGTAGATGCTTATACCTGTGCAGCAAAAGGGTGTTCATATTGGGGGAGAAATAGAATATGAGGGAAATACTGAGTCACCTCACTTGGTTCATTCAAGCTGACTGAATGGGATAAGTCATGGGGAGGTGATATTTAATTCCCAAACAAGAAGCCCTATGTGAATGATTTACACAAAAAGAAACCTAAGGCCTAGGAGAGGATATTGGGAATGTCAATTTTCCCATGTGTTCTCTCTTTCCAGATACCAGTGCTTTTTTCCACCTACTGACAACCTTTCTGGGATTCTCATCTGGGTTTGTAGATCTGTCAGGAGCCCTACAGTGAGGACAGTTAGCCTTCCTCATAGCAAATTTCCACGATGTCAACCAGTCCATTGGGATTTCTAGGGTCTATGAGTCACTGATATTCTCTTCCACTATACTTAGAAATTTGCATTGATGTGGATACTGCCTCCATGAATGCAGCTTACAAACATTCTATGCTTTCTTATCCTCCTCGGTGATGGTCCTTGAACTCTTCCAAACTGTTAATATGCTCAGGACACTTTCCCCTGGGGCTCTTTATATTTCAAGGATCTTAGTACAGTGTAGCACTTAAGCCTGCCCATAAGTTATCCTTCGCTATCCTCACATGTAACTTACCTGCTTTTTCAGCCACACATCTCCTTGATAGAGATGGAAGGAACCCTGGAAACACATTGATTTCAACCCACCCATTTTTGTAAATGAGGAACTGAGGTACAGAGAGGTTAAGTGACTTACCCAGCTAGTAAATCTGAGGCAAGACTTGAACTTAGATCTTGGTTCCAAATCTGGTGCCCTCTCTATTATGTGTTGTTGGAGATATGTTGCAGCCTGCTTATACCTAACAATGCATCTTACCATTGCCATATAGGCAGCCTGCAATTTTGATTCTTTGATAGTTGTGGTGTTCCATGATGCATGACCATATAGCATATCTCCCTTGCTTCTTTGTGTCTATAATGAGCTAGCATTATATTGAAGGCTTCTCAAATGTCAAAGGACATCTGTTTTCTAAATCTATAAGCGTTAAGAAAAGGGAATCAGGGCAAATTACTCAAAGGTCAACTTTAAACCCAGTGAAGGACAACAAACATTTCATTACTCATTACTTCAAAGTTTCAAACGATCTATGTGGGTGCTCCCTCCTCCAGCACAAATCACTATCTTTCCATACATTCCATATCCTTCCATGCAAGCCTTCATGAGTTCATGAGGGGCCAAAGGATTTTATCACCTGATGGTTAACCTTAAGATCACTGGCCACTGCAAACTTAGCCAAGTTGGTCTTCTAACAAAAGACATAAAATCTTTTGCCAGTTCTGTATTCAAGTCATTTTCAGGTTGGCAAGAACCGGTCATAGCTGTTGCTCTGTTGGCAAAGCATCTAAAAAGCCAAGGTCTTTGGAATCAGAAGAATATACTTTTACGAAAAAAGCAAAGCAATTATTTGAAGAAAAGTCAAGGAATGTAGACCTAAGTCCTCAGTTCTTCTACACACAATGGCACACTCTCCCACAGGTTCCCACACCAACTGGTGAGGGAGGGAAAACTCATAACTTGAACAAATCATACACCTAGGGTTGCATCCTGGCTAACCTCCTCTTCCTCAGAGGCTACTATTCACTTTCCTCACACAGCTGCTAGGCTTCTTTCTTCCTTGAGCTTCCTGTTGCTTTCTCCCTAAATTATAGCTTCTCATTGGCTTCTTCACTCCAGTGAGTGTTTACAGTTTTTGGGTGAGCCAACCAATAGCCTCAGGGCTATTTCAGCTCTTTTGTAAGTCAAACACCCAGCCAACACTGAGCCAGTATAGCAAGAATCCCTCAGGTCAAGCCAGTCTTTTTTTTTTTTTACTACTCCCTTTTCTCCAGCAGAAACCTTCCCAGGTTTACTTGCTTTTGGGATTAGGGTAAATTCCTTTCAACTCCTAGCATACCCCTGGCAGCTAGCACCAGGCCTTATAGATTACTCTGGCGCTTTACTTAGCAATACTGGAGTGACAGGGTAGAGTTGATAATTTTTGTCCTATAATCTTATGCCCAAATCACTGCTCTCCTCAAACAGTTGTCATTGTCATCATCATCATCATCATCATCATCATCATCATCATCATCATCATCATCATCATCTTTTACATCTGTATAGTACTTTATGCTTCTCAAATCCCAAATAAGGTGCATTATCTTATTTGATGCTCACTACAGCCTTGTATAGTAGATAAGGGAAAAATATTATTTTCCCCATTTTTACACATGGGAAAACTGAAGCCTAGGTTAGCTAAGTGATTTACCCAAGGATTCACAAAGTAAAATATTTGCCAATCCACAAATATTTATTTGATGCCTACTAAATGTAAAATGCTGTTGATACTGTGAGGATATAGAGATGCAAAAGACATTGTTACTGCTCTCATGGGTCTTATGGTCTAGGGTGAGAGAGAAGACATACCTACACACATCAGAAAAAGAATATAGTACAAAGTCATATATGATGGCGAAATAATTGGGACACATGAGGCTTAGGAGCTCTGAAGTGGGAAAGCCCTGGGCTAAGGTGGACATTTGTTTAAAAAAATATTTTATCAAGAGCTTACTGAGTGCATGGTCAGGGGAGACTTCATTGAGGATGGAGGACTTCATTTAGCACAAAGAGAAGTAGGATTTGGAAAAGAAAAGGAGGATATTTCACATGGGAGAAATAGCATGAATAAATGGAGTAAGCATGATATCCTGGGGTAGTGAGGCAACTGATCTGACTGAACCATAAAGCATGTACAAAGAAAAGAATGAGAGTCAGTAGCCAAATTGGGACTTTAGCCCCTTGACACCTAGTTCAAATGCTCTGCCCAGTATAATCTGTAGGTTGAAAACACAAAGGTTGGAATCAAGGCATTAAACATAACACTAGAGAGGACACTAGAACTTGCAAGGTAAAAATCCCTTTCCTTCCCATGTGTTCCTTCCTCATAAACTAGTATAGAAATGAAAACTGAGCACTCATAGCACTATGAGAACTGAGTTCCTACCTCAGCCCCATCTTGCACTGTTCCCTGGTTTCTCTCTCTCAGGGATCCTTACACCACTGGAGAGGGTGAGGGTACTCCAGGAAGTACTGAAGCCCCAGTATCCTGATGGATGACTTTTGCTGTAGGAGGTATTAGAGTTTTATTAAAACAAGGAAAATATGATCTAGCAACTTAAAATTATAGGGAATACCTATAAGAATCCAGAAATAAGTAAGGAAATGGCCTGTCCTGGTCAAAATGGACATATAAAGTCATTGAAGAGAGCCTCTCACTAAATTAAGCAGTAGCAAAATGTCTAGTGAGTTAACAAGACAAGATTAAATCATGTCCTTTATCCTCTGTTTAAGACAAAGATATGGTAGTCCATTTTAGGGAAATTTTCCACCAGAATGATCAAAATAAAGAAAAAAAGGTTTTTTGTTTAGAGGACAAGTTTCATTTATACATGAAATCTATTTATACATGAAATTGGTTGATTTGCCAAGGAAGGATTCCTGCTCTCAGGATTGTGTGTATAAACTAATTAATTTTCCTGAGAGTCAGCCTTCTTTCCCAAGAGGAAGAGAGTGTGTTCTCATTTTATGTACTCGCATTTCTTTCAGGGAAGATTCTGTACTGACAAAATGCTGGCACCAGGGTGTCTTCCCTCTTCCTCTTTCTCAATTTCTGCTCCTAATGCTGGTCCCACACTTGGGCTGGGCTCGAGGGGGAAGAAACACATAGCAACCAGACTTGCTTCTGAGCCTGGTCCTCTTATCTAAGGAGTGCTTATCAAATGAGTAACAGCAATCCCTTATATTTATGTTTATAGCCTTTTACATTTTTCATATCCAGTATCCCATTTGATTTTTGCAATACTCAGTGAGGTAGAAAGGATATGCATTATCCTAATTTTATAGGCAGATTCCCAGGATCTGGAAGGAGCTGGGAGAAATCTTGAAGGTAAAGTATAGCCTCTTCATCTTATAGATGTTGTAGCAGGACTAATACCACTGTGTTCTGCTGTTTAGTCCAAGGCTGTTTCCATTATAACATACTGGTCCCCTAGCAGACTCCTTACATGGTTACTTCCTCTGCCAACACCATGGGCCATGCACTTGATGTCAAAGGGAACAAACTCATTTACTGAATGGATAATGTGCTTTGCTCATAGAGAAGAGTGCATGTAGAGTTCATTTTTGCAAAGTTGATACCCAAGGCAGATAATAATAATACCAGTAACAATATTTTGTATCTGCTATAGCACTTTATCCTCTTCATGGCATTCATTTGATCCTCATGATGTCCTTGTGATATTAAGGGCAGGGATTATCATCCTCATTTTAAAGAGGGGGAAAACTGAGGCACAAAGAGGTCAAATGTTCAAGTTCATGTTCCTGGGTCTGAAATCCAAGAGAACAGATTATCTGCTTCCTAGTCTGGTACTCATACCAATGAGCATTGAGATTGGTGAACCAAAGAAAGATTTGTCACCAATGTTAGTGATATCAAAGTTGATTGAGGTAGACCTGTAATATCAAATGCAGGGAGACTATTTGGAATAACTTAAAGTTGAGAAGGTTTTTTGAGGGGAGTAGGGGGAGAGGGGCATACTTGACCTATTCCACCTCCACAGATAGATTTCTAGTTTGTTTGCTGATGGATGGGAGCACTCATCAGGAGTTACCTTGAAACAGTTATCTAGGTTTGCATTGATCTTTGACATTTGGCTACCCTAAGTTTTGTGTGGTACCAAGAATTTCATGGGGTAAGAGTTTATTTGAGAAAACAAGTAGGACTGTTGTAGGAATGAAATTGGGAGGCAGGCCAACAATGGTCCTGAACAGACAGCTCACAATGGTTTCTGGCCAGTGTGCCTCTTGAGCCAGCAATTTCTACAAACTTCTCTCAGCTTGGGGTCCTAGTAAACCAGGAATGTGGTTAGGCTGAGCAATCACATTCTCACAGGCTAGCCCAAATCTCAGGACTGGTGACCCTTAGACTTGGGGTGGTTCATAGGAAAAAGAGAACTCCTTACCTCCTCCCCTCACCTACCAGCCAATATGGCCCATGTTGGAGCCAGATCTAGTTCTCTCAGCCTTGCCAGCTGGTTGCCACAGTGTTCTCCACCACGAGGTATGATTTAACAACAGTTTGCACTTGTATAAGGTCTCTTATTTCTGGCTACTTCTGAGAAAAGGCAACTCTGCCTGGGTTGGTTTTAGACAGGCATCAGAGCTGCCTCAGTAGAGTGAACTCTGTTGCATGTTGTGGTTCCCTTTCTGGACTTGTCTGAAGGTTTCTTTAGAAAGCCATAACTCTTCTTAAAAACCTTCTTTTGGTTTACCTGTGATATACATGTATACATATAAATATATATTTTAAAGAAATCTATTAGTTAATCTCAGTGACTGTCAAAAACGGGTTGCTCTATAGTACAGTTTCAAGCTAATGCAAAAAAACAAAACAAAATAAAAAAAACCCAAACCCTGAAAACAACCATGCAAGAAATGTTGGGTGTGCATAGGTTCCAGTGGAAACTTCTGGAATCCTCCTGTTCCTTGTCTTACCTGGTGGTCCATACTCTATATGGTTCCTTTCCCCTCATTTCCTGCTGAATATTTAGCCTCTGAGTCCCCAAGGATGGGGATCCTTACATCTGACTCATGTCTGAGTGGGGTCTTTGTGACTGCAGACAGTGAGGTTGTCACAGTGCTGTGCCCTGTGGAATCTTACTTCCCTGAAATCTGTCTGTCCCCACTTCTTCCCCAAGCCCCCCAACTCCCAAAATGAGAGGCCTTTCCTAGTGAATAGGAAAAATGAAACTTGTGATGATACTTCCTTCAATAGAAAGCAATGCTCCTACGATGTGGAAGAATTGAATGTTTATGGACATAGATTTTTGCTAAGAATGAGTTTCTATTTATTACTGTTTTTTAGGGGTTGGGGAAAGTTGGGGAAAAGAGGTTATCACATTTAAAGGAGAATGGAAAGCCATTGTATCTATCTTATTTTCCTGAGGATTTTTGTTTCCTGGAGCCAGTTTGCAAAAATTTTCCTGTGTGATGCTAACTCAGAGGTGTGATCCTAAGGCCTGGTGCTGCTAAAGCCATGCCTAAAACTGTAATCAGGGTATTTTGCTTCTGTCACTGTGTTTGAAAGGCCATTAATTCTACCTAATAAACTGAATCCCAAAGTTTCATCTGGAAAGAGAACTGTGAATCTGGTCATTTGTGTCTCCCGTGGCTACTCAACACTATCAACCTTTACTGTGTACTGTTTACTGGAGTGGCATGGGGATGGAGAGATGGGTGTGTGAATCAGAGTATTTCCTTTCTGTCCCCTGGTATCCCGTTATTCTGGGAGGAAACATTAAGATAATCAAAGGATATGTGAAACTGAATTCCAGAGCAGTTCATGTGTATGTGTGTATCTTTAAACATGTGTCTCAATATACTTTTGTGAATACTTGAAATATCTGAGATTTTAGAAGAAACTCTGTGTGATAACTTCCTCCATCAACCAGTCTATGGCTTAGAAAAAAAGTTCCTAGTAGGGATAGAGTGCCTGAGAGTACCTGAGGTTAGGCGACTTTCCTTGGGTCACACAATAATTTTCAGAGTTGGGATTTAAGCCCATCTTCATGACCATAACTCTAAGGCCAGCTCTCTAATCACTAAGCCATGCTGCCCCTACTAAGGAAATACATGGAATTAAATAAACATTTTTGATTATGTGAATGAAGGGATAAAGGAATATCCTGAAAGATCCTTGCGGGATTTGAAGGAAATTATCGGACTGAGTGTAACGATATAGCTAAGGAGATGTGTGTCCTAGTGGTATACCATATCTAACCAATCAATAGGGTTTATGGAACACCTCCTATGTGTCCATCCCTGTGCCAGATGCTGTGTGGGATACAGAGAAGTAGCTATGTATTGACGCCAGCTCACACAGGCTTGAAAGAACCAATTGTCAAATTTTCAGTGTGAGGAAATAAGGAGTACTGGGCAGGTAAGTGGTACAGTGGATAGAGTTCCAGGTCTGGATTCAATAGGAAGATCCACCTTTCTGAGTTGAAAACTGCCTTCAGAGACTGTGTGACCTTGGGTGAGATGCTTACATGCTTACCTCAGTTTCCTCATTTGTAAAATGAGATAGATAGGGAAATGGCAAAGCACTCCAGTATCTTTGCCAAGAATACCCCAAGTGGGATCACACAGAGACAGACATAACTGAAAACAACTGGACAACAATAACAAATCAGGGCTTGGTTTATTATTTTGTCCATCATATAGACATAAGAAGATAAAGGAGAAAATGTTAAAAATGCAGATTCAACTTAAAGCGTGTCCTGTGAACATTTTACAAAAAGAATCAGTTGTTAAACTCTGACCAGTGCACCTCTGCAGAGAAATAAAACCACAGTCTCTGTCCTTGAAGAATTTATAGTTTAGTTGGGGAAGCAAGACTCAACAGTAATGATAGTATCATTCAAGACAGAATGAAATTAAGTGTGACACTATGGTATCTCCTGGAAATCTTTGATAAGTAGGCAAGACTCAAAACTGACATATGGTAAACAGAATTGTTCCACCTTCATGCAATGACTAGCGCAGAAGTGATACCTGCTGGATAAAGACATATGGTACTGAGAGATTCCCAAATCAGAAGAGGCTTGGAAAAGTTACCTAGTATGCAGTCCTGAATTCCTGCCAGGGCACACCTAGTGCTGCAAGTGAGGGGGATCCAGGAAGTGGTCAAATTTCACAGGTGATCAGCCACATTAACAACCTGAGTTTTTAAACTCCCTGATGATTCTTCAGCTTCTTCCTGGAAACTGCCCCATTTCTAGTCTATCTCAACTTGGTCGAACTGTGATTAAGTTCTTTCCTTCTTTTCTCAGCTAAAAGTGGGGTTTTTCAAAAGAAAGTTGTTGGGATCCTTTTCTCACTCTTTCAAAGATTTAGAATTTCGTTAGTTTATATGCTGGGTACTAGAGATTTTTTGTGTTTTTGTGTTTCATTGGTCACCTAGCAAAACCTACGGACCCCTTCTCAGAATAATGTTTTATTGCTTATATTCATCATTGAAAGAAGTACTAAATTTCGAATAGGGATTAGTTTAAAAAAAAGATGTATTTTTCCCCATCCAATTTTACAAACCCTCAGATCTGTAAAAACCAGACCAGACCAAAGTAAACCAAACCCTAGGGGTCCATGTACTCAGGGGCAGAATCTCTTGACCTGGACCAACATAGGTTACAACCCTTTCCATTTTACCAAATGGTTTCACAGAGTTCATAGGACTAAATCACTGAAAGGGAACTCAAAGGTCTTCTAATCCAATCCTCCCAATTTACATGTAAAGAAGCTAAGGCCCAGCAAAGTTGAATGACTTACGCAAAAGACTCTTAAGGAATAAGTAGCAGAGTTGGGATTTGAAGCTATGCGCTCCAAGCTCTCCGCCGTGTCACATACCTCTTGCTATGGTCTGAACAATTCACTGCTTGGTTACCAGCCTTTGGGTGATGAGTCTAAATTTCACTAGGTTAACCAGATTATGTATCAATCTTTAAACCTGAAGCTTCGTAGAATCTGCCAGAGCTTATGATCCACGGGCAGACCCTTCAAGAACCCAGTTAGGATCCCCTCCACGTCATCATCTGGCATGACCTTAATGGAGAACTTTCCTGGGTAACTAAGGGAAAAATAAAACATAACAAAAGCCGTGGAAGAAAGGTGAGCTTGCAGAGTTCAGGGTTCTTATTGAAAGGCAGGGGTTCTTTGAAGTGTTTTTGATAATTGTGTATCCCCCTTAATTGATCTCCCTTGTAATCCTACATATTTAATTTTATATTTTAAAAAATGTTATTCTGATCAGGAATCCGTAGGCTTCACTGGAATGTCTAAGGGATCCATGACACACATAGTGTCCTACGACAAAGATGGTTAGAACTTAAAGGGACCTAAGAATGAATGAGTTTCTTAATTCAGCCTTTCCAAAGAAACCCAGCTGTGGAAGGTATTTATCGTTCTTGCTCCTAAAGATGCTTTCACAGGATTTTAGGCCAATTTTACATGGTGATCATTTCCTTTGTCCCTTCAAGAGACTTCTAAATCCTATTCAACTATGAAACTCAACTTTTTTACCTGCTATTCTAAATAAGTATGTAGGCTTAGGTTAGCAGAAACCTGGCAGATACCAGTCCTTTAACAGACAAGCTAAAAACCTACCAACCAAACAAAAAGCCCCAAGAATCCTTATCTCCTGTGTAAATACACCTATTTTTAATTTGTTCCAATGGATTCCATATCTATAAACTGTAATCTTGTAGAATTGTTTGGGGACACTGAGACAAAATGACTTGCCTAAGGTCCTACGGTCAGTATGCTTCTGAAGCTGAACTTGAATAACAGATCTTCCTAACCCTAAGGCCAGTCCTTTATCTAATATGTCACACGCTATCTCCATAGCTATCTCTGTCTCTATTGACACACACACACATACATATATATGTGTATATATATATAAACAGTGCATACTACAGTATTCATGGGTTCTATCCTCTCAGAAGGCTTTTTTCCTTCTTTTTTCCTTCCTTCCTTCCTTCCTTCCTTCCTTCCTTCCTTCCTTCCTTCCTTCCTTCCTTCCTTCCTTCCCTTCCTTCCTCTTTCTCTTTTCCTTTCTTCCTTCCTCCTTCCCTCCTTGGTGCTGCTAAAGCCATGCCTTCTTCCTTCTTTTCTTTCTCACTTCCTTTCTTCCTTTATTTCTTTGTTTCTTTCTTCTTTTTTCCAAATCCAGGAAACATTCCTTTCTCTTTTGTCTTCCTGTCTCTTCCTATTTTGGAGTCCACGCCTCTGCCAAACTTCCTACTAAGTTCCGGTTTCCTGTTTAAGGAATGCCTCTAGCTCTCAGTTAATGTGTATGCTGAGGGACTTTCTGCAGCATTGCTCACATCTTACCTCCTGAAAAGGGGGTGGGGTTGACTGAAATGCAGAATGCCCTGTCCTCTCGTGAAGAGCACAGTCTGTCTCAGATTCACTGACAGCTGCTCTAATCTGGATGGTTCAACCCCAACTTTGTATACCTTGCACACTTCTTTGCCCTCCGTTATCCCCTCTCTTTGTCCTCTCCCTCCCTTTTTTCCTTCACTTCATGACCTGATTTTCTGGGTGCCTCAGCCCAGTGTGTTGACATCAATACTGCTCACAGTTTTTTTTTCTGGATGCTTCATCACAGATAAACATCCTCTCTTCTTCTCCACTTTACAGTTAAAATCAGAACTAGGGAAGGAAAGGAAGACCTTTGCCCAATAAGCTGTGCCCTTTCCTCTCCAAGCTGGCTATTGCAGACTATTTACACATTAGCATCTAATAGAAAAACAACAAATTCCCACCTCAAAAAAAGGAAGACCTAACCTGTCCTGTTTCCCTAACCATTTGTCTAAAGCAGATAGGATTTCTTCCTTCTTGGCCCTAACTCTGCAGAGTGTGTCCTTAAGATATTTTCTCTGTTACTCTTTGTTTCTTAATATCTTTTAAAAATATTTATTTCCCCCAATTACATGTAAAAACAAATTTTAACATTCATTTTATAAAAAAAATTATGAATTCCCAAACCTCTCCTTCCCTCCTCTCTACTTCCCCTCCCCACCATTGAGAAGGCAAGTCATCACGAAAAGAGCTGCCATAAATAATTTTGTACACATAGGTCTTTTTCCTTTTTGTTTTTTATTTTTTTGTGACACAGACCTACTTCCACTACTCTTTTCTAGGTATGCATTTCAAAAAGCATGTTCCCATTTTCACAGAAATCTCACAGCAAAGCTTTCAGAAGCAAAGCCTTAGTGGATCATTTAGGTTATCAACAGGGTTTCATAGCAGGTAACATTCCCACATATTCTGCTTTAAGTATTGGCCAGGTCTTTGAAGTGAACTGGCCCAGAAATTTAAGATGTAAAAATTGTTATCATCAAAAATATCTCATCTGGACTAGATTCTTGCAAGCCCTAGACAAGGCATAAAGTTCTGCTGCAAAAACCATTCCTTCCAGTCAACCAGCTCCCATCTTACAGAGGTTAGGTTTCTGAAATAGTTTCAAAATTTTGGAATCAACAACCATAACTCAGAAAAAAGAGGTTGTCATAGTAATGAGTGGCAGTATAAAAGGAATCTATAGTGTGAGATGGGTACCCTGAGTGGAATAAAGAAGCTAGGGTAGCAGCTGAACTGCCCATCCTCCCAGATGTGGATGGTCCTAGGCCATCACTGGGTCAAAGGCTTCTTATTGGCAGAAATTGAATTGCTTCTTCTATCAGGTTGCTCCCTCCACAGGATCTGGCCATCACATCGGACAGTTGGGAGTGGATTTCCTGCAGCCCGTAAATCAACGTCTTCTATGTCTGCCATAAGTTTTCATTACAACCCAGGCAGAGATAATGGAGAGATGACTGCTTTCTAGATGACTATGCTTTCATAGATGACTATGTTCTAGAATTAGGAGAGTTGAAGGTTTTGAGGATCCTTCAGCTATACTGTGGAACTCACAGGGTAGACTCCTGAGGGCACACACCATCCTGAGGACATGACCGCATTCAATCCTGAGTGACTAACAGGAAAGATACGCATGGATCATTGAAGGTAAGAGCTGCTGAACCCTGAGGCAATATTTTGAGTTCTTCAGGCAAACCTGGGAAGTTCCTCTCCTGCCTGGCCCTAACTAGCCCGATTTTGGGGGATGGTTTTATGGTCTATCCCCATATTCTCTGGTCTGCATTGCTCCAGGTTTCAGAATTCTTAGTAACGAACCTTCCTAGGACTTCGACATCTTCTGTCCTGGCCTACAACTCCTAGCTTCCTCCGCAAAAGAGATTTCTGACTGATAACTTTTTTCCTCATTGATCAGGAGAGATTTGTACTGATTCTTTTATTTATGGTTATGTATCTCCCTCTAACCTCTCTCCTATGTATTCCACATTAACAACTATTTTTTGGACATCTTGAATTGGATGTTGCATAGGAATATCAAACTCAACATGTGTAAGTCAGAACTCTTTATCTTTTCCTCTACCACCGTCTTCCCAGTCAGTGAGATGTGCAATCACAATGGTATCTTCAACTTCTCACTCTCACTTACCCCCCATATCCAATGAGTTGTCAAATACTGTGATTACTTTTTAAAAATAAAATTAGATTTTTTTAATAAGCAAAAATATACCTTTCCTCCCTCCCATCTACTCTCCACCTCCACTTGAGAAAGAAAGAGAAACAAAATCTTAAAATGATCAAGTAAAACAAATACCCATATTGGTCATGTAAAAATTTACACTCTGAATCCTTTACCTTTCTTTTAGGAGATGGGTAGCATGTTTCATCATGAATCGTCTGGAATCCTGATTGGTCATTACATTGATCTGACTTTCTAAGTCTTTCAAAGTTTTTTTTGTCTTTACATTCCTATTGCCACTGTAAAAGTTATTCTCCTGGTTCTTTTCACTTCGTTTTGCTTCTGTTCATACAAGTCTCCCTTTCATGATTTCTTATGATACAATAGTATCCTATCACATTTATATATCATAACATATTCATCCATTCCCCAATTGAAGGAGGACCCTCTCAGTTTCCAATTCTTTTCCACCACAAAAAGAGTTGCTACAAATTTTGTACATTCTTAGAGTTTATTTTCTTAGGACTAATCCCTCTTTCAATTTACCTTTCTTATTCCTTCTTATTCCCTATTTAGTGAAATGTATTTCCTTACGGTGTATATGTTCTATCCACTGCCAAGTAGAAATGAGAATAAGGTTCAAGTATCAGCTGTTCACCCTAACACTTCCTCTTTGTATTATCAAGTAGGGCTTGGCCTGAGACCTATTGTTGGCCAATCAACGAAAGTCAGAGTGGTTTGGGTTTAAGGTATGCCCCTTAAAAAAATAAATCTATCCTGTAAACGCCAAGATATCTTGTGAGGTTTCAGTAATCAAAATTCACATTCCCTTAGGCAGAGCACCTGTAGGTAAGGATATGTTATCCTTTGTGGACAGAATGGAAGGGAAAGCAGAAAGAAAGAAAGAAAGAAAGAAAGAAAGAAAGAAAGAAAGAAAGAAAGAAAGAAAGAAAGAAAGAAAGAAAGAAAGAAAGAAAGAAAGAAAGAAAGAAAGAAAGAAAGGAAGGAAGGAAGAAAAGAAAGAAAGGAAGAAGGGAAGAAAGGAAGAAAGAAAGAAAGAGAAAAGAAAGAAAGAAAGAGAAAAGGAAGAAAAAATAAAAAGAAAGAAGGAAGGAAGGAAAGAAAGAAACAAAGAAACAAAGAAAAAAAGAAACAAAGAAAGAAAGAAAAAGAAAGATGGCCCCTTGTTTGGCCCCTGATGGCTCAGAGTGAATGTAAATAACAAGTCTTTCTCTTTTGGCCAGAAACCCAAGGGTCTTCCCTTCCCAGATGGGTTATTTTTTTGACTAGGTAAAAGAGGTCATTCTCTGCCTCATTTCTTACCTAGCTTTAACCACTGAATGGATTGGCCTTAATCACCTCAGTCAAAGTGAGACCAGTTAAAGATCTTAACTTAAAAAGGCCAAGGTCTCCCACTGCATCCTGGACCATCTCCAGTTGTCCTGACCTCTACACCTCGCCACTGGGCTCAGATGGCTCCAGAGGAGAAAGTGAGGCTGGTGACTTTGCGCAGCCCTGCCTCACTTAAATCCAATTCACTTGCATGTCATGGCATCACCTTCCTGATGTCACGGTCCTCCTTGAGAATGAAGGACAAACAACAATTATCTCTTTGTATAGACTTCTTCTTGAACATACTGATCATGTGAGATAACTTACCCTCTTCTTCTCTTCTCCCCCTTCACCCCCTGCTCTTCGGTGTATTTTTCTTCCCCTTCCTTTCCATTCTTCTTTTAAGATCATCAGGACATAGAACTACTCTCAAATTTCTTCTAATTATATTATTTCTATAACCTTTGATGATGATGATGGGATTCAGGAAGGACTCATGCATCAATTCCCCGTATTAGAAAGAATACAGTTTATCTCTGTTTAGCTTCTTACTATTGTTTGTTTATATTTACCTTTTAATGTTTTTCTTGACTCCTGTTTTTGTACTTTAAAGTTTCAACACAGCTATGGTCTTTTCATCAACAATTGTTACAAATCCTCCATTTCATTTATAGTCAATTTTTTGTACTATTGGATTTTACTTGGTTTTGCTGGGTAAGTTATATCCTTTGATATGTAACCTTTAAGTCCATATTCTTTGCCCTCTGGAATATTGTACACTAAGTTCTTTACTTTTTTTTTTTTTTTTTTAGCTTTCTACTTCTTTATAGTAGAGCTACTAAATCTTGTGTGATCCTATAGCCTCCTCAGTAATTGAATTCTTTCTTTCTATCTTTTTGCAATATTTCTTTCTTTGACCTATAAACTTTGTCTATAATGTTCCTGGAAGCTTTCTTTTTGGGGTTTCTTTTAGATGTAGCAGAGTCTTTCTATTTCTCCTTTTTATTTCTACTTAGCCCCATGTTCTAAAAGATCTGGGCAACTTTCTTTCATATTTCTTTTTCTTTTTTGGGGGGGATTTCGGGGGTAGGGATAATGGCTTTCAGGTAGCCCAATGATCCCTAAATTATCTTTCTTTGGTCTGTTTTCCAGGTTAGTTGTTTATGCTGTGATACTTTATATTTTTCCTATTTTTCTCTAGTCTATTGACTTTGTTTACACCTTTCTTTTAAAAAATATCTGTTTTAATATTTATTGTCTTATGGAATCATTGCTTCTATTTGATCCATCTAATTTTCAGAGATCTTGTTGATTGCATCAAACTATTAATTCCCTTTTCAATTTTTTCTTCTGCAGCTCTCATTTCTTTTCCAATTTTCCCTCTATTTCCCTCATTTAGTTTATAAAAACAACTGCTCTTATTTAGGTTTTCTGGGTTTTTTTTTTTTTGCACTATGTTATTGTAGGCTCTTAGGGACATCTGAGTCTGGAGATCTGCAAACTTTTAGCTTTCCCAAAGTGGTCTGCTCTAAGGCAATGTCTGATTTCTGCTCTCCTCATCTGAGCTAGATGATGCAGAGGATAGAGTACTGGTCTTGTAGTCACGAAAACCTAAGTTCAAATATGGTCTCAGACTCTTCCTGGCAGTATGACCATGGGCAAGTAACTTAGCCTCTGTTTGCCTCAGTTTCCTCATCTATAAAATGGGAATTAATAACAATACCTAATTCCAAGCATTGTTGTGAATAAGATAAAAATTATAAAGTGCTTAGCATACTATGTGGAACAGAGTAAGTATCACATAATTGTTAGCTATTGTTATTACTCTTTTTTAAAAAAATTATTTATTTATTTAACTTTTTACATTCATTTTCACAAAATTTTGGGTTCCAAATTTTCTCCCCATTTATCCCCTCCCCCCACCCCCAGTACACAGAGCATTCTAATTTTCCCTATCACCAACCTGCCCTCTCTTCTATCATCCCTCCCTTCTCTTGTCCCCATCTTCTCTTTTGTCCTGTAGGGCCAGATGACTTTCTATTCCCCATTAACTGTATTTCTTATTTCCTAGTAGCAAGAACAATACTCAACAGTTGTTCCTAAAACTTTGAGTTCCAAATTCTCCCCATCCCTCCCTCCCCACCCATTCCCTTTGGGAAGGCAGGCAATTCAATATAGGCTATATCTGTGTAGTTTTGCAAATGACTTCAATAATAGTCGTGTTGTATTAGACTAACTGTATTTCCCTCCATCCTATTCTGTCCCCCATTGTTTCTATTTTATCTTTTGATCCTGTCCCTCCCCAAGAGTGTTGATTTCAAATTGCTCCCTTCTTCCATTGCCCTCCCTTCCATCATCCCTCCCTCCCTGCTTATCTCCTTCTTCCCCATTTTTCTGTACTGTAAGATAGGTTTTCATAACAAAATGAGTGTGCATTTTACTCCTTCCTTTAGTCGAATGTGATGAGGGTAAACTTCATGTTTTTTTCTCAGCTCTCCTCTTTCTTCTCCACTAAAAAGTTTCCTGCTTCCCTCTTGAATGAGATATAATTAACCCCATTCTATTTTACCCTCTCTCCTCCCACTACATTTCTCTCTCACCATTTACCTTAATTTCTTTTAAGATATGGTCCCATCCTATTCAGTTCACTCTGTGCTCTCTGTCTCTGTGTGTGTGTGCACACGTGTACGTGTGTGTGTGTGTGTGTATGTTTGTGTGTGGTCCCACCAACTACCCAGATACTGAAATGTTTTAAGAGTTACAAATATAGTCTTTCCATGTAGGAATGTAAACAGTTCACCTTTGGTAAGTCCTTTATGACTTCCCTTTGCTGTTTACTATTTCATGCTTCTTCCCATTCTTGTGTTTGAAAGTCAAATTTTCTTTTCAGCTCTGGTCTTTTCATCAAGAATGCTTGAAAGTACTCTGTTTCATTGAAAAACCATATTTTCCCCTGAAGTATTATACTCAGTTTTGCTGGGTAGGTGATTCTTGGTTTGTGTCCTAGTTCCTTTGACTTTTGGAATATCCTATTCCACTCCCTTCGATCCCTTAATGTAGAAGCTGCTAGATCTTGTGTTATCCTGAATGTATTTCCACAGTACTGGAATTGTTTCTTTCTAGCTGCTTGCAATATTTTCTCCTTGACCTGGGAACTCTGGAATTTGTCCACAATGTTCCTAGGAGTTTCTCTTTTTGGATCTCTTTCAGACAGTGATCGATGGATTCCTTCAATACTTATTTTGCCCTCTGGTTGTAGAATATCAGGGCAGTTTTCCTTGATAATTTCATGAAAGATGATGTCTAGGCTCTTTTTTTGATCATGGCTTTCAGGAAGTCCCATAATTTTTAAATTGTCTCTCCTGGATCTATTTTCCAGGTCAGTTGTTTTTCCCATGAGATATTTCACATTCTCTTCCATTTTTTCATTCTTTGGTTTTGTTTTATGATTTTTTGGTTTCTCAGAAAGTCATTAGACTCCATCTATTCCATTCTAATCTTGAGAGAACTATTTTCTTCAGTGAGCTTTTGAACCTCTTTTTCCATTTGGCTAATTTTGCTTTTGAACACATTCTTCTCCTCATTGGCTTTTTGAACCTGTTTTGCCAATTGAGTGAGCCTATTTTTCAAGGTGTTATTTTCTTCAGCATTTTTTTGGGTCTCCTTTACCAAGGTATTGACCCGTTTTTCATGTTTTTCTTGCATCTCTCTCATTTCTCTTCCCAGTTTTCCTCCACCCATCTAACTTGATTTTCAAAATCCTTTTTGACCTCTTCCATGGCCTGAGCCCACCAGACATCCACCTCAGATGTCTGAGATAGAGAGGCCCCAACCTCCACGTCTTTCCCTGATGGCAAGCATTGTACTTCGTCATCAGAAATGAAGGGGGGAAGGAACATCTCTTCCCTAATAAAGTAGCTCTCTATGGTCTTATTCTGCTTCCTTTTTCTGGGCATTTCCCCAGCCAGTTACCTAACTTCTGAGATTCCTCTCCACCCCTGCCTAGATCTGCCCAGCCAGTGCTTGGGGTCTGAGATTCAAATGCTGCTTCCCAGTCTCAGGGCTATCTGCAGCGGGAGCGGCTGCTATTCAATGTGAGCTTAAGTTCTGGTGCTGGGGTGGGGGCAGGGCCACCTCCCAGGCTCAGCTCCCTCTGGGGGTTTATGCAGAGACCTGAACTTCTGCCTGCTGCTCTGGGAGTCCCGGGCTGCCTCTGCCGCTGCCTCTGCCACTCCCTCCTCCGCTTCCTCCCAAGGGGGCCTGAGTCATGGAGACACCCCGTTCCCCTCTTGGCCAGCCCAGACGTCTCTCTCACTGACCTGTAGCGTCTGTGGGCGGAGGGACCTTCTCGGCCGCCGGAGATTCTGTCCCTGAAGCCTGCTCGGATCTGCTCCTCTGGGGCCGTGGCCAGGGCAGCGGTATGATGGACCCCTGGGGACCGCTCTCCAGGGCTCTCTGGAACAGAAATCTCTTCCACTGTGTTTCTGTGAGCCTTACAGTGATCCAGAATTTGTGGGAAGTTCTTCTTACAGGAAATTTATGGGCTGTGGATTCGGAGCTAGCATATGTGAGTCTTTCTACTCCACCATCTTGGCTCCTCCTATTGTTATTATTCTTGACTTGGATTTGGGTCTAGCCTGTTGTGCTTGCCCTATTTGAAGGTTCAGGAAATGACAGCTGGTCAACTCTGCTAACAAGACTTCAGGCTGCCCTTTAGTCTGTGATTGCTGCCCTAGTTATTTCACTACAGACTTCAGATTGGGCTGGAAACTGCAATAGAGACCTGCCTCACAGCTGTATTTGTGGCCATTTTTATCTCTTTGATCATGACAAACTTTCTGACACTTCAACTACCCTCCCTTGCTTCCTTAGGTTCTCTCTGGTGATTCTCCATTCTCGAATATTACCATTACAGTTTTATGATATCAATATACTATAAAGCCCTCATAATAAAAGTCACTCCATTGACAGTAAAAAAGGTGGTCCCATTCTCTCACAGAGAACACTCCATTTCTTTTCAGTAATAAAAAAATAACCATTTAGGGAATTAATATTAATTCACATTTCCATGGTGATTTCCAGTTTATTTAAAAAAAAAACACAACTTTCTTCATAATAACCCTGGGAGTAGGTAGTATAAATTTTATTATCTTTTCTTTTTTTTGCAGATTTGGAAACTGAAGCAGATAAAGGTTAAGTTACTTTCTTGAGGTCAGAAGACTGGCAAATAGACTATGAGATAACTTGGGATGAAAAGGTTGGAGTTCTCTGACTAGAGATATAGGGCTGGTATGACATGTTGATACAGTCACAAGGCAAGAAAATAAATCAAACATCCTTTGAAGGACTGATCATTGTTTCTGAAAATTTCTGATTAGAAACTTTATTCCTTCTCCCCCCTCCAAACTTCCTCTTTAAATTTTATTTTTTTAAAACAATCATTTGCCCTCTCTCTTTTCTACTCCCCTTTACCCCACCTTTCCTATTAAAAAAATAAAACAAAACTGCTGAAAAATAAAAAGAGTAAAGCAAAACAAATTCCTACATTGGCTGTGTCCAAAATTCCCATCTCCCTCTGTATATTGAGTCCATCTCCCCTCTCTGCTAGGAAGTAAGCAATATGGATCTTCTGGAATCATGCTTGATTGATCTTGGCCAATCAGTTGGTCAGAGTTCTCAAAAATCTCAACAGACCTCTTCCATTTTTCATCTATTTGCTATCCTTCCAGATTCATCTTTAAGTTCTCCTGCTAAGTTTTCTGTGAATCTGTTTTTATTCTTCAGCTGCTTCTGTATTGTTTTTTGGTATGACTTTGATCACATACTAATGAATCCTAAGGCCAATAAAAAAGGCATTTTGTGCTCCCTTGATGGCAGAAGGCAGTGTATTGTTGTAGAAAGAATACTCAATTTCAAACCACAGGACTTTCCTTGGGTTTGAATCTCAGTTACAAGGAGATAAACTTCTTGATAAAAAAGAAAACAAACCAACTTCCTATTGATGATATCATCTGGAAGTGGGATAGGCTATTTCAGAAAGCAATGGGTTCCTCCTTCCCATGGAGATTGAATGCCCACTTTTCAGGGATTTTGTAGAAGGGATGAGTTAGATGAAGTGACCTCTGAGGGCCCCATCAATGATGAAGTTATACGGCAGCACCACCATTCTAACAGAGCATTCCTCATCCCTTTAAGAAATGAGACTGGGGTTCCTGTTAACCTTGAATGTGATTTCACTGAAACACATAAGTGAAGGAAAAGTTGAAAGCTCATATAGTCACAAACTCATACTCAGGAACTCATGTGTAATTATACTTTATATTCCTAGATTGCAACTCTATATTGTATACAATATGTACTCTATATTGCTAGATGACAAGCTCCCTTAGGGCAGCAATAATGTCTACATTATTTTCTTAACTCTCATAATGTCTTCTACAGGCTTTTGCACCTAGTTTAGTCTATTACAGTCCTGATAGAAGAGAAGTAATCCCCAACTTCCACCAGCTGTTGAGTTTGCTATATCCCCAAACTTCTTAAGGTACCCAGGCTCCTGGGATCTTTTGACTTTGTCCTGAGAATGCTTGAAAAGCTGATCATAAAATAACAAAAAGCTTGAAAATGCTTGAATGCTTGAAAAGCTGATCACAAAATAACTGTACAGCTTTGCTCTAGATAAAGTTACTTAAGGAGGATCACCAAAATACTTCATATATATATATGTATAAATGTATATGTATATATACATATATGCATAAGCATATATATATATATATATATATATATATATTTAGGCATGTACATAGCTATTCTCATACTTCTTGCAGTCTCCTTGCTATGCCTCTCTTTGACCACTGCTGCCTCACCAGAAACTGGTGAGGATTCCATTTGGCCTCCATTCCTGGCTGTCCATCTCCCAAACCCTACCCCAAGCCCCCTCTCTGATATGTGAGTTTTTGCTTGATCTTCTAGCTCCATTTCACTTTCTGTAATTTCCTCACTTCAGAAGCAGTGATCCTGTTTCCCATCATCAGGTAGGGAAAGATAAGAAACAAAATCAAGGACCAGTCTCCAAAAGACCTATGTACTACTGCTGAAGGCAACTGAGTGACTTAGTGGATAGAATGCCAGGTCTGAAGGTGGGAAAGCTCATCTTTCTGGTCAAATTCAAATCCAGCCTCAGCCAGTCACTTACTAGCTGTGTGACCTTGGCCAAGTCACTTAACCCTGTTTACCTCAGTTTCTTCATCCAAAAAATGAGCTGGAGAAGGAAATGACAGTAACTTTGCCCAGAATACCCCGAAGGAAGTCATGAGGAGTTGGACACAACTGAACACCGAAGCACTACTGAGGCAAAGCCTGTCTACACTGGGAGCTCCACTGGCAGGGCCACTTTGGAATAAGTTCTTATGTGGAAAGAAATCAGCAAGTAAACATTTATTAAGGGTCCACTGTGTGCAAGGCACAAGAAGAAAAAGGTAGAAATAAAGGAGTACCTGACTTCAAGAGGTTTACATTCCATAGAGGAAGTTAACAAATACATTAAATAAGTGAATGAGAAATAAACATATCTAAAATGTAGTCTAAGGACTGGGCTTGTGGTTTCACAGTAGAAAGAACAAGTGAGGAAACTTCCTCACAAGGCAGATTGGTACAACCTAGAACACTAGAAAGGTAAGTCACATGTGTGACAAGTAGCACTTGAATCCAAGTCCTCCTGGTTTGGAGGCCAGTGCTCTATCCACTACAATACACTACATCTCCCTTTGTGTAAAATTTGTTTTAAAAATACAATGGAGGATGGGTGGTTGAAGGGAGAGAGGAGGCACTAGTAGCCTAGGCAGATCAAGAGAGATTTCATGTAAGAGATTTCTCTCAGAAAATCAAGAGGGTCTTGATCTATGTTTGCAATAGAAGGTTCTCTTAATCTTATGACCTATTTGGGAAACATCCACCCTGACAAAACCATATAAGGGAAGAGTTGTTGGTTGTTCAGTTGTTTTCAGTCAAGTCCAACTTTTCATGACACCATTTGGGGTTTTCTTGGAAAAGATATTGAAATAGTTTGCCATGTGCCTCTCCAGCTTATTTTACAGATGAGGAAACTGAGGGCAACAGGGTTAAGTGAGTTCTCTAGGGTCACATAGCTGGTATGTGTCTGAGGCCAGATTTGAACTCAGGAAGATGGGTCTATGGGCCCAGCACTGTACCACCTAGTTGCCCCCAAAGGGAGGCGTAGTTTCTTCTATTACTCTTATGCCATTGACTATTTATTAGGTATTAGGTATTAACTCTAACATGATCAAAGGCATAGAGAAACTAGGGATACCTCATAACAATACTTAATAAATATTAAGTCACATGAATCATACACTTAAAATTGTACATACAATCTCCTTTGTACAATCTTTTACAATCACACACACACAGTGGCTGTGAGAACCTCTGTGTTCTCTGGAGAGAAAATTAATTGAGGAGTGAGTGGGGTTGCAATTTTGCCTTGGGTTGTGATATCATCACCCTTGTGTTCTGGTGGGGGAGGTTAGAACATGAGTTTGGGCACATATGATCAAATATAGGGATAATTTCAGACAAGATAGACATCTACCTATATGGAGTAATCAGAAATAAATCAGGAAATGGTGCATGAAATATAGTCTTGTCCTTTCAAAGCTCTTCTTTTGGCTTGTCAGTGTGTCCATAATTCCATTGTTGTAGCTTTATTTATTTGAGGCTGGAAGACTTTTTGGTCTCCTATAGCCCCATACCTCATACTTTTCTAAGAGTCCTTTGTAAGCAGCTTAGGACAAAGCTCTAGTGGAATTTTAACTCAGGAGTCCTTGAGAACAAGCCTTTAGAAGGGGGATGGATGCTTGCCTAAGAGGAGGAAGACCTAAGACAAACTTTCTGGATTTGATATCCTAGGCAGATATCTTACTAAGGTCCCACCTCTTATGCTTCCTGCCTCTGTGACCATGACTGTGAGCATATCACCTAGGTTCCCTCGGCCCCTTTCCTCATCTGAAAAATGAGAGAACTACGCTAGACAGCTTCTCTGGTCCCTTTCATCTTTAGTTCTATGATCTCATGCTAGGTCCTTCCAGCCTCTCTTTTCTCTTCTTTTATAAAATAGTATTTTTTCCAATTACACGTAAAGACAAATTTCAATATTCATTTAAAAAAATGTGAGTTTCAAATTTTCTACCTCTCTCCCTCACTTTCTCCATTCCTAAGACAAAAGATAAAGATAAAAAAAAGATAAAGTATGCAATTTGATGTGGGTTATATATGTGCAATCATGTGAAACATATTTCCCTATTAGTCATTAAGGAATAATAGTCATTCCCTATTAGACATATTAGTCTCATTTCACAGTGTTAGTCATACTGTGAAAATAGTATACTTTGATCAGCATTCAGACTCCACAGTTCATTCTCTGGATATGGATAGCATTTTCCATTACAAGTCTTTGGGAATTGTCTTGGATCATTGTATTTCTGTGAAGAGCTAAGTCCATCAAAGCTGATCATTGCACAATGTTGCTTTTACTGTACACAGTGTTCTCCTGGTTCTATTCACTTCACTTTACATCAGTGCATGCAAGGCTTTCCAAATTTTTCTGAAATCATCTTTGTAATTTCTTTTTTTATATTTATTTATTTATTTTTAGTTTGCAACATTCATTTCCACAAAATTTTGAGTTCCAAATTTTCTCCCCATCTCTCTCCTCTCCCCACACCAAAATGCCGTGCATTCTGATTACCTCCACCCCCAATCTGCCCTCCCTTCTATCACACTCGTCCCTTCCCTTATCCCCATCTTCCCTATTTTCTTGTAGGGTAAAATAGATTTCTATACCCCATTATTTGTATTTCTTATTTCCTGGTTGTATTCAAAATCAATTCTCAACATTCATTCCTAAGACTTTGAGTTCCAATTTTTCTCCCTTCCTCTCTCCCCATTCATCTTCACTGAGAAGGCAAGCAATTCAATATAGGCTATATATATGTAGTTTTGCAAAAGACTTCCATAATAGTCATGTTGTGTAAGACTAACTATATTTCCTTCCATCCTATCCTGCCCCCCATTTATTCTATTTTCTCTTTTGACCTTGTCTTTTCCCAAAAGTGTTTACTTCTAATTGCTCCCTCCTCCCATTTGCCCTCCCTTCTATCATCCCCCCCACTTATCCATTTCCTCCCTACTTTCCTGTAGTGTAAGGTAGATTTTCATACCAAATTGAGTGAGCATGTTATTTTTTCCTTAAGCCAAATGTGATGAAAGTAAGCTTCACTTTTTCCTCTCACTTCCCCCCTTTTCTCCTCCACTGAAAACTTTTTCTTGCTTCTTTTTTTACACCATTCCATTTCTCCCTTTCTCCTTCCAATATATTCCTCTCTCATCCCTTAATTTTATTTTTTTAGCTATCATCCTTTCTTATTCAACTCACCCTGTACTCTCTGTCTCTCTCTGTGTGTGTGTGTGTGTGTGTGTGTGTAATCCCTCCAATTACCCAAATACTGAGAAAAATTTCAAGAGTTAGAAATATTATTTTTCCATGTAGGAATGTAGACAGCTTAACTTTAGTAAGTCTCTTATGAATTCAGTTTCCAGTTTACCTTGTCATGCTTCTCTTGATTTTTGTGTTTGAACGTCAAATTTTCTATTCAGCTCTGGTCTTTTCATCAAGAATGCTTGAAAGTCCTCTATTTCATTGAATGAACATCTTTCCCTTGAAATATTTTACTTAGTTTGGCTGGGTAGGTGATTCTTAATTTTAATCCTAGTTCCTTTGACTTTTGGAATATCATATTTTCAGCCCTTTGATCTCTTAATGTAGAAGCTGCTAGATCTTATGTTATCCTGATTGTATTTCCACAATACTCGAATTGTTTCTTTCTAGCTGCTTGCAATATTTTGTCCTTGACCTGGGAACTCTGGAATTTGGCTACAATATTCCTAGGAGTTTCTCTTTTTGGATCTCTCTCAGGAGGTTATCTATGGTTTCTTTCAATATTTATTTTACCCTCTGGTTGTAGAATATCAGGGCAGTTTTCCTTGATACTTTCATGAGAGATGATGTCTAGGCTCTTTTTTTGATCATGGCTTTCAGATAGTCCCATCATTTTTAAATTACCTTTCCTGGATCTATTTTCCAGGTCAGTTGCTTTTCCAATGAGATATTTCACATTATCTTCCATTTTTTCATCCTTTTGGTTTTGTTTTGTAATATCTTGGTTTCTCATAAAGTCATTAGTTTCCATCTGCTCCATTCCAATTTTTAAAGAACTATTTTCTTCAGTGAATTTTTGAAACCTTTTCCATTTGGCTAGTTCTGCTTTTTAAGGCATTCTTCTCCTCATTGGCTTTTTGGACCTCTTTTGCCAATTTAATTAGCTTATTTTTAAAGGTGTTATTTTCTTCAGTATTTTTTGGGTCTCCTTTAGCAAGCTGTTGACTTGCTTTTCATGATTTTCTTGCATCATTCTCGTTTGTCTTCCCAATTTTTCCTCCCCCTCTCTTACTTGATTTTCAAAATCCTTTTTGAGCTCCTCCATGGCCTGAGACCATTGTATATTTATTTTGAAGGTTTTGACTTCCTCTGGTGGTATACATTGTTCTTCCTCATCTGAAAGGATGGAAGAAAATAGCTGTTCACCAAGTAAGTAGCCTTCTATAGTCTTATTTTTCCCCCCTTTTTGGGGCATTTTCCCAGCCAGATACTCAACTTTGAGTCCTTTGTAAAGAGGAGGGTATACTCTGGGGACCTGTATGTTCTTAGTTCCTCTAAGGTGGCACAGTCAAGGGAGAGGATTTTACTCCTCTCCTGGCTTGTGCACTGCTCTAGGAGCAACCAAAAATGTTTCTGCCCAGAATCTGCCAGTAGAATTCTCTCTCTACCACTGCCTCTAGCTTCACCATGCCAATGCTTCTCCTCACCCCAGGGCCACCACTCAGGGCTGAGATTTAGATCAGGGGCTCAATTTCTCCAGGGGCTTTAGGTGGAGGGCTTCAAAAATGGATGCTGCTGCTGCAGTGGCTGCTGCAGGTGGTCCAGACCAAGTTTCCTTCTGCTGGGTGAAAGAGCTTTCTCACTGACCTTTGAAGCTGTCTTTGACATTTGTGGGTTGAGCAATCTGGGAAGTGCTGCTGCTAGTGGCTTCCTGAAGCCTGTTCTGGGTCCTGTCCCTGCTGCACCATGCAGCCCATGCTGATCTGTGCTCCACTCCATGCCCAGTGCAATAGACCTTTCCTGTTGGCCTTCCAGGCTGCCTGGGCTGGAAATTTTTTTTTGCTCTGTCATTTTGTGACTTCTGCTGCTCTAGAATTTGTTTAGAATCATTTTTTATAGGTATTTTATGGGCAATGGGGAAAAGCTTTTACAGGTTCATATTTCTACTCCTCCATCTTGGCTCCAACACCCATCTTTGTCATTTCTTATAGCACAATAGTATTTTGTCTCCTCTTTCTTTTCAAGTCTTTCTTTTCTTTTCTACTCAAGTGCCCAGGGTCACCATGCTAAATCTTGACTGTGACTGCCCTCCTTAATCCATTCCCCCTTTCCTCACCCCTAGTCAGAGAATTCCACCTACTCTGAGCTATGCTATATTCATCACCCACAAAAAACTCACACTTTAGCCAAGGAGAAAAGATCAGTGCACAGGATAAAACTAGAAAGCTGCTCTGCTCAGCTCTGACTTCAGTTAAGTGTTCAGAGCAAGAAAGGTCTTGGGACCTGGAGTTACCATCAGGGAGGAAGTGGGCCTTAAGTAGAACCTTGGGTAGAATTTAGTTAAGCAGAAGGGAGGTGGGAAGGCATTCCATATCAGAGCATATGTGCCCAGCTTTACTCTGGCTGATTCTAATTCAGATTACTGGAAAGAATAGCAAATGAGGCCAAAGTCCCAGAACGAGCTCTTAACACCCTCTCCCCTTTAAGGAAATGGTTTGTTTTCTTTAATTAGTTGCAATTGTGTCTCTGACATTCAGCCTCAGGGCACAGAGATCTCTATAGCTGAAAGATTTTCAAATTGTTAAAAATTATTTTGAATCTAGAAAAACAACAGAAGAAGGTCTTGAATTTGAGTTAGTAAACCTCTAAGGACAAACTTGACTTAGTGACTGGAAAGTCAACCATGGGTACCCCTCGAAGTAAGGAAGTTCATTACATGAAAGTGGAGATTGATAAAGCAGCTGCAAAGGATGATGGGAGAAGGAGTAGCAACTATTCACTTTGAAGAAGAATAATTCACTTCAGGGTTCCTTTTGAGAATTTAATTTTTTAAAATTCTATTTACACAGCACTTTCAGAACACTCCTAGGGCATAAAGCAAGGTTAAAACTAAACTCCATCTCAGTCAGATCCAGCTCTTAAATGACTGTGGCATAATCTGCATTCCCTTTTGTGGATACAAGGGCACAGAACCATGGCGGGCAATTCTGGAGGCAGAATCTCTTCCCAGCTCTTCCTTTCATCCTAATTATGCCCGATTTACCTTCAGTAAATTATTTAATCTTTCAAACTCATTTTCCTTATCTACAAAACACCTCTCAGGGTTGTGAGGAGGCTTTTAGGATTATAGAGCATAGGTCCAGAGTAGAACAGGACCTCAGAGGCTATTTGTGTTATGGGCAGCTAGGTGGTGCCACGGTGCATAGAGCACTGGGCCTGAAGTCAGGAAGACTCATCTCCAAGGGTTCAAATCTGGCCTCGGATACTTCCTAGCAGTGTAACTCTGGACAAATCCCTTAATCCCACTGACTTCAGTTCCTCAGCTGTAAAATGAGCTGGAGAAAGCAAACCACTCCAGTATCTTTGCGAAGAAAACTCAATGACCAACAACAAGTCAAATCCACACTATCCGTCCTGGAAAGGAAGTATCAGTTTATTAGGGGGCAGCTGGGTGGCACATAGTGTGGGGCCTGAAGTCAGGAAAACTCATCTTCCTGAGTTCAAATACAACCTCCGACAATTACTGTGACCCTGGACAAATCACTTAACCTTGTTTGCCTCAGTTTCCTTCTCTGTAAAATGAGCTGGAGAAAGCATTGGCAAACCACTCTAGTATCTTTGCTAAAAAAAACCCAAAATGGTGTCATAAAAAGTTGAACACTGAACAACAACTAGTTTTATAGATGAGGACGTTAAGTAACTTGCTCAATGTCCCACAGACAGTAAGCGTTAGAAGTGAGATTTGAACCCAGTTCCAGAATTAGCAGTCTTCCTACACGAGATAATGTAAGCTAGGTACTTTGCAATGGTAACTAGTATGATATGAAGCATCCCAAAAGTCTTGGGGACAGTTTTAATCTGTAATAGATCCTGTTTAGTACTCTTATAGCCTCTTATTAGCTGTAATAGCTTACTAATAGCTGTGATAGCCTCTATCTGCTGCATCATGATGATTGTCTTAATAATTCTCACAATTTCTAGCCTGTGTATGTGCACATACACATCATCAAGGGTCCCCTTCTTCTCATTCCCAACATAGCATCCATAAGGCACACTCATTATTCCTTCCTGTTTCCCCCAGTCTCTAGCATGCAACATATTCATACACTATCTATTTTGTTCCTGTCATTCATCCATTTTCCCAATTCATTTGAGAGCCATCTTAAACAGTGTGCTTGGATCCAATTTCAGGAAGCCACACAAATTAATTTTCTCTTCCTTGGCACTAGGGCCTCTTGAATTTGCCATACCAATGTGTGTAATTACTATGAAAATTAAATATCCTTCTTCTACCCCCTTGCAGGTTAATAGAAATGTATTTGGCAGAATTCCCATCCTTAAGGTACTCCCAAAGAAAAGAGTCATAGAAGTCATTTTTCACCCACTGCTATAGACTCTCTCAGTTTCTCTTTACCTTAGTTTATTTATTTGTGTAGTGGGGACACTAGCATCTGTCCCAAGGAAAATAAATAGGGATTTGAGGGGAAAAAAGTAGGGTGGGAGATCGTTCAAGAGAGAATATCCCTGACATTTCTGTATATGTGTGTGTATAGTTACCCATTATTTTAAAAGGCCTAAAGGTCCCAGTATCAAAGGCAGCAACCAGAGTGTCTTTAGCATATTAAATGGGAGGATTGATGATTTATCCATGGTTCCAGCCATCCTCCCAAGTTATTATATGATAATTGAGCAGTGCTCAGGACGTGTCAGGTTCTGATAGACTTAAATTTTTTTTTTTTGAAAATTAAAACATTGAAGGAAAACCTGTTAAATTTATATCTACTATTCTCTGTGGGGTCACTTCACCAGCTCTCTTTCCCTTGGCAGGCCAGATCCCCAGAGGTTAGCTAACTCTATTTCTGCTCAGTGGTTCTGGGGTCATCCTGAGATTCTAGAGCTTCTAGTACTGTTGCTCCTGAAACCCAATCAGCCAATAGACATCAATTTGCTTTTACAAAAGGGATTTACTGGGAAGGTATAGCATGAATAATGGTAAAATATTCCTTTCAAATTGAGCGTACCCGGTCTTCTTGTATACATGGTCCCTGGGAAAAGAGAGTTAAACTGAAAGTAAATGGTAGTAAGACCTATGGAAAAGGAACACCTACCAACTCCCAGCCCTGGAGGTTTTTTTTCTCTTTATAAGTCTCTTGGGAAGTTCCCCTTACCTAAGGGGAAACTTTATAGAGATCTGGCACTTCTTTCCATTATGAATGGTCAGTCGCACTCCCAGAGCCTGCCACCATCTTCTGATCTTCACTGACCCAATGCAGCTGTTTCCACTTCCATACACTGCTGTTCTTCTTGCTGCATTTATCTGCTACAATTAGAGGAGCTCACAACTTAGGGAACTCTGAATTTCTTAACCTCACAAGGACTTGCAGCTGAAACCTGTCATATGTATGTTTTTCCTGTTAAAACATGAGCACCTTGAG